>JAMYCR010000001.1:11511409-12761409 GCA_028830335.1 Eucera pruinosa
AGTGCCACGGGACTAGGATAGTATATAATGAAATGGCACCGATTAGGGTGGCTGCCGATCAGCCAATGAATTCAGCGAGATATATATGTAGTTCTGTTTATTAACATTCGCTGTAGATCCGCGGGAATAATCCAAAGTGCCACGGGACTAGATAGTATATAATGAATGGCACCGATTAGGGTGGCTGCCGATCAGCCAATGAATTCAGCGAGATATATATGTAGTTCTGTTTATTAACATTCGCTGTAGATCCGCGGGAATAATCAAAAGTGCCACGGGACTAGGATAGTATATAATGAATAGGCACCGATTAGGGTGGCTGCCGATCAGCCAATGAATTCAGCGAGATATATATGTAGTTCTGTTTATTAACATTCGCTGTAGATCCGCGGGAATAATCCCAAGTGCCACAGGACCAGTATAGCATAAAATGAAATGGCACCGATTAGGGTGGCTGCCGATCAGCCAATGAATTCAGCGAGATATATATGTAGTTCCCATTATTAACACTCGCTGTAGATCCGCGGGAATAATCCAAAGTGCCACGGGACTAGGATAGTATATAATGAAATTGCACCGATTAGGGTGCCGGCCGATCAGCCAAAGAANTCAGCGAGATATATATGTAGTTCTGTTTAATAACATTCGCTGTAGATCCGCGGGAATAATCCAAAGTGCCACGGGACTAGGATAGTATATAATGAAATGGCACCGATTAGGGTGGCTGCCGATCAGCCAATGAATTCAGCGAGATATATATGTAGTTCTGTTTATTAACATTCGCTGTAGATCCGCGGGAGTAATCCAAAGTGCCACGGGACTAGGATAGTATATAATGAAATGGCACCGATTAGGGTGGCTGCCGATCAGCCAATGAATTCAGCGAGATATATATGTAGTTCTGTTTATTAACATTCGCTGTAGATCCGCGGGAATAATCCAAAGTGCCACGGGACTAGGATAGTATATAATGAAATGGCACCGATTAGGGTGGCTGCCGATCAGCCAATGAATTCAGCGAGATATATATGTAGTTCTGTTTATTAACATTCGCTGTAGATCCGCGGGAATAATCCAAAGTGCCACGGGACTAGGATAGTATATAATGAAATGGCACCGATTAGGGTGGCTGCCGATCAGCCAATGAATTCAGCGAGATATATATGTAGTTCTGTTTATTAACATTCGCTGTAGATCCGCGGGAATAATCCAAAGTGCCACGGGACTAGGATAGCATATAATGAAATGGCATCGATTAGGGTGGCTGCCGATCAGCCAATGAATTCAGCGAGTATATATGTAGTTCTGTTATTAACATTCGCTGTAGATCCGCGGGAATAATCCAAAGTGCCACGGGACTAGGATAGTATATAATGAAATGGCACCGATTAGGGTGGCTGCCGATCAGCCATGAATTCAGCGAGATATATATGTAGTTCTGTTATTAACATTCGCTGTAGATCCGCGGGAATAATCCAAAGTGCCACGGGACTAGGATAGTATATAATGAAATGGCACCGATTAGGGTGGCTGCCGATCAGCCAATGAATTCAGCGAGATATATATGTAGTTCTGTTTATTAACATTCGCTGTAGATCCGCGGGAATAATCCAAAGTGCCACGGGACTAGGATAGTATATAATGAAATGGCACCGATTAGGGTGGCTGCCGATCAGCCAATGAATTCAGCGAGATATATATGTAGTTCTGTTTATTAACATTCGCTGTAGATCCGCGGGAATAATCCAAAGTGCCACGGGACTAGGATAGTATATAATGAAATGGCACCGATTAGGGTGGCTGCCGATCAGCCAATGAATTCAGCGAGATATATATGTAGTTCTGTTTATTAACATTCGCTGTAGATCCGCGGGAATAATCCAAAGTGCCACGGGACTAGGATAGTATATAATGAAATGGCACCGATTAGGGTGGCTGCCGATCAGCCAATGAATTCAGCGAGATATATATGTAGTTCTGTTTATTAACATTCGCTGTAGATCCGCGGGAATAATCCAAAGTGCCACGGGACTAGGATAGTATATAATGAAATGGCACCGATTAGGGTGGCTGCCGATCAGCCAATGAATTCAGCGAGATATATATGTAGTTCTGTTTATTAACATTCGCTGTAGATCCGCGGGAATAATCCAAAGTGCCACGGGACTAGGATAGTATATAATGAAATGGCACCGATTAGGGTGGCTGCCGATCAGCCAATGAATTCAGCGAGATATATATGTAGTTCTGTTTATTAACATTCGCTGTAGATCCGCGGGAATAATCCAAAGTGCCACGGGACTAGGATAGTATATAATGAAATGGCACCGATTAGGGTGGCTGCCGATCAGCCAATGAATTCAGCGAGATATATATGTAGTTCTGTTTATTAACATTCGCTGTATCCGCGGGAATAATCCAAAGTGCCACGGGACTAGGATAGTATATAATGAAATGGCACCGATTAGGGTGGCTGCCGATCAGCCAATGAATTCAGCGAGATATATATGTAGTTCTGTTTATTAACATTCGCTGTAGATCCGCGGGAATAATCCAAAGTGCCACGGGACTAGGATAGTATATAATGAAATGGCACCGATTAGGGTGGCTGCCGATCAGCCAATGAATTCAGCGAGATATATATGTAGTTCTGTTTATTAACATTCGCTGTAGATCCGCGGGAGTAATCCAAAGTGCCACGGGACTAGGATAGTATATAATGAAATGGCACCGATTAGGGTGGCTGCCGATCAGCCAATGAATTCAGCGAGATATATATGTAGTTCTGTTTATTAACATTCGCTGTAGATCCGCGGGAATAATCCAAAGTGCCACGGGACTAGGATAGTATATAATGAAATGGCACCGATTAGGGTGGCTGCCGATCAGCCAATGAATTCAGCGAGATATATATGTAGTTCTGTTTATTAACATTCGCTGTAGATCCGCGGGAATAATCCAAAGTGCCACGGGACTAGGATAGTATATAATGAAATGGCACCGATTAGGGTGGCTGCCGATCAGCCAATGAATTCAGCGAGATATATATGTAGTTCTGTTTATTAACATTCGCTGTAGATCCGCGGGAATAATCCAAAGTGCCACGGGACTAGGATAGTATATAATGAAATGGCACCGATTAGGGTGGCTGCCGATCAGCCAATGAATTCAGCGAGATATATATGTAGTTCTGTTTATTAACATTCGCTGTAGATCCGCGGGAATAATCCAAAGTGCCACGGGACTAGGATAGTATATAATGAAATGGCACCGATTAGGGTGGCTGCCGATCAGCCAATGAATTCAGCGAGATATATATGTAGTTCTGTTTATTAACATTCGCTGTAGATCCGCGGGAATAATCCAAAGTGCCACGGGACTAGGATAGTATATAATGAAATGGCACCGATTAGGGTGGCTGCCGATCAGCCAATGAATTCAGCGAGATATATATGTAGTTCTGTTTATTAACATTCGCTGTAGATCCGCGGGAGTAATCCAAAGTGCCACGGGACTAGGATAGTATATAATGAAATGGCACCGATTAGGGTGGCTGCCGATCAGCCAATGAATTCAGCGAGATATATATGTAGTTCTGTTTATTAACATTCGCTGTAGATCCGCGGGAGTAATCCAAAGTGCCACGGGACTAGGATAGTATATAATGAAATGGCACCGATTAGGGTGGCTGCCGATCAGCCAATGAATTCAGCGAGATATATATGTAGTTCTGTTTATTAACATTCGCTGTAGATCCGCGGGAATAATCCAAAGTGCCACGGGACTAGGATAGTATATAATGAAATGGCACCGATTAGGGTGGCTGCCGATCAGCCAATGAATTCAGCGAGATATATATGTAGTTCTGTTTATTAACATTCGCTGTAGATCCGCGGGAATAATCCAAAGTGCCACGGGACTAGGATAGTATATAATGAAATGGCACCGATTAGGGTGGCTGCCGATCAGCCAATGAATTCAGCGAGATATATATGTAGTTCTGTTTATTAACATTCGCTGTAGATCCGCGGGAGAATCCAAAGTGCCACGGGACTAGGATAGTATATAATGAAATGGCACCGATTAGGGTGGCTGCCGATCAGCCAATGAATTCAGCGAGATATATATGTAGTTCTGTTTATTAACATTCGCTGTAGATCCGCGGGAATAATCCAAAGTGCCACGGGACTAGGATAGTATATAATGAAATGGCACCGATTAGGGTGGCTGCCGATCAGCCAATGAATTCAGCGAGATATATATGTAGTTCTGTTTATTAACATTCGCTGTAGATCCGCGGGATAATCCAAAGTGCCACGGGACTAGGATAGTATATAATGAAATGGCACCGATTAGGGTGGCTGCCGATCAGCCAATGAATTCAGCGAGATATATATGTAGTTCTGTTTATTAACATTCGCTGTAGATCCGCGGGAATAATCCAAAGTGCCACGACTAGGATAGTATATAATGAAATGGCACCGATTAGGGTGGCTGCCGATCAGCCAATGAATTCAGCGAGCCATACATGCAGTTCTGCACACCAACATCCGCTGTAGATCCGCGGGAATAATCCAAAGCGCCACGGGACTAGGATAGTATATAATGAAATGGCACCGATTAGGGTGGCTGCCGATCAGCCAATGAATTCAGCGAGATATATATGTAGTTCTGTTTATTAACATTCGCTGTAGATCCGCGGAATATTCCAATGCCACGGGACTAGGATAGTATATAATGAAATGGCACCGATTAGGGTGGCTGCCGATCAGCCAATGAATTCAGCGAGATATATATGTAGTTCTGTATATTAACATTCGCTGTAGATCCGCGGGAATAATTCAAAGTGCCACGGGACTAGGATAGTATATAATGAAATGGCACCGATTAGGGTGGCTGCCGATCAGCCAATGAATTCAGCGAGATATATATGGTTTCTGTTTATTAACATTCGCTGTAGATCCGCGGGAATAATCCAAAGTGCCACGGGACTAGGATAGTATATAATGAAATGGCACCGATTAGGGTGGCTGCCGATCAGCCAATGAGTTCAGCGAGATATATATGTAGTTCTGTTTATTAACATTCGCTGTAGATCCGCGGGAATAATCCAAAGTGCCACGGGACTAGGATAGTATATAATGAAATGGCACCGATTAGGGTGGCTGCCGATCAGCCAATGAATTCAGCGAGATATATATGGAGTTCTGTTTATTAACATTCGCTGTAGATCCGCGGGAATAATCCAAAGTGCCACGGGACTAGGATAGTATATAATGAAATGGCACCGATTAGGGTGGCTGCCGATCAGCCAATGAATTCAGCGAGATATATATGTAGTTCTGTTTATTAACATTCGCTGTAGATCCGCGGGAATAATCCAAAGTGCCACGGGACTAGGATAGTATATAATGAAATGGCACCGATTAGGGTGGCTGCCGATCAGCCAATGAATTCAGCGAGATATATATGTAGTTCTGTTTATTAACATTCGCTGTAGATCCGCGGGAATAATCCAAAGTGCCACGGGACTAGGATAGTATATAATGAAATGGCACCGATTAGGGTGGCTGCCGATCAGCCAATGAATTCAGCGAGATATATATGTAGTTCTGTATATTAACATTCGCTGTAGATCCGCGGGAATAATTCAAAGTGCCACGGGACTAGGATAGTATATAATGAAATGGCACCGATTAGGGTGGCTGCCGATCAGCCAATGAATTCAGCGAGATATATATGTAGTTCTGTATATTAACATTCGCTGTAGCTCCGCGGGAGTAATCCAAAGTGCCACGGGACTAGGATAGTATATAATGAAATGGCACCGATTAGGGTGGCTGCCGATCAGCCAATGAATTCAGCGAGATATATATGTAGTTCTGTTTATTAACATTCGCTGTAGATCCGCGGGAGTAATCCAAAGTGCCACGGGACTAGGATAGTATATAATGAAATGGCACCGATTAGGGTGGCTGCCGATCAGCCATTGAATTCAGCGAGATATATATGTAGTTCTGTTTATTAACATTCGCTGTAGATCCGCGGGAGTAATCCAAAGTGCCACGGGACTAGGATAGTATATAATGAAATGGCACCGATTAGGGTGGCTGCCGATCAGCCAATGAATTCAGCGAGATATATATGTAGTTCTGTTTATTAACATTCGATGTAGCTCCGCGGGAGTAATCCAAAGTGCCACGGGACTAGGATAGTATATAATGAAATGGCACCGATTAGGGTGGCTGCCGATCAGCCAATGAATTCAGCGAGATATATATGTAGTTCTGTTTAGTAACATTCGCTGTAGCTCCGCGGGAGTAATCCAAAGTGCCACGGGACTAGGATAGTATATAATGAAATGGCACCGATTAGGGTGGCTGCCGATCAGCCAATGAGATCAGCGAGATATATATGTAGTTCTGTTTATTAACATTCGCTGTAGATCCGCGGGAATAATCCAAAGTGCCACGGGACTAGGATAGTATATAATGAAATGGCACCGATTAGGGTGGCTGCCGATCAGCCAATGAATTCAGCGAGATATATATGGAGTTCTGTTTATTAACATTCGCTGTAGATCCGCGGGAATAATCCAAAGTGCCACGGGACTAGGATAGTATATAATGAAATGGCACCGATTAGGGTGGCTGCCGATCAGCCAATGAATTCAGCGAGATATATATGTAGTTCTGTTTATTAACATTCGCTGTAGATCCGCGGGAGTAATCCAAAGTGCCACGGGACTAGGATAGTATATAATGAAATGGCACCGATTAGGGTGGCTGCCGATCAGCCAATGAATTCTGCGAGATATATACGTAGTTCTGTTTAATAACATTCGCTGTAGCTCCGCGGGTGTAATCCAAAGTGCCACGGGACTAGGATAGTATATAATGAAATGGCACCGATTAGGGTGGCTGCCGATCAGCCAATGAGATCAGCGAGATATATATGGAGTTCTGTTTATTAACATTCGCTGTAGATCCGCGGGAATAATCCAAAGTGCCACGGGACTAGAATAGTATATAATGCAATGGCACCGATTAGGGTGGCTGCCGATCAGCCAATGAATTCAGCGAGATATATACGAAGTTCTGTTTATTAACATTCGCTGTAGCTCCGCGGGAGTAATCCAAAGTGCCACGGGACTAGGATAGTATATAATGAAATGGCACCGATTAGGGTGGCTGCCGACCAGCCAATGAATTCAGCGAGATATATATGTAGTTCTGTTTTTTAACATTCGCTGTAGATCCGCGGTAGTAATCCAAAGTGCCACGGGACTAGGATAGTATATAATGTATTGGCACCGATTAGGGTGGCTGCCGATCAGCCAATGAATTCAGCGAGATATATACGTAGTTCTGTTTATTAACACTCGCTGTAGATCCGCGGGAGTAATCCAGAGTGCCACGGGACCAGGATAGTATATAATGAAATGGCACCGATTGGGGTGGCTGCCGATCAGCCAATGAATTCAGCGAGATATATACGAAGTTCTGTTTATTAACATTCGCTGTAGATCCGCGGGAGTAATCCAAAGTGCCACGGGACTAGGATAGTATATAATGTATTGGCACCGATTAGGGTGGCTGCCGATCAGCCAATGAATTCAGCGAGATATATACGTAGTTCTGTTTATTAACACTCGCTGTAGATCCGCGGGAATAATCCAAAGTGCCACGGGACTCGGATAGTATATAATGAAATGGCACCGATTAGGGTGGCTGCCGATCAGCCAATGAATTCAGCGAGATATATATGTAGTTCCGTTTATTAACATTCGCTGTAGATCCGCGGGAATAATCGAAAGTGCCACGGGATTTGCATAGTATATAATGAAATGGCACAGATTAGGGTGGCTGCCGATCAGCCAATGAATTCAGCGCGATATATATGTAGTTCTGTTTATTAACACTCGCTGTAGATCCGCGGGAATAATCCAAAGTGCCACGGGACTAGAATAGTATACAATGAAATGGCACCGATTAGGGTGGCTGCCGATCAGCCATTGAATTCAGCGAGATATATATGTAGTTCTGTTTATTAACATGCGCTGTAGATCCGCGGGAGTAATCCAAAGTGCCACGGGACTAGGATAGTATATAATGAAATGGCACCGATTAGGGTGGCTGCCGATCAGCCATTGAATTCAGCGAGATATATATGTAGTTCTGTTTATTAACATTCGCTGTAGATCCGCGGGAGTAATCCAAAGTGCCACGGGACTAGGATAGTATATAATGAAATGGCACCGATTAGGGTGGCTGCCGATCAGCCAATGAATTCAGCGAGATATATATGTAGTTCTGTATATTAACATTCGCTGTAGATCCGCGGGAATAATTCAAAGTGCCACGGGACTAGGATAGTATATAATGAAATGGCACCGATTAGGGTGGCTGCCGATCAGCCAATGAATTCAGCGAGATATATATGGAGTTCTGTTTATTAACATTCGCTGTAGCTCCGCGGGAATAATCCAAAGTGCCACGGGACTAGAATAGTATATAATGCAATGGCACCGATTAGCGTGGCTGCCGATCAGCCAATTAATTCAGCGAGATATATATGTAGTTCTGTTTAATAACATTCGCTGTAGCTCCGCGGGAGTAATCCAAAGTGCCACGGGACTAGGATAGTATATAATGAAATGGCACCGATTAGGGTGGCTGCCGATCAGCCATTGAATTCAGCGAGATATATATGTAGTTCTGTTTATTAACATTCGCTGTAGATCCGCGGGAGTAAACCAAAGTGCCACGGGACTAGGATAATATATAATGAAATGGCACCGATTAGGGTGGCTGCCGATCAGCCAATGAATTCAGCGCGATATATATGTAGTTCTGTTTATTAACATTCGCTGTAGATCCGCGGGAATGATCCAAAGTGCCACGGGACTAGGATAGTATATAATGAAATGGCACCGATTAGGGTGGCTGCCGATCAGCCAATGAGATCAGCGAGATATATATGTAGTTCTGTTTAGTAACATTCGCTGTAGATCCGCGGGAGTAATCCAAAGTGCCACGGGACTAGGATAGTATATAATGAAATGGCACCGATTAGGGTGGCTGCCGATCAGCCAATGAGATCAGCGAGATATATATGGAGTTCTGTTTATTAACATTCGCTGTAGATCCGCGGGAATAATCCAAAGTGCCACGGGACTAGAATAGTATATAATGCAATGGCACCGATTAGGGTGGCTGCCGATCAGCCAATGAATTCAGCGAGATATATATGGAGTTCTGTTTATTAACATTCGCTGTAGATCCGCGGGAATAATCCAAAGTGCCACGGGACTAGGATAGTATATAATGAAATGGCACCGATTAGGGTGGCTGCCGATCAGCCAATGAGATCAGCGAGATATATATGTAGTTCTGTTTAGTAACATTCGCTGTAGATCCGCGGGAGTAATCCAAAGTGCCACGGGACTAGGATAGTATATAATGAAATGGCACCGATTAGGGTGGCTGCCGATCAGCCAATGAATTCAGCGAGATATATATGTAGTTCTGTATATTAACATTCGCTGTAGATCCGCGGGAATAATTCAAAGTGCCACGGGACTAGGATAGTATATAATGAAATGGCACCGATTAGGGTGGCTGCCGATCAGCCAATGAATTCAGCGAGATATATATGGAGTTCTGTTTATTAACATTCGCTGTAGCTCCGCGGGAATAATCCAAAGTGCCACGGGACTAGAATAGTATATAATGCAATGGCACCGATTAGCGTGGCTGCCGATCAGCCAATGAATTCAGCGAGATATATATGTAGTTCTGTTTATTAACATTCGCAGGATATCCGCGGGAATAATCCAAAGTGCCACGGGATTAGCATAGTATATAATGAAATGGCACCGATTAGGGTGGCTGCCGATCAGCCAATGAGTTCAGCGAGATATATATGGAGTTCTGTTTATTAACATTCGCTGTAGCTCCGCGGGAATAATCCAAAGTGCCACGGGACTAGGATAGTATATAATGAAATGGCACCGATTAGGGTGGCTGCCGATCAGCCAATGAATTCAGCGAGATATATATGGAGTTCTGTTTATTAACATTCGCTGTAGATCCGCGGGAATAATTCAAAGTGCCACGGGACTAGGATAGTATATAATGAAATGGCACCGATTAGGGTGGCTGCCGATCAGCCAATGAATTCAGCGAGATATATATGGAGTTCTGTTTATTAACATTCGCTGTAGCTCCGCGGGAATAATCCAAAGTGCCACGGGACTAGGATAGTATATAATGCAATGGCACCGATTAGCGTGGCTGCCGATCAGCCAATTAATTCAGCGAGATATATATGTAGTTCTGTTTTTTAACATTCGCTGTAGATCCGCGGGAGTAATCCAAAGTGCCACGGGACTAGGATAGTATATAATGAAATGGCACCGATTAGGGTGGCTGCCGATCAGCCATTGAATTCAGCGAGATATATATGTAGTTCTGTTTATTAACATTCGCTGTAGATCCGCGGGAGTAATCCAAAGTGCCACGGGACTAGGATAGTATATAATGAAATGGCACCGATTAGCGTGGCTGCCGATCAGCCAATGAATTCAGCGAGATATATACGAAGTTCTGTTTATTAACATTCGCTGTAGCTCCGCGGGAATAATCCAAAGTGCCACGGGACTAGGATAGTATATAATGAAATGGCACCGATTAGGGTGGCTGCCGATCAGCCAATGAATTCAGCGAGATATATATGTAGTTCCGTTTATTAACATTCGCTGTAGATCCGCGGGAATAATCGAAAGTGCCACGGGATTTGCATAGAATATAATGAAATGGCACAGATTAGGGTGGCTGCCGATCAGCCAATGAATTCAGCGAGATATATATGTGGTTCTATTTATTAACATTCGCTGTAGATCCGCGGGAGTAATCCAAATTGCCACGGGACTAGGATAGTATATAATGAAATGGCACCGATTAGGGTGGCTGCCGATCAGCCAATGAATTCAGCGAGATATATATGTAGTTCTGTTTATTAATTATCGCTGTAGGTCCGCGGGAGTAATCCAAAGTGCCACGGGATTAGCAAGGTATATAATGAAATGGCACCGATTAGGGTGGCTGCCGATCAGCCAATGAATTCAGCGCGATATATATGTAGTTCCGTTTATTAACATTCGCTGTAGATCCGCGGGAATAATCCAAAGTGCCACGGGACTAGGATAGTATATAATGAAATGGCACCGATTAGGGTGGCTGCCGATCAGCCAATGAATTCAGCGAGATATATACGAAGTTCTGTTTATTAACATTCGCTGTAGCTCCGCGGGAATAATCCAAAGTGCCACGGGACTAGGATAGTATATAATGAAATGGCACCGATTAGGGTTGCTGCCGATCAGCCAATGAATTCAGCGAGATATATATGTAGTTCTGTTTATTAACATTCGCTGTAGATCCGCGGGAGTAATCCAAAGTGCCACGGGACTAGGATAGTATATAATGAAATGGCACCGATTAGGGTGGCTGCCGATCAGCCAATGAGATCAGCGAGATATATATGTAGTTCTGTTTAGTAACATTCGCTGTAGATCCGCGGGAGTATTCCAAAGTGCCACGGGACTAGGATAGTATATAATGAAATGGCACCGATTAGGGTGGCTGCCGATCAGCCATTGAATTCAGCGAGATATATATGTAGTTCTGTTTATTAACATTCGCTGTAGATCCGCGGGAGTAATCCAAAGTGCCACGGGACTAGGATAGTATATAATGAAATGGCACCGATTAGGGTGGCTGCCGATCAGCCAATGAATTCAGCGAGATATATATGTAGTTCTGTATATTAACATTCGCTGTAGATCCGCGGGAATAATTCAAAGTGCCACGGGACTAGGATAGTATATAATGAAATGGCACCGATTAGGGTGGCTGCCGATCAGCCAATGAATTCAGCGAGATATATATGGAGTTCTGTTTATTAACATTCGCTGTAGCTCCGCGGGAATAATCCAAAGTGCCACGGGACTAGAATAGTATATAATGCAATGGCACCGATTAGCGTGGCTGCCGATCAGCCAATTAATTCAGCGAGATATATATGTAGTTCTGTTTAATAACATTCGCTGTAGCTCCGCGGGAGTAATCCAAAGTGCCACGGGACTAGGATAGTATATAATGAAATGGCACCGATTAGGGTGGCTGCCGATCAGCCATTGAATTCAGCGAGATATATATGTAGTTCTGTTTATTAACATTCGCTGTAGATCCGCGGGAGTAATCCAAAGTGCCACGGGACTAGGATAGTATATAATGAAATGGCACCGATTAGGGTGGCTGCCGATCAGCCAATGAGTTCAGCGAGATATATATGGAGTTCTGTTTATTAACATTCGCTGTAGATCCGCGGGAATAATCCAAGGTGCCACGGGATTAGCATAGTATATAATGAAATGGCACCGATTAGGGTGGCTGCCGATCAGCCAATGAATTCAGCGAGATATATATGTAGTTCTATTTATTAACATTCGCTGTAGATCCGCGGGAATAATCCAAAGTGCCACGGGACTAGGATAGTATATAATGTATTGGCACCGATTAGGATGGCTGCCGATCAGCCAATGAATTCAGCGAGATATATATGTAGTTCTGTTTAGTAACATTCGCTGTAGATCCGCGGGAGTAATCCAAAGTGCCACGGGACTAGGATAGTATATAATGAAATGGCACCGATTAGGGTGGCTGCCGATCAGCCAATGAGATCAGCGAGATATATATGGAGTTCTGTTTATTAACATTCGCTGTAGATCCGCGGGAATAATCCAAAGTGCCACGGGACTAGAATAGTATATAATGCAATGGCACCGATTAGGGTGGCTGCCGATCAGCCAATGAATTCAGCGAGATATATATGGAGTTCTGTTTATTAACATTCGCTGTAGATCCGCGGGAATAATCCAAAGTGCCACGGGACTAGGATAGTATATAATGAAATGGCACCGATTAGGGTGGCTGCCGATCAGCCAATGAGATCAGCGAGATATATACGTAGTTCTGTTTAGTAACATTCGCTGTAGATCCGCGGGAGTAATCCAAAGTGCCACGGGACTAGGATAGTATATAATGAAATGGCACCGATTAGGGTGGCTGCCGATCAGCCAATGAATTCAGCGAGATATATATGTAGTTCTGTATATTAACATTCGCTGTAGATCCGCGGGAATAATTCAAAGTGCCACGGGACTAGGATAGTATATAATGAAATGGCACCGATTAGGGTGGCTGCCGATCAGCCAATGAATTCAGCGAGATATATATGGAGTTCTGTTTATTAACATTCGCTGTAGCTCCGCGGGAATAATCCAAAGTGCCACGGGACTAGAATAGTATATAATGCAATGGCACCGATTAGCGTGGCTGCCGATCAGCCAATTAATTCAGCGAGATATATATGTAGTTCTGTTTAATAACATTCGCTGTAGCTCCGCGGGAGTAATCCAAAGTGCCACGGGACTAGGATAGTATATAATGAAATGGCACCGATTAGGGTGGCTGCCGATCAGCCATTGAATTCAGCGAGATATATATGTAGTTCTGTTTATTAACATTCGCTGTAGATCCGCGGGAGTAAACCAAAGTGCCACGGGACTAGGATAATATATAATGAAATGGCACCGATTAGGGTGGCTGCCGATCAGCCAATGAATTCAGCGCGATATATATGTAGTTCTGTTTATTAACATTCGCTGTAGATCCGCGGGAATGATCCAAAGTGCCACGGGACAAGGATAGTATACAATGAAATGGCACCGATTAGGGTGGCTGCCGATCAGCCAATGAATTCAGCGAGATATATATGTAGTTCTGTTTATTAACATTCGATGTAGCTCCGCGGGAGTAATCCAAAGTGCCACGGGACTAGGATAGTATATAATGAAATGGCACCGATTAGGGTGGCTGCCGATCAGCCAATGAGATCAGCGAGATATATATGTAGTTCTGTTTAGTAACATTCGCTGTAGATCCGCGGGAGTAATCCAAAGTGCCACGGGACTAGGATAGTATATAATGAAATGGCACCGATTAGGGTGGCTGCCGATCAGCCATTGAATTCAGCGAGATATATATGTAGTTCTGTTTATTAACATTCGCTGTAGATCCGCGGGAGTAATCCAAAGTGCCACGGGACTAGGATAGTATATAATGAAATGGCACCGATTAGGGTGGCTGCCGATCAGCCAATGAGTTCAGCGAGATATATATGGAGTTCTGTTTATTAACATTCGCTGTAGATCCGCGGGAATAATCCAAGGTGCCACGGGATTAGCATAGTATATAATGAAATGGCACCGATTAGGGTGGCTGCCGATCAGCCAATGAATTCAGCGAGATATATATGTAGTTCTATTTATTAACATTCGCTGTAGATCCGCGGGAATAATCCAAAGTGCCACGGGACTAGGATAGTATATAATGTATTGGCACCGATTAGGATGGCTGCCGATCAGCCAATGAATTCAGCGAGATATATATGTAGTTCTGTTTATTAACATTCGCTGTAGATCCGCGGGAATGATCCAAAGTGCCACGGGACTAGGATAGTATATAATGAAATGGCACCGATTAGGGTGGCTGCCGATCAGCCAATGAATTCAGCGAGATATATATGTAGTTCTGTTTATTAACATTCGCAGGATATCCGCGGGAATAATCCAAAGTGCCACGGGATTAGCATAGTATATAATGAAATGGCACCGATTAGGGTGGCTGCCGATCAGCCAATGAGTTCAGCGAGATATATATGGAGTTCTGTTTATTAACATTCGCTGTAGCTCCGCGGGAATAATCCAAAGTGCCACGGGACTAGGATAGTATATAATGAAATGGCACCGATTAGGGTGGCTGCCGATCAGCCAATGAATTCAGCGAGATGTATACGTAGTTCTGTTTAATAACATTCGCTGTAGCTCTGCGGGAGTAATCCAAAGTGCCACGGGATTAGGATAGTATATAATGAAATGGCACCGATTAGGGTGGCTGCCGATCAGCCAATGAATTCAGCGAGATATATATGTAGTTCTGTTTATTAACATTCGCTGTAGATCCGCGGGAATAATTCAAAGTGCCACGGGACTAGGATAGTATATAATGAAATGGCACCGATTAGGGTGGCTGCCGATCAGCCAATGAATTCAGCGAGATATATATGGAGTTCTGTTTATTAACATTCGCTGTAGCTCCGCGGGAATAATCCAAAGTGCCACGGGACTAGGATAGTATATAATGCAATGGCACCGATTAGCGTGGCTGCCGATCAGCCAATTAATTCAGCGAGATATATATGTAGTTCTGTTTAATAACACTCGCTGTAGATCCGCGGAATATTCCAAAGTGCCACGGGACTAGGATAGTATATAATGAAATGGCACCCGATTAGAGTAGCTGTTGACCAGTTTGCCGCGGATTTCCAGGATTTCCTTTTGCCGTCCGCTTTGCAAAACGATCGAACGGCGAACGTTTTCCAAAGTTTCGTCATAAGGATAGTCAAGTGTTTTTGTTAAAAATTTGTTTAAAAGGAGGGTGGATGGGATCGTGGTTAGGGTGGGTCCTCGTTTCGCAGCAACCTCCACGATTGGTGGGACCCGGGCAATCGTTAATATTTACGATACAATTAATAATCGTGGCGTATAATAATATCATACAATTATTAATTATATTGCATATATTAACGAGCGAATGGCTGCGTATGTGGGTTCTGATTTTTACGTATATTTAACTTCTGAATACAAGTTTAATGATTTGGAAATTTAGAAGACGCGTCGGATAAATTAGTGATAGTAGGATATAATAATCTGATACACGTATTTAGTTTATTGCAAACAATGCGCATAGGAATAGCGATCTTCTCCTATACTTATTTAGATTTAGGTCGAGAGTTTGATAATTTGAAAGCCTGCGAATGTATGAATGATACGAAACGCATTGCTTGAATTAGTAATCGTAGTGTATAATAATATGGTACACGTATTAATTATATTACAAATAATGCTCATATCGATACCGATTTCTGTGTGTGTTTAGTCTTAGAGCGGGAGTTTAGTAATTTATAAACGTAAGATAAAATGACAATTTAGAAATAGCGCTTCCGCTTATACAACGATTGTCTCCGTATCCCCTGTTGTTACACTGCAACAATTAATTCAAGTTCCATCTCTATAATTCATTTTATTTTATCATTTCTGTATCTATGTGTTCTTGAGAACCTCTTGCAACCGTAAATATAATAAGTTATACGTTTCTTATTTTTACAATATTTATTATTTATATTCGAACCTTGAATTTACGCTGAATAGAAGGTACCTATTTCGCCGACACAGTGGTGATTTTTATGATCTAATCAATGATCTTAGGTGAATCAATCGATCGCAGCACAGACGAGGTACAGTATAGACCTATCATCCAATGCTGTTTTCTGTCACACGGTTTGGGGGTCTCCAGACCTCCTTACCATTTCCGTGTCACTTGCGACGTTATCGATTCAACACCAGAAAAGACCACAGAGCCATTGAAACGGCGAAAAGGACAATTAAATCGAGCGATAGTCAGTAGCCTTTTAAATGTACAGAGTGGCGATAAACTATCGTGTATACTCGGCCGTCGTATACATGGACCCCACTAGTTCGGTAATACGATGCGGTTTCATTTCGTCAGTTAAATTACCGAATTAACCGATTCACTGAAGTATGTACAAACTATTGCCGTAATGCAAATCACTTATTTGCTGAATCAAATTTTTATCACCTTTCGAAGTACTATTTATATTTTGTATGTGTGTACGATAAACGTATTAAATCGGTTATTTTTTATGGTTACTTTTGTAACGTATCGGAATGGCACCTGTATCATGTATACCATAAAGTGCAATTATATTCGACAATAGCAAAATCGTGTAGGTATCCAAATAACATATTCATTATGAATATGGTAAAGTCTAGCTAGTCACATTAAAGAACGTAATTTAAAAGTAGTACGTAGTCGTTGCATTTATCTAAAGATAAAACTGAGAACGAATCAGAATGGCAACCAATTTATGAAGTATATATACGCATGAAAATTAAATTTTCTGTGGAGATGGAGAAATGTGTGGACACTGTTTTCGGTTAACCTTGATTTGGTAAAATAACCGAGTTAGTCAAAAACCGTATTGTGTGAACGAGCTGTAAATAAACATTTACATAGCCCAAATATAAGCTACCGAAGCTGAACTCGAATGAATCAGAGCCAAAAATCGTATCCCGAAGAAAGGTTTCGAAATTTTTACTTCTAATAAATGAGTAACTATTACAAACAAATAATTTTCGAGTTAAACTTTTGAGTTCTTTCAAAACTGTTTACCAGTAAAACTAGTACAAGTTATATGTATATGAAATAATCCCTTAATATCGTTTTCGTAAAGCGAAGATGAAACGTATGGGAATTGAAATTTATGTTTTTCTGTAACAATCTTTTTTACCATTAATCTTTCATGATAGATTAACGGTTACTATTGATCACAGCTACGTTTCGGACTCTGTGATCTAATATCAAATGTGAACGACCTAGACTGCAACAATGTACCGTCGATTCTTCTTCACAAGTAGTATACTGTGCTTTAAACCAGGCACTATGGGGATTTATTAGAGTGTATGCTTTTATGCAACTTAACAGGTTCGTATCGGAATTCCAAAGAGAGCTTGTTTTCAGCATGGAAGGTTTGTTTAATATGCGTGTGTATAATTCAATATGTATATATACATATACTGTACTGTTATTACAATATTTTCTCGTCAAGAACTCGAGCGAACCCGTGGATAAATGCGTAGATTTCAGTCCTTTTCCGTATTGCGGTCGGGGGTGGGGGGGGCTCCATGTCCGTCGCTATATCCAAGGCGAAACATACGCTGTCACAACACCGCAAACAAAAATCATCAGTCCGATCAGTCGTTGTAGGACTAATGACAGCGTTGTCAAATTTCTCGTATTCTAGCCTACAGCAGAGGAGGCCGTGAGGACTGCCTCGCTTGGAACCACGATTCGCGATCGGTGAAGTGAGTTCGGCTCGCCTTTGATTAGAGCCGAGCGGTTTAAAACCCCACACAATGTATGAACACGTTAATATAATATTAAAAAACTTTTTTTATTATTTTTTTCTTAATTTTTCTTTCAACATATTCGCCATACTTTTCTCGTTAAAATGAGACCAAATACGACATAGTTCGGATTATATTTACCTACTAAAATGTGAAAGTATTGTATTAATACAGGAGTTAAGAGAAGTAGGAAATGGAAGAGAAGTAAATCGCTGGAATAGATGTATTGTATAGAGTAAAAGAAAGCTACAGGAAGTGAAGTGCGTAGTCTATGTATTGCACATATCAGCTGCCTTTGAAAAACTTATAAATTTTATACTTTAAGTAAGTATATCATATCCAATGCCATAATGTTATTAAAATATGTATTTTGCTAGAAACAATCCATTTCTGCAATTTGTTAGAAACTACAATACAGCGTAATTATTCCATAAATGTTAAGTAAAAGTGATACAAATTATATGGTGTTTGGTTTCATTTTAATAAAAAAATTGCATTAATATGATAAATAAATTACTTTAAAGAAAGATAAAAAAATGAAAGACTCTTAAGTTTGCATTGCATTAGCACAGCGGGCATTTAAACTTCTTCGAATGCTCGGCTTCTCATTCTCACTTTGTCTTTCGCTCGTTGTTCTTTCCGACGGCAGAGATCAGACGAGGTTTGAGTTTCGTGTCCTCAGCGGACTTAGGCCCAGCTGCAGCCTTGGCGAGATAACATTGTATGTGTATGTATCGGGCACCCATATCACTCATGGATCAGGTATGATCCATACGGTCCGAACCAGACATTAAGCAAAACAATATACAATGTACAGTTGTCCCCCCGAATTACGCGGGGATTCCGAACATTTATGTATCGCGTTAATGAAGGCTCGCGTAATTTTGAGACTTCCCTCCTCACTCCTACCACAAATTTATATTACATATGTACATACATAGTTATAGACTGGGTAAAAGTTTAATTATTGCAACAAAGAGGAGGGGGTGGGGATGATATTAATCGAAAGATATGCGTGAACAATTACAAGGTAGTTATTTAGAAAAGGGGGGTCTCACCGATTTTGATCATTTTCGAGTATGTTATAAAAATCAACATTTTGAACAACTTTTTCCTATACATATAACCGCCGCTCGGCCATCGATTCCGAAATTGGTCTCAAAGGAGATTGGTACTACTACATCAAATTTTGTCTATAAGTACGCGTCCGTGGGAGCGTATGCGTAAACGTTTGACTGGCAACTGTTTATTGTTTCTATACATAACAGCATAGCGGCCAGCGACGAATATTATACAATGTACAAAATTTTTTCGAAATAATAACTGAAATGTTTACAACTTCGTATAATATCACTAAAGATCATTAAAACAGAAATGAATGTGTGGCCGGCCAGAATGAATTCTTCGTCCCGAACCTAAACTTCATTAAATTAGTTACTAGATAGAGGAGTTCGATTTGAGTAAGGTTCGGGCTGGATTATTATTCTTTTGCATGTTACGCGTATTCTTCATTCTTTCAAACATTTAAAGTTCCTATAAACGCATAAAAATTTGTAGTGAATTTATTATATATTGTGTACATATGTTATTCATATTTCACGAAAGTATATTGTAATTTTTGTGGCTCTTCCCAGTCGCGGTGACTACAAAGATCACAAAAAACCGCGTTTTTCAAAACTGCGTAAGTACTTCGAGGATTAATTACATTTCTGCTTACTTTTTCCTAGATGTGGAAGAACAAGCCTTGCATTGAAACATAACTTAGATAATATATTCTGGTAGATGAGTCTTAAACAAATTTTCAAGTGATCTTTTTATGTTTCTAACACAATGGCCTTACAAGCATAATAAATAAGAGTTATAAGAATTACATTTCAAACTCTTTATATTTTAATTTCATGGTTTTATATTTTTTATTACAAACTTCTAGAAATTTATCAGAAGTTTGAGCTTTCCTCTGCAATAATGGTTCCGAGCATATAATTATAACATTACAGTAACGTAATTAATTTTGTAAGTTGATAACGACATTATAAAAATGCACTCCAGCCGTGCAAAGAAATTAAAATTAATTAAGTGAGCTCGGATTTTTGCTTATCGTTTACATGAAAAATTTTATGTATGCATTGATAACATTACTGTGAAGTATTACAAAATGTAAGAAGATAAATCACAGTTATATTTGTTTTATACGCACAGAGTGTGCATATAATCTCCACAATTTTTTTTTGTTCGCATCTACTTGGAAAAAATCACTGTTATTAAATTGTGTACCCTTTGAAACTATTCAACATTTGTCTGAAACAGTTTTTGGCATCATTCGTGGTTTACAAAATTTTTAAATAGATTTATTTAAATGCGACACCGTATATAGTGGTCAAACAGATTTTTTCGTGACACGAAAGAAAACGATCTACTTGAGTCTGTTGACTTTATCGTCGTCAGCGACATTTCCACAGATATTTCTTACACTCGCCGCATTAAAACGCAGATGGCGTATGAAACACTCGGATTTTTTTCGAGGTCGGTATTTCAGAGCATGTGACACGAAGTCCCATAAGATGAGTGGTCTATTCTGTACCTCGTCTGTGGTTTAAACCATTAATCCTCCGTCGCTAACTGTCGCGAACATTGTTTCTCACAACTGGCAATAGATGGCAGAGATATCGTCTTTTACGTTTGTTCGCCGCACGAAAGTCTTTTTTTGTATCCTGGACCGAAAGTAGTTCTGCTGGGATGCTGCAGAAACGCGGCGCCCGTGTTGCTAGTAATTGACAGCTGCCGAATAGCGGCGATTCGGTAGGACGCGTGTGCAGATATTGTGTCTCGTTAATGAGATGGCAGATATTACTTGCGAAGATCTGAAAGAAACAGAGTGAATCTGTCTGGTTCCCCCGGCCGCGAGTTATTGTTGATTTCGACACAACATGCGTTTGCGCCAACATCATCATCTGCGTGGTACAGTTTAAAAAGTTCGTATGTGTTTACAGTTTCGCGAAACATCGTGGTGCACGTTTACGCCGCGGTCATGTATACTTTCGCGACGTGTTCCGTATTTACGTATCCCTCGACACAATAGTGAACGTCAAAAATGCAACGGTGAACACTGAATGAGAAAAGTGAAGTTTTTGTTAATAATTTTAGCGAGTGTACCTCGAGTGCCCGTCATGCCGAATCTATACATATGTTCACCTCTACCAATACGCTGAAGAAAATTCGGTAAGCTATTTAAAATAATCAATTTAAAAACCAAATCAGGGTTGTTAGACAAGGTTGAATGGCAAAAGCAAAATTGCCTGTGTAATGATAAAAAGAATTGCATTTACCAAACCATATTTATATTTTTCGGTAAAACGAATTACGAGATAGGAATAATCATCGCAAAAAAATTTTTAATAATAATTTTGCAACCATCTAAAATAAAATGCCATGGTCAAAAATATTTTTTAACGGCTAAAGAGCCGTTTAAACTGATCAGTTCAGAAAGTTCGCGTACTCTAATGTCTAATAGCGGCTGGAAACCGGTTTTCCCGAAAATGAAATTTTTCTCAAGTGCACACGAAAGATCCCGTGGGAGGCAAGCGCCTCGATGGTTTCGCTTTGGCCCCTTTATTGAAAATCAAACAACCACTGACACCGCTTCTTTTGGGAATCAAAAGGTACCGCATAAATGTTGCCGAAAGAATGATTTGGACCATCTGAATGGATTTACAGCTAACTGGTTATCGCGTAGGTTGCACATTTGCGAGAGCCTTCCTCTGATAGATCGTGATCGTGATCCTCCTCGGACTTTCGCCCGTTCAGTGACGTACGCGGAGACACTGATACGGGTCCAATATCAAACTTTCCCATCTAACGTCTAACGCATATTCGAAGGCCAATAGCTTTGTCAATATCGTACATTTAACACTAAGGTGGACAAAATGTCCAATCTGTAATGTATTATAAAAATTGTATAAACTTACAGTAATGCATTATTGAAGATTTTCGGACATAATCTGTAAATAATGTGAATGAAAATGTACTTTCCACGCCTTATGTATTTTTGCAAACGTTCTATTATTTTAATCACCTTGGCGCAGCTAAGTATATTTTAATTGTTGGTAGCTCCATCGTTAAATGTCAAGCATATTTACCCATGGAGAAGCATTTGCAACCCATACGACCGAGTATCGGTTATGACAAGACTGCTTAATATGCCGAAGCATGTATATCACGCGTAATTTCGAATAGTATTTACTGGAAGTTTCATCAGTGATCATAAACACGGTGCCTTGCTACCATAAACTTCGCGACTTATTAAATCGTTGGTCGTTTACCTGCACGGTATTGCATCCGCGGATCCACCGGTTCATAACGATCTCATAAATCGTATTGAGCTATGGTGCCGTGGTGAGCATTTACATGCATCCTACTGTAGCATTGCGAAAGAAATCACGAAAAGAACTGTTACAAGGCGGCCGGTAAGGTACACTGTGGTCCCCGATGATACGAGACGAAGGAATGCATCGGAGGGACCGGTGTATCCTTGTTGCTGGATCGATAGCCCAGCCAGTGGGACGGAGCAACATATAAAACAATAATGACAAATAGGTAAGAGGAGAGTGCTCGTTTCTAAGAAAGGTCATCGAGGTTTCGCGATGTCCTGCGGGAAAACAAGGACACTGACCGTGCGTGGTCCGTTCTGTTGCCAAATACGCAAGACGAACGATACACACGATCGACCGGACCGATCGAGAAATTCGTTGCGAGATCGTGGCAAGTGTCGCTGTGTGATACCATTGGGTACAACGAAGGCAGATAAAGAGAGTGGAAGGGTGACAAAGAGGGACAGAGAAGGAGACAATGTAAAGCCGCGTTTCTCCTGCGAAGAGGATCGCAGCGAAGGTTCGAATAAGAAGCGCAATGGTGGGAGTGGGAAGAGCAGCTTGGGAAGGGAGTAAAGAGTAGGACAGCAGGGAAAAAGAGGGAGTGCACAGTTAAAAGAAGAAGGGAAGAGGGAGATGGGTATACGCGATATAGGTTTTGGTTTGGGCAGCCGTTGGAATGCAGTGGCCGCGGGGCGGACGGCCGTACGCCGTGCCACGCCGTATGTACGTATACATTCAATGCCGTACGGCATAGCCGGTGTACAGGACCCAGCGCCGCGTCCAGCACATTCCGTGCCCCAGGCAGAGTCGTACTTTTGTTTACGCCCATGTGTGCCTACATGGAACACGAATTTTCTCCTGCTCCCCCTGGTAAATCACCAGCACCCGGACCGTCATATTATTTTCACTGTCGCCACACGCGCGCACGCACAGCAAATCGGTACGCGTGAACGATAACCTATGGTAACCGCTACGTGTGCCTTCGACATTTCGATGAAATAAGAACAAATTTTGCTGAATTTCTTTGGTCACGTTGCGGATTATTGATTATCGTAGCGGGAATTGATAAATTAATATCTAATCGAATGTTCAGAAAATAGCAAATTTAGATAACCGAAATCTTTCTCTACTGATTAACTTTTTCATCGTTTGATCTAAATATTGATTTCCGCTAGAAATAACACAACTGTTTGTATAAACCTTTCGGTACAATAAATATGCACAGTGGCATGTATATTAGCACAGAGACAAGAAAATAATGGAAATATGAAAAATGAAAAAATATTAACCCCTTGCGGATAAAATATAATAACGCTATACGAATTTTCGTTCAATCATTAACCTTTTGTAGACGGAACTTAAGAAATTTTCGTCCAATTATTGACAATAGTATCTCTTAATGATGTTAATTGTAATATTTTTATTTAAACACTGATCCGTGTTCAAAAAACCTGAAATGATTGAGCAACTGTTTACTGACATTAACTGCAAAGGGTTAATAGAACCTTCAAGTTTGTAAGCTTCCCCAGTAAAACAATATAAAAAGTTTCACTATTTTATTACTGTTTCTACCTCTGTTATCTTTTTACATATGCAAATAATTTTGTATCTCATTGTTGATTTTCAACAAAAATATTTTTGCTCTTCAGGCGTTGTTATATTTTACTTTTGAAGTCACAAAATCGCGACTTCAGATGAAGATTCTGAAGTTTGGAGATTGAATGTTTTAAGTTAGAACACGGCTGTATCACCTCGCGAGAAGCTCTTCGGTAGTTTTCATTCGCCTTGAGCTTTATTCTTGATTGGTATTGATAGTTAGTTGACAGTTATGGAAGTTAAAGGAACCTGTTAACAATCACAGATTATATTTTTGTTGAGGAGATAAAGAAGTAGTACACCGTTAATTTTCTAGCAACGGTGCGTTAGCTTCAAATTGTTTCGAATTTAATCGGGTGTGGGGCTATATAAGACAAACAGCAATGACCATTTAACCAAGGCAAAGTAAATTCCTTTTAATGCTATTTATTATTGGATAGCTTTCATATTGCTAATTTTTGTTATTACTTATTTCAATGTGGTTGGTTTTTGTCTCAGAATTAAAAATTTCCATCGAGAGATGTAGTAATATATAGTACTAAACAAAATTTCTGGCACGCGTTATTTGGGTGTTATCGATCACAGTAACATAAACACTCATTTACACGCGATAATCTATGGCAGTCGTTAAAAGGTTGAGATTCGAGTATGAAAAGAATGATAACGAACAGTACGACGGAAGTAGAGTAGAATGTAGAGAGAAACTAAGTCATACTGAATCGTGCAAATAAAAAGAAGCAAAGCACCGGTTATTTTATAAGAAAGTGGGAATAGAATAAAACCAAAATTCTTGAGGAACTAGGTCACGAAGAACTGCACGATTGAAACGTGTATCAACTAACATGTATACCAAGCGTAAAATTTTTTATTGTACCATATAGTCAGAATTTATACTTACATTACCATCCATAAGTATTTGGACACTTTCACATTATTGGAAAATGCACAAAATATATTTCAAATAATATTTTAAAATATAATTTCACTACCGTCCTTTTTTTGTACCATACTATAATGTTAATAACGACGAATGAAAGTAATATTTGATGTCAATTAATACAACTAAAAAAGCAATAAGTTATATTCGATTAGTCTCACGCAAAGGCCCTTAAACTTAATTTGTTAATGTTAAATTAATGTTGGTGTCTGTGAACAGTTAAAATATACATTCTTAGTTACGTTTTAGACACTTCTATAATACAAATTTTGTAAAATCATTACCTAGAATATTACTAGATATAGATTATTCTAGATATTATATAGATTAATGCTCGCTTCTTAAAAACTGCTCAAAAATCAATTCAATTCATTTGACGAAGTCGATCATCAATTTGACTTTTGAGTGGTTCATATTGAGGACAAATTACTGTAAAGTAGTGGTTTTATGAAAACCGGCAGACGTCATGGCGAAGGGGCGTTTTTAAGTCCCATCTTCTTCCGAAGAAAGAAGATCGGAACAGTTACTTCCTTCAGTAAAAACGCTTTAAGGATCCTAAAGAATGTCGACATTCCGCGAACATCACGTGGATGAAAATTCCGCGAAAGGGCAGCCAACATTGCGCGCGTGCTTTCACTTCGCGTGGAAACAGGGGTAAGAAGGGGGGTTGCAGGGAGGGAGGGAGGAAGCGAGACGCGCTGTTCCTGATATGTGCGCTTAAGGAAGCACTTTGGGAGCCAGCCAGAGTAATTGCATACAAGGGCCCATCAAAGCGAGCAACACGAGACCACGCTCTCGTCGGGTCTCGTTTGCGGAAACTTCCAAAAAGTCGACATCGCGCTACCTATGCTTAACGTTTTCAACGTGGATTGATGATTCTTCTTCTTATCTTTTTCTTTTACATTCCCTCCACCCTTTTTTATCATTTTTAAAGGTGTTGGGATTCGTGTATCTGCTGTTTCCCGTTTTAGACATTTTTTTAATTAAATTCGAGACAAGAAACTTGGATTTTTTTAGTAGAAATTGGAGTTGTTTTGATCAAATACTCACAAGAAAACACTGGTGACTGCTACACATCGAATTTAATGGAACTTTGTCCAATTGTTCATTAAGGAGAATTTAGGCATTACATTGCATTTTGGATGTGCACCGCGGATGATGATAGGAGGATTCATCCATAGTGAATATGAATAATGAAAGCTGGAATATTTACATCAATTCAGCAATTGAATTCATTTCACTAGTTCTTAAAATGTCGACGAATGAAATAGTAAGAGCCAAACAAACTGGCAATAAAATTTGAACAGCTAGCTGCTCTGGTTCACTTGTTTCTGGATACATTTACATTTGTCATTATCACTTCACTACAGATGAATCATCCATGCAATTCGACGAAAGTAGAACGAGGGTCTACTTCGTTCACTAGTCATTTTAAATATTCACTTTGAATGAAGATGAAAACAACCTTTCACTATAGATGAATCATCCGCGATGCATATCCAAAGTGTAAAGTCTAAATTTGATTTTAGACCAACATAAGAAAAGAGCTGCATTTAATTCATGCAACTTTTTTATTTTAAGAAATCAACCCCTTCACCCGAGCCGTTCATCGAGCCTAGTTAAAATTGACATTCGCCGTTTCTCTCCTTACACTTCTTTATACTAATTTAATTTAATATGAAAAGTTCTCTCAAACTTTATTCATTGGTTCCCGTACAAAAAAAGTAAAGTCCGTATGACTATGGGAATCGTTGCCGAAGTTCATTGTTTGAAGTCTTATTATTTAAAGTTTCGAATACAATTGAGAAGCTTTCTGGGAAAAAGGAGCAATATTGAACGAATTAATATTTTAATACTTTTTATTGTTAACTCGTGGAACGCGTGAACTTCTGACACAATAATCGCTAAGTATCAGACTTCGCTAGGATTGCATTTATTTTCTGAACACAAGAAATTTATTTTCGTGCAGTTTTATCCAATAAGCACAGACGTCGTGTTCGACAGTTCAAGTAATTCATAAAATTCCATTTTTTTTTAGAAATGTGACACATTGTTTCACCTTACAACCACAGAAATAATAGAATCAAATTTCAAGTAGCCGATGTATCGGGTTTAACTCGAACAATGTTAGAAATCCATTAGTAGAGTGCAATTACTAGGCATTACCATCGCTATTATCGACAGATTTAACGATGTGAAAACTGTTCTTTAATGCACCTTACGCCCACGCGATCGAACGAAACGTAAATCGTGCGGTCGGTTAAACAAGAAGTCCGCACACTCCCCCATATGGCTTTATTCACTGAGTTATGAGATCAATCATGTGAGGAGAATTGCAGGTCTCCAAAGGGTTAATCGAACTGCACTGCCAACCGCTGCCATCCACTTATGCAACGGGACACCATCGAACCGCACCCACCACTGTTTGCTCCTGTGCATCCATGCGTTCATGCACTTTCTGCATTCATAAACTTTTTTTCTATGGTACAGCCCGTCTCAACAATTCTCACTCTTATTAATACGAAATAATCATCACGACGGCTAACTCTAGTACAAATAATTCGTGGTGAAGTTTATGTTCTTCTACAAATCTATGTTACTCAGTTTTGTTAAAAAAAGTGCAAAACCGCTGTCGGTTTATGCGTTACTAATAGTTTTCTGATAGAAGGCACAGCATTCATCCGGAAGCTAAACGGTCTAGTTCCAATAGGACTAGACCAACTAACAAGTTGAAGATTTGCAAATTCGAGAGCTTGGAAATCCAAAGATTTAGAAATTCGAAGGCTTAAAAATTCAAAAGCGTGGAAATTCATAAGCTTAGAAATTTGATGGCTTAGAATACAAATCTTAAAAATTCGACGGCTTAGAAACTTAAAAGTTCGAAACTATTGTTTGTTAAACTAATAGAGTAATCTTTCAAAACATTGTATACATAATTTAAATAATACCTGTACGAATCTGTATATATTTCCCAACAGTAAATCAGTTTCATTACCTTATATCTATAAAAACTAGAGATGGATTGAAGTTTAATTTTTGGTTTCGCGAAACTCGAATCCGAAACTTTGCAAGGTCTCAAAACCCTCGAAACTCGAAGCTTTCGAAACCCTTGAATGCTTACTTTTTTCCTTTCGTTTCTAAAGAGTACCCATTTTGTCGGGAATCAGAACCTTAATAAATCCCATTTTAGAAAATCAAATTATTTATTAAATATGATTAAACGAAACTTAAATGAAGTTACAATTTAAATAAGTGAACCAATAAAAACAATTTGTAAGATAATTATTCATTTTTATATGTTTTTTCTCCTCAGTATACAACTGTAATGACTTTTCAGTTTCGAAGGGTGACGAGGTTTCGAAGTTTCGAGTATCCCATCCCTAATAAAAACCACTTATTTTACTTGTATTTTAGACACTGTTAATTGCTGTTAAACAAACGTTATCGTAAAATATACACGATTCCGACGAACGGTTTTAATAAACGGTAGATAAACGGTTGTTCATCCGGCAACACATTTTATAACGCATCAAGCTCCGACAATTAATTCGATACATCTTATATTATTCATACCTCATCGCCTGATATAACCTCTATCGCCTTTCAATCAAATGCAAAAGCACATGGACGACCAATTTAAATAATTATCACGGAAAGTCCGTCATCTATGTGATATGGGGTTCTGAGCACGTTTACGAGCGACTGATTGAAAACCAGTTATCAACTGGATCGCCTCCCGGAACAGATTGCGCTAGCATCGGGGTTAAGGGAGGCAATGGTGCTCGCCACGAAATAGAAAAATTAAAGTGCTCGTGTGCAGTATTTTTTTCGTGATCGTTCATTCGTGACCGTTTACAACTATCCCCGTGCGTGTGCACGGGAATGTTATTCTCGCGTGTACGAAACTCGGACGTTCGCTTTCCCACACATATACAGATCTTGCCCAGATATCGTTCGATTGTTACTATTCGGTGCTCGGTATTGTTCCGCGAATTTTTTTGATTCCTATGATAAGGAATTTTAATGTCTGATGTTAAGAATGGACGGTGAATGTTAGCAATTTTTTTTTCAGCGCCGTTCTGAGGTCAGTAGTAGATGTTAGAGGTTACGTTTTGTATATCGAAGGCTTAACCTTTTCACTATTAAGTCCGTGCGTTATATATGTAGAGTAAATAAAATAATAGAACAATACAATAATATCCATCCCCGTTGCTCATAATCATGTACCTAGCTTATGCGACACTATTACTTAATTGAGAGAAAAAGGTTGGGAATCTATCGTACATCGAATCTGCCCGCGTTAACCCTTAAAAGGACGTGTAAATGGTGGTAATAGATAACTATAAAAAAAAGATTTTCAATACATTTGGTATTGCTCAATCGAGATTGGATCTCTGCTTATTAATATTCAAAGTAACAAAAACAATCTGTGAGACTGGATGTAGCACTTAAGAAGTTATGTAAGTTTCAACATCTTCTAGTAGTTAAGGGTTAACACAAACGCACGGAAACTCGACATAGGCAGACATCTATTAGACTATTTGCAACGAACCGATTAAAAACTTTCAACAAATGTAATTAATGGTAAAGTTTTGGATAAGAAAAATGTAGACATCGACACACTCGTGGAGTCAAACTATAGCAAGATTCTAAACTAAACGATATCTTTTCTTTATAATGCAATTTGCTTATTGCCATGTCTTATTTTTTATATGCTTGGTTAGCACGAACATATTCAATGATAATTAGTGTACAATACATTCATAATTGACATAAACATATTTGCGTAATAATAATTAGATAGCGGATTTTTATACAAATTTCTACTTTTATTAACAAAAGCAGAGAGATGGAATTTAATGGAGAGTTGTTTCAACTTCTAATTGAAATAATATGTATTTCATTTTGGATATCTTGCGTATTTTTAATTTTTCCATATCTAAATTTCCCATAAATGCATAAAAACACACAGTTTATTAGTAATATTTGAATGCTGAAAAATGTTTAGTACCATAAAACTGACTTTAAGTTAAATATACAGTGACCACAAAAAGTATTTGCATATCCCTGTATTTATTTTCGCATTTAAGTATTAGTTAATTAAATTTAAATATTTTAAATTCCCTATTATTAAACAGTACTCTTACGTGACTATGCGCGAATTTATCGTCATGCAATAGAAATATAAAATCTAATAAGAAATCATCTCGTTGAAAAATAAAAGTAAGTATTTATACGCCATTACTTTTTGTAGCTACTGTAATTATAAATATGAGATTCTCTGTAAAGATAGGTTCAGAAGTTGTTGGTGTCGAAGAAATTTCAAAGTGTTCAGCTTTCTAATTCATATATCATAAATCTCTCCTCCCCTCTTTTCTCTGACTTGTAGCAGTCATACCCATAGAATCTTCTCCCTCATCAGATTCCAATAAATACATCTGTAATCATCGGTGAAATAAATTCTTGTCTTCAAAGTCGTCTCCAACCCCGATTTTCCTTCTGAAAAAGGTGTTTCTTTTACAATTTCCAATACTAAAATTGTGCGCATTATTATTTTAGACTTACTAACACAGTTGTAACAATTTTTAACAAGAACAATACCTTTCCCTCGCGTTATAAGTATCCATATAGACACTTGCTGAAAATGTATTGTGGTTCACCTTACACGTAAAACGCGTTTATCAATCTGTTTGTGTTAAAAATGGCCGTAGACCGGTCTGTCCGCAATAGTTGTTCCGATTCGTGAAAAGGATCGATTAGTTCGTATTTCTTGTTATCATTAATAGGTTGCGTAATGAACGGGTAGCGAGCAATTGACCTCAAATAGAGTTCATAGAACGGTTATTAGTCCGCAAGGTTTGCGAGTTTTGCAATATAGTGGATTGATAAAGGATAACATTTTTCTATGACGAAAGTGTAATTTACGCGAAGAAATTTACTCTATAATATAAATCATGCAACAAACACGTGCAGTAATCACGTATGAAATTGTAAAATAAGAAAGTACATTCCACCCATCGTAAACTGTAATTTAAATGTAAAAAATCTGCTAGATTTATATTTGCAATTGAAGACCGGATATGAAAAAAGTTATAAGTGCCATACGGACTTGAATTCTTTTTATAATGTAGAACTCTTTTTTAGTACTTAATATAATTTTCAGATACAAAAATAAGTGTTGTAAGATTATATAAGGTAGCATGATACAGATTAGGTGTATAAATTAATTCGGTGCCTTTTCACAAAATTCAATGTGCATTTATGAAAAATCAAATATAATTTTGATGTTCAAAGTAATTTCTTATAAATTCTATTGTAACAATAAAAATGGTAGTTTTAAATCAATAAAACTTTCTGGACATTATATTACCCTTTTGCTACAGAGGACGTATACACACATTCTCATAAATTGTGCCATTGTTTGTTAAAAGAATATGTATATTTTCTCTGCAATGTAGTATTATTTCCATTATTATTTGTATAGATATATTACACTATAATTATTGGTACCGAGTATCCAAAATACTCATAGCAATTCTACATCTATTAATAACAATCACCTTCTTCTATGCATTACAAATGCCTCCAATTTTTAAACGCCGCAGTAAAAAGGAGAATTACCGATACGATTTCGTTTAGCTCACTCAGATCTATCTAATACTTAGATTACAGATGTTTATGCGATTTATTTGTTTTATTATGAATTTGCATGAACATCTGCAGTCTACGAATAACATTTAAAATCACACAAAATTTCGTCATTCCCTTGAAAATAAGCAAATGGTAGTATTTTAGTAAAAGACTTCCATTTTTTTGTCAACGCGTCGAATCCATCAATCCGTGATTGAATGATTTATCAATAATTAACAAATTTATATAGGATTGTATGCACTTGAAATGTATAAAAATCCACAGTTTAGCAATGTGAGAAACCTATCCCTCTCAAAATATTGATTGGTGGACTTACCTAATATCGTCTTGAAATTCAAGGTGTCAATTTGTTTTTCATCTCAAGAAAATGTATTCGTTTTCTAAATCGCGAAATCCATTTTTAAATCATGCCATACATGGACATCATTATTTTCAATGGAGAAAGTTGCAGCGAGTTTTCCCGAAAGATATTTAAGCCGTGCGTAAAATGAACGACACCGCAGGCGATACACTCTTCCTATTAACGTATTCGGCGCGTTTCCAACGATAATTAACGCCGTTCGCGGCGCGACAACAGACACCGCGCGTATGAACAGAGGAATAATTGTTTCCTCTCGTCCACGATGTTATCGCTCTGCTAATTGTTCTTAGAATCATCCAGACGCTCGTTAATGACCTTCGAGCCCGATGAAAGTTTCGCATAATTACTTTCCACCGAAGATTTTCCTGATCGTGAGTGAATTTCTCATGTCGAGTTTCTATACATCTTCACCAATCATCTTTCACTCCTTTGCCCCCGTTTTTTATAAGAAAAGGATTACATTACTACGATCCATTATCTAATGAAGCCACAACGTAAAGTATGTTTGACGAAGATGGTAGATTGTTTTATTATTTGGAAATTTGATGGCTTGAAAGTCTCGAAAGCTTGAAGATTCAGAAGCCTAAAAATTTGAAGGCTTGAACATAAAAGCATGTAAACTCGAAGGTTTTGAAATCCAAAAGCGTGGAAATTTGATAGCTTAGAATTTGAAAGCTTGAAAATTTGCAGGCTTGGAAATTTGACATCTTAGAATTCCAAGGATTAGAAATCCAAAAGGGTGGAAATTCATGGTCTTAGAAATTTGGTGGCTTAGATTTCGAAAGTATACAAATTTGAAGTCTTGAACTTTAGAGGAATAATAAGACAGGCAAAAAGAAAGAAAAAAGAATCTATGAAACAGTAGCAATATTTGCAATTTTGTAGGTCTTCCAGCGCAATCAGCAACGGGAGACAGAATGAACGTCGAGCGAGCCACGATGGACGGTTGTGGGCAGCAGCCGCTGTTTTTGACCGGCACTTCCGGTTCTGGCGGTATATCCAGTCCCCAGCAGCAAACCGTCCAAACCGGTGCGCCTCCAGAACACTATGGGGGACCATTGAGCCTGAGTATCTGCATATCCGATTCCGGCCACGAGATACTGCGACCCAAGCCACGCCGGTGAGTGTTGTTTTATTTTTCGTGAACCCAGTCACTGATCCACAAGCGATCCTCTGTAATCGATATTGATCTTAACGAAGATCTGATTAATGGTCGCGTTCACGGTGATCCGCTAACCCTGATAAGGATCGATTCCTTGCCCGAGAATCTCTTTGGGAACGTTGACCTCCTCTTGCGCCAAACTAAATGTTGTTCCATACTCCAAAAACTATAATTCTGGTAATAATGATTATTTTTCTATACGTGAGATCGCGGTGAAATTTGATGTTTTCTCGCATTACTATTATATTATATTAGATTCGTTTTTAAAAACTAATTTTAAATTATGAAGTTAGTGAAAGAAGAAAAAAGTCAGAAAAATTGGTAATCTATATATATTGATCAGATTATTGTCTAAAGGGCGATGGTAAATATGATCGTCAATTTATTACAAATCTAGGGAAAATTTGTAAGTTATACCCAAGATGGATACTACATTCTGTAAATCTTTATTAAACAAATTACACTCAATCTACTATTAGGTCATTCCATGCCAAATCGATCACTTTGTGAGCTCGATATTAGGGATTTTGTTCAAATTGAAATCTGTTACAATGCACATGAAATAAGGGGGATTAATGCCATCGTTTTCTTGTTTTTGAATTTGTTTATTAATTAATTTTGTATCATTTGTATTTATTGAAAATGATTTATTTTGCATATTTTAACTTGAAGGTCGGAGGATCTAAAAGTTTTAAAAAAATATGACCATACTCCTTGAAGTTTCAGCTATAAATTGAGATTCTCTATAAAAATGAAATCTTGGAAATTAATATGTCATTAAGCTATTGAAGGAGCTTAACTCTTACGTTTCTTAAAATGCGAAATGATCCAAAACTTTTGGTCGGTAGTATACCTATATTCTGAATGAAAACTATATTTATCGGTAAAATAGAGAATTAGTTATCGTTACACCTAGTAGTATTATTGTCTCGGTTAAAGTGTCGTATCGTGTTCCATCGAGATTATAGATTTTAAGTCAGTTGAATGATTTGTGTTACCTATAGCAATGCGTTTAACACTAGAACTACCGGCGGCTTAAATATATTTATTTGCACCAAAGAATAAACGGAAGATTGAAAAAAATATGTAATCAATTGAAATGAATCTTTATTCATATTCATAATTAGTGACCCGTCATTTTGACGTCTTTGATAGTTTTAGCGTTAATGCCGATATTGGCTACTGTTTCAAATGTATTTCAATCACTTGCAACTGTTTTTTAATTGGTCAAGAAGTCGATTGGTTAAAAGTTCGTGGTTTGCTATCGATGATCTGTAACGTGAGCACAGGATCCTTAAGAACATGACGGTGGGTCAGTATTAGTGTGTCATCGGATCCTTGAAATGTTGCTGAAACGTTGGACGTTCATGACGTCATGAGAACAGGATTTACTACCGGAAACCTCAGATAGGCGCTGATGATAAACACTTGGAGCATGAAAATGGTGTAAATTGATGTACTGTAGTTTATCAAGTTTCTGTTGGTATCAGGTCTATATATCTGTGGCTCTAAGGCAAAACGACGTAAGTAACTTTTCACTCGTTTGCATCATTAGCGTATACAGGATAATCTGTAACGGGTGATACAATTAGGTATAGATCAATTCTAGGGGAAAAAATAAAACGGAAATATAGAATAACATTTTATCATACAAGGCTTCATTTTTGAAAAAATCGACTTTAAAGTTTTACGTAGCACTCGATTTTCATTTATGCAGTCATATTCAAACAATTGTTTACCAAGATGAAATTACAAGCATTAACCAATTAAAAGAAAAGATTATTTTTACATTTGATACAATAAAATAACAGAATATCCTAGATCGCGTTCAAAGAAATTAGACAAAAAGAACACAACTGTGTACTAATGCGTCAACCTAATGGTTTTTTTCTACTGATAGTAATAATTTTCTAATAAAAATCATACTGAAGAATTATCGGCGAAGTCTTCCGCAATATTTACGAACCGGTCGAGTTCAAGGGCCTTTGTTCTCGAACACACAGTGCAAACTGTTTTCTTTTTTTTGGTTTACTGTTTAGCGGGATCTCAAAACAACACCGTTAAAAGAAGCCAGTCCACTTGCCGATCCGATTAAGGATCATTAAAATTTACGATGTACGTAATTACGACCGATTCGATTAACGATGTCGAACAAGCATATATTCGTAAGACACACCTCCCCTTTCCCCATCATTTAGTTCCATCGACACCACTCCGCGCATCACGGTTTCGGCCCTTGAAAATCTGTTCGGCATACAAATAGGTACTGAAATTTAAGGGTTCACGTAATAGGCCCACAAATTTTCGAAGTTCGTTCACCCGATGTGTACACGTAACGGGTTCGTACACGATAACTAAAGTAAAATGTAAATAAACTGTTATGCGTGTAGTTTTTTTAACACTTTTATGGTGCTTGTGGAATGGAAACATAGACGGGAGAGTAGCTATATGAGATACCCATTTCATTTTTTAGTCTAGGGAAGCTTAAAATAGTTGTAAGTGGAAAAATAAGTTGGACAACTTTAGAAAATTTCATATGAAAATTGTTCAAACCAAACATATTCATTAGCAATAGACCTACCAACGATTATAGTATACTTATTTGTACTAACGAAATAAATATGATAGACGTTTAAACCCCGTCCAAACTGTCGGCTTTTTGTTCGCGGACACTGTACGCAGACAGTTCACGTACACATAGTCAAACGGCGACCAAAGCAAAAGTCTGGAAGCAGTCCGCGGACAAGAACTGTCCGCAGTCGCGTGTTCGGACGCAGTTCACCGACAGTTTTGTGTACATTATCTATAAACAGTTTGTACATAGAGAAGGACGAAACCAAACCACGAAGAAAGACTGCGGACAAATGTCGGCCTGTATTTTGTTTTCCGTTGCGATGGAAGTCAAAGAGACTTGTCCGCGGACAAGAGTTGAAGTGAATGTTTAGCAGAGTGCATTCCAAGAGTTCGAAACTCGAGAATATGTAGAACATTAATATCATTATGGGGAAAGAAACGGAACGTTGAGGATAGAGTTGGGCATATTTTATTCGAATAAATTATATATTAAGAAAAATATATGGTGCAAATGAAGTAAATCTTTATTTATATTTTGTACAGAAAATTACGAAATATCCTTAAAAACGCATCCTTACATGTTTATATATAATTTTCATGATAAATCAGTGACCCAGTCTTAAATAAAGGGACCAAAAGAAAAAGCAACAGCTGCTGTGAAAGAGTACTATAATCTTCATAATTCTTAATTTCCAATCGTTATTAACAGTACTAGTACTTTGTATAGATCAAAACCATGATTACCCATATTTCTATCTTATCTTATATTTCTACCCTCTCCTCTGTTTTAGAAGAAAATACTGGAAAACCCAAAAGGTGAATACATTTGTAATTTCTGAATATACTATCGTCTACAAGTATTTGGATACTTCCACATTATTGAAAATACGTGAAATATACGTGGGTGTCGCGTCTAAAACAATTCACGTAACTACTCTTTTTAATATTAATGATACAGAATATTCAACGGAACTTAATGCCTATGTTTATGCCGTAAACCCAATATTAATAATAATAATAAACCCAATATTATTTCATGATTTGTTAATTTAAAATCGTTATACGGAAACCTTCCAATAATTGTGTAATTTATACTATTAGGTAAACAGCTTTCTTTTTCTGTGTCAATCGTAGGATAGGTGCTGTTAAATTTAATTTTACGTGAAACTTCTCTGCCCCCCAGTGGTTGACGACAACGGGTTAAGTGCATTAATTCATTATTCTACGTTTTCGACTTACCTTTTCACATGGAATTACCCCTTAGCCGGCACGTTATGCGGAACACCCTGTATAAAGAAAAGAGAATAATTGAAGGCATTGAAAAAAATTCGCATGTTTTTAAAAAGTTTGAGTTCCTGCGTGACACGATGGTTAAGATTTCTAGGTCGGGAGGTTTACTTCGAAATTCTGTGTACCTATGGTTCATTGGTATTCTGGCTCGCAACCGTGTCGTGTGCACGCTCGGTGATTCGTATGTAAAACGCGATCCATCGCAACCTTATCAATATGTATGACACCGAATTATAATCGATAATAATGACCCATCGATGCGTAACATTAAAATTATCGATTGCGTATCGTATTCCTCTCGATTTTGCCCTGATATTCGGTTAAAAATAGCTTCCTTGATGAAAACGGTCACCGACCTGATTCGAGGTTAGAATATGTGCATCTTGAAGAAACTTCCAATACCGATTAAATACAAGTACACTACTGTTCAAAAGTTTGGAATCGCATCTAATGTTTATAATTTATGAAGTACTGCAAAATCTCGGAATACCAAATATTCGAACTCTCTATTATTCATACCTTTAACAAACAATTATTCCGTTTAGGGTGGTCATCAAAATCGATGAGATATCCTACAATATAAATAATTACCAATTTAAATATTCATTACCATATTCTATAGAAAAAAAGCAGTCCTTAATAAACCATTTGTAATAAAATATGTAATCGACAATATGCATAAACGAGTTCCGTACATCCTTAAAATCACTCCAAGCCCACTCCAAACTTCTAATCAATCAACCTCACGCAACAATTGTACCTCCTTAATACCACTTTCATACTACGCAACTCATGCTCCATGCGCACAACTATAGAGCCACACAAGATTAATTTGGCGCGTGGTAGCGTAAAGCACCATAATCATGAATAAGCCATATAACAAAGACATTTACCACAAACGCATACACAGGCAAAACCCTATAAAAGGACACCCCTGTGTGTGCGCGCGCGAAAGGTAGTTTAAAGGAAGCTTAAACGACGAGCACGTTGTATTTCGAACGAGTCAACGACCGCAAAAAATACGCCAGTCATCTTTCGCTGTAATCGTACGTACGAGCATCGTGGAATGCGCGAATGCAATCCCTATGGTATGAGAATGATCATTGCCGGGGATAAGGAGGTGAGGTGACGAGCATCCTCTAAGCTCCTTCTTCGAAAGCACGCGGAATTATTTATTAAATCAACGGGAAGCCCCATGAAACGCACGCTAAACGAGTAGTTCTCCGTTCTTTTCCTCTTCCCTCTACCCCCCCCCCCCTCTCCGGCCCCGTGAAAAATCGAAATTTATTTCTGACGTGGTTGATTGATGTCTCGATGCCTCTGTCTTGAGGGTCGAGGCAAGTTTACATTGTAAGTACGTGCTATTCGCGAGAGAAGGAACTGTACTTTGAGCTTGTGGTACTTTGAAGATTCCTTTAGGCTAAGATTATGTTATAAAGCTGGGGTTGATAAACTATCTGGGCCAAACCCGGCTTGGCACTAGTTCTTATTATTATTTCTAGAATAATTTCTTTACAGTGTTGCGAACATATGTATGTAAGAATCTTTCTGGATCTTCATTCTTTGGATACTTTCAAATCGATTTTATGTTTTCTAAATAAAAATTTATGCAAGAAACTTTTAATATCGAAGCTTCAAACATTTGTGACACTAAAAAGACCATATGGCAAGGTGTTAAATTTATATCCATCAAAAATTTTATTGAAGCACCGATGTGACAACAAAATGTGGGAGGATATCCGAATTTAAATTGGGTAGAGCAGAATATGAGAACACTTCCGAATTTGAAAATTTAAGTAAAAGCCTCGATAAAAAATCATGAAAAACATTTACGTCATTATAATCTTTATAGATCTATGGCCATAGTCCGGCCTGAATTTAGATTCGAATACCTAAAATTTACAAACCTTTGGATTGACCCTGAGAAAAATTCCCGATTCAACCTAAACCCAAATTCTCAGGTATCCACACACCCCTAATAACTACACATTCGTTGAAGTATGATACTATAAGAAGTACCTAATTGCATAATAATTTCAATTTTATCTCTTGGCTGCGAATCTAAAAATATCTAATATTTAACTTTTTACAAAAACTAACTTGCCAACTCTTAGTCTAAAGGTATCTTTGAAACAGTATTAGTGTCTGGTTATTATTGTATTTTATGGCTTAGGATATGTATGTACATATTAGAAACTTAATGGAAGAAAAATATCTTAGATATCTGATATCTAAATGTGTAAGTTAGTCCTCTCAGATTTAAATCTTGGAATGGAAAGTGATCATAGCGATGAATAATGTATTAACACGTATAAAGCCTAAACGATATTTATCAGACAGACTTCTTTATGAGTCATAGTTTAAACAAGACTTTCGGTAATTTCGAAATTTTAACATTTCACTCTATTTTTCTCGATAGTGATGAATCATTAGTAATAGTAACCAAATGGTATTTTATACTGTTATTTAAGACAGAAATACGTTCCTGTTTATTACTCATTGTCAGTTGGTAATAATTTGCGATATTTTATCTATAATTAATAGTTTATTAAAAAACATATTTATTACAGTATTTCACCTCTACTAACTTCTGTTTTTTAATGCATAATGGATACTTCGAGTATCTATAACTCTTTTATTTTAATCTAATTCCAATTTCGTACAATCCAATCATTGAGACCACATCCTGTTCTTTCATATGATCATACGCCATGCTCCATACTCCAAAGCATTGCAAATTTTAAATTATAGAAAACCTATGGTTTGAATTCAGACGTTGAAAATTCGAATATTTGAAAAATCTAAGCTTTAAAATTTCGAAACTTTGAAAGTGCAAAGCGTTGATGATTCGGAGCTTTGGAAATTCGATGCCTTGAGTATTCGAAGCTTTAAGGAATCTAAGTATTGCAGATTCGAAACTGTGAAAAATCGAAGCTTTGAACATTCGAATAATGGAAAATTCGAAGGTATGGAAAACCTAAGTTTTGAAAAATTGAGATGTTGGAAATTTGAAATTTTGAAATTTCGAGGGCTTGGGAAAATTGAGCTTTGAATATTCGATACTTTGATGAATCTGATCGTTGAAAACTCGAAACTTTGGGAATTTAAAGCGTTGAAAGTTCGAGGCTTTGAAAATGGAACCGTGCATAGTAATTAGCAAGGAGTAAACTTTAAATCAACCCTTAGGCGTATTGACGTGCAATTAAGAAAGATTCCCCATAAAACAGACGAGAGGACAAATCGCTGCAGGAGTATCAATGAATCGCGAGATGCAGGGAGGCGCGCACGCGAGTAGACGACGAAGATGCGCAAGCGTAAAATATTCCGCGTGTCGAGCCGGGGTTATCGAGGGTTATCGAAGAGAAAGCCCGTCCGTGTAGCTCGTTGCCTGACCGATTTACGGTGACGCGACTCTGCTACGGGTCCCGTTCCATTGAAATACACCACTGTCCACTTATAGGATGTAACACAATATGCAAAGTCCACTTTGAGGTTCGTTTCAGCATTAAAATAGATGAAAAATAATAATAGTATTCCGTATTTTCATATAGTGTCTGTAACTTGACTTTTATGGTTATTTTCCACATTAAGAGAGGTGGAAAATAATACTATTACATATTTTCGTACGTTGGGCTCGCGATTACTCACCTACACTATAATGTATATTTTAAAAGTCTTCTATCGAACATGTTAATCAGTCTCATGTTATAACATATGACGCGATCTATCGAAAATCATCTCGGAACCCACAATTTGGAAACCATTGCTCTACGCTGTTTTATTAGCAATTAAGACAGTATGTAAATAATTTTAAAGGCCGTTTCTCAATAGTTTTCATTGCCCATGTACCGTCGTCGATTTAATAGTTTATAATATGCCGTAAAATGTTATTTTTAATCATTTGCGAACGGAATCAAAATATAATCACCCAATCATTTCTAATACTCTGGACACATCGGTATTTAAACCAAAAAAGGTGCAATATTATCATTAATATACACGGTTGCTAATAATTGGACGATAATTTGTTAAAATTAAATTAAACCACACGTAAGGGGTGGTAAGTGAATTGCCAATTATTTAATAATTGAGCGAAAAGTCGTTCAACACTATTATATCCCGTCCCTAAAGGATTAAATATATTATTTCTAGATTGCAGATTTATACGCATTTATGGGAAATTTAAATATACAAGGAAGCACATAATGCATACAATACGCAAAAAATATTCAGAATAAAATATAAGTTATTTCATTTTGTAGGTAAAACAATCCTTCATTTAACTTTCCCTTCTTGAATTTTGTTAACAAAAATATGAATTTCGCAGTCTAATTATAACGTAAATAAATAATGGATGAAGTCAAACTGATCGAATAATTTTGTAAGTGACTGTATCTACGTACATATGTAATTATTTTTCTGGTTCGCGAGTTTCTTAAGCTATGCTGTATTACGTAAAGCAATTACATCGCGTTTAACGTTAAACTGTACCAGGATTACGATATACCTTGCATGTTGAATATATTCTCCGATGTTACGGTGAACCGACAAGCCATGAAATTCTCAACGAGCCGTTAAAAAGGATAACAATAGAGAAATTGTTCGATTGGAATGGTTTTTGCTATTGTTTAGCCTTTCCTTAAATTTCTTCCTTTTTTCCTCGAATTGTTATTTGTGAAAGTTTACTTCGTTGGGGTGTGAAAGAGCGCAAATTATGAAATACCATTGGTGGGATGTATGGGGATTGTGTTACGTTCTAAACTGACAATGAGATTAAGTTAAATTCCACGATTATAGAAGGTGTTCTTTTTCTTCTATTTTCTAAATAGACCAGATACCAATAAATAGTTAACCAAATTATTCGGAAAGTTCGTAGTAGTATCTGCAAATATTCAAAAGTAGTACATGAACTGTGAATTTTCATGCAATTATAGAAAATTTAGAGTTATAACAAAATACAGAAAAATTATAAAAAATATGCAAAGTAAGATGTAAATTATAATAGTTACACGGTGAAACTGATCTTTGTTTAGGTTTCATTTCTTTAAATGTATTTGTAAAATTATGAATTTAAACATTCACATTTTCACGTAGACGAGTTAGCATACAATTAATTCGACTGCCTATTGAATTCTCATTCCCGCAACAATACACTTTCAACTTTTATTCGATTCAGCAGTGAACAGGAACCGAGCATCGACTCTCACTTTTCATATTTCCCGTATAAATTTCCTTTCATTCATCGTCTAATCAAGCGAGTAACTCGCTCAATCACCGGATACCTTTTCCCTGCATTCGTGAAAGAAGCAATTCCAACCATGCTACTTCATCATATCCTCTTTATTCTTCTGCTCCAACGTTGAGCGACGAAATAGAAATTCTGAAGAATTTCGTGCGATCGTGCGAAAGGAGAGTTGTAGGCTCACTTAATTAGTTATCTGAAAGTAGAGGGAAAAGAAGAGGGAACGTTATCTGGGAACCGGGTGATCGCGATAATAATGCGCGTGAGAGGATCCACGCTGATGCTTACGCAGATCTGGCCGAGATATTTAGGTTAACGGCCTCTCTCTTTCCTCCTTTCCTTCCTCTTTTCTTCCAGTACGATCTTAACTAGCTTTTACTGACTTCTACCGTTGCATCGCTAGGTCAGGGACGTGTATGCTACGTTTAGTATTTCCGTAAAACAGAAAATGGAGAGTTTGAGGAAGTGTTTCTGAGACCAGTTCGAGGATGAAGTTCTTTGGAATAATCAGAAATTTTTGTAGGAAATAGAGTTAATCCTTTGAGTATGGCTATCTCTAGAGCTAAATGTGGTTTCGGTTAAACGACCGACAGACTCCGCTACATAGACATCGATACAGCTGATGGCTTAGACAATAGTAGTGGAGTTGGAAAATGACAAGACATTTTAAAGCACGTATCTCATCGTTGATAGCAAAATACAAATTGAAATGGCAGGTTGTGCGACATGTAAAAGTCGATACATATGTATATCATCGCGTCATTGGAATTTGTTTCAATGTTTATAAACTCGCTGTTAGCCTACTTCAAACTTAAACTCATCAGTTGTATCGACACGTGTATCGCGAAATGAATCAGTATCTGTATGCCGCTTTAGAGTTACGATTAAAGTAAGAGACTGTATGGTACATTTGATATACGTAAGGCAGGAGTAGAGGATTGAAGGAAGCATGTTTATGATGAACGGGCAGCTTAGTCGTAGTAATCAAGAAGTTTTGTAGAAACTATCTTTAATTCTTTAAATATAATTATCTCCAGAGTTAAATGTGGTTTAGATTAAGATTATGGTAAAATTAGGAATTTGTAGAATATATTCGATGCACATACGTACAGCGGAAATGGAAAAGCATTCCTCAAATGAATTGGGATGAAATTGTAGTAATCAGGAATTTTTACAAAAAAATACGTTTTAGTCCTTTGAAGATGATTAATTTTAGATCTATAAATTTGATTTACATTTGGGTTAGCTTCGGGTTATGATAAAATAGGGATGAAGTTGTAGTAATTAGGAATATTTATGGTGATTCTCGTTGTGGAAATAACGAGATACAAGGCATAGTTTATGTGCCTCTTCTTCTCAACCTTTTTCCTTTCTTTCGTGATCGATAACATCTTGGTTACTCCTCACAATCAGTTCGGTAGGTCAGGTATGTATCTCGTTTTTGTCCGATTTTAGCTATCTCATTTCACTTTCTTCAATTTCACCGATAACTTTTATCGTAATTATCGCAAATCTGAATTAGTATATTCAAATTTGTTTTAAAAGTGCGTTGTACGACTGTTTTACGACGTTTTGTATTGTAGGCTATCTAATTAAAAGGGGATGACCTTAGCCCTCAGTTACTAAATGAATGGATGAGTCAGACTCTGTTCTTAATTGCTGAATGAATGAGTCAAACTTTAAACGAATTTAGGCTTTGACGCATGTGTACCACTGTATGTGCCACCATGAGTGGCATATCTGGATAATTGCTATAGTTTTATGGCGTTATATAGGCGATATATAGTCATATGCCATAGTTATTAATCTATTGCCATTTTTTTATAAAAAGGTAATCTTGTAAATTATATAGAAGAACTAGGTTTAAAACGCAAAAAGCATGGAACTTCAAATATTTTAAAATATCTTGAAAAATACAATATTGATAGATGGGACACTTTATTTCCTTAATTATACGTAATTAAATAACCTAATATCAAAATTACATAAATTAAAAATTCTCCAACTTAACCACTCGATAAACTAATGTACCTTCAAACAGCAAAAGCCAGCAATTTTCGTATTTGATCTAAGTATACATGGTGTCCCGTCCGAAAGGGGCCGCTAATTATCTTTTTTAATTACGATGACAAAAAATAATTTGTATGCAATTGAAATGGTATCAAAAAGAAAATACGCTGCAAAGTACCTGTTTGTTCCAATATCATTCGTTAACTAATTTTCCAGTTTTCATTGCAAACACACAATGTAGAACAGCGATTTTTAATCACTAAATTCTACACTAATGTGTTGCAGCATACGGGTTGAAAAAGGTTTATATAGAAGATAGTTGGACGATTTGTTTTTGGTAGGGCATCCTGTATACTTCTACGCAAAATTGAGGAAACCACTCATACTCGCTACAAGACATTTATAAGCCAATCTATTTCTTTTACAAAGATTATAAAGTAACATTAACCTTTTCGATGCGGTGGTAGTCTGCTACTTAAGGGTCGAATACAAGTCTAGCTCGAAACATTTTGATGTAATACGTATTTTGTAATAAAATATTAGCAACGTTCATAGTTTACTTTTAACATTATATTTACAGACATTGACAGTGATTTGACGAGATTTCTGAAAAATAGGTACCTACAGTAGAATTCGGCTATTATAATCGCGGATAATTTTACTAATTGGTTATTGTTATCATAAACAGTGGGTCTCAAAATACTCAATATAAAATTACTTAAAAATAATCCCCTTACTATAAATTAAACTTCGGTTGTTGCTATCACTGTGATAATTACACTCGAGGACAAACGATAAGAATTCTTAGCATTTAGAACTTTCGTTCCTTTCTTCAAAACTTACTTTTAACCAAAGCATACCTTTTATCTTTTACATGAGTGTATGGCAAGGATTTTTGATAATATAAAGAAAAAGTTAAAAACAAAACCATATGACAATTTGCATGTCAAGTACGTCTCGAACTATGCAGCCAGCAAATCTAAATTACAAAGACAATATAACCATTAAACTGTGTACAAATATTATAATTCTTTATAATAAATTAAGTTCAGTAATGAAAAAGTTCTAATCTTCTGTGTAATGTTATGAGCCGCTTATTTTTATAAAAAATTGCAAGTCCCACAGTGATTATAATAAGCGGTTTCCACTCTACTTATGAATCAAAAGAAACAATCTCAATTCTTCCGCATAATTTCCCCAGGATTAGCCGTCCCGAATTTCGTACTGAGAAATAGTCATTTTACCAGTATGCTTAATTATAGCATCAGTGACCTAATAATTAAGACGTTACTGGTATTTACGGTTAATATATAATGATAGAACTATAATAATTTCTATCCCAGTCGTTACATAAGTATTACATAACCATGATTTTTGTGTTACAATTACAATACGCAACATGTTATCATGCCGGCAGAGGAAGACACGGTTCGGTAATTAATTTAATATCCCCCGGTTAGAGGGGGATATTAAGCTGTCGCCCTTGACACCGGAGTTTCGCCAGATGAGCACAGACAATGTGCGCCTTGAACTCCTCCTTGCAAAACCTTTCTTGTACAGGGCGCGTTATGTTATAGATTAAAGACTTCCGTCGCTTCTCTCCGTTCTCGGAATGGTTATAGCCCAGGCACGAATAAAATGATAGAAGCGAATATCCTGCTTGTCCATTCAAGAGGAATTCAGGGAACCGATAATTCAGATAAATTTAATTGCCCTTCAATTAGATGCACCGGCGATAAGGAGGAGAAAGATGGCGTTGTTTCAATGAGTTGAAAGTGAATTTATGAATGAAGAGTTATATGACTATGCTGATGGAACGTAACAGTAGTGTTTTAGAAGCGAAATGAATTGAGACCATTTTATTTGGGATTGTTGGTTTGAGAGGTTTTTATGTACTATCTTTTAGGAATATAGGTTAAATTTAACGTTCAGACGTTGAAGATTAGATTAGAAAAAAATTAATTTGTATTCGACCAGTAGAGTTCAAAAGTATCAGTTTTAAGTTTAGGAATTCATCGGTTCAAAAGTTATGCATAGGTTACTGTGACCCTACATTGGTTTTTATCAGAGGCGAATTTAAGCGATGGATAAATAGACTACAGTGAAAGGTAGGAGTTTTTATGGGGCGATGGTTTTTAGGGAAAATTTTATTTTTGGTTCTTTTGTACGCAGTACAAAATCATGCGATTTTAATTAATTTTATAATGATTCTCATGATTTGAACAAATATGAATTAACTTACGAAAAATAGTTTTATTGTAAAAAGTAATTAATTTATAAACATTTTAAGGGAATTGAATTCGCAAGAACTTATGTAATAACTTAATATATTAATATTTCTAATAAAAAGTTTTTCTTTTAAAAAGTAAAGAAAAAAATACAATAATCTGTAGTGTACTGAGATGTATTAAAATGTAGCAAAAACTGGTCGTATAAAGCAATACGCGTACAATTGAAAGGCAGTTTCCAAACACGGGATTAAAGTTAACAGAGCTTAATAACAAGTCTGCGAACAGCTTGTGTTCGCGTACACGTAGAATGCAGTTCATAAAGGGGGGAAAAAACGAAGACCGGTTTGTCTAGGGAGTAAAATTACCTTATGACTTTCACGGGAATTTATCATGGGCGTATTTCAACGAGAACAACGCTATTCGTGATCAATTAGAACGTTCCACCGTTTTATTCGATTTTACTATTCCTTAATCATCCAGAATTAATCGTTTTTTAATTTATTTTTATTTGAATTCTCCATATTTCGAAAACACAACGTTACATATGAGTAACTTCTAAATAAATACTATGGCAGGTAATCAGTTAACATTTACAAAATATGAAAAAATATAAGCAAAAAAATCACCATGGTTAATATTTATACTAACATCAAAATCGAGAGACATCCGTAATTTTGATACAGAATTGAAAAGCGGTCATTTTGATTACTTTGGTAATTTCAGTGTTAACGTAGAACATTTTTTTGTAGAATTATTCTTAAAATGAGTCTGACCTACTTAATTGTCCACCTTCCGCATAGTACACCCTGCACGTTCGACTAATTGCGGAGAAAAACTCTTGAGAACCTTTCTTAGCATTGTAAAAGGGTACCGGAAACCGGTGACACAAGCTAACAGCTTTCTTTTACTAGTTTCTTCATTATAAGACTTCCGAAGCCTGGATGCTACTGTTTCAATTATAGTAAAGCCAAATTAACATGGAGAAATACTTGTTACAATAAAAGATCTTCCCGATAGTAAAATAATTATAATTTTCTGTTATTGAACTTCGTTTGGTTAACCATTTCAGGTCCAAACCTTTTTGGCTTGTCAAAAATATATTAAACTTATTTAATATTAAATAAACAAATAATCCGTGTTAAAAAAGACTAAAGAAATAAGGTTTAATACGTAAAAATGAAACTAAATTCTTCTTGTCGGAAGTATTTATTTATTAGGCGGCACGGGATGCTTGTCACATATTACTCTAAGTACTTTAAAACTACTCATAATTGGAACAGCTGCTTTATTAGCGGCTTTTGTCTTATTGTGTCTCAATTAAATTGAATGCGCTCTTACTAGTTGCTATAGGTGATATTGATGGTAGGAATATTACCTTATTTTAAATCTCCTTAATTACCACTCATTTACTAGTAACAAAAATTTATAATTCATATTAATTTGCTTCATCTATTAACTTAACTCCTCTAGAATCAATCAAGATATTCACAGTTGCTTGAGTCTTTAATACTAAAAACTTGTATGTATTTTTATCATGAAAAAGGAAATTTTTATTTTATCGTTTATTGTTTTCGATTAATAAATAACTATTATCATTGACAAATTTGTTTTTTGATTATTAATAGTTTAAATACTCTAACTATACATATTTTTGTTATTTTAAGAACTAAAGATTCAACAAAAGCTTTTACGTTTACCATAAATAAATAACAACGCACAAAAAATACTGAAATAGACAAAACCCAAACAAAGACATAACAATGCAAAAAAATGTCTAATCTAAATTCTTGTTTCAGAATACTAACATTCTAAATCTTTCTGGATTTAACCTACTTATGTTCTTATCTGCTTATGTACTGAAAAATCTTTTAGAAAATACTGTTGATGTTGGTGTAATGAGGTATTTTTTTTTTATATAATTTCTTTAAGTTTGGATATTTCGTATTTTCATTCCAAGACTTTTAAACTTTTACCTAGGATTCGAAAGTTTCAAATTATGAAAAAACTACACAGTTTCAAATTCTTGAAACTGAAACCTGTCTCAGGAACCCAAGCTACGAAGAATCCACCCCTAATTTTCGCCATTGATAAAGGAGTGTCTGTGGAATATTTTCATACAAAGATAGCTCGAAAACCATATTTTTTAAGTTGCGTCATTTTTATACTACAACTACTACAGTCAAACTACCCACAAAACTTCAAATCGCGTTCACAAACGACTCGCCCCCCCCCCCTCCGTCTACGTACACACGCAACAGTTAGGTTTCCCAATCCCCCCAGTTAACAGTTAACGCCCTTCGATCGCGATAAACGCAGTTTTGCATAGAAAAAGGACTGGCGGAGCGCGATGAAAGGATCGAAAAAAACGGCGCGTTCGTGAATCGTCACGGAACGTGGTTAGGGCGATTCGAGTACACGGTCATAGGAAGTAGGATGGCCGCCGGAAACTCTCCCCCGAAACAAACGCGAACGCGTATGTGCACACGTGCATATGTATATAAGTATGTACATATATGGTGGGGCATCTAAAGACACTGTTCGTTTGCACTCTCCCGTTTCCTACGCTCTCTGTCCGGTGAAAAGAGCATAACAGTTTACAAGTGGCAGCCAACACTTAACCACGTTGCGGAGCGGGACAAGAAACTAGTAATGCGTGTGCGATCCGCCAATCGTGGATTAAAGTGGAGCGCCGTGCATTTGATCTACTTTAATCGCTGGTTACTTCGTTGCAAACTATTCATTTCTTCACCGTTTCTTGTCATGCTTACTACTATTAATTCTGGTTACCTCGGATTGTGATTTAAATGGTTTTGTGATCCAAAAGTGGGTGTTTAAAGAGGGCACCAGTGAAGTGGAAGAATGGAATCTTTTGAAATACAAAGTGCTTTCATTTGAGTGTTCTAATTCTACTTTATTCGTAATTTACGCTTTGATTTTTAATAGTATAATATTACTCACTTTCGTTTTTAATAGAGTAGTGGTCGCGAATGATCGAAGGAAGCGGAAAGCGGGGGCGTCTGAAGTGTAAAGCGACTTAACTTGCAACTCTATCAATCTTCTTATTGTTATTGTTCTTATTCCTGTTTCTTTTTTTATTTATGTAATTATAATGCTTGTCTTTTTGAACATTGATATTTATAATTTATATGCTGCATAGTTTGTTGCTTTAATATCGTTATTGTAATTTGTAAACAGGATTTCTGACTATGAATCAGTCTATTAGGTGCCGGAAATAGTTCCTACGGATTTGTAATACAAAATTGAAGTGACCTAAACTTTGTTCAAATAGAATCTCATTTAAGAAAGTAGAGAATAAACTAAATCTTTCAATAATATCATAATTGTCTTATTATTTTAATGGAATACTGTAAGAGATTTGATTTTAATTTACCTCTGAGAGAGAAACTGCACGAAACAGGACAATAAGTCTGCTAACAGTAGAAGAGTTAAGTTTCAAGTGAAGTAGAATGATGGAATTGTTTGATGTGTAGAACGGTCTTTATACAATAATCATTGCAAATGAGTCTGATAGATTGGTGGACAGTGATGGAAATTGGAGATATTTGATTCAGAATCAATTTTCCAGGGAGCAGAATGGTGAAAGTCGTGAGCGCGAACTCGCGAAACTGCGTAATTGGTCTCTTGTATTCTATGTTTGGCGTTCCGGCGAGCATTTCGTACAGTTTCTCACGAATTCTTGAATAACGAAATTTCTGCCGGTCAGAAATGGACTGGTACCGAGCGGCCGAAAGTCCAATCTCTCACGAATTCGCGCTCTAAAACTATACAAGAGTGTGGCAAACTATTAGAAGCTCAGAACCTTTCACCATTTACAGCGCTTCTTTAAGTATTTTGAGCATAATGTGCAAACTCGGAATATTTTCGAATCTTAGAGTAATTCGAGTATCTGAAAAATTTGGCAGTTTGAGATGCTTGGAGTATTTGAAATAGTTATTTAGAGTACTTGAAGAGTTTTTAATAATTGAAGTAAACGAGGAATTCAGAGTATTCAGAATATTTGGAACTTTTAGAGTAATCTCAGTATTTGAAAAATTTTAAATACATGCAGTATATGGGGAATTTGGACATTTTTAAAGTATGTATTTAGATTTGATATTTGGGAATTTTTTAGTAATATGAATAACTAGGGAATTTGAAGTGTTTGAAATATTTGGAAATTTTAAAGGAATTGTAATAATTAGAAAATTTGAAGTATTTGAAGTGTTGAAGAAAATTGGGGTAGTTTTAGTACTCCGAAAATTGAACGTATTTAAAGTAGTTGGATTAATTAGAAATTTTCAAATAATTGGGGGATTCTAAATATTTGATACTTGAATACATTCAATTTCTTTTACCAAAAAAAATACAGTTTCCTTAAATTATATTACTAAATATTACTAAGATAAGTTCAAAAAATTTTATTAATCATCTCAAAATCCGAGACTTGCGATATTCTTTATTAATCACCCAGCATTCACCGTTCGATCTTATCAATCACTTAAACCAAACTAAAGATATGTAAAAGAAAACCATAAATTCACCACATATACACATATAATTTACACCACTATTTAGTTTTCTTTAACACACGGAAATCAATCAAAATGCACAGCAAAAACAAGAGTATAATGATAATTATTGTCAACGCGAACTCTCTTCGCTAACGAAAAGAATAACTCAAAGAAACGCAAAAAAAAAGTGAACAGAAAGACGTTCTCACGCGATAACCGTCGAAGCTCCCGCTTTCGTGATACTGTTACGTGGTGCTCGGGGGGGAAGAAGTAACGAAAGGAAAGTGATACGGGAGCTGTACTCTATTCGCCGATATTGCGGTCCGCGGAGGAAGTGCACGCGTTTCACCTGCTGATCCCGTCGCCGCGGACCATAGTTAGTCGCGTGCCGCTACGAGAACGGGGCAAAAACGATGCGAAAGATCGCTGACTGCTCAGGGTGCGTTTACACCAAACGAACAAGAACATAGAACGAGAGCAACAGTATTCATTCGTGCTCATTTAATGTAAATAGCCATTGAGTAAACTATTTCGAAATCTCGGCTTTTATTCCAGCAAACGATGTTTAAAATAGCGGAAGTATCTTGGAAACTAAAGCCGACCGTTTATTATTTGAAAAAAAAAAGTTGTTCAAAATATCGATTTCTATAACATATTTAACACGTTGGCTGTCGCGTGAGACACCGATGAACCACGCTGAACTTTCTATTCCGGTATTCTCTAACGTTTCTTTTGGATTGCGATCCTATTTTGTAATACGTATGTACATAAATCATCTGCAATTCTGCAACCTCTCACCCGCAAATCTTCCCTCATATAGGGTAGCATAAATTTAGTAAGGTAAAGAATGCACATTGCTACGAAAACGTCTAAAGTTAAGGATTCAGCGCGGCTATCAACGTGTTAAAAATTATCGGAATCAGAGAGGGAGCGGTACTTAGATAACTTCTTTTAAAAAATTACGTTTTCAAAAGTTGGTCGTGGGCATACAAAATTCGGGAGCCATTGAAATAGTAGAATATCATAGTTGTCGACGGCTGCCAGATTAGGAGCATTATTACTACAAATAGCCGGTTAAAAATTGCTTAATGTAAACGTGGTTTTAGGTGTATTAGTCATATTGAACAATAACAAGACGAATGACGAAGCTCTACTGTAAATCTTGTAGTTGAAAGACTTAAGGTCAATAGAATTCGGTCAATGGTATAAAGTTGCCTAATATAGGTGCAGTTTTATCTAGTATATTGGCCTACTCAGATGCTGAAGCTCTGGCATAAATCTTTTAGTTAATTTCAAATCGATCAATTCGATCGAAGAACCAAAAATTGCCCATTGTAAACGCATCTTTATACTTAAATTTTACCGAAATAGAGGAAGAATGAACATTTGCTTGGTTGGTGTAAACACATCCTAAGGATAAGTCGCAATTCGCGACCATTCGATCGTGGTTAATTCGAATACTGACGAAGCGCGTCAACAAGATTTCACAATGAGTGAAGGAATCTATTTGTTAAACTGGAGGATTTAGAAATGGACAAAGCAATTTTACAGTTTAGAAGAAAAATGAAACTTTAAATCCTAATGGAGTTAAAGGGTTCGGCGCAGAATATTTTTGGTATTGAAAAAGGAACTCCACAAGTAAATATTTTTTACACCTAAGAACATTGTGACACTATCCAATTAGTTTTATTATATCAATATTTAATTAGTGCAATTGCTAATTTCCTATATTAAACTACATGAAATATAGCATATTTAGAAACTGATTAAAAAGTCATTTTTTCCGAAAGTGGAGCTGACCAATTTCGCATCGAGCCCTTCAAACATGAATTGGAATGCAATATAATTCTAATTGGTTTACATTGAAGGTTTGTTATCTTCATTAGTAACGAAAGAAACTTTTAGTTGAAATTAGTGGATACACTATATGAAGTGGATAATATGATTTTAATTAGATTCATAAAAATGAGTGTAGCTTGAAGAAAATAGTGTTGTGTTGAGAAGTAACTACATGTGTTTTCCATTTAATTTGAACTGTGGATGAATTGTGTATGATACTTGGAGTTTTCGTGCGGTATTTTATTCTAATTCACAAATGACATAACATTGACTGCAATTTGAATCTATCAAAGAATCAGTAAACTCTTCGAATGACATAAAATCATAGAAATAGAAACGTACTTCGTAACTTTTCTAGTTCAAATCTCCGAAAAATTGTCCAGTTCCCGAATCCCCCCACTTCGCGTAACTCTAAACGACCCAAGAAACCCATTCCACCATACTCTCAATTTTCCCCATAAACCAGTCACCGTATCAGCGAAGTACTTGCGCAACTTGAAGTTTCCCCCGCATTAAGGAAGACGTTTCATCATCTCGATAACCAGAATCGTTCACCAAATAGCTGACAAAAAGCGGCCAGTCAGCGGACATCCTTTAAGATTGCAGTCAACGACCACACATATACTTATTGTTAGAATACCCCGATTCCGGTCAAAAATCACCTAGCTTGTTCTATTTACCCTTGGCTAAACGAAAAGCCAGTAAATGAACAAAAAATGTGGTCGCTCAGAAGCAGTGAATGATATGCCCTCGCCAAAACGAAAATTATGCGGCGAGAAAGATTGCAATTGCGCGATCTGCCGTGAATTAACCGATTGCAGGATGCCGGGAAACTTGGAACCACGTCGCGAAGGTGTGAATTTTATTCTGCGTCGCGGGTTGCCTTTTTCGAATAAATCCCCATCCAAAGAATGGCTGAGTATAGACAACAATAAGCCTACTTCAGGGTGCGTTAATTATGAAGATAGCGTTGTAATAAAAGAAAAAAATCACGTACCAGCAGCGAAGGGCACGATGGCGCAAATGGCTGCCGGCAATATTAGAAAAACCGACAAAGACGTGGCTCATAAGACTGTGATTTATTTTGGTGATTCTAATCAAAGACAGAATAACAAGTTCAGTTCGAAAGAGGTTTCTTCTCAATTGATAACCAAAGAGGAATCGAAAACGGTGGATTTGAAAAAGGAAGAGCAAATCGATGGTGCGGAAGATGAAAGATGCAGTGGAAAGGGGCAGTATGAGAATCAACGATCAACGGTGAGCTTGGTGGAGAACAAGGACGCCAAGGTCACGCACGAAATTGTGGTAAACATCAGCCCCAGTAGGGAGGACGTACTGAGGATCGAGGAGGACGAGAGCCAGGTCGAGGATTATTGGTCCTTGCCGGGGGACAGCAGCGGGTTCAAGGCAGACTGGAGCTTCGTACAGCAATGGCGCCTGAGGGGGTAAATCACGCTAGTCTTGCGTTCACCGTGATGATGAAAAATGAGCGTGTTACCGTGGGGCCAGCGTGTGGAATTCGCCCAACCGGGTGGTGATTTGTCCTTCGCGGTGCTTAACGGTTTTTGCGGCAACTTGTATGAGGTTGTGGGAAATGATTGCAAGGTTTAATGGACGGGTCATTCCATGCCAAATCGATCATTTTTTTCCGTCGATGTCTCGGATTTTGTTCAAATTGAAATATGTTATAGTCTATGCGAAATTAGGGGGGGGGGGTCGGTAAGTTTTAAAGACAAGAACTTTATTTTTTCATTTTAACCGTAAAGGTGTGACCTATTCAGATAAATTTTTGTTAAGTTGAAGAAGGTTGTTTTTAATATTGCATATTTAAACAAATTTTTATTTTGTGAATTTGGATTCATGATGAGGCTTCTAATAATGTCACAGTAATTTGTGAAGAACAACGGTGCGCCCTAATTTAAGTACACGGGCCTCGGACTCTACTATAATTGCGAACTAACGAGGGAACATACCGAAGTATTAATCGCCGATTTTAATAAAATTTTGCACAAACGAACAAAGTTCTTATGTTTAATAGCTTCAGAGATAAAAATACTTTTGTGAAGGCAGTTTTTGTAAAAATCGTCGAAATTTGTATATTTCGAAAACCTGTATTTTTTAAATAATTTCTTTATCGGCAAAATGTTGACTTAAGCCTCCCGACCCCCTAATTTCGTGTAAACTATAATATATTTCAATTTGAACAAAATGCCAAACATTGAAGGAAAAAGTGGTCGCTTTGGAATAAAATGACCCGGATGATGTGTGACTGATATTCCAGGCGTGGTCCTTTGGGCATTCAACTCAGTTTTCTTCTAAGTGGAACTATTTTTCTTATACACGCTTTGCTATATCTTTTTAATCCCAAAATACAAACGTTATTTGATAACAAATTTGCGAGTCCTCATATCTTCTTTCTTTGAAATCACAGTATTGCAAGCTTTATCTCCGATTTTTTATTTTGTCTCTAAAACTGCATTAACTCTTCGTCAGTAATCATTTTTCACTAACACCGTCGGTAATCTTGCTGTTAGTTTTTATGTTCTGGGCTTCTGAGAAATCTATGAAAATTCTATGTTACTTCTCAAAGGTTCTAGAACAGTGTTTCCCAAACTTTTTTGTGCCATGCCCCACCTAAGCCTTTCTAAAATTCTTATGCCCCCTATGTAACATATACATATGTTTTAATTTTCAAAAATTGAATTATTCACCGAAGAAACTTAAATTATAGGTTTTAAGAAGAAATCACTAGGAAATTGTTGAGGAAACACAGTAAGTAAATTTTCAAAACATATATAATGGAGAACTGAAATTCAAGTACAAATAATTTTAATGAAAGATTTTTCTATATTATTTGAATTATTACTACGTATTTCGTTTTTAAATTTAATGAGATCCTTGTGCTTGATGCTTGCTGCAAAGAGATTTTGTGTTAGGTTTCAATTTAGTTAGCTTCAGTCTCAAGTCTCCCCGTTGCGTTATATCCAGCCGATTTCTTTTGACTCTGGACGAGTCCATTTTCGAATTGCCCCCCTTAACAACCAAATTGCCCCCCTGTGGGGCGTGGGCCCCACGTTGGGAAACACTGCTCTAGAATATCGCGTAATAGTTTTCATTCACCGTTATAAATATTATACCGTTTAACCTAAACGGGATTTGTATTGCATGAGGCGTATTCCTTAAGAGACTCAGATTGTTGACTGAGAGTTAATAAAATGTATTTATGGCAAACTACACTTAATCTTTTATTTGTATTAAAAGTTTACAGCGGTTGTCATAAATTTTGCTATTCCTAAAAATAGTGAATGTTTCTATTCTAGAATAAATTATACAGATAAGTTCTATTTCTTTGAGCTTCCTTTCATACAGTTCACTTTCGACCGCCTTTTACTGAAACGCGTAGTACTCTCACTCATCCCACGCAAGCATTTTCTCGTACACGGCTAAAGAGATCCACCAATGTAATGCGAGGTTAACTATAAAACATTGGAAAATTGAAAATATACTAGTCCGAGTAAAGTAGGTCATTTAAAATCTCTCTTTAGATTTAATTGTCGGCGTATAATTGAGGCACTCAGTTCTGGAACAGAGGCTTTATACAATATAGAAGCTGATTACTAAAGTAGAACTGGATATAATAGTCCATAGAAATTGGTTTAATTATCTTATCATCCGACATAAATTATATATATACCGACATAATTTATTGTTGTGTAAAATGATTTTTGATAGAATCTAACTAATTATATGTATAAAAGGAATCGTTCCACTTTCTGCATTCATAAATTATGTAATATTATTAGATTACGGACGTTTGCGCAACAAGTAAGCCAGAAATGAGACCATTTTTCGTCCGCTTTTGGTTCCACGATTTTAGAACTGAACTTTATGCCAAATAATAGATTATGATACATCAATCACGACAAATTTTGAAATTGCGCTAACAATTAAATCAACGATGCCAAAATTCGTTGACGCGTCAATCCATACACTTCGACATACGGACTATTATGTCACTTCGATAATTAAAGGAGTCTTTCCTACCGCTAACTATAAATTTGAACTTGAATTTTCAAAATTCGTGACGGCCGATTATTTCGAGATAGGGGGTATTGAAGTATACAGAGAATCTGAATTGGTATCGCTATTTATAATCAGATGAGTCTTGCTGAATGAAACGTTCATCAGTGATGGTACCTCTCAGCTCGACTATCCGTAGTTACGTTAAGGGCGCGTTTCTACTGGGTGCAATAAGCCGTACGGAAGATGCACGCACGCGGAGCGATTCAAGTGAAAAGCAGGTGCGTCGAAGGCGTGCACGTACCGCGAATATTAATTTATATGGAGTGAGTCACGCGATTCAAGCATATAGCTCCCGCCGCTTTTGATGCCAGAAAAAATCATCAAAGGAAGAAATTGAATTATTTAACGACTCCGGATCGTTTAATAGCATCAGCCTTCACGCAGCTACGCTTACTGTATCTGTGAAGCACAACCATTCTCTTTTTAAGTAAATTGTTTCTTTTGTATCCTTGTTTCCTCTAAATGAACTGGGAGATGTTACACGAACATGATATAATGCAAAGGTTAAGTGAATGTAATTTTAGTCAGCTTTTTTTCGTATCAGGATGGGGAACTAGTTTGTTTGATGGTGAGCACTAGAATGGAGGAAAAGAAAAATTAAATCAACATGAGGAAGCTTTTTACCATTATACAATTCAAGTTTTGCTTTTCTTTTTGATATTATCAATGGCAAGAAAAAAACAAGATCTCTGCATATTAGCTAGTTTATATTACCGGTTTAGGGAAGCAGGTTTATTTATATCATTAATAATAGGTATTAGGCTCGATCTGAGTTAATTTTGAAGAGACTTATTGGTAAAATAAACAAAAATCTTCAACTTATCTGGCAAGATTATTAATCTCAGATAAATCATTACAAATTTGCACTTATAACAGTAAAAAACCATTGTGGTCACATTTATTTCTACAACTTCAAACGTTAAAACATATTAGTATACAATGTAGTATATTGTATTACTCAAAAATGATAATTGTAGTAACCTAACTGATCGTGAGCGTTTATATAGGATATTCCAAAAATCATGGTACAAGCGGCCGGACAGTGCATATAAAAATAGGTCGAGAGAAGAAAATAACATTTTTTCATTTAAGGCTTCGTTTTCGAATAAAATAAGATTGAAATTCTTTCTTCATACATTAACTGGATGTTTCGAAGCAAGTTCGTATTATTAACCCCTCAACGACGGCCTCCATATAATGTACAGTCGCTAGTTTCTTTTTACGAGAACGATTAATAATTACTTAAAATCGAAGGAACTGTTTATTAACGATTCCGGAAATGTGTAGTTATTCTCCAGGGTTGAAGTAATGAACTAAATTAGTATCAGGTTGAGTAATAAGTTCGTTTACGTTTCATTAAAACTAACGTCTAGCATTAAAGCCTATTTAAATATGCCAAACGGCACAGGATGCACATGATGTGAAAGATATACAAAATATCTAAATTATGGTACAAATTATTTTATTTCGGAGGGGAAACAACCCTCCATTCAGGTTCCACTTTTTTAATTTTCTGAGATTAGAAATTCAGCCTTCTTTTATTGCTCACAGTTTTTTAGTTTAAAGGTGAATTTCAGGAAAAAAGAATCGAAAAAGTCCTGCAAATTGTTTTTAATAAACCTTGGCATTGTATCGCGTGTTTATTCATCGTTTAGTACACTCAAAACTGGAAGTATTCATGATTGCTGAATTCTATGCATTCTTCGAGATTTTGCCAATTTCTTCTAATTAATAATATTCAAAATATATTCCTTAAAAAGTAACATTTAACAACAATTTAAAATGAATTATAGAAGTCATTCTAATTACTTTCGACATTTTTGAAAACCAACCCCTAACACAGAAGTGCACACTTACGCCGTTTTGAAACCTGCGCAAATTGTAGAATAAAAGCAAATAGTCAACCTTCGCATCTCGCATCATTAACCCTTTACGTACACCGATTTGCTGGTGGAAACCAGCCAAAGTCGATTTGTCTCCCCCACCGCAGCTACATCAACATTATTCACCCGGCGATGTATATAATTTCTCAGAAAATTTCCATTAATCAAACCACTTTTATTTAAACCTTTATCCAGCTGTCTCTCCAATCAAAGGCTAGAATTTAACTTTTTTCAATGATTTCAATTCTACCGTAAAAATACGCTTGATGGAAACGCGACCTAATGAGAAACGTGTGAGCTTCCATGCACATACTTACGCAGGAACCCGCCCTCACGATTAATTACAGGTCTGGAATCTTCGTCAGCAAGACAACCGTGGATTTTTGGAACGCGATACTTGTCTTCGGCTCCGTCACGGACCGAATTTATTTCTGTTCTCGGTTGTTCGCTCGTGGAGAAAGAATTCGAAACGCGTAAACGTCCTAACGCGACAAACAATCGCTGGAACCAAAGAAGCAGGGATCGAGATCCACGGAACACACGTGGATCACGATTTGCCTTCCCCGATACTTATCAATCACGTGAATCTTTCGTTACTTTCGTACGGTGGGTAGCTTTGTTAATTTGCACACTGGAACCGCGCCGATTCGCGTGCAATTACGGATTACGTAACACGAGCGGGAATACCAAGCACGGAAAAATCAACGAATACGCGAGAAACGGCCGCTCTCGACTTTTATCGACGACTTTTATCGGCCGAACGACCCAACGAACTAATTCACGTGAACAGAGAACGCTTTTAATGAATCGATGAGATGGATTAAGATAAATGATTAAATAGTTCTGTGTGAACGAATTCTTTTTAGAACTAATATTCTACATAGGGTTGCCTAAAATGTGGAGTTAGAATGTAAAATATTTAGAATCATGCCTGAAATGTCAACCTAAGATACATATAAAAATCTGATCTCTCGAAATTCAAATCTTGAGCTGTTTTTACCATGTTCCTTTTTTCGAAATTAGCTCCTTTTAGATAATTAGTATTTCGTACTGATAATGTGTATAAGTATAATAATACTAACTATTCGTCTAATTAACCATTCGTACGGAATCGAGGTCGCAGATGACCTAAGTAAAATAAGACTTCCGCGAAGTGTCCTCCGAATTTTAATTTTTAATTAAAAAAGGTTTGAAAGATTTAACTTAACCAACGATTGTATAATGTAGTAGATTCGTTAATAAGTACCTCAAAATTGTTTCAAATATTTGGAAAATCTAGAATAATAGAAATTTAGATTTGGATATAAATAAACAGCTCAGCTTGTTTATGGAATGTGAAGAAATATGTTTGCCTACGAAAAGTTAATTCCATGATTTATTAATCCTAAATCAAATTACTAAAACTAATCTAAACTAGTATTAATAGATTTCGGATTTTTACTTTAACACATGTAGCTGGTAGTAAAACTAAATATGACCACGGGAGGTTTGAACCGCTGATACACATCTCTAATTGTCGAGTCCCAAAGCATTTTTTAGTACGGACAGAATTATTGTGACCTACTATATACTTTATCCACACGACTAATGCATGCTAACATCGTTTAAAAAGAAATTATTTATTTACATGTTTATTTATATGAACCATGTTAGCGTAAAATTAATTAACAATTATAAAATGTAAAGCTAATTTAAAATTCGTTTTCTATTTACATTCTAATTAAAGTAAAAATTTTTTAACTAAAATTAATTTAAGAGAACATTGCAACTATAACATAAAATTAGATGTCTTCGTAATTACATACAATTTGTATTGTACATACATAATTCCCCCTTTCTTTATGTAACTGGATTCTTTTGAATATTTTAAGTCTATAAGAGAAATTATAGGGGGCGATGGATATTATTTTTAAGAGGGAGTTTTATCTGAATGAATTTTGTTTTACTTTAGCCCGGCTGGTGGGAGTGGACGGGAATTATATTGTCCGCCGTACTCCAAGGATTTCACAGAAAGTTCTTCAAAAAACGGTGTACACAATATGGTTCACATGGTGGCGGAAAGGGACACGGACAGTGTTGCCCCAACGCCAACGCCTCAACATCCCCATCATTCTCAACATCATCATCTTAGTTTACATGAAATCCGTGCGCTTCAGGTACCTGACAATTTTTTTTTCCACGTACATAATAATAAAGTCATATTTAAAAATCATAGATCAAAAGTTATCTAATAATTTTAAATAAAAAGTTTCTCCCGTAGATTTTTTAATCATAGTGCGAATATGTGCATAAAAAAGCAATGAAATAATATTTGACCGAACCAAGAGCGGATCGTAAGCGGACCGTGACTGAATCGATAGTGTCCCTGTCAGGCCTAAATATACAGTGACGCTAATCGTGATGTTCAAAGAGGAATGTTATAAAGTATGACTGTCTTTTACAGAGGCGACCGGAATGTACCGGCAATAGCTCGTCGGATGAGAATCGATCGTCCGGACACGCGAGCATGTCGGACACAGGTGGGCACACGAGCAGCAGCTCACCACCGCATCGTCACCACAGGGCACACAGTCCCCAGCAACTGAACTCTGTACCAGAAGACGATCGCTTATCGGCCTCGGTTACCCAGAGAAATGGCAGGAGTAGATCTGGACAAAACCGCAACAGACACAGAGCTACACCTGCCAAGGTGTTTTTCTTACAACTTTTTACTATTCTATCTTTTTATATATTGCTTAACACATCTCATCTACCAGAACCCTACTAATCGCCCTTGTACTGCCAATTTTATTTATTATATTTAATGTATTACGCGAGTATCACTCTAAAAGTAATCCTAATATATAAAATAAATAGAATAATAATATTATGAGAGTTATAAAAGATAATAAAGTTAAAGTGCGCTACAATAAAAGAGATTATAATGATATTGCAAGTAATTTCTAAAATTTTCATGTAAAAATTGTAGGGCGTTAGAAATAACTGCATAGATTTACCAGGTAATAGTAGAAATTAAATTTCGGTCACGAGCAGTAACTAAAGTGTTAATAATCCTATATAATTCATAAATAAATAGGCTCCATATTGTCTCCAAAATCATATTCTACAGATCATAAATTTTAAATAAGAAATGCTTTTATTCAAAAACTCAAATGATATATCTTTTCATACCTTTGAACCAAAACTAAAAATTTGTTGGGTATCTTCATTAATTGTCAAGACCAAAAATCAGTTATTTAATTTACAGTTGCAATAAAATTACGCCTCATTCATCTTTCATATTATTGAGTTGGCTACAAAATTTCGGATTCTCTGCGCGTATTAAGATAGTTTGCAGAAAAAGGTGACAAGTTCTGGGGGGTGAAATTAGCATCAATCCAGTAAAAAATTGTGGCTCATAACAATCATACATTGTTATTTAATAACATTATTTATATATTACATATTTTTTAAATACATTCTTTAATCAAATTTTCCACATTTTGTCTTACAAAAAATTCCAACAATACTTTTGAGCCAACCCAATATTATAAGACCTACAAAAAATATTAGCACACCACTGTATCTACTTTGGTATTTACGTTCTACTTAACTAGGTCTTCCTATGTCAACGCTTTTATTATTTAACAGTACCTCTATGTATTTACAACAAATTATTACGATATAAATAAAATGCACAACTTGATCAAAAAGAAATAATTTTATTAAAAAAATGCAGGTATGTGCCAATACTTTTTGTAGCCACTATCACTACTCCCAGCTTCTTCATCCAATAATTTTACTGCAGTTACAGGTGCCCTGGTCAGGTTCTGGTCTAGAAGACATCAAACTGGCTATTCAACAGCTCACCATGCGTTCCCATAAATCCTCCTCCACCTACTCCTCCTTAAGCGGCTCCGAGAGTTCAGAACCAGCTGTAAGGAGGTTGATGAGACACTCTAGCTTGGAAACCATTAATACTAATGTAACCAGCGCCGACGAGTTCGTCTGGGTGGACTCTCACAATCGACTGGTCGAGTTGCAGCAATTACCGTGGACGCACCACGACGTTCTCCGCGTTTTGCAAAATGGTCGCACCAGGGAGCACATGGAGCAGGTCTCTATGGAGACGATACCGCGTCTCTCTTATCTGCTGCAACGGGCTTTGGTCAGAATTGGCCGAGAAACTCAGAGACTGGCTAAACCTGTTGGTCTGTGCAGCAAGCACGAGGTGTATAGCGCGTTCAAAATCGTGCTCTGTCCGGCCTTGGCAGATTCTTGCACCAAGGTACGTGAAATGAAGCACAAGAATTATGATTAATATGATGATTAACCTGTTAATCCTCTGTAATTCGTGCGCTGAATAATAGACTAACATCCACTAATTCTTATGTATTTTGTTTCGCGCATGCCTTGCCCTCAGTGAGGATCATTTAAAAGGTAATAATGTAATAACTACACTGCGGATTTTTCTGCAGATTCATATATTTATTATTATGTAAATTAAAGAAATGGAATCTGAGTGGAGGGTTGTTTCATTATCTAAATAAAATAGTATACACTTTACTTTGGATATCTTGCATATTCCTGTATATTATGTGCATTCTCTAATATTTTATATATTTAAATTTCCCATAAATGCATAAAAATCCAATAATGAAATACAGACTTATTGCCCTTAACCATTTAAGGACATCACCCGAGATAACTCGGTTTTGATACAATATGCAGTTTCCTCTATCTAGAATTAATTCAGACCTACTTCACTAATGTAGTGCACGTGCAGATATGAATATATTTTTTATTGTTTGGACTTAGTATTCGTACTTCCTACTATTTGGTGTTTTAATCTTTTAATTATAGTATCTAGTCAAAATTTATAATTCAATGCAATGAAATAAGTAATAAAAGATTCGTTCGTTAAGTTAATAACAATTAACGTTAGAGTAATTGTACGTGCAAAATTCTGTCTATTATATTGCTGAAATAAAATTAGTGCAGGTATAACTTCTACAATAGAAGGCTAAGATCACTTCTAAGTTTGAACGACCAACTAATTTCAGACAAACTACAGCTGCCATAAATGTATACCTGAACTTTATTGCAGCCTAATTGTGATTTAATATAAATATTCATTAATTTATTTTCCTTTTATAGGCATGCTTACGAGCCGCAGCGATGTTCGCTGTATCTGGCGATCAACTAAAGCAATCGAAAGCATCTCGATCCGGACTACAGCTACCAGTGGGACGATTTCTTCGCTGGATGTCTGATGTACGACTAGGAAGAATGATACACGAGTACGCGGCCATATATTTGACCGCTGGAATCGAAAATCTGCTGGAAGAAATATTATTGCAGTGTATACCGACTGATCCCCATACAACGTTGACAGCAACCATGTTAGAGCATGCCATTGCGAATAGCGGAGATTTATGGGGCCTTCTTCAACCGTACGCGCATCTGAATGCTGGTCGAACGGCATCAGGTAGAATTGTATTAAGAATAAAGACACATGGACAGTAACCATTGTATTAGGAAATTTAGGAAAAAATTAGTCATTTATACAAAAGATTTTTCCAAGTAATTACATGTTTCAACTAATACCATACCATAAATCGACCTCTGAAAACCATTTCCATTGGGGACAAAGTCCGTCTTTAAGGCAGTAAAGTATAAAGCGAAAATAAAAAAATAAACTTAGGAACTAAACGATATTACAAGGATTTACCTCTTAATGACTTGGAGTATCTAATATAGTTTGAAAACTGAGGAATTCTATTACCTTTTGGAAATTCCTGTTTATGGTAAACCCTTATTCTATTGGAAGCAGATGAAAGAAATCTCTGTAGACTCCGAGCAGTAAATGCCTATACCCATGGTGGAATATATTTTATTTTATTAAAGTCATTTAGTGAAATGGAATCTCCAAATCCAGTTGTATATTTGTGATCTTTGTCATGAACGACTCTTTTAACCTAGTTTGCTTTTCCGTATTATTAAAAGGAACGGGAAAGATATATCTTAAATCAGCGTTACTCAATCCAATGTCAATGAATTGCGACCTAACATTGGGCCATATTAAATTCTTAATGCACCGCGAAATGATAGTTGCTTGAAACTGCAATCTTCGCAAACATAAACATAAAGAATTTCTAATAAATATAGTTTAACTTATTTTAGATTTTTATAATTTTAAAGCAACCTGTCTTATTCAAAATCGTTAGTCTTACATTTTTCCACAGTTAAATATGAAATTGAAGTATTTATTACAATTTGAAATTCGTCTGAACTTCTTTCAATAGAAATGTTCTGAATATTATTTTTAATATGTAGAAATTACAGTTAAATATATATATATATTTCTATTATATATATATAATATAATTCCAGTCAATCAGGTTTCTTAAACTTTTATATTATAAACATTTGGGCCGTGGTACCATTGCAAATAAATATTTTGGATCACGCGGCAAAAAGCATGAAAAATGCTGTTTTAGATATTCAAAGTCTTGTATGATAGTATCATATTTGTTACATTAATACACATTTATATTTCAATAATTTTTAGAAAAAAGTTCCATAAGATGAACTGGTGAATTAAGTAAATTGCGTCAGAAGTTCACACGTTCCACGAGTTAACAATAAAAACTGTCCTAAACTTAAATTATTCAATATTGAAACGAAATTTCGGGAGAATATTGACTATAAGAATATGACAACTAATTAAAAACAATTTACGGAAAAGGATTCTATTGATCTATGGGCCCTTTTCCGAAATGTTCCTCAGTTATGGCTGTATTTTTGTAACAATTGCTAAATAACATTAGTAATAATGTTCGCAGGTGCCCTCGCAATGCCACGCTGGGCCAGTGTCAGTTCCCTAAATTCCTCTTCCTCGTCGCGCAGCGGAAGAGATGCAGCTGGTTCCGCGTTAGAACCATCTCTCTTAACCACCTGTGTTGGATCAATGTCGGAACTCGTAGACTTAATCTCAAAAGTAGCGCAAGCAGGACGTTCACCCATACCTTTGACAACCAAGGCATTGAACGCGCTCTTTTATTACATGAGGTGTTCGCAGGTTTGGCCACTCAATTCTTAGCTTTACCTCGTCATCTATTTCTTTTATCTTTTAAACGTGAGCTAACGAATATTTATGTAGTTAGAGCACGGTGAACGAGGTTCCGGAATACAAGAGCTCGCGTACGAACGAGCGTACGTCGTACTTCCACCTCTGGTCGAATGGCTGAGAGTTGCGACCGCTCATGCAGAACACAGACACGGTTTAGTTGTAGACCAAGACGATATTAATCAAGCTGCAAGATTGCTATTGCCTGGAGTAGATTGTCCTGTCAGACCGATATGGTAATACATATTACAAGTTATCAAGTTTTCCTTAATCCTTTCGTTACGGCATTTTAAAACTGAAAACTAAAAACATAAAGGTAGACAACTTTTATTGATATCAAAACAATAAATATTTCGATACTTTATACCATTAATTATAGTGTCTTATTGTTGCATGAATTAAAATAAAAATTTGAGCTTCGCAAAAACGAAACTGGTCAACTCTACTTTTTTCTAAATACCTGATATTTATTATTCAACTACACAATTGGCATTAAACTTTGCAAAAATGAATTTAATAAGCTTATTGTACATTTTCTTCTTTTATGACACTATTGAGCGAAGTCCCTTTGAACATTCAACCTCCTTTACAGCTTTGAAGAAGTTTCCGTATGCTCGAAGCGCATCGATGATTCCGAATACGTTCGCCTTTTAACCATGGATATGGGCTTCAAGATGTTAACTAGCGGTCGCGCAGATCTCATAGCTCAAGCCATGTCCCTCTTACCATCCACCAAAATCAACACAGTGAACGATAATGGCTTCACCGCTTTGATGATAGCGTGTATCAATGGGGATGAAACCGCTGTCCTAGCTTTACTAGATGCTGGCGCCGATCTGAATATCGAAAGTCCACCTCCACCCTCTGGACAATCGGCAAATACACCTTCTAAGACTCAAGTTACTCCCAGTACATCAAACGTTAGGAGTCCTATCGCGTTATCCGCCATGGTAACTCCAGGGAAGAGCGTACAGTCTCCAAATTCGTCTTCCGGTTCGCCAGGCACGTCGAGCAACAATTCTACTAGCACGTGCTGTAGTCAAACTGGATTCAATGCAGAAACGCAACACTGGACAGCTTTAACGTATACGGCCTTGTTGGGGCATAGTAACATTGCTAGAATATTATTGGAAAGGGGTGCAGCCGTGGAAGGCGGTGCTAAATTGAGCGAAGATAAATCCACGGTTACACCATTGCAAGCAGCTACGGCGTCGGGCAATAATGAGATGGTAGCACTGCTTTTGGCTCATGGAGCTCAACCGTTCTTATCAACTTTGATAAAGGACTCGTTTTCGTATTCTGGTTCTGCTCAGCGTGGCTGTTACAGGTAAATAAAGTACATCTGTTTATTGTAATTCGTTGAGTTGTCGAAAAATTCGTATAGTTTTTGACAAGTATGTGTGCTGTTGTAAGTTCTGTTATGTATTTGATGGAATTCGAAGGAGATTATGTACGAATATCTTTTATTAAATGGATTACTTAACACTAGATCTACTGGCAATTAAGGTGTGTCTATTTGTAACAAAGAAAGTAAATCGTAAGGTACTTGAAATAATATATAATACAATAGAAGTAGATCTCTATTCATTCTGTTTATAGAAAATGTTAACAAATTTGCAAAAATGCACCCGGGTATTACTATTTTTTTTTTTTTTCTTGTAATTGTTGAGTTCAGACGAGCTAAAGAAATATTACCATTAAAATTACAATAAATTAAAAATTGGTTTCAAAGATTGATAACAATTCATCAGAAAAATAAATTACGAAATTAATAAGTTGATGACTAAGAGTCATCAAAACTGGTACTATACTTGTGCATTATACAATAAAATTAGAATTGTACAGTACAATTACTTTTCAATATTTCTTAGATATCGCTACAATCTAATAATTAGAAAATGATTAAAAAGTATTGTTAATCTACAGCGCAATATCAGTTGCCACAGCTCATGGTCAGAGGAGTTGTCTCCATCAATTATTGTCCCACCCTCTAAACTTTTCCGCCAAACGAGGAGAAAAAGAAGTACTATCATTAGAAGAAATTCTTGCAGAAGGTAGTGCAGGTACTAGTCCACAACAGCAAACTGTAGATGGAAGAGCAAACAGAAGAGAAGGAAAAGAGCCAGTGTTCAATAAGCTTCAGACTAAAGCTTTGCAGGAAGCAATGTACCATAGTGCCGAAAGTAACCATTTAGGTAAGATCAGTTTAAAGATGACGCATCCATACTTTTTTTATGAAATATTTCGTACTTAAAATTTTTGAATTTTACGTAGATATTACGATGGAACTTCGAGGGTTAAAAGTGGGTTGGACATTGCATTGCTGGATGCACAGCCTTGCGACAGCCCACGAAATGAGATTAGATTCGGTGATAGATCAACTGCTTCAAGATTTCCTTCAAGTATGTCCAGATGACTATTCAACCCAATTCGTACAAGAATGTCTTCCTTTGTTGTTCAACATTTTTAGATACAGTAAGGTGAGTCATACTTAAACTTCGCTATAATTGTTATAGATAAATTTATAAATAGTTATATGACAAAACAATATAAGTAGATTGCGGATTTTTATGCAAATTCAAATTTTTTCAAACATAATTAAAGAAATGGCATTTTAGTAGAGATTTGTTTGGCCGTCTAAATATAGTACCGTGTGATTTATTTTGGATAATTTATATATTTTTGCATATTGCGCAGATTCTGCAATTTTTTGCAAACTTAAATTTCCCATTTACAGTTTTGAATACAGTTGCTAAATATCGAACTTTGGCCGAACTGCATTCATTTATTTAGCATAGGAAAGTTACTTTCGTGCATTTTTGTCTCATAAAATAGAATAGATTCTAGAATAGATTGTTTTAAACAGATTCTGTGTCATGGAATTCAATTAACGCAGAAGTTTCATTTTTTTTTTTTTGTTTTTTTTGTTTGAAATACGACTTACGTCGTTTTATCTTATAACCACAGAAATAATTAAAGTAAAGATATTTTTTACAACTTTCGGTTTCTATTTGGTGTATACAGAAAGAAGGCACGACGCTTCTTTTGGCGGATATTTTCTGCACGTGCTTTGGATGGGAACCCATAAAACCCATCAGAGACACTACACTTTCCAGTGGATCAAGAATAGATCCCAAATTTGTAAATAATCCAGAATTAAGCGATGTACAATTCCGAGTAGAAGGTAGAGTTTTCTATGGCCATAAGATCGTTTTGGTCACGTCATCGCCCAGATTCAGGAACATGCTAAGTTCAAAACTATGCGAGGGAAATCCTCCTATTGTACAAATTAATGATATTCGATACCACATTTTCCAGGTAGGTAATCTTTCAAAGTAGTTAAACGACTTTAAGTCCGTCGTTTAAGATTTAAATGTTATCGTAATGCTCAGATGGTTATGGAGTTTCTGTACCATGGTGGTTGTGCCACATTAGAAGTTAATCAGAGCGATGTTTTGGAATTAATGGCTGCTGCGAATTTTTTCCAATTGGATGGTTTACTTAGGTACTGTGAAGCACAATGTTCTTCTATGGTTGACCTCGACAATATTGTTTCTATGTACATTCATGCAAAGGTACAGTATCTTGCCTAGGTACTACATGAAGAGTAAGGGCAAAAACAAGGATTGTTATAAGGCAAAGATTGGTTGTATTTTTCACGTTTAATATAATCTTGAAATGGAATAAAGTAAGGTACATGTTGGATGTCGGTATATTATACTACTGCTATAAAGGTAGAAATGCAATGTAAATGAAGATAGATTATATTAATGGTGCAAGATTTTTACGTTTTCGGCCCTTAAAGCATTTTTTAATTAGAAGACAATTGGAAGGTCTGAAAAACCTTACACAATTCGTTTAGACAAGCTTTTTGCTGAAGAAAATAAAAATTCTTTAAAGATGGGATAATGAGACTGTAAAATATAACAAAAGGTAGTTGAAGAAAGTTGCCAATGCAGTGTTTAACAATATTTAAAATACAACAAAACTCCTTGGCCAACCTAGAGAAACAAGGTTCAATGAATTTAACTATATTGTTCGTAAGACAAAGTTCATAATCTGATTAGTTATCAGGAAAAAATGAGTAGGCAGATAACTCTTTCACATTATTTTAATTTTTGTTCCAAGTTGACAGTAGGCAAAATGAGCATTTCCTGTTTTTTCTCTTACCCTTCATATGTATCAGAGGTACCACAGAAAATTACATGATTGTTTATGTGACGATAATTTTTAGGTCTACAATGCCACACAGCTTCTGGAATATTGTCAAGGATTTTTGCTACAAAACATGGTTGCTTTATTGACTTATGACGATTCGGTTAAACGTCTATTGTTTGCTAAGAAATTGCCCAATCATGACGTTCTCGCAGGCCTTCTTCTCACTTTGCAAGCAAGAATAAAAGCTAGACGATCTCAACAACAAAATAAGATAAAAGCTTAGAAATACGATAAACGCGTTATACACAGTATATTAGCATCGTCATTATCGTTTTATTTTTACTTTCGTCGATTGCAATTATCAACATAGTCGCGTACGCTTAAGTGACGTCTTTAAAAAAAATGATACGTAAATGGGTTAAGACTGAATGTTTCATGATTTATCACTAATTTTTTTCCTTTATCGGGTATTTAAATATAAATTTCCAATAATATACATGCGTTCAGTTCAACGTAGTTCGTGGAACGTAAAACTTATGCTTGCACTAAGCATCTGTTTTATTCTGTCTGTATAGTATCTTGCATTTAAGTATTTTTTGTAAACTACGAAATATAGGATATAAATGTACATTAGATATTTCTTCAACTACATAAATTACACTGTTGAATCTCATGCATACATAGCGATTAAGGGATTTGATTTTTGAAAGAGAAATTTGTTCGTCATAAATGTTTGAATGATCGTGTAAATATAAAAGTAATTATGAGAAAGCATAGAACATGATATATACTACGACATAAGCTTTTAGTGATATTAAACTATTAATATATATATAATAAATGAACATATATATATTTTGTATATAAAACAAGCTGAGCAATTTACGCGCGACAAAGAAATGATAGTGCGAAATAATAAAATGTTATCTCATGTATCAATAATACAGCATAATTTGTACATCACGATTGCAATAAATTATAAATATTGTGATAATGAAAAAAACATTAAACGATAATTGTTTTATTTTTTAAAGCTTAATAAAACTGTTTATATTTGTTTATCACACTTTTCTTTACAAGTAATTAGTATACTTTATGCTTATCACGATGATATTTGCAACAAATTACTTAAAAAAAAAAAGGAAAAAGGTAAAACATAGAGACAAAAATTCAAGTAGAAAGGAACATACTATATATATATATATTCATTGTTTGCAGAGTTCTTGTTATACAATGTATTGCTTTTCTTCTTTTTTTTACTATTATTACTCGTTTTCCAATAAACTAAATTCGTGTTCCTCTAATCAAATATTATAAAAAACACGATATAATCCAAAAGAGAAACAAAAAGAAACATAATTCAACTGTTTAATACTACTTTGCAGCATACAGTTTGTTGTGTTGTAATAAAACTGTTATAATCGATAATCTGGATACATATTAACGACGTAACAATGTTAGTATCATATATAATGCAATTTATTTTGAATGTCAATGGTTAGTTGTATATACAATATTCAAGTTATAACCTTAATGATAATGTAATCACTAGACTTTTAGATTTTGGAATGCCTAATAGTCATATAGGAGTCGAATCAATCCACAGAAAATGGCTGTCTCAATCTTATAATAATCTGTATTATACATATATATATTTTTGTTACTAACTTTGCAAGCTTCCAGCAGACGTACAAGCAATCCGTAATAAAGGATATCTAAAGAATGTTTATAAAAATTATATATTCACAATTTATACAAGAGTTAATTATGCTTAGATTACGAACATGGTTTCTTCTTTTGTCGCGCCGTATGTGTTCATATAGATTTGCATTTTGATGAATTATTACGTTACTTAATGACAGTTGCAGTAATTATTAGTGTTTTATAAAAATGTAAGCTTGAAGACAGTTTTGTAAAAGTCATCAGTAGGCATCCCTTGTACGTTGACACCTACTCTTTTTAAATATTTGTTTAGTACCTGTGTGTTTGCATAGAACAGACTGAAATTTTAAAATGTGAATCATTGTTCTTTTCTTTCCGAACATGACATATTTTACATCAAAACACTGTTTTAAATGATTCACTTGGAACAGCAGTAGAAACGTAAATTAATATGAAAATATGAAAAGCGATAGATAAGGATATTCGCAAATGGTGTAAAAACTGAAATAAGCAAACAAAATATTATTTACCGGTATTATTTTGATAAATAAACCCCATATTATCTAATATTTCTCCATTATTCTTTTTATGTAACAATGACAATTATTTCTTCCGAAATGATGACACGCAAAACATAAAAAAAAACGCTTTAGTTTGCAAAATATAGTATAATTTCCGCTTATCACATTTCGTTACACACAATCGATTAATAAAAATTAAGCAAAAGCTGTAGGTAACATCAATACACGTAACAGAAGATTATATGTTCAAATAGGGAACAGCAATTATTTATAACGCATAATTATAAGAACGGTCGAACAAAATATAGCTTGTTTAACATATGCTGCTTATATTAATCGTCTAACGTTGATCAATTTAGTGCCACACTATTTACTTTACATATTCCTAAGATAAACCACTGTGCTTGAATGTTATCATATGTATTCATTTACAATCTTTTAAAATAACGTAATGGAACATTGCGCAGTGTATTTAATTAATTCTCAGTGATAAATAAATTAATAACTGTACTAGCTATTGTACGTAACTGGTTTTATAACGATAAGTATTGAAAATGTTGTAGAGTACAATGTAATTTATGAGTAATGTACATAATTTCAATATGAATTTTCAACAAACAATATACGCGTTACCATAAAATTTGAAGCTACGATATAACACTAACATTTCATTTGAACAATTGTTGCATTTACAATGCTATACAATTTATTGAGAAAATAATATATAGTACATACTTAAAACAATCTATCGAATGTTTTGTTAGACAACAGCTTGTAGGTACAACAAAAAATACAACAATTATCATGCAATATTCGAAGTTACCCTAATAGTCTCGTGAAATGAAAATAAAAATTTCTTTCTGCTACTACTAAAAGCCTGCTATAAAATTTAGTGCAGGTATTTAATACCTTTGTTACGCGTTGCTTCTATCCGAATTACTAAACTCAGATCTTTTTAAAACGAAAGTAAAAAAAAGAAAAAGAGAAAGATATGCAATGAGAACAATACAAAATGTTTTACAAGTTTGAAGATAAACAAGGATAATATGCTTGAATTACATGTTAAGCAATTTACAAATGAATATAAAATAAGTCTATCCTCTCCCCATATTGCATGTCCGGTATACAAACTGGCAATTTATATCTTTTCCATATTAATTCTACGATCAATAAGATAGATTGAGACAACCTTTTTCATTTGCTCGCAGTATCTACAGGGATCAGGAGCGCTAACTTAGTTTAGTGACTAGAACAATAATTAATATAACAATGACTATGATCGCGAGTAACAACAGAACAAAAACTTTTCGCCGATATTTACTTTGGTAATTACTTCCCTTGACCAGCTCTTGCGCTCCTAATTCCACATTCCCATGCACTTGTTCTATATGGTTCTCTAGCGTGTCTGCAATAAAAATCAATTGTAAGAATTTATGAATACGAAATATTTTTGTGCAAATGAAACAGCCGCGAATTTAAGAGACGTTCCTGGGACAGGAGTAAAAATGTATAAAAGGACTCAAATTTTTAAACCTTTTTTTAGATGATTTAAAATTTGCGAGTAATTTATATTTTAATTTATTGACGACGGGTGACAAGAATTCTCGTTTTTATAAAATATGCGTTGCCGACTGGAGATAACAATTCTAATTTTGCTAATTTTTTACCGCAAAAATACTCCATCGTATAAGGATGTTTCAGCAAATATTAGTCGTCATTAATGTGTCAATATTTCTATTTGATACTGCAACATATTAAGTGTATGCATACAAAATTTTTCAGAATATGACGTTTTCAGAAATTATTCTCTTAGGTTGAGGGGCGGGGGGCGATGCCCCCTATCGTTTCCAAATGGGTTCACCACTGAAACGAAACAAGATTACTTACTGACGGTTTCACCTTGCTGATGCGTCATAGCTGCAAGTTCGCGCATTATTTGGTTCACATCTAAAGAAACACTTTCAATCCGTTTTATCCTATCTTCTCTCTCTAGCAGCAAGCCTTGTTGAAATTCAAGATTCCTAGGCATATCATGAAAAAATAATCATTAACAGATTACTTTTCTCAGTAGTTGAAATATCGTTTTGTGAGATTGTATTAATATGCAATGAAACAGACTTACTATAATTATAAGTGCATTTCATAACTTCTCTATATTAATAATATATGTTGCAATTATTTAATCTTTTTCAACAATATTTTATATTCAAACTAATTAGACATTCGTGCTATAAAATCCACATGTTATATTCATTTTACAAAAATCATGAAAAAAGCCTAACAAGATTAATAATGCTAACTACTTCTGAACTCATTGCTTACATGCAGACTGTGAGAAATAGTAAAGTATTTTTTACTACTAACAAATATAGTTGTGTATAAGTATAAAGTATAAAATACTTTCAAACCTTTGTGCCACTCTATGTTCATCCTCCTGAGCCTGAAGTAGACGTTGTTCTTCTTCAGCCTCTGGATCCATTGGATTTTCTATACTTGTAGGCAAAATATGTCTCTTCATTTTCTCCGCGATTAACTACAAATTCCATTATGAAACAATTACAAACACATAACAAAATTATACAATAGCTATTAATAAAAAATATATTACCTTTTGCATAGCTGAGTATCTTTCCAAAGCATCTTTGAAGTCAGTGGTGAGCTTCTCGATTTGCAATTTCTGTTGTTTATCTCCTTTCCTCATTAGCACTGTCAGTCTTGCAATGTCTTTGCTCGTTTGAGTTACTACTTGATTTGTGCTTAAATGTGTTACGTGCCTTATAAAAAGATAAATACTCAAAATAAACATAAATATTAATTGAATATAAATTAAATGCAAATTAATAAGTAATATTTTAATGAGTATCATAAGCCCTTAAATTATTTGATCTTTTTTTTAAATAGCCTTATTTGTTGTAATATATTAATCTAACTACTTACACCTTATCTCTTAGACCCTGATTATCTTTATTGGTTCCAATATTTTTGTGTGCACGTTCGAGTGTCCTCCAACTTGTATTAATTGTATATATGTTAGTGGTAATATTCTCACTGAGACTATAAAGTTCAGTGGGACTAAATCCCACATCAGGTACATCTGTCCGTTGATCCGTGGACCCATATGTTTGAGAACTGTGAGCCATTCTAAAGACAGATATAAAATTTTTATTATAATGCTTTTCATTTAAGATATGTAAAAAAATGCCTGTAAAATTCAAGAGCAATAGAAAAAAATACATTTATAATTCTACTCAACAATTTTTGTATCTGCAACTATATACTTCCATATATAAATATTCAGTGGATTCATAAAACCTTTATGACACATGTATGAATAACTGATATACTATCACATATATATGAGTCACTATTAAAACATTAATGATACTAGCATGTTAGACTAAAATCTGTACATATACTTGTATATCCAAATTAATACAATATTAATCTGCCTTTTTATTTGAATAACTTTTATTTTCTTTTAATAATTTATATGCAATTACAAAAATTAGATATGTACAGTTAACTTTTTATAATAATGTGCTAAATATATGTGCTACACAATATATTCAAATGTAATTCAATACAACTATATATAAAAATGTATGTTTAGGCTTTTACATTTTCTATTAAATTAAATATTTTTAATATATGCAAAATTTATCCAATTCTACCAAATATCAATGTAAATATGAAACGAATGTTTCTGAAGCTGTCATATAAATGGCATATGAATTAGGAAAAGCATTGCACCACATTACATGAATGACGAGATAAATTGGAATTTTTATCGATGAATTAAAACCATTCGACGTGATTTAATGCAGCTGAACGGTATTCGTATCTAATGGTGTACGACGAATGCATATACACAAAAGAGTTAAATTAATGGATGGAAAAGTTGTGCAAACAAATATAAATGTCACAAATTATACAACAAACCTGAATTGTTTTATCACAAATGTTCTTAATATCTAAATACAAATTGTTTTCTTAATTCATATTTAAAAACCACGAGAACTATTTTTATGTATCGAATCTTAGAAACTGACAGTTGCCTAAATGATCTACGTCACCGCTCATGTGACAATAGCCACTTTGTAAAGGTAGACGCGTTTTCAACAAATTCCTAACTTATCGACGTTCAACATTTTTTTAAGTTCTAATTGGATATTCTCAAACACGTACTTTAATTGATACAAAGTACAAATATATCTATTCTTCAATAATAAATTATTAATAATTCAACGTATGCTTTACACATTTCAAATTAACTTGCGGCATAAAAACAATTTAGTATAGTCTACCGTGTCTACAGCACCGTCGGTACTACTTAATTCAAAATAATAACCAACAGTTATTGTTATACCTTATTACAACATAAATAGCAAATCATAATCTTTTAAATGGGGTGTAATATTTATTGCTGAAAATTTGTCATTAAATTTAATCGCAAGACGAATAATTAACGATATAAAATTATTTTTTACCAACTCTTGGAAATGTCTGAAATACCGTCTTCTATATTACTACTGCAAGAATCAAAAATAAAACTAACGATAAATTAATTTGAGAGTCTTTTCAAACATTTATAACGACAAAAGTAAAAAAAAATTATAATAAATTTTTCTATTGAACAGTTGAAATCATTAATAAGCTACCTTCCTGCGGAACCAGAGGTTAGTCGCATGGCGGACACTGGCTTGACAAGACGTACGGCACGGAAGTTCCCGAGTACGACCGACAGATTGCGAAAGCCTTCAGAAACAACAACCGTCGGCCGTAAGTAAACGCTATTGTGATTTCTCATCATTTTACACGTTAAAATTACACATTTTCGGTTGCGTGGCTGTCGCAATAAGAAACTTAATGCTAGATTACCACATCGCGTGTATTTTTTTTGCAAAATGTCCAGCTGAAAATCCTTAAATTCGATAGAATTTTCTCGAGGGTTACTAGCTTAGAGTCAATGCAGCACGTACATAGGTCGTGCGTCATGTCGGTTCGGACCGCATCTTCCGTTTGTCGACTCCCTATCACGTTTTACCAGTTTCCCTTGAATATAACCGCAATCTTTCCGCCTAGTTCGCCAGCCTTCGTCTCGATAGTAGAAAAGACGAACGAAGTACGAGTGGTAATCGATTATTTTTTGCGAGCACCTACGCAACTCCCACTTTTGACATTTTAATCGGTGTGACTTTTGATGTAGGTTGATTTTACGGCTTCTTGCATGTTTATTTTACGCTTTATGCATTTTATATTTCAATCCGATATACTATTTTTCTTAATATAACGCGCGCAACATACAACATTCACATTTCGACTCCCCTTTGTCGCGTTACCGAGTTTCCTCCTTTGTAAAATTCTCAAATTAATACATCCCTTCAGCTTCTTCGATTGTTGATTAAGTTTCATTTCGTTTGCAAAATTCAGCTCATGTTCACTTATTCTAAAAGTGGCTACGCACGCTGCTTACTTCAAACGTTTCTTTAAACCTTCCCCAAGGATTTATGCTTTTGTGTAGTTTTTGAATTTTCAAAAAATTACTTTCAACCGTTTTTCGCATTTGTCGAACGTACGTTAGAAAGTACGTTCGATTTGGATTCGACAAATTTTCTACCGTTGGGAACATTTATTTTGTGACGGATGTACGATGGACTCTCTTGTAAACATACGTATGCACGGGGCCCACATACGTACTCATCGATCAATGTGCACACACATGCACACGTATAGGCGTGAACGAACCAAGCAGGCGTGTACTGTCATGTTTTTGACGTTTCGCTGGAATTTCGTGCGTCTACCATTTTCAATTTAGGACATCCGAGCAAAATATTAAGCGACAGGCATGTACGTCCACCATTTTGTGTATATTCAAAGCTAAATCTAACTCCTTATTTCTTACTCTTCGACTTTCTCAATATTGTCTCATAGCGCAAAATTGAACAAAGGAACCACAAGTAGTTTAAACTAGCATTTGCTATTAGCGTATCTAACAAAGAAATCTTTAGAATCGTATAACCTAGTCTTGAATTTCTGCTTACTACGTCAAAATGTAGCACTTGTACAACTTATTCTCCATTTACTTTATTTCGCTGTAGTGAATTTTAAAGGAACTTAGTACAACAATCATCATTTTGTAATGAAAATTCCATTCAAATTAATAAGCTTTATTAATTTCAGAATATCAAAGCGCCATGTTTAATACAGTGCTTAATAAGTGAAATGTATTTTTTTAACGGTGCAGTGTGCGTGTGTATAGTTGAATTTTAACATTAATTTTCAAACTGGGATACTCGTTTCGATCTGTAAAAGTTTGTCACCCTAGTTCCTATAATGGCGCGTACTAACGATCCACACAGTTCTAACGATAACAACCTCGAAACGTTTAATACTTGGGACGAAGTGTGTTATAACACGCGCACCCGTGGCGAGCGCATTTGCCTGTGTGCCTTTAAATGCTTGCCCATATGACTGTCCTACGTCGGATGTGTGACGGCCGTATGTGGCCTCTTTGTTACAGCAGACTTAAACGCTTATCGTACTATGAATAGACGTACTGATTTCCTTTCAGCTGTCCACTTTGTGCGGCTAATTTACGCCTCGCTACGTAACTGTCACACGTTCACATAGTCATTCGTTAAAAATTTTTCGTAAATTTCACGTATATGTGTGCGCGCGCGCGTACATTTGCAACATGTTGAGTTAGAATAAAAAATTATCCCTATATATACCATAAAAACATCTTAATTGCACGTCGATAAATTGTATATCGAGAGATGTGGAAAATACGTGTAATTAATTAAACAATAAACAGATACGCGTGAGTATTATCGCAATACGCGTTGGAAAAATTCGAAAGACAAAGAGGTGGATTCTTTTGTGCAACGTTGCTTTTCTCTCTCAATTATAATTTGATTTATAGCGTTGGTAGTATTGCCATAGATCGCTTGGCGTTCTTCTCTTTCTTGGAAACGATATTTTAATTTCATTAGAGGAAAATTGTTTGGTATAGGTTAGGTTTTGAATCTATAGTTCAGCTTGAAGCGTTTTACTTTCTTTTTTCTACGATCTTCGTTGATTTTATATATTATTGGCCTTCAAAAGTTGGCAGCCTTGTTCTAACTCGTAGACAGCAACCGTCACGTCGCATCAGTGACGTGTCATGAGGAAACACACTAATGGAGTGTTCGATGTATTCGAGGATGTACAGTTACTCACAAAATTGAGCGTACACCCATGTTGGTAATAAAAATTGGTGGAAAATGAACCGAAACAAACATATTCAAAATTAAAAACATAATATATATTTTATTTGTATATTTTAGAAGATAATTCGTAATACTTTTTTTCACTAAGATGAACAATTATTTTGTATTTAACAAAAGATGTAAGAATATACTTATTTTCATGACACAAAATTGAACATACAAGTATTATTAATACTTACTTCAACCATTAACAAATTTTTTACAAACTAATACTTGGGGCATATCCTTAAGTGTTAACAACGGCTTGAGGACCACATAAATTGATTTATGTATTAAGGAAGATGAAATAATTATTATGAGATAGAATATACATATAAAATTAATATGAAATATTGTACATTATACAATAATCATAATTGAATAATATAGGACATGTATTTTGGGTCATTGTCTTATTGAAAATAATAAATCCATGGCCTCTTGAAATTTTTTAAGTTTCATTTGCGCTTATACAACCCCATAGCATAACACTTCCTTCTCCGTACTTGACCGCGAGGACATGTGCTTCTTGTATGGTGTTCAGTATTTAGCTATCTCCAGATTATTTCTTTCTTTCTTTGTTTCTTGAAAAAATAGATTAATTTTAGTTTCATTTAAGACTATCACTTTCTTCCGAAAGCTTTTATTAGAATTTTCAAATGTTTTTGCAAATTCTACTCGTTTTTGCCTCTTTATTTTGGAGGTACACAGTTTGCCCTGTGTGACTCTACCATGAAGCTCTTGTGCTCTTCATATTTAGCGAACAGTTTCAACTGAAATTTGTTCTTTTATGTATGAGGAAAATTATAATATTAATCTACGCACATTTATACAGGATTTATCTTGATGTGCTGGAAGAGGAACCGTTGATCATTGTCCGATAATAATATTTTGATACCTGGACTAACTATACTTCGAACTGTTTCTATCTATTTAAATTTGTATATAATTTTTTAAATGTTAGAATGTGTTTTACCTACTATTTTGTCTATTTCCCGTACAGATTTATCTTGTGAAAATAATTTAACAATAAGATTTCGTATTGTAATGTCAGTTCGCTTCTTCTTAGTTTCCATTTTGCCATTGATCGTCAATTCACGCTTAATAAATTATCTTTTCGTTTTGATTGTTTAACAACCATAGTTTTGAAAACATTTCTCGGAACTTTTTCAGTAGTATTAATATTCGAACAATGGAAACCAATGTAATATGCAAATATATCAACGTGTACGCTTAATTATTTGTCACAAAAATAAATGTGTTCTTACATTTATTGTTAAATATGAACAAATAGTTTATTTTATTTAAATATTTTTTTGCTTATTTTCGATTGAAATATGCAAATAAGGAATATATCATGTTTTTAGTTTAGAAAATGTCTATTTGTACCTATTTTTCCGTTAATTGTCATTACCAAGGTTGATATACGCTCCATTTTGTGAGTAACTGTATAGTGATCGTCACTATAGTCATTTCTTTGATATCTCTTTGTTTATTGACAGCACATGCGTGTCTTTTTTATCGCTAATTATTCTTCAATGTCTCGTTTCATGCTGCATCGCACAATGTACGTTAAAAATGTTACTTTTTGTCTTCGTTTAATCGCAATACCATCCAATTATTCATACTGATATGTTAAAATTATTGCAAAACTAAGGATTGCTAAATCAAAAGAATTTAAACTTCTTCAAGATTGGGTATACAACTTTTGAAAGAATGCAATCGAAAAAATTTCTAAGAAGCGCCGAGCTTTCGTTTGCTTTACGATAATACAATATTATATTTTTAAATGCCACAATTAGGACATATCTAGATTGGTACACGCTGTGTAACTCTGCTTTAAAAATTACAAAATTACTATAACTGTAACTGTTTTCCTGGAATCTCGAACTTCCGGTGTCATGATATGTAGGAAATCGTGCGGATGTTTGAATTATGCACTTCCATATAAGCTTTCAACAAAACCTTAATTTTTCAAAGTTATATACGATTGCCATAAAAGGAAGAAAGAATTACAAAATATATGAAAGAAATTAATATCGTCAAGAATTTATAGTCAACTTCTACAATTGCCACGTGTAATGGAAGCATTCGGCAGTTATTTAAATGCGTATATTTGAACTTAAGCAGATAAATTTGGAACTGCGAAGAAATCCCAATCGTTATTTTGGTAAATTGTGAACTAGTTAAATAATTGCCTTCCCGAAACCTTCGTTTGTTTGACAGATAACGAAGGTAATACAAATTTAAAAGGAAACAAGATCGAATACCGGTTTAGTGCACTAAAGAAATTTTCAATGTCACAGCGTGTTTCAGGCGACGACCTTCGTCATGCAACCTTAAAGTAATGCTTCTTAAGTCACGGTGAATATGTTTGTTGCACCTGTATACATAGATGTCCAACCATATTTAGTTTGTTTTTACCGAGTTACAAACCTCATATTTGTATTGCTATTTAGAAGCTTCGGTATTGAACTAAATTTTCCCTCAGTATTAAATTTAAAATAACATCACACATTTCTTTCTTCAATACCTTGTAACTGGCGTAATTACACCACATGTGCGCACTGCCAAGAATTCAATTTACTCTTGAAACTGTTTTGTTCGAATCGAGGAAGGAGTTCGTTATCAGTGTGTTTATTTTTCACCAGAGAATACATTGCTACGTAGTACAGACGATCAAAACACAGCGCGCGAATCTCCATTTTCATTTATTATACAAGCTACTTAAATTACCATAAATACTGAAATATGTACATGTTACCGTTGTGTATTACTACGTTAATTAAATATACAAGTATAATATAATAGTTTATAATACAATTCATTACAAATGTATTCGCTCATGTAAACACGCTTAAGAAATTCCGTCCACTTATTGTGCATTTATATTCTAATGTATATGTTAAAATAACGGGACATAATTTCGTTAAAATAGCTTTTTTATAAAGGTTAAAAAATGAATTTCGAATTATTTCCTTCTTTACTGATATATAATTGTATATAAAGTTTAATGAATATCTAACGTGGACGAATACTTTTGTGACTGATTGTATCTGTAATCGTCGTGTGACGAAAATTCCCCAGAAACTTTGGATTCTTAAAAATTCACTATAATCTCAGGTCTGCAATGATGACTAATGTGTTTATCATATTAAAAAGATACTCATTATAATGTTTCGCAAAGAATAACGTTGCGTGCAGAACTGTGCATAGAATTGATATTGGAATTTCTTTCTGTTGCTACGAGATAAAGTTATTCTTTTGCTCGGTCTATCAGTGCAAGTTGAAACAGAACGAAGGTTTCCCAGCCACGCACCCTAAATACATGGAACGCTCAGTAGAGGCGGTCAAAGACGACCTTAGTCGAACTCAGGACGAAGTTGTCCGACCTCTCCCGACCAGGCTGACGATAGAAGCCGAGATCGGTCGAGGTGAGACGACGAAAGGTTCATTGACCGTCTGACCATGAGCCGCGCCCCACATACGGTCCTCTCCACGTTCATCGTCCACGGCTTTTGGTTGTTTTGTTCGTAACCGATACCTCAAGATCAAAGCCATTTCCCTGGAGAAGGTCCTCGTCCTGCCTGTTGAAGACCTTCACCTGTGAGCGCAATAAGGCTGCACACATTAATCCGTGCCTTTTGCTGTTAGAAGCCCGATAATTATAAGATTAAAAAGCAACTGGACTTTTTCATTATTATATGCAATATATGGAAGAAGAACAGTTTCATTTTTCTTTTATCATTATTGTTATAATTACTATCGATGTGATTTTGTATATTGACGTTATATTAAGCTGTGTTTTTCTAGGTGTCTATCCTTAAACGAATATTTAATATTAAAAAATTAAGGGGTTCATAATGGAAATGATCCTTGTTAAAGTTTAGAATTTTAGTCATGAGGATTAAAACTTCATGATTTAATTGGTTTTGCAATATAATTGCAGATAACACGTACAACATTTATGTGATATTATGAATATTTTGTTAAAAAAGATTGATTCTGGAAAAAGGAGAATTGATAAGGGTTGCTTTTGCGATGAACTCTTTAATCGTTTAACATTGTTAGAAACTTAAGTATGCTTATGATGTTTTTTACAATCATAAAACTTGTCATAGGTGTGAATGTTTCATGTTGTTCATATTGCATGGTTATATTTGGAAAGTATAGAGAAAGTTTTAGATACTATAATGTTGGGAAATAACGAAGAGCTGCGTTCCCTTTATACATGTAATAAATTGTACATATTTGAGTTTCATTTATTTTTGATAATAAATTCATATTTTACAATTTGCATGACTACTTTATATTTAATGTATTACTGCTAACAAATTCTTGTTAGATTTTTACTGCTAGTACTTTTACTTAATATCCTCTGCTATATGAGATGTCAAAGAAAATACATTTGTTTTTCCATCCATTAATTTAACTAATACTTATATGTACATTTTTCTTAAGAAATTTTCCAAGAACAGAATATTAGAATATAGATGTATTTTCTAGTAAATGTAGTCCAAATAATATCATAAGAAGCTTTCCTTTTACATTTAGTTAAAATATCATTTTGTAAAGAGATAAAATACTAATGTGTTTTAGATTACACAGTAACTCATACTCTAAGCATCTTAACTGCATGTTCGCTAATACATCATGTTTTTGTATCATTAGGTACAAAAGGCTGCATATTAATAATCGAACATGGATGGAGTAGCATGCGTGTAAGCAATAAATCATCGACAGAATGACCGGTATTCTTATTGTAATCTTGTTTTTGTTTCAGCTTCCTAAAGGAAGATCTGTGTGCTGTGATTTATCACTCAGGGGGCCGAAACACGCGCAACAACGGACAACCCCACAGGACCGGGGGGTGCTTCTCGTGTCTCGGGAGGAAGGTCAGGGTCTACAAAAGTTACCTTGACTGCGTAACAATCATACACGAGCCGCTTCTTTTAACACCCAAATCAATCCTCCGTGTTCACTGTTATTTGTAACACACTGAAATTAAAAAAATTCGATGCCTTCCAGGGACGATATTCGCTCCCTATCCACTGAGCAACGCTGGATCCCTCCTTCAACTGTTAGACGCGATGCACTCACCCCAGAAAGCAGAAATGATCTCATCTTTAGAAAGGTGCGGGGTATTCTTAATAAGCTTACGCCGGAAAAGTTCGCAAAGCTGAGCAACGACCTGCTCAACGTTGAGCTTAATTCTGATGTGATTCTTAAAGGTGTCATTTTCTTGGTAAGTTTGAAGAAGTTTGAAAAGCACAACTGTAACGAGAGTCGTTCCTGGTGGTCACAGAACATAGGTGAAAGAAGTTTTCCTAAATTAAAATTAATAAAAAATTATCTTGTATAGTAATGTTATAAGAAAGACTAACTAATCTTGCATTATTATCTATAGAAAAATATATTTTCTAGAATTTCGATGTATAGAAAATAACTAATGAATTTGTGTCACAGAGCAAGTACTTTTGTGACTGTAATTTTGTAATACTAATAATTTTCTTTGTTATGAATTAGCTTTGCACTTGCGTCCATGGAATAAAACATTCATCTTAAATAGAACAAATTTTTTTAAGATCTTTGCTTCATTTTATGGTAATAAGAGTTCAAAGATGTTTCTATTTCAAACTATACATAAATGCAACACATAAAAGTAAACACTGCATATATCAAATTATGAATTAAATAATATTAAAACAATAAGGGCGGTCATATTGTGTTTATACCTGGACGGCCAACAATCATTCGGGGACGACTCTGATTATAACAGTTAATATATTAATATCTCTATTGTAATTTCATATTTCTAATTGCAATTGTTTCAGATCTTTGAAAAAGCACTTGATGAACCCAAGTACAGTTCTATGTACGCACAGCTGTGCAAACGGCTGTCTGACGAAGCTGCAAACTTTGAACCACGAAAAGTTCTCATCGAAAGTCAAAAAGGCCAAAGCACATTCACACTTCTACTTCTTAACAAGTGCAAAGACGAATTTGAAAATCGTTCAAAGGCAAGTGAGGCATTCGAAAATCAGGATGAACTCGGTCCAGAGGAAGAGGAACGCCGACAGGTGGCTAAGCGCAAAATGCTTGGCAACATTAAATTCATTGGAGAACTGGGAAAACTGGGAATCGTATCAGAACCAATTTTACATCGCTGCATCCAGCAATTATTGGAGAAGAAAAGGCGAGGGGGATCCAGGGGGGACACTGCCGAGGATATCGAATGTCTCTGTCAAATCATGCGTACCTGCGGCCGTATCCTTGACTCGGATAAAGGCCGCGGACTCATGGATCAATATTTCAGACGTATGAGCTCCTTGGCAGAGAGCAGAGATCTTCCTCTACGCATCAAGTTTATGCTGCGCGATGTCATTGAGCTACGCCGTGATGGCTGGGTACCACGCAAGGCTACCAGTACTGAAGGTCCAATGCCCATTAATCAAATCCGCAGTGATAACGAAGAGTCTTCGAGGGGAAATGGCTTCCATAGACGTGAGGATCGCCTCGGAGCTGAATTTTTAAGAAAAATAGGACGTGGCGGATTAGACATGGACATGATGGGAAGTATACCATTGACTTCCCCTTCGTTCGGCATGGCATCTCCATTCAGCCCAAACGGATTCTCTGGAACTTCCGGGGTTGGTTATGGCCGCCACAATCAACGTAACCAACCGGGTTACTATCAAAACCAGAATCGTCACCAGAACAACTATCAAGGAAAACACAATCAACAACAACATAATTCACCGCAAAACTTTAGTAACAGTACGAATTATTTTATTAAACGGATAGTTTATTTTATTGATAATATTATGTTCGTTTCACTAATGAATATATACTTGATTGAATTACAGATAGCAATAAAGAACAATTACGCTTCAATAAAAATAAGATGTTGATTGGACATCCAGAAGAAGTATCGCTAAGACCACCAGCCAATTCTATGATGTTTAAGCAAACCAACATCAATCCCAATCTACCTCTTAACAGTGGTAAATATTTTAATGATAACCTTTTTTCCTTCTTTAGAAATTATTTTTTAAACTGTCGTCTAGTGGTATAAATAACGTTTGGTTGAAAAAATATAATGATAACTTATGGGTTCAACCAAATTTATACTCTTCAATGTGAAATGCAGACCTAGTTTAAATGGTTACAGTTAATAGCTTCGTAATAATTTGTACCTAGATTCAGAGGCGGATTTAAGTTTCGGTCATTTTAGGCTATTATATTTTTGCCATTCTCCAACTAAATTGCTCATTTTAGACTGTAAAGCCTATTTAGTCTGTACCTAAATCGGCCTCTGCCTAGATTTAGTAGTAAACGATAATGGTAAGACATAGTTTCTAATTCTATGAAATGAATAGATATGTTCACAGGACGAGCATCGGAATTACCTCTTCTACGTACAAGCACATTGAAGCCAAGTTCGCCGTTATTGCACAAGGAATTGCCACCAGCAATCGTAATAAAGCAAGGTCCTGTAGATAAAAGGGAGAAAGCCCGCGATAGAAAAGATAAAGGAACTTCTAGAGAGGAAATATTGAAGAAGGTGAATGCCTTGATGGACGATCTTATTTCCCATACAAACATACAGGACACAATAACAGCTTTTCAAGATCTTAAGATACCTGAACGATTTTTACGTCATGCAGTTTATACGTTATATTCTAATACATTAGACCGTGCAGATTCTGATCGTGAGCTCGCAGCTAAGCTTGTAGTCGAATTGGACAAAGCAGGCGTGATTACTGTACAGCAGATACATGAGGGATGGAAAGAGCTAGTGTCCAATATACCAGAAAAAGAGAGTACTGTGCCTTGTGTAGCTTCTCACGTTGCCTTCTTAACAGCCAAGGCTATTGTCGATAATTTAATTCAATTAACCGATCTTGTCGCTGTGACAGAGAACGGCCAGCATCATCCATTGTTTTTACTTACACTTCAGCAATTACATAAAAGCCAAGGCAAAGCAAGACTCACACAGATCTTTAACGAGAGCAAGGTGAATCTTATCAGCCAGTTACCCGAAGCAGACAAGACAAAAGAAAGATTAGCGGAGATCTTAGAGGACAGAGAATTGACCTTCCTTTATCCGCTTCTTAAGATCCAGGGAGATATATGGCGTCAATTAGAATATGACCCGAATCCTAATACTCTTTATAAATGGATCAAAGAAAAGCTAGAACCTTCGCATCATTCTGATTCAGAGTTTATTAACGCTTTGATGAATGTTCTTCTGAAATACATTACACAGGTTAGTACAGATAAGCATTTATTAAAATTAGATCAATCTATCAAGATTTATGATATCTTATAGATATAATAGATAGATATATATATACTATCTATAATTTTTTGTGTCATTCTTATTAAAAGAGGAAAAATACAAATTTTTGTAACTCGGTGGAGACTACCAACATAAATGTATTAGGTTATTTGGAAAATTTGTAGCGACATTTGAAAATACTTAGAATTTTATATTAATTAACCCTCGCAGTACCGACGGTTGGGCGTTCACGCGAAAGCCCATGATGGGTCCAACAATTATTATTTTATCGTATTTTTTTTTTTAAATTTCTAAGGAGAGTTGTACTAACCATATTGAACAATACAAGAGTATAAAAAGTAACATTTACTCTTTACAATTTATGCAAAAAATTTGTTGACTCGAAACTGAATGTTCTTTACATACATGGTTATTACATATGTTACATTTGTTTTTTACATTTTTCGACGTTTGCTTGCTTTCTTATCCACCAAACATAAACAAACGGCAGGCGGTTAGATATAAATTTTAAGTATATCAGTACAAGGACAATATGTGTGCTATTATCATTTTGTTGAATAATTTTGCATGTAGTATTTGTTTTTGGTAATTTTGCCAACTATAAGCAATGTTTATTAGAATTAAAAATATTATTATTCAGAAACAGTTCGTAAACAATAGCTCTCTCTCAATTATACCAATTACACAATAGAACATAATATTATAAAAAATCCTACAAATTTTCCATACAACCCAATTCTCGCATATATTTCTTAATAATTTCAAAACTTTTCATATTTTCTATCTATTGAAAACATTTGTTTCTTTTTTCTTTTTTTTGTAATTATTTATATTTTTTACATTTATATCATCAGGAAACAATACTGGCACCCGGAGTTGATCCTTCTAACGTAGCCAAATCAGTAATAGATAAAGAAAAGGCATTACTGGAGAAATATGCACGTTTGATGCGCTTACTCTTCATCGATATAGAGTCTCAAGTGACAGCTCTACATGCGCTTCAGGCATTTTGGTTCTCGCACAATTTTCCAAAAGGGATGCTGCTGCGGTGGTTTGACGGGCTTTACCGGTTGGAGGTAATCGAAGAGGATGCCTATTTCAAGTGGAAGGAATGTGTTACCGATGCTTATCCGGGCAAAGGCAAAGCATTATTCGAGGTAAATACAATTTTGTATATTTTAATATTTATGACTTATGAAATATAAAATGTAACATTTACATCGAAAATTATTTTATTTTATACAAATTCTCAGATCGTCAAGAACTACGTAATGCCTCGTTTTATTATAAAAAATCGTAACACTTGGCTGATCGATTACGACTTAACATTAGAAAATGTGTATTCATTCTTTTTACAAAAGATTACAGAAATTCTTCAAAAATTGCATTGCTATAAATTTATACAATCTTTATGAAAAATTACAAATGGGTCATTTTGATCACTTTGGTAGTTCTAGTGTTAACTCGTGTTTGCACGTATATTAATTTATGCAGTTTTTAAGTCTGAAAATCAATATAGATCTTTATCAGAGCATTCTAGTTAACGTGTTTTAGACAAAATAGTATCTAGAGTGATATTATATTTAGTTGTAGAAAAATGGCCGACTACACGGAATAGTTTCGACTTGAAATTGCCGGTCAGCAAAATGTTAACTGTTTGTGTCATGCAGCGTGATGCGCTGTTTAGATTTCATATCGAAAAGTGCCACTGCATCCGACTGCAATTTGCAATTAAAATGTTCATAACAAAAACAATCCTTATCAGTTTTTATCTTCTTCCAAAAAAGTAAAAAAATAATTTAATCTGTTTAATTTTTGTACAGTGGATTTTAATTTTGTTTATTGAGATATTCATCATATTACTTAATTTTCGCGGCTGTTACCTATAATTATATCATAAAAGAAACTGTATGTAATTAGACCGTGAAATTGTAGACTTCATGATTACAATTTTAACATTTAATAATAAGGATTATTTTTCCATTTTGTTCACGTGTACAATTTTACTGATACTTGGTGTTTGAATCTTTTACATTACCTTTGTTTCAATGTAATCCATTTGGTCTCTAATTTCCATTACTTTTAAGAAACAAAGCGCTACAGTGCTGGTTGATGTTTTTCAACATGAAATAAAGGATCTTACAGGTCGACATGAAACATTCGCAGCAGCAGCGATTTTTTCATGACATCCTCTTCGCACCAATATCAGTTTGTATGTATATTTTTCCAATTCACCACGAATGGAATTCGCTGCAAATGTTTCTCTTAAAAGAAGTGCAATCACGCTGCTTGGCACTTTTCCATAAGGTTTTTCCAATGACTTTTAGCACTCAAATGGTTAAAATTTATCAGATCGTACAAAAGTTACATGAATGGGGTAGTCGATTCCCGTTTACCATTGTCACTTTGAAATTTATCGATCTCCTTATAAAAGAATTTTGACACGCTGTTATGAATTCCAAAACAGCAGAAGTTCACTTTCTGATATCATAAGTTACAGACAGAATTCTCTCTAGAATTTCTGTTCACTCAGATCAATTCAAAAACATTTAAGGCACAAAATTTAGTCTGCAAAGAGATCTTTACCGATATTCAGAAGAATCGAAGAGATGAATTAAGAATTACGCCTTTCGCTACGAGATTTTAAAATTAAAAGAATTCTCAATGTACTGATGGAGATTATTTTGAATGTTACAAAAGCAGTACGAATATAAATATTTACGTGCTTTACATAATGAATTATGGTAAAATATATACGGATCATAATAGAAATATTGCTGTCTTATGAAAAACGCGCGTGCGCGTGTGTGTGTTTAGTAAGTGATTGTCGAATTTTTTGGGGCGTATATATACGATTTTCGTAGCGAAAGTATTAAAGAAAGTAAACAAAAGAAACATTGTTTTTTTTTAGAAATGTTTGTTGGTGGACTTCTGCCATCTTGGAATTCACTACTTCAGTTTATAAAGACTTAAAAGTATTAAAACTTGTACTAATCGGTATTAATTAAATGGTGTAGGTCAACAGTTGGTTAACATGGTTAGATAACGCATCCACAGAAGAAGAAAGTGACGACCATAACGATGACGACGACAACAACAAAAACTACAGAATGCAGAAACTGTGAGAAGGATACGTTCTTCGGGCTACCTATAATTTGGAATAGGGTTTTGCTATCTATATTACTGGACCAGGCGGTTTCAGTTTACTAATTGAGTTGTTTCCATCCATTGTCACAAACATCTTGTTAGTCTGTGTCAAGCCCTCGTACAAAAGAAGATGAAGAAGATGAAGAAGAAAAGGACTTTACAATCATGTCCAACAAAAAAAAGAAAACTAAACAAAAAAAAACAAAAAAAAACAGGAAAAACGGAAAACAGATAATTCGCAACCCCTCGAGTGGTTTGCAGCAGACTTTTTAAGCAAGAAGTTTTAGAATGTTTTAGATAATTGAATATTGATATGATTTATAATCATATTGGGCCAGCAGATATGTCAACGATCGCCGCTGTATGAACGTCGGTGCAGAAAGAAACAAGAAAAAAAATTAGTCTGGTGATTTGTGTTGTCAAAGTTTTTGTCTAGTATTGTACATGTGTCACGTTTTTGTAAGTCTTTTTGTCCGCGGCACCAGTGAGTCGCTTGTTATCTCTGTGTACCAGCTTTTACATTTATTATGAGGAATTATTACCTATTATTATTAACTATTATTATTATTACTATATTATATAATTGATTACAACAAACAGTCGAAATACATCTACTTTTCCTAAAGAAACAGAAACAAAAAAAAATCGATCAGAAACAGAGGACTGACTCAGTAGTATAATATGTGAAATACGATTTATGAATTCTCTTCAAAGCTAACAAAATGCAAAAATGAAACAAAAATGGATTTGTAGATCTTGAAAAACGAGAAAACGTTGAGTCAAACTGATACACACACCAATCAACCAAACGCCATTTTTTGCCCATGTACCTATAGTTGCTGCTCCATTAGTTCTAAAATACTCTAAAATACTAATCAATAACAACCAGCAGCCAACCTCACAATTCACTTTAACGTAACATAACATAAAAAGAAATTAGTAACATGACTAAATCGTATTTAAAAATAAACATACCTTGGTGTAATTTATTACAGATGGCCCCCTGGTTGTTCTGTCGATGAACCAACAGTCGCCTTTTACCTTCATTTCCTGCCTGTAGTCTCTCCTAATTAGAAATCTACGCATCGACATGCATATACGATCTTTTTTTAATTAGTGCGAATCCTTCAGACCGACACGATGCCATAAGTTCTCGCCTAAATGAAAGTTAGTGCAATATCACTGTTTTTCGTGTGATCGGTGGAACAAGAGAACGGACGTTAATTTAAAAACGAATCCATTGACTTTTCATGTACATTTTTCACTTCCCAAATAGCACTTTCAATCGAATTAATCCTGTTAAGCTTCTTGTATGTACCGATAATTATATACCAACTAATTAAACATAAGAATTTGGATACATTTTTTTTCATTTGTGGATAAACTTTCAGATGTATATATTATTATTACTATTATTAATATTATTATTATTACTATTACCGCCACATTGCTTTCTAACTTTTGTTGCCGGACTGAAGTGTTCGAGTTAGACTGCATTTTTCCCCCTTCATTTAGTAGGTGGTTTGCAATCAGAGCGTCATCAGTCCAAATACTTATGTCGAATCGATCATTGTCGTATCTATTTCTTTTCTGGATACACATTTATCAGGGATACGCATAATTCATAACGTAATTTGAGATTAAAAAAAGAAGAAAATCCTATTTCTTACCTTGTTCGTTTAAAAAGAAATTCATAGTTTTGTTTCAAATTAATCGATCGAATCGTGTGTATCGAATGTGTATTCATACGTCATTGTTTTATACATATAATCCTGAAAGGTAACGACTTGATCCTCGCTGCGAAGAATTGCCTCTAATTTGAAAATAATATTCTTTGCACGTGGAACACGTTCGCTAGTAACATTAATTAGTGTACTATTTTAAATGGGTATTTGTGGTATAACTTACGTGTTTTGTTTGTTGCCTTTTTTATTATGAAACGTGAAGAAAAAAGGAAACGATTGCCCACATGAATAGTAAATTTAGCCACGGCAATTATTAGCGAAACTAATAATATTATCGATCGATATAATTCCAACTTTTTTCCAATCACTATGTAACATGCGATATTGTACTTCAACATCAATTAATTTATTTTTCTCCACATATATTAATTATAAATTAATCGAAAACGAACAGAAGGAAAAAAAGCAAGTAATGCAACGTACGAATCATGTATAATATCGTCAGTATTATTTCTCACGTAACGGACTACATTATAATCGTTTTTAATTGATCATAGACATTAAACTGATAAAAAATCTCTTTTATCTTTATCAATAAAATTTGTTCCTAGGATTATCATTTTTTACCACTTTCTATCCGTCGCTATCTCTCTCTCTCTCTCTCTCTCTCTCTCTCTCTCTCTCTCTTTCTCGTCGCTCCTCATTCAAGTCATGATAAACGATGTTCTACAAAAAGAAAATCGAATTCTTCGTTAAAAAATTCGTTTCTCGCGTTTTTTTTAATGCATCGACATTTCTCCGTTTAGTTCTCCAAACATTAACTTTACTATCAACATGGTGCAATCGTGATTTTTAAATTATTAATCATGTCAAAATCGACATAGTAGCCCGCGCTCCCTTGCTATAATTTATCGTTGTTTTCTCGATTGCCACTGTTACATTTACAATACAGTTGGATTAAATGCGTATAGTATATGTGTATTCCTCTGCCGGAAGGAAAATTTCAATTTATGTTACGTTCGAGTAAACCAAATAACGTTTACGTTTATCATCTCGATCAATTTAGATGCATCGATTGTTGCATAACGTAAAATTGAACGATTTCCGAAAAAATTCGAAATTAACATTCTGCCATTTTGTGCTTATTTAGTTTCCTATAAATACTCGGACACATGACATGTAACAACAATATTATGTTTAATTTTTCCTCGACGACTGAATATATATCATAGTCGATGCGCGCGAAAAAAAATCATGTTATTGAAACGACGCACGTAGTAGTTACAAAGCTTTGTTCGATCTGGTTTATTGGCCGATGATTTATAATTAGGCTACGCTCCCAGTCGATCGACAATGGGTCGAACGTGATCGAAGAAAGTATTGATCTTTTTAATTGTAATCGCGACAACAGCGCGACGGCATTTTATCGTTTAAATTTTTTCGCAACGTTATAACCTGCTCCATAAACATAAGTCACGTGAGTCCTTTTATGTATATTTCGTGTTCAAACGATAATCGAACGAGTAAACGATTGCAATTAACAAACTACGTGCTAAATTTCAGGTTTGCACGCATCCTTGCCGATAACTTATTCAATATATTTGGTTGATTTGAAAGTTAGTAGCGTTTTTCATAAGATTAAATTCTGTTGTGTAGTAAAGAATAAAAGGCAATTACTTATTATAAATTTTTGTTATATAATGCTTTTAATTTGAATAAATATTGTTTACGGTTGGGCCATTTAAATGCAATAATTAAAGAACAACGCCTTGGATCAATTAAAAGAAGAGGCAACGATTTTTTTTATTAAACAAGTAAAAATTGTTAGACAATTGCTAGGGATATTCTACTATGTATTATTTATGTTAAAGTTTATTAATGACATGAAATTGAATACACTAGAAGCTTGGTAAAATGACTTGCAAGAACTTATCTCAAAGAAAGATGTAAGCTATTTGGAAAAAGAATTACGAGGCTTTTTGAATTACCAAAAAACTAATGCTGCATGCATAATTCTGTTGGTTGTAAATCAAAACGGATTAAGTGACAAGATTTCGCTATTGAGATACTATTGTTTTAAGTTTTGAATATATGTGCTAAATATCGAATTTCGGTCGAATTATATTCAGTTTTTGAGCATAAGAAATTTATTTGCGTGCATTTTCTTCTGATAAACATAGATTCGATATTCTGTAGCTCAATTATATGTACTATAAACTGCTACAGTCGAAATCAACAATTTCTAAGAATATTAGCTTATTCTATATTAATAGAGATTGACTTCTGTGTAATTCTATTTAAGTTTTGTGTATGTATTTACTTTCTTTTGTTTAATTATATAAGTACTATGCCAAAGGCTGAAACATTTATGCGGCCGGCTGTACGTATAAATTCCAGTTTTTGGAAACTGTGACTTACATCATTTTGCGTTACAATCAAAAAATTATTCATTAAAATAATAGCTGTACAGATATTGTCTTGGAATATTCCTCATATATCGCTACGAACTTTCCGAACAATCTACTATGCGATCGATACGAACATGCGCAGAAAATCGGTCAGTTATGGCAATCGATTACTGAAAGAACGATCATGACCTGTTTTTTTTTATAATAGTTGACTTACCTTTCCTTTTTTACGAGGCACTCAAAAAGGTTTAGAAATTAAACTTTCGAATTAAAGTGAAATTGTCAACATTTTAATATACAAAACAGAGCATTGCTAGATTTGTAAGGCAAAATTACTAAAGGTAATGAAAAATGAACATTTCTCGTACCAATATACATACCTATTTATATACTGTGCACATTTAGAGGTGTATGTATATATATAAAAAAAAAAATAATAAAAAAATGTCGATGTGCAACAATTTCTAGGATTTTGAAAGATTTATCGAAAGAAATCTCGATGAATTGGACTGAAATAATATTATACCATAAAGAAAGTTGCTATTATACAAAAGAAGAAAGTGCGTTTGAAGTATATAAATATAATTACTGCATGCGGTATAGCATTACACGTGTTTGGCTCTAATAAAACAGTGTTTATTTGGTATATATATAGAGCCTTTTTTTTAAAAACACAACTGCATACATATGAATAAATTATATAGTTAACTATAATTCTAAATACGCGATGTATTTCAGCGATCCTCTTTCTTTTCTCTACGAGCGTCTTTTCCTACCTTGCTAACACAACATTTACATTAAATTGATGTAATACGATACCAACTGCCATTAGTATATATATAAATGTGTATATATATATACACACGTATATATATACATGTATATGTATACACGTATATATATACATATATATAAATAAACGAAATATAATGCTTTTTGTCGTATCGTAAAAAGTAGCCTCGAGTACGTTCGAAACATTATTTTATAATCTTACCTTTTATCACTTTTTTCTTTTTTTTACTGATCCCTTTGCAGCAAAACTTTCGCCGCAAAATCAATAAAAACGAAAGAAACGGATTCCAATGTTATCTAAAAGTATCGCTTCTAGATTTTATTTCTTGTGCGAATCCCGTTATCGTGTCGAGGACACTCGATAATCCACTTTACGTTTCGTAAAAGAATATAACTCGTTGCTAAATGTATACAGCAAACCTTGTATGTCTGTCTGTGTGTGTGTGTATAGTCTAATTTGCGTATCAGCGTTTTCCAAACTACGCATAGGTGTGCATTTCTATCACGCGGTGCAAACATTCCGTCAAACAAAAATCGACAAAAAAGTTGTACGTGATTATTCTCTTAAATGTATATTTACGATAATAATTGAAGTCATGAATTGCAAAATGGTACAAGTCCACTTTTTTGGACCTTATTATGAATTACTGTTACTCAAGTTGCTGATAATTTTCAATTCGGTAAGACTTATCCGATAACATTAAAATTAACAAAATTTCATTTTTAAGGACATCTCTAACGATACTCGTAAGAATCATTAAAACTTATAAGTAGACTGGAAATTTGTATGCATTTATACAAATTTAAATTTGCAAGACGGATTGCATATAATTTGCAAAGAGATATACAAAATATACAGTTACTCACAGAAGTATCCGCCCATCTGAACACGATTGAGGAATTTTATCCATTTATTGTTCATTTATATTACAATGTATATTTTAAAATAACGGAACATAGTTTTGTTAAAATAATTTTTTCATTGATGTTAAAAATAAGCTTCGAATTATTTTCTCCTTTGCTGATATATGATTATATATAAAGATTAAAGAATATTTAACTTGGGCAAATACTTTTATGATTGACTGTATAAAAAAAGGCACAAATTACAATATTTGGGTGATCAAACACTCTATATAACACTGAAACTGCCAACGATTAATGTGTATTTACTTGTACTAAAGTGATTAAAATGATAGGGTGTTTGCAATCATGTATAAAGCAAAGAAAATAAATCTTAATTCATACTGCTTACAACAAATCCCCCGTAAAATCTTCAAAACTGCACTGCTGTAAATTTATACGATTTCTATAAGTTACAAATGGATCATTGTGTAACTTGGTAAATTGTTCTAGTGTTAAAGTCTACTATTTTAATTTTACTTAAAGCAATATGAATTTGCATAAATATTCGCAATTTACTAATGAAGAAGTAAAGAAGACAGGTGAAGGAGAATCTTTTCCATTTTCCTTAATATGATGGTTATCGGACTTGCGCCGCTTTGGAATTGGTGACTTCAATTTACTTTTTACGCGAAGGAAATCCGCGCTACTCTGAGAACTTATGTTTTCTTTTAGGATGATAGATTGGAAAACGCCAGCGTATATATATAGATATACATACATGTATATATATTTGTGTGTATATATTTATATACGAACAACGCGATTAAATTACAAGGGTTCCCATATAATCTTGTATCTATAAAAAAAAAAAGCTGACCAGTAGTAAAATATATATTAAAAACTAACCATCTATAATGCAACTTTGTGACTTTTATAAAACTGAACAATCATCGCTGAAATACAAATATAATATAAAATAAACTAATCACAGACTCTATCTTGATATATTTCTTTCAAAGTATTTACACAGACTTCGCAAAGATTTATCGTTAAAGTAATATTTCTTATTATTCTCGATACACATCATCAACTAACATTTTTTGAACAAATTCCGATATTCCGGGTAACAATGGTAATTATACCGTTTTAAATGAAAGTAATACAAATGTATATCAATTTATATTCGATAACGACCTGATTTTACCCCGGCTATGCACCATATATGCTTACGTGCACGCACGTATGTATGTGTGTACGTGTATGGGTGTGTACACAGATGTGTCTCTCTCTCTTTATATATATATATATGTAAACGCGCAGTAAGTTCGCTTATTATCTGTAGAACGAATTCAATTACGTAACAAGTGTGCATATGCAGCTTTAACAGCAATCTTTTCTCAATATTAATTCAATTATTAACGTTTATTACATAAACAATAATTGCACATTCACAAGCGACGAACAAATATGTCGAGACTATTCGTTTTATTTTCAGAAACACGTTGAAATTAGGACGTCTGACGAATTAATAAAAAATTTTGTTCTTCTGTCTGTGTGTGTGTGTCTATTTGTATGTGAATGTAATAATTATCCAACTACTTCTGTACACAATTTTTCTTTTATCTCATTTCCCCCTTTTTTGGTTTTCTACGACACGTAAAACGTAGAACAATGTTACAATGAGATATTAGGTACCCAGTGATGCGATATATAGAAAGCATGGTTCTTCAAATTGAATGGCAGTGATAAAAAATGGATCGTCAACATCATGCGTTTAATTATCTCTTATCGCTAATAATATAGTGTATGTATACAGCTAGGTAAATTTTCGATGATACACAAGTGAGTACTGATACTGTTTGTCCAAATTAAATTTTTATTAAACACGGTTTTCTTTTCAGTAACATCGAGGACGAATTATAACATAAATAATTATTATTGATCAGTATCACTTTTTTGCGCTCAACAATGAGTCTATTTTTAATAACACTGGAAGATAGTACGTGGGGGGCGGCGGTGGCAGCGGTAACAGCGGTGTCTTTCCTCCATCTGCCAGTGCTTTTTCGTTTATTTTTCATTTTCTTTCTTTTTTTGCCCTTTCATTCACTCTTCTTTCTCACTCGTATTCACATTCACCGGCTTTCCTTTCTTTCACTTCCACGCGCACGCTACACACACGCATACATATTACATACATACACATGCCTCTCTTTGCACATCGATTACTTTCGCCCTTAGCTACATAAGGTTTTGGTATACAATACCTAACCTAATTTAGCCTAAAAATTTTAACTGTATAGTGTAAGCATGGCGGGTGATATATACATTACACGCGCACAGTTTATGATTAGGTAGCAGGCAGATGTTCTTCATTTTTTAATTATAGTTATTAGATAGATAGGAAACATATTTAGAAAGGTAGGAAGAAGGAGAGAACAGAGGTAATTGGCATAATATATTCATGTGCTTCTTTGCATATTCTTTGAATGTAAACTATTAGTTGAAGTGAAGATCGCTCTTACGCTTTCTCTCACTCTATCTTTCTTTCGTTCTTTCTCTCGTTGCAGAAAGCCACCACCACCGCTCCCCGGCTCGCATTTGCATTCCGCTTGTGTATTACACGCTAGTTATGAATTTTCGACCGGTTTTCGACTTCTCTTCCATTTCCAATACGCCGTTTTATTATTTTCCTGTTTCTTTTTCTATCATCGTTGTTAAGATTTCGAAAAAAACAATTGAGTTCTCGACGGCTAACTGTTAAACGAAATTTTGTTTCTCCTTTACAATGCAATTTAATATAGGTGCATTTTCAAGCGAGGATCACCAATGATAAAAGGATATTGATATCAAATGTTAGACTTTTTTTCTATTATTCATATGTTTTTATTTTTTATTTTTTTCGATACGAATGAGTTCAAAGAAATGGAAGTTCCATTTTCTTTCACGCATCGTTCTTGAAAACTGAATAGTTTTAAGACGTTTAGTGCTTGTTCTTTTCTCTCCCGGAAATGCGCCTACACGTTGAGCTTTGTTGTTGTTGTTATTGTTTTTTTTTGTTAGGTAGAAAATACTGCGCAGTCAATAAAAGTTGGCAAGCGGGCGCAACGAATTCTTGTCCTCGACAGTGACACGATATATTTGTTACGGGGAGAGATGGTGGCCATTGCAAAAGGCCGTGAAACGTGCAAAAGAGTTCACCGCCAGCTCCCATGACAGCAAACCCTCGAACAAAAATTTCATTTGCATCATTTAACTAACCCCCATGGCTGCATTTATTTTACAATCTTCGATCACGAAAGAAATATAAAGTGTCGAACGAATTTTTCTTCTTCTTCTTCATCTTTTTTCTTTTCCAAAAGATTTATGTTTGTCGCGCTATTACAAGCGCCCGCTCGCCTGCACTGAACGAACTTATTACGGAATGTACAAATTATTTTTTTCACCATTATTATCTCATAACCCCTTTTCTTAGGTAGTCATACAACTGCTGGAACGTACGGAATCATTTTTTGTTTCACGTTACATACTTGCCACTTCATCGACATATATATGTCATACATATATATATCTAATGAAACGTGAAATAAGTATGTTCAGCTGAGGGAGGGAGATCACCGCTGGCCTTTGCAGTCACCCAGAATTATTTTGTAAACCATATAATATTGTTATCCATAATAAGTGCAAATTTCCGATACGCCCAGCAGTATCTGAATTGACTTAATACTATCATGTATCTGTCCATTGTCTACTCACATTCATTTCATTTTTCTCTCTAAAACTTCATCCCACATACTATACTTTGTGTCTTGTAGTTTCGATTGTACAATATCTGTATTTTTTTTTCGTTCAAGATATAGTTTGTACAATCATCGCATATTATGCTGTTTCCCGCACGCAAAAAAATTGCGTGTTCTTCCTACTTTCTTATTCGGATATTATAATTTCATTATTCTTTAGTTCGTCGTAAGAGACGCTCATCTGCAATCTGTATACTGCCACTTCAATCGCATTTAATATATGTAATTGTGCTAAATATTCTTTTATCAATAACATTTTTTCCTTTATACACTCAGTAGAGCCGGTTATCTTAGTTGATAATTCAATGTCAAACTACACTACAAATGATTACTATACAGTGAAAGAGAAATGTTGGCATGGGATTATTTTGGGGTCTTTCCTCAGTGTAACTCCCTGTCGCCTGTTGGTTTTTCATATCTTCTGTACATACATCCTCTTTCTGCAAGACTGAATTATATTTTTTTCCCTCAATTCAAAATATTTAATTAATTAATCAGATTTTCAGCACTCTTATTACTTGCTTGCAGCATTTTTCAACAATTGTATGTCATTTTATGTAATGAATATGTACTTATTAAATGCTTGGACTCTAATATATCAACTTGAATACAGTATTACAGAAGGATGCTTAGATGAGTTGATGTGAGTATGCATGGAAAAAATGTGTTTACGTAAAATGTTGAAACAAGTCGTAATATTATAATAGTCGGGGAGCGCTGTTGGTTGCAGGCGACGAGTCTTGCATTCCTGCTACTAAAATTTGTTTACTTGGCATACAAGTAGATGGCAACGATGAGACCGTAGAGACCCAATACTTCTGCGAAGATTAGAATCAAGATCATACCGACAAACAGGCGAGGTTGTTGAGCGGTACCTCTTACACCTGCATCACCAACAATACCAATGGCAAATCCAGCAGCTAGACCAGAAAAACCTACGGCTAAGCCAGCACCCAGATGAACAAAACCCCTAGTAAAAAGACCAAAAAAATTGCTTGTTAACTATAGAAAGAAAAAAGTTATAGCTGATTATACGCGAATGTTCTAACGTTAAGTGAAGCGAAAAGAATTAAATCCAGTTAAGCCCCAAACTGATTATTAAGTAGAATACGTATAGAGAAGCATTGCTAAGAATTCTAGAGCTATTAATTAGAGATGTGCGAAATCCCGAAAATGTCGGGTCGGGATTTTTTTTCTCGGAATTGGGACTGTGGTATCTCGAAAATGTTCGGAATTTCCAAAAATACTCAGGGTTCCCGAAAACATCCGGGATCGAAATGTTCGGAATTTCCAAAAATGTTGAGAATTACCGTATCAGTATTTGTTTTATTAAATATTACTGCTATCTTTAGTAATATTCCATATATTTTCGGAATCTCATCCCGACCCCTCCTATGTTCTCCCATCATATTCCGAGCATCGGGATTCCGCACACCTCGACTATTAATTTGTGGAATTATTGTGTGTAACAGTCTACCCTAAATATTTCTTAATACATAGCAAATAAACCATATCCACCAAGATCAAATCATATATAATGTTTTACCAAACATTAATATATATATTATGTCTTTAATACCTACAAGATAATATTTAGACACATGTAATATTCTTTGCAAATATTACTACAGGTAAGTAAAAACAGTGACATAATAATAATTTGTTTCAAACATATTTATAATACTAATATTTATAAATTTATAAATTCATAGAAGTATTGTACTGCCATTGTCCTAAACTATTCTTAATGTAAGTTCAAGCAATTAAGTAAATCATATAACATACTTGTATAGACTGTAAGTAGAAGGTTCTCCTAGACCACCAGCAATGAGAACAGCTACTACAAGACCATAAATGGCAATGATACCAGCCATAACAACAGGAATGATAGATTTCATGATAAGTTCTGGCCTCATAACAGACATTGCTGCAATTCCTGTACCTGACTTTGCTGTGCCATATGCTGCTCCTAGAGCTGGAAGCAAAATAAGAATCATATTGTATTTCATTTCATTTATCTGCTTCTATCAATTACAGATTTATGTTACACTTAAACATATCATTGTACAATTGTACAGCATATGGCTTTTTGTATAACATTCCACGATTGTAATGTTTAATTAATTAAATATTGAAAAAAAGAAGAAAACAGAAAAAAATGTTTTACTCATAAAATGAAATAAGTTAACATTTTGTATTTTATTAAATATGTATGTATATTAATATAAGAAATATGATGACATAAGAACCATGCAATAATAAATAATGTATTTAATATTATCAAATATTATCTTATTTTAATATTTTTCATCTAGTAATATTAAGATTTGACAGATCTCCGTGATTCGTTAGAGACATTCCCTAGGCATGGAGGGCTATCGATTTTGTTTAATATTGATCTCCAATGAGAAGGTCACGGACCTGATTTCTATGGTATTACTAGTTATCGTAGCTAATTTCATCAACATTTCTCTATAAATTTCAGGATTGTATTTTAGAGGGGAAAAAGGAGAAAATCTCAAGAAATGCCGCGATTAATTGTCCCGCTATGACTGGAAATCGTAGTCACATGATTCTCACGTTGGCAGTCACATGATAATCATGTAAGTCCCATCCCGTGAGTAGGGGGCGTGGCACAAGAAGACAATCGCTTTTTTCCTTTCAATTTTCATAGTTTGTTCGATCGCAAAAAAGTTCGGCTTTTAAACGAAAGGAGCCAAAGATTCGATATATACGTATATATACATATACATATATATATATATATGTATGTATATATATACATTACATGTGTGCGCCAATATGTATATGCAGAAAGAGAAGCGGGAATGCAAACACAGAGGGGCGTTAGATTTCTGGACAAATGAGATAATTCTATTTGGACGAGGATCAAGATTTTTCATGCGTTCAAAGCTCCTCGTGCTTTTGCTTCGTAGGTCAGTCCTTCCTCGTGTGCCGTCGTCCATTCAAGACTGGCGCACACGGGAAAAGGGATTCGTATTGATTTCCTTGATAGGGACCCGCGCCGACGACGCTTCAAAGTTTAAGTTTACGCGTCTCGAATATACTTTTCGTCTCGCTGCTGCAATGGGGATTTTTTAAAAGAGATTTTAAGAATCAGACTAGAAACGAGATCGATACACAATAACAACGACAATTGTATCCGGTGGAATCTTCCATCGATCCCCGTAAATCCTGTATTAATCTCCTCCCGCGCCCGTGAACCAATACGTACAAACTTTTATTAAAAAAAGTACTCAACGAGGTCAGGCATTACGAAATAACGAACAGTACCCAAGGCCCCGAATGTGGCGCGTGAATATGTTTCTCTCGTAATGTAAAATTAAGCTAGTTGGACTGCATTTACGGAACATTACGAAATCTTAGATCTACGTGCCTAGAAAAATGGCGCTTCAAAATTGAATCTATCCTTGACATCTTCGATACTTTAGATCAGAACACACCTGTATCGGCCGTGCTGTATTACATATATCTCGGAGTGACAGACTTGACAACGATAAAATGTACCAAAATAAATTTACATGAGATCGAAAAAATATGCATATATTCTCGTTGATCGCTCAAAGCAGAGCTTATCAGTAAATGATCGAAGCGCAAATGAGTCATATTGCGAATGACCAGCGAATTTAGATAATTGTCGAGACGATTGATCGTACGCAAAGAAATTGCTTCGTCTTCGAAGTTTATTCTATTTTCCTATACTTTACACCGTCCGTAACGAAGAAAATGGCGTGCGTACGGTAGAGTTGCTAATGTTATAGTACATTTTTAAAGGCTACTCCCTCATCGACAATCGTGTTACATGTTTTATCGTAGAGCTATAAATCATTACATTCGAGATCTTTTTGATCAAGTGTCCAGGGCAAATTCAAACAACTGAAACTCACCAGAAAATATAATGGCTGAGGCGGCGCCCATTACACCGAAGAAGGGTGCGTAAACAGGATTTTCTTCTGTTAGTTCGGGCATTGTGATGTGTTCAGGACTCGTAGGTCAAATCGATCACGAGTATTTACAGGTTGTCGAAACGCGAACGTCGGATGAAGAGCGATCTTCACGCACTCACTTCGCTAAACTAGTGCCACTGTCAAATATGGCCTACCGTACAGGAGTGCGGGTCATGTGACGAGTGACGAGTGAGAGAAGAAGAAGCTGCCGAAACTCGGTAATGTCTATCCCTTTGCTATTGGCTCGCGACTGCGGACTAGAGCGATGCAAGCGAATCCTGTAGCGCCTTTCATCTTTTATACGTGACGTCAGCTTTGCTATAGGCTACCAACGTCGATCATTGCGCACCTTTGTTGCGCAAGCTTTTGCTTTCCGGAGCGCGTGACACGCGTTTCCTGTACTTATTTACATTTTACGATAATTCTCATGATTTTCATTCTTTTTCGAATTAATTGAATATTTCCCTAAAAATTCTATTTTATGATCCGAAGAATCATATGAAAGTTATGTGGTGCTTTCAGGTTATTTCAGCAAAATATTCGCGAACACGTGACTAGATTCAAACATGCATCTTTGTATATTCTATTAAAAATGTTACTTAAACCTGCAATAATTTTTCAAGATCAATGTTCATAGCATAAAACTCGAGCGTTTTTTTATGATTGTGCAAAGGAAACATAGAAGCATCGGTATAGATTCGATATTTATGAATAAAAGCTAATTCGCACACTTTTCCATCAAACATTTAATGTAATTTTATTCTCTAATGTACAGAAATACTTTATTTCATAGATGACCGTATAAATTTAAATTTTCATTACTAATATGAAAAGGAATGATATGAAATGTATTGCAAATTTATGTAAATTGTAATAGTTTTAGTATTTTATGTACCGCTATTCGGGATACTTGTATATGAACATATATTAATCATTCAATTGTTGTTTAACTTTAAGTTTAGTTATTAAATTTATCAGAAAGTTTCTGGCGTTTTGAGCCAACACCTTAATTTTAACACGTGATCGAATGTATTAAGCGGAAGTTGTATTGCAGCGGCTGCAGTATACTTGATTCAAACACGATGTTAAATGTGCTCAATGAAACTTGTGAATAGTTACAATAAACACTGTATATGAATACTTTAAAACACCATGAAATTTGCGTATAAGGTAAAAAGAATATTTCTAACAAAGGATACTTGACAGAAATGTCTCACATATGTAGGATAAATAATGATATCATCTATTTAATATTTCTAACCTAATCTCTTAGTTATTTTATTTTAATTTTTATCGCTACGATATTTATAATTAATTTGTAAATCTATTCAAATAAACATATATATATTTTGTAACGCAGCATGTCTTCGATTACAGTTGTGTAAAGTTCATAGAAAATAATTTTAAGTATCAGGCATATATCTTTTTAGGCTTAGTTATTGATTATTGTAATAAAATATTTATATTATATTTATTGTAGTTAAGAAACTTGCTTAGCTCAATATATACTCTATTTCAATTATGTAAATTACATAGAAAATAATTTTAAGTATCATGCATATATTTATTTAAACTTAGTTATTAATTATTATAATAAAATATTTATATTATATTTATTGTAGTTTAGTAACTTGCTTGGGGCAGTTTATCGGAAAGGAGATATAATATTTTCTCCAGATGGATCATCAGTTATTAGCCCTGTGGGAAATCGGATAACGATATATGACTTAAAAAAGTAAGCATAATATTAATTTCAATATTTCTACAGCATAACTATTTAAATGTATCAGTAAGTGAAATAATTTTACAAAAATTATTTTTAGTAATAAGTCATACACATTACCTGTGGAGAGTTGTTACAACTATAAAAGCTTGGATTTGTCTCCCAATGGAACATTATTAATTGCAATTAATGAAGGTATTATGATTCGTTTACATACCTTATAAAGATAAAGATAGTCCAAAAGTTTCAATAAAATTTGAGTTAAAAATTTTGTTACAGTGGGTGATGCTCATATAATTAGTATGATTAGTAAAATGATAATACACAAATATAAATTTAAACGACGTGTTAAGTGTGTAAAATTTTCTCCAGATGGGAAACATTTTGCAGTTTGCAAAGAACATAATGGTATGCTTCTTTATTATATTCTCATAATGGTATGATCTACATAGTTAAAATGTATACTATTTGAGTTTTTGAAAAAACTAAATCAATTCTAACTATCTTTTCAGTATTCATTTTTAATGCACCTGGCTTACAGACAGGTGAATACAATCCATTTATTATGGAACGTGTATTTCATACAGCCATGGATGACACAACATTTGTTGATTGGTCTTATGATTCGAAATTAATAGCTGTTGCTTCTAAAGATATGACTACAAAAATTTACAGTTTAGACAAATATGCAAACTTTAGGTATATCAATCTTGGTGGTCATTCTGCTTCAATTGTAGCATGCTTTTTTGAGAAAAATAATTATGATTTGACTACAATTGGCAAGTACGTATTTTATGCATTATGTGTGTGAAAACATTTCGTTATACTGTAATAATTATGTATTTATTATGAAGAAATGGGACCCTCTGTCTTTGGGAGTGTACAATTAATCCAGAAGATCTAGTGCCACTGGAACCATCAGCACCTAAAAAAGGAAAGAGAACAGATAGCGACGAAGAAGATGACGTCGATATCGAGAAAGCTATTGAGAAAACAGATAAACAGGAAAAAGCTTATGAGCGCAACTTAGAGAGATCACGTAATGTTTCTCATGTGCATGTGAATTAATAACTTTAAAAGCAACATAAAATAGATGATACAATTTATGTTTTACAGAAAGTTCGCCTGAACGTGATGTTAAGAGTACTGAAAGTGAGAATGGAATCAAACAATTACGTTACACTAAATTGTGTCGTCATTATTTAACTGACAATATTAAAAAGTCGGAGAACACAAAAGTTTTTCTTTCTGCAGCCGCATATCATAACACAAATATACTCGTTGTTGGATTTACCAATGGTTCATTTTGTTTGTATGAAATGCCTGATGTGAACATGATACACTCCCTAAGGTATTTAAATACTTATGTTATGCTTAACGTATTGCATGTTGGTTCCGCATCATTACGGGATTTTCAGCCTACCGTTTCACCGTCGGCTCTGCGATGTCGTGAAATTCCACTATTACTATATTTATGTACTAATCAGTGTTTTCTTTTATTTCGTTAAGTGTAGTGGCTACACAAAGTGTTTGTAGATCATTGTATTTATGTTCGCAGTTAAATATTAATTAATTAATATCAAATATGTTAAATATCCTATCATTAAATAGTATTCTTATACGACTATACAAATGTAAGGCTTTGGAATTGAAATATAGAGTCTAATACAAGCCAGCATTTTACAGCCTCAGTATGATATATTGTCAGCTGTTTTGTTTGAAGTTTTCAACATACTATGCTCGAAACAATTACGGGAACACAACTTTAAACGATTAAATTACTCAAACCGCTTTCAAGTGAAAAGATGGAAAAAAATTAGGGTGCCCAGAATCAAGGTGATGCGGAAACACTGTTTGAAATATGTTTGATTCTTTAACCGTTTTGAGCAGTATAGATATAGTAATAGTAGAATCCGGTAATATTACGGGACCGTCAGTCAAGTGCTATGCTGAAAATCCAGGACCAGCGAGTAATGTGTTACGAATACTTGTACGTTATTACAACTTTCATTTAGCCGCTTGTATTTCTGCAATTTTCCAGTATATCACACCAACGTATTTCATCCATCGCTATAAATTCGACTGGCGATTGGATTGCTTTAGGATGTTCCTCTGCTGGACAATTATTAGTATGGGAGTGGCAAAGTGAAACTTACGCCATGAAGCAACAAGGCCACAGTAATAATATTAACTGTATATCATATAGTCCAGATGGTCAATACATTGTTACTGGAGGCGAGGACGGGAAAGTTAAATTATGGAACACAATAAATGGATTTTGTTCTATTACGTTCCAAGAACATGCATCCACAATAACGGGAGTAACATTTAGTCACAATAGGAAATTTATAGTTTCTTCATCACTTGATGGCACTGTTAGAGCATACGATTTAGCAAGGTACAGGAATTTTCGAACTCTTACTTCACCGCGACCGGTTCAATTTTCCTGCATTGCTTTAGATTCAAGCGATGAGTTTCTTGCAGCCGGTGGCCAAGATTTCTTTGAAATTTATTTGTGGAGCGTTAAATTGGGTACACTTTTAGAGGTATATGACTAATAGATATTTTAATATTGAACACATTGGGGATTGACCTTTTTAGCTAATATTGGTGTTTAGTGTGTGTCTCAGCCTGTTTTCGCATAAGATACGCATTCAGGGATGAAATAGACTGCATTTTGCAAACTGCACTATGATCATGATTTCTATTATTTTATATATGCAGGGTATCTCAAGACGATACAATGTAGAGGTATAGGTACAACTGAGCGAGAAATGATTCAATATGCAGAAATAAGTTAAAAGGGAAACAAAACGTTTTTTCGTTTGAGGCCTCATTTTTTAAAAATGTGAGTTTGAAAATTGTCAAGTGCACGTGTACTTGGCTAACTTCTATTAATCTTGGTTGAATAGACGTGGTTTAATCGGACAGAAGGTGATTCTATGAGCAAAAATAAATAAAATAAGATAAATAATGTATTTTCCTTTAAATCAATTTTGACAATTCATTGAGTTCACGTGCACTCATTCAGCTGACGCGTACATTTGCGATCGAACGTGTTCGATAGACTGTCGATGACTCCTATGTTTATAGTCAGGTATCTACACTATATTAATACGTTTTGAATGCTAATTTCTTCTAGCGGTTAATTCCAGAGTCATTGAGACTCCGTCAGCACTGAACGCGTTTTTGCCGGTAGTCGTCTGAGTACACGTGTACTCGGCTGTAAATGTAAAAAATGTCATTCCTTTTTTCGACCTATTTTTGCATGCAGAATTACCTCTTGTCTGATTGAACCACCCATTCTGAAATGAGATACCCTGTATATTCAGCTCCTACCATACGCGTATCGCGATACACGTATTTCCGTTTTAAATCGGCCTAATTATTTGTAAGTGTATAGACTACAGATTTTTATATGTTTATGAGAAATTTGACTATGGTAAAAAGTATGGGACGCACATAATATGTAAAAGCATATAAAATATTTAAAGTGAAGCAGGCATTATTATATCTGGAGGGTGAAACTAATTTCTGTTTAGGTTCATTTCGTTGGTTATAGTTTCAAAAATATGAATTTGCATCAAAATCCACAGTTTATAATTATGCGATTCAATATATTTTTTTCCCATTGTATAGTACTCTGTTATGCAAAGATATAAGTTCATGTAGTCAGTCCTCAAGGTGTCAATAATTGAAAAATTTTAAGACTTATCGTTTAATAGTGTTTATATGTTCTCCTTATATCAGATATTAAGTGGACATGAAGGTCCAGTCTCCAGTTTGGCATTCAGTCCAAATCCTGCGAGCACAGAATTGGTATCCGTATCTTGGGACAAAACTTTAAAGATCTGGAACGCAATTGAAAGTGACTCTACGCACGAAACGATACAATTAACTGCGGATGGTTTGTATGTTACTTATAAACCAAATGGTGAAGAAGTAGCTGTTGCTACTTTGGATGGGCAAATATCCTTTTTCCACTGTAAGACGGCAACGCAAATTGGTAGCATTGAAGGAAGAAATGATCTAGGTAGCGGAAAATCCAAGTTCGATCTTATTTCTGCTAAGAAGAGTCTTCAGGGCAAGTAAGCTTTCTCGTAACTATAAAAGGTTTTTTTGAAATTTAAATGGAATGTAAAATTATATTAATTAAATTAAATTTCTAGAGCATTTACTACTTTATGTTATTCGGCTGATGGTACGTGTATACTAGCGGGTGGGCAGTCTAAAAATATATGTATTTATAATGTAAAGGAATGCTTGCTTGTAAAGAAATTTGTTGTAACCCAGAATAAATCGTTAGATGCGATCAATGTAAGTAATCTTTAACATTACTTAAAAACTTCTATTTTAAATATACGTTCTTCCCTAGGACTTTGTAGACAAGCGAAATTTAACAGAGTTCGGAAGTTTGGCGTTAATAGAGAAACGTGGACGAAAAGAAGGGGGAAATGTAATGTTACGACTTTCAGGTGTTAAAAGTGGAGATATGGCAAGCAGAAAAGTAAAACCGGAAATTAGAGTATACAGTTTACAGTTTTCGCCAACAGGTTAATGAAAAAGATTAGAAAATGAATATGCAGAAATTGAAGAGCTTAGTCTTAGTGCAAAAGCCAGTTAGTTCTATTGCTTGAAACATTTTGGTATCAAAAAGAAACTCCAGAACTGACTATCTTTTATACCTGGAAGCCTTGGAAAGCTACCCAGTTAGTTTCTTTATATTAATATTTGATTATTGCAGCAGCTGATTTCTTATATTAATCTTTTGTTATATTTTTCATTTGTTTGTTAAAAACTTTCATGTGCTTTAGTATTTTTTATTCGAGAAAACATACATCATACTCACATATAAGTGATACAAAATTGTAGAGTGCCATCCTAAAAAATATTGAGTCAAGAATCTGTGATGAGAATTGATGTCGATATAGAATTTTAAAGGGTTAAACTATATGAAATACAGTATATTTAGAAACTAATTAAAAAGACGTTTTTTTGCCGAAAGTGGAGCTGGCTAGTTTTTGCACTGAGCCTTTCAATTGTAATAATAATTTTTAATGTACTAATACTATACAGGACAAGCATGGGCTGCGGCAACGACCGAAGGATTATTATTATATTCGTTAGACGCTGGATTGATGTTTGATCCATTTCAGTTAGAATTAGGAATTACACCGGAAACTGTGAAAAACACTTTGAATGAAAAGGAGTATACGAGAGGTTTCAAATTTGCATACCATTTTTCACTTCTTGCGAATAAATCAAAACGTACTAATGAAACATTTTTTCCAGCATTAATGATGGCTGTAAGGTTGAACGAGAAATTATTGATAAAATGCGTCATAGAAAATATTCCATGTTCAGATAGTAAGTTAATAACAACGATTTCTTAATATGCTTGTATTTAATATATATATGTACTTATTATATTCTTTATTTCAGTTGATTTAACAGTGTCAGATTTATCCGATATTTATGTCGAGAGAGTATTAAAATTTATAGCATTGGAGTTGGAATTCTCTAGACACATACACTTTTATCTTCTTTGGATAGAATCTATATTGACTAAGCATGGCATAAGAATCAATTCTGCACTTCAAATGCCAATATTGTTGATGCTACAAAAAAGTATGCAAAAGAAATATGACGATCTGAGCAAAATGTTAGTATCTTTTCTTTAGGCTTGATGCAAACGAACCACTTTCCATCGTACAGTCGCATATCTGTCTTCATTAGTTTCAATTGAAATGAAAAAATTGTTTGTCTGCAGCAAGCCTTATTTAAATTAATTGGTATTAAATTAAACAACAAATTTCAAAACGGCACAAATTCATTTTTGAATATTATATTCTCACTCTCATTTCTCATATTTTCTCTCTCTCTCTCTCTCTCTCACACTCTGACTGTTTTCAGTTCAGCGAAATCTATCCGATAACATTTAAAATAACAAAATTTTATCTTTAAAAACATCTCTAACCATACTTACAGGAATTATTAAAGCTTGTGCCGTTTTGGAATTTGTGGCTCTAATTCCCTGAGAAGCACAAGCTTACCAATATTTTTTTTTTTTGCTGTAGATGTGATTTCAACCAATACACGATGAGTTACTTGAAAAAGGTTGGAGCTCAAAAAGCCGAAAAAGCAATTTGTAATAAGGTGCAAATGGTGGTTGACGACGAATCTGAACAGTCGTCAGTGGAAGAAATGCAGATTGATTAAAATGTATAATTTTAACGATAAAACCTTTTCAAAGTTGCATACAAATATTTCGTGAACATAAACATGTGCATATAAATCTCATACATGTGTACAAATTATATGTAAAAATTTTTATAGTAGCTATAGGTTTATAATAAATTTACGTTTATTTTATCTAGTACTTTTATTCAATACGGATTCGCATTTATCAAACGACATATATTAAAAACAAAAATACATCAGATCTGTTTTAGTTTCTGTACATTTCATGCTTCGAGTCAACTTATTATTTATCTTTATAAATAACTTATAAGTAACTTACTTTATACGTGTACTTTAATCCTGTAGCACTTTCAAACAATAGTTCTTCGCTAGTTACAATTTATACATTTTTATCTGATTATACTGTGTATCTATAGTCTTATGTCGCTTTCTTCAGCAACAGTATCGGCCAATACAAAACAATGAACAGCATAAATAATATAGGAAAAACTATTCTGCTATAAGTGTCAATTCTTTGCGATCGTGTTTTGCATACGCGCATCATCGAGTATTCAGGATCTAACCAGGCATTCTGCAAAAGGTGTTTGCTACCAGCTCTTTTATTTCTTGCTTTGGGTATATATGTTGAGTCACAGTCCCAGATGCTTTGGCCTTTATCCATGGCAATTACACGCTAAAAATAACAAGACGGAACTTGAATCTTTTGTATCCTCTAGCTAACTGTATATTTTATAATTACTGAATTTTTCATTATCTATATTGTACTATAAATAACTAATGATAAAAACTTTAATCTTTTGTGTTTTCTAGCTAACTGTATATTTCATGGTCATTGAATTTTTCATTAACTGAATTTTACTCTGTATATGTTTAATAGAGCAACATTCTAAATTACTATAATGATACTGATAACATTTTATCTCATGTAATTACAGTGGCTACAAAAAGTATTTGTATATTACTGTATTTATTTTCGCATTTAAGTATTAATTAATTAGGCCCAAACATATTAACTTTTCTATCATTAAACAGTACTTTTATACGTTTATATAAATTTATCGCTTTGCAATTGAAATATAGAATCTAATGAGAAATTACTTCTTTGAAAAATTGTAATTTTTTGTACCTATTGTAATAGTGAATCAGAATCTAGAAATCTGAAGCAGTCTATTTGATGATCAATTTGATTCATGAGTAAGTATAAATCAATCGTTTGTGAAGGTGATAACGCTGAACTCTTTGGCAGCATAGTAAATACTCTTTTATTATCTTCTGTTTGAGAAGAAAAAAAAATGTTAGACTTGATAATGAATTTACACTTGTCTGTTAATGATTAAACTGGTGATCCAGAGTCAAAAGTGGAATTTAAAAGAAGAACGTGTGTATTCCGCACACATTCAATAAACACATTTACTTGGCACGTTCATTAAATCTTCTGTTGACCATTAATATGCGAGGTTCTTTAACTGATTAATGATATTAACCTTGAGCACGGTGTGCGTATATCAAGGTGTTAGATAATTAAGAGTCTATATACGAACGAGAACCTGTAGATCAGCAAATATTTATCCAAATATTTAATGTTTATTGAATAAAAAATATTTGAAGTGAATTGAAAGATTCGGTAAATGCGAATAGGAAGATAGAAAATATTACATAATATTACGTAAACTTTTAAAAAAAGATAATAAAGATTTCATAGTAGCCTGTTTCTTCATTGAACGTACAGTGTCTACAAAAAGTATTTGCATCTAGTAAGGTGTTTTGCAATTAAATACAATATTTCACTTCTAAGATGCTAGATATTTCTGATAAGAGAACTATTAAACTATAGAAAAATTAATATATTTGGATCTAATTAGTAGATTGCGAATTTTATGAGAAAATTAAATGTGGGTAAAAAATTGTAAAATTTACGCAGTATGCAAAAATATATGAAATAGTCAAATTAGTAGAGAAGATTACTATAATACTTAGAGGATGAAACTATTCCCTATTTAGCTTTCACGTCTTTATTTTTGATAATAACGAAATGAATTTGCATGAAAATCTATACAGTCCATTAATTAGTACTTAAACGCAAAAATAAATAGTGTACTGCAAGTACTCTTTGTAGCCACTGTATTTGTTGCATGCGTAACAGTGATGAAACAATTGGTATACAAACTGTTGAGTAATGACGAGATATTACTGAGGTCTGTAAATCATATTCCAATTGGCATTGCAAATCGAGTACTTTGACAACAACGAATTCACCAAGAGCAGCGAACACGAACATCATACAACCCGCCATCCAAACATCCAGTGCCTGAACAGACAAATATGACATATCAATTGATATGTCATTTTAATTCTGACATATCAATAAATTTGCAAAATATTATGCTAAGCAATAAGTGACAATGAAGCCATGGATTCCAAAAGGGTACAAGTCCACCAATCAATACTTCGAGGACAAATTTTCCTTTGTCTATGTCTTTTGATATTCTACAAATTCTTTGGATTCTTATGTTAACGATTTCTTGCAGGCCATTAGATAGATCTAAATGAGCTGGAAGCAATCGTATCAGCGATTACTATAATATCTGAAAAGGGAATTGTACTATTTTGGAATTCCTGCTTTCAGTTCTTATGAAAGTGAAATGGAATTAAATCTACATAACAAAATTTTTAATATTTTCACATTTGTAATACCAATATTTACAGCGACTATAAAAAGAATTTGTATACTACTTTATTTTATCATATATCAGTTAGTAACTATACTTAATTAGACTCAATTATGGTAAATTTTCTATAATTTAGTAGGTGCAATCATTATGTCTATTTCACTGTGTTACATGGCACAAAATTTGATATAATTGAACCTAATTAAATGGTATTTAAATACGGAAAATACTGTGGTGTGCTAATATTATTTGAAGATTTCGGTCTTTTCTTGCATACAGTAGAATTGCCGTTATTGGAACAACGATTATGTCTGAATATTGCATCCGAAGTCTGAAGGTTTTACGATACGAACAGAGTGTCTTCTATCAGTAATTCAAAATTTATGTAATTTAGTAATCAAAAAGATTTGCAATGCATAAGTATTTAAACAAACTGCAACGTTTCTTTATCTCAATTTAAATGAATAAAGTTCAGTATCGGAATAGTAATTATTCTACTATCGGAACGCTTTTGTTTCCCTATTAGTTCGGATATGGAAAACTCTACTCTACTGTCATGATACAGTAAAACCTCTCTTATCCAAACAAAGTGTCTTTTAATAATAGCTACTTACATTGAAAAATGATGTAATTTAACAACCAAAAACATGTGGAATGAATAAATACTTAAACAACCTGTCAATTCTCTTTATTTTTATTTGAATAAATAAAATTCAGCATCAAAGAAGCCATTTTGTTCTATTATTTGAAAATTCCTTTATTTAAATACTTTGACGTCCCTATTAGTTCCGATATGGGAGGTTCTACTATATTTGAACAATAGGTGTATCATGGAATACTTTTAAGAGTACTCTTCAAATTCAATTTAATAAAGGATCATACTTTTACATAAGCAACTGGAGGAATATCGCTTTTTAGACCAGTAAACATAGTAACGAGGGTGAGCATACTGGTGACCAAAAGAGCCACTCGACCTGGAATTGCATCCAGTCCCAGCCAGAAACTAAACCAAGACAACATCACTACCAATGTAGACGGAGCGAAAGTTTGTATCAGGTGATGACCAATTTGCCTCTCGAACCGGAAGAAGACCACCAGCCGGGAGAAGTTCCCTATGAATCAATCGAACATACATACATTTCCCATGGGCTCCAAATGTTATTATTAGACTGGCGAGATTTTTATGCATTTATAAGAATTTTAAACGTGCAAAAAGGCACAGAATGCACGTAATATGCAAAAAGATACAAGATATTCAAAGTAAAGCAATGGGTTGCTGGGAAAATTCGTATCGTTTTTAATAAGTATTTGTATTATTGTAGATTTTATTGTATATTTGAGGGAATTCGAAGATAATTATTCGTGAATATTATTTACTTTTTAAATTAAGACATTGTGCTATCAGATGGACTACTTCAATTTAAGAACAACGTACGGAGTGAGTTAAAAAAAAAGGTGACGTGTTATAACGAAACGTCCAAAAATCGGTAAAAGTTGTTAAACTGTAACTGGGATATTTTACTCTGTGCCTTTTGTTCATTAAATCGTTTTATTACCATTTACTGTAGTTTTTACACACCTTCAGTAGTAACCAGAATTAGGATACACTGAAGATTGCAAAAACTTATTGCAAATATCAATGAACATTTCTTGGAAAACAAAATTATGAAGCTACTGAATAGTTGGCTAAGAGTTACCAAAAAGTCGCTACGAACTTTTCGAACAACGTAATATAAAGTGTTGTATTTTTCTAAAACTATGATTTTGCATAAAGATCTGCAGTCTAGTGACTATGCATCGAAACAAAGATCGTACCACTTTTTTCCAACATATAGTCCACGGTTTCTTCAGCAACCACCGGTTTTCCGATGTCGTATTGTAAAAGTTTCAGTTCCGGGTTTACCGTGACATCACCCACGCCCCATCGTAAGCGTAACTTTCGTTTATGATAGGAAACTATGCGAACAAGACAATCTTCTATGTTCATGCGTGATTCTATTGAATTGTTGCATGTATTAAGTTTGTGGAAGTTTTTGATCCGAAGGAAGTAGCTAACTCGTAAATACAATACGTGGGAAATGTCCAATAAATTAATAAGAAGATTGAGTTAAGAGGCAGGTGTTTCTGAACTAACAGTCATGCATATAAATAGATCTTAAATGATTTCTATTTCGCTTCGTTCCTCATTGAAGTCTCAGATATAAATCGTGATCGGCTTCAACAATGATTTATCATCGTACAAGTAACTACAGTAAAACCTCCTATATCCGAACTGATGGAGAGACATAAATGTTTGGATAACAGTACAATAAATTGTTCTATATTAAACTTCATTTATTTAAGTACAAACCAAGAAAACCGACAGTTTGTTTAAATATTTATAGATCCTACACTTTTGTAGTAGAGATCATAATTTTGAACATGTAGTAAAAATACACGTGTACACGTGTATTTACACGTGAATCATTTAACGTGTAGTATGTATATTTAAATGCACGTGTAGTGTTTTACGTGTGTTAATTCGCGTATATTCAGTTACACGTGCATTAATGCATCCTCACTTTAATTTGTGTAGGTTTATGTGGTAACTACCCCCCTTTGTTCAAATTCCCCCTATACTGTATGAATGTTCCACATATTTGTAACGGGAATTATTGAAATTATTCGGACACGAGCGTGTAACCATTGTAATTGATGTTCAGGAATAGAAGGCTCTACTGTATTGCAAAACTTTTCTAACATATTCTAGAATGTTTATACAGTTCAGAAAGTTGATTTTAAATGATCGACGATTCGAATCATTGAGAAAATATGAAGAATACAGGAGTTAACGAAGATATCGTAGCGGAAGTTACAAGCAAGTCTTGTTTTGTCATTGCACTTACAACTTTCTATGTAGATAGGACATATTTGAATGTCCATTGGATAGAGTTGAAATTCCATTTGGCAGGCGATGATAGCGTGCATCCGTGCCGAGTACTTGACTGTTTTGTTTCTGTATAATGTGACCGAGGAGAATTTATGATTTAACGCTGCGATTTCTGTAAGCAGATGATTTCGATTCAATTTTAAATTCGCAGAAAACCTCCGAGTTTCGCAATTCAGCTTTTAATGTATAGCAAGTTCCATTTACTATGGCCATTCGGACTATTTTTGTGCTCCTATCGAATACATAAACAAGTGATTACGAACGAAGAAGAAGAAGAACGTAACGGAAGCAGAAAATAATAGCTTATAAAATCATTTCGAGGTCACTTCGTGGCCACTTCAGGGTCAATTCAAAGTTGTTTCAAAGTCACTTTAAGCTTATACGACATTCAAATCACGTCAAAGCCGTTTCAAGGTCACTTATGATTTTTACGTATTGTACTTTATATAATTTATATCTGTCAAATCTTGTTACGAAACTTACCCGAAACTTTTGCGTTTAAAAAATAAGGGTCAGGCTGCCATAAGCTATCGAAGAATTCTGGAGGTAACGTCACATAATCGTCACCCTCCTCGAAAATATCGTCTGGCATGTCCAGTCGAGACTCGATCCAACTCTGACGAACGAACATGTCCACTCTATTTGATAAATGATTTTGTTACTTTTATGGAAATTGTTAGAAAGCGGTTACACAATGCAGTAAACGAAAGTATTTGGAGAATTATATATACGGTAGTGCTTGCTTAACTGATGCATTTTTTGCTGTTCTAACTAACGCAATAAACTTGGGTGTACCCAGAGGCGAATTTAGATTTAGGCTAAGTAAGTTATAATTTGGGGCGGCAGCTTTTGTAGGATGTTGATTTTCGGGGAAAATTTCGTTTGAGATTCTTCCTTCTATGCACAGTACATGATCTATATATACATAAATATGAATTATTTTTTATGCCATACTATATAAAGTGAGGATTTAATTACGGGACTGCAAAAATATAGTAGCCCAGGGCAGCAAAAACTTAACTAAATATAAAGCAAGTGTTAAGCATTACTCGCAATAATTAACAGCAACAATCATTATTAGATTACGGATTTTTATGCAGATTCATATTTTTACTAGGAAAACTAAAGAAATGGTACCTAAATGAGAGGTTCGAGGAGTCATCCTCAAAATGCAATAATTTATATTTTGTTTTGCATATTTTGTATATTTTTGCATTTAACATACATTTGGTGTCTTTTTACACATTCAAATTTCTCATAAATGCATAAAAATCCGCTAATTATAACCCATGAAGATAAAGTTCGTATTTACCAAGCAAAATATTAAATTATTTCATTGTAAATTACTTTAAGTGGCTCACTTTCTGTATGCAAATAAGAAACCCAACAAATAACAATCTAATCATGAATTATCATTCCCATACATCTTTTGACTTACCGAAAATCCATATCTTCAACATTTATCGAATTAATATCAGCCACGAAGATATTGAAATCCACTATCACTGGTAAACCGTGCTTCGATGGAGGCCTGATCTCTGTGCCGTTTTTTGCATACATTTGAATTATTAATTAGGCGTAAGATCACAGGTACACTGGGTTTTATCGAATCTATCTGCACTAACGCAAATGTATGAGAACTCCAAACGAAGAGTTGTTTGTTGGACAACTTGCAATGCAGCGGATGCGGCGTTTATTTGGAATCGTAAAATGATAGCTGATACACTCGTATGACCGTCACTCGTTACGGAAAATGTTATTCATTATATTAGGTACCGGTAAAAATTCGTACGCTTTTTCTATTAGAAATATGTGTATGATCGAATCGAATTTTAACATTTCGCAAAACTACTGTAATAATAGTGGTATCATCAGAAGATTTTTTCTATCTTTTACATTGTTAAATTTCATTATACTTAATGGTAAATTTAGGCCTCTTAAATTTTGTAGTACAAAAGTTTTAATATTTATCTTTCATTTTCTTTTATTTATACATAATATAAGTATTATGACTTAATCTTTCATGTACTTTTTCTCATTTTGTATCACTTTCTTTCTGCCACCTTTCCGCCAAGTTTCGGAGCTGTCGCGAAAGAATGAAATTTGTTTGTAGGCAATGAAACTGAAAGTCGAGACTAAATTTTCTGCATACACCTAATAATTGCATCACGACACATAAATCATTGTAGAAATGAAAAACTATTATAAGCAAATTGTCCAACAGGTGTTTGTTTTCACGTTGAGTCTCTATAAGTTTGTATTATTGCGAATAGAATCAATAAAATCCATTGTACAATAATGAAATTCTTAGTTAGTTGTTCATTACTGCTGCAGAATGTTTCTTGTGAGAAAGTCTGATGAATTATATACAGCAAAAGTAAAAAATAAATATTAAAATACAATGTGTTGCATATTTTACCGTCATATGGAAAATGTAAAAGTTGCAAAATTATTATCTAAAACACTTCTTGATATATTATGGTATCCAGTATTCCGTTTTGTCGGACTACCCTATTTTATCCAATTTTCCCCTATTTTGTTGTACTGCTGACCAACCTTTCACGTAATGCTCCGGTAGGACTATCCTCGACTTTAGCGTGGAGTTTTTCCCGTCATCGGTCAACAGACTGCCCAAAAAGATAAAGAAGATTCAAGTTTAAATCGATGAAGCGAGGCTTACTTTTAAATTGCGTGAAAACAAAATTTATTTTATGATTTCGCGCGTTCGCACGTCTCGTTTTTAAGTATTTTTTTAGAACTACCTGCAAGACTACTTTCGAATGATAATTTGGCAATTAATTTTATGCGGAGATTATTATTAAAATACCTCGCACTAGAACACACTTCCGTGAAAAGTTTCAGGCATGAGTAAAAGAGAACTGCCAGGACCGTGTTCTTCATCATAAGATTTCGACAACTGCGTTTTGACTAACCATCCTATCGGCTATGATGCGTTCCAATTAATCTATTACAATGGCAGTTACACGCAATCTACTTCAATTGCAAATATCTTCTACCCAACAGTTGTTATTACTTTTCTTGGAGTTGCGCAATGATTCTGTGGGCGAATCAAGGTGCAGAACTAAATGGCGGGATGAAAATCGTAATAGTGTAAGTGAAAAATTTGAGTATTTAAGTGAACCATGGTTTTGGACTCCTAAACATATCATCCGGCTTGTTCCGTGATTAAATAAGTTATTCATTTTTTGAGCCTTTATATACAGTGAGTCACGAAATTATTAGCACAGCACTCTGAGCTAATAAAACTATTAAGCAGGACAGCAAAATTATGATTTACAGTTACAAAAGAAAAAGGCGTAATATTTTGCATCAATTTTGGTTACAAAATTATTTGGATATTTCGTAAAGTACAATTATTTTGACATAAATAATTATTTCCTGAGGAACCCTTTTTATCTAATTACTTCTTTAAATACTGATAATTAGGCCGATGATTAATAAAATTTGCCTAATAATATTAGCTCATTTGTGCAAGGGAGTGTAAATCATAATTTAAATTTTCCACGATGGAAAGCTTCTTGTTAAAAAATCGATCGATTTATACTGATAAATCGTAAAATGGGTGAAGATAAAAATTTATATCTAATAACGTAGTTCTATTGTTTATGTAATTGAAGTAATGAAAGGTCACGTAGCAATTTATCGATTGCGATTAGATTATAGTATTATAAATCTTTTTTTTTAACGATACAGAGTTCAATTAACGGATTCCATGCAACGCATTACATTGAAACTGTTGTGATGAAATTAACCCCTTAAACGATTATGTCGTATATATGCGTCATGGCTAAGGTTAGTATACAGCGCGAATGGTGTATTATCTTTGCATCATGAAAATTTTTGCATGTACAAAAGAATAAAGTTCTGCACCTTTTTGTTTAGCATTTTTCTTGTGCAAAATTCTTTCAAACATCTAATGTATAAAGTTAGTTTGTTAATCAAATATATAATAATATATGCATCGTGTAAATTTGTATAATATATGTTACTATGGAAAAATTCGTGCCACTGTGAAATGCACTATTAACGATGAACGATAACGTTCAAGGATTATGCTTCATATGCAACATACTATATGAAGCCATTTATTACAGAAATGTTTAAATTTTTCACGAGTAACCAAGAGCTGGGTCACTTAAAAATTTTGGATTGTCTCTTTAAACAATTTTGAATACGCTTGTTTGAAGAAATCTAAGAAACCATTAGTAATGTGATGTTTTAATGCAACATTCATAGAGAGAAACTAGTCCCTATTTAGTTCTAATCTAATTTCTTAATTCTATTTGTAAAAATATAAATTTCCATAAACATTCGCAGTCTACATAATCTAAAGTAGCGATGAGCAACCTTTGTTCTTCTGTAGGCCAAAATGAAAAATCTAATATTCCATCTGGGCTACGATGAACGTAATATTAAATACTCAAATATATTAGTCAAACAATTTGAATTTATAGAGTTGAATTTGTTATTCTCGGCATAGATTATTATCACTAGATTGCGGATTTTTATGCAAATTCATATTTTTATAATCACATTTAATGAAACGGATCTCGAGTAGAAATCGATTTCTTTTTCTAAATGCAGTAACGCATGGTTTACTTTGTATATCTTGTATATCTTCGCTCATCACATACTGTTTGGGTTATGTTACAATTATAATTTTCCCACAAATGCATAAAAATCTGTAGTCTACTTTTATCACCTCTGTATTTCACCTAAATGGGAGGCGGGCCGCGGGTTGTTCATCACTGATGTAAAGCCAAGTGGTCCAAACAATAAAATGCCTGAGTCATTCAACTTCACTCGAAATTCACATCTATCAAAGTAATTCCATTCTCTCTACACTTCCAATGATAAGCCAGATAAGCTTACACGGAGGAAGATCTCTGATCACAATTTTGACCGTAAAGTTTACAAGGTAGACAGGTTTCTGTGCTCAACAACAGCTGCATATCTCCGAAGCACGTTAGTAAGTACGTAACAGTATACGCAAATGCCCGGAGGAGGAGCAGAAAAGAGAAGAGAGAGTGAGTGTGTACCTGTTAAAAAGAGGCGCCTCTAAACAGACCTCGGAGAAGAGTCCGAGATTCCGATCTTCCGTCTTCTCCGTGGGACTTCCCCTACTCCAGGATTTGACCCTTATGTGAAGGCAACGGTACCAGCATCGTCCACATGGACCACGATTAGACGTCACATTCGTCTAAAACTTGACCTCGATTGACGACCTCGATGAGTCCTCTTGTCCACTTTTCCTTCATTTCTTTGTGCGTTTTATGTATCTTGACTCAGTTTATCGTTTGTCATGATCCGATGCATTGTTGATGAGTAATATAGTATAACCTTCCGTATCGAAACTAATATGGAGACAAAAGTGTTCGGATAATGGGATTTTCAGGTAATAGAATAATTATTATACTGTGGAGTTTTGTGCATTTATGGGAGATTTAAATATGTAAAAACGCACGTAAGAAAGATAGAGAAAATTAGGAGTTTGTTTAAATACTTATGCATTCTGAATCTTTTTGGTTACTAAATTATATAAATTGTCTAACGTAAGTAGTTACCCTCAAAAAAACACTCTGTTCGGATAGTATAGGGTTATCCAAAATAGACTACAGGAACATTTACCTTCACTTTTTTTCTTTCCCTTTCTGCTTTACCCTTTTCTAATCTGTTTTTTATTTCTATTATCTTCGTTCGTTCTTGTTTCAATTTTTATTTTTTTCACCACTATTTTACTAACAAACATGGCGTTCGACAGATATTCTCATTCAACATCCCAAAGGTACTTTTCGATAACCCTTTAGAACTTTCGGATGTAGTGTTCAGATAATGGGAGTTTGCATACGGGAGGCTCTACTGTATAAAAGATTCAAGAAAGTTTCTAATGAAAGACTAAGTATTGGCATAAAGTAAGGGAATCGATGGCCTACATAAAAGGAATATAATTTTCTAGGAACTATTTGAAAGTGGTGATTCGTGTCACGGGCAATGATCGTTGACATACGAAAATCATCGATCACATCTGCGCGCCATCCACTGAACAGAGGTGCATTGATTGATGCTAAAAGCTTTCTTCTCGGGAAACTGCAGCTACCATGTGCTAAATTATAACTCGCTCACAATATTACCTATATTTCCTTCTCAATTACACGTTTACCTCACTACAAAGCGCCCGGAAAAGATATGTATCTGATGCAAGAATGTTGCTCTCACAAAAGCATATAGCTCGTAACGATTATGTTCCTACTAATTAATCTAAGTGAATACAGCATCGTACATGCACGCTATTATTATTATTATTATCCATATTATGCGTAGGATTTAGGTATAGGTTAAGTAAGCTATAGCCTAAGTTGATATGTTTTTTTTTTCAATTCTTTGATTTCCATTTTTAAAGTTAGATGTTTAAATAAACAACATCAATAAACACGTTTGTTAATAATTGGGCGAAAATCTGTTAATTGTTATCTAAGTCTTACATTATACGTTAGTCTGATAGAAGATCTCTCTTATAGAAATCTGTCTTCACTTTCATGAGCAATCGCACTTGCTACACCATTATTTTAGTCATTCATAAAAGCACAAACATCCTTCAAAGATTTATGTCAATTCTAACGGTTCTGATTCATTTAATTTTCCCCATACCACGCTTACAAGAAAATATTTCGGGTAATGGTGTAGACGAGGGACAAACAGCGACCGGTTGCTCGGCAAAAAGTTACAATGACGGCTAGAAAGTCATGGTTGTGTGGCCGTTTAGCTTGTCCCATTTACGCTTCTCTCCTCGCACGTAAAAGGCGCACATTTAAACACATATACTATACACACCTTAATTTTTTCTTCGCAGAAATATCAATGTTGCCGACTGACATCGATACATTTATATTTAAACCCGGATCCGCATTAGACACTAGGCAATTGCGGGAGTAGTCAGTTTGACGCATTTAACATTTGGTAAATATGAACTCTTGGCAACTGACAAATCGCACGTCAAAATAAAATTGGTTCAGTGGGCCGTAAATTAACTTCCTTCCCTCTAGAAGAATTATACCTTTCTATCTTTTATGATTTTGGAATATTTAGTACTGTAAATTGTATAAAATGCTGCACGAATAATGAAGCATTTAACCCCTTGCTACATGATTTTTTTTACTGGCTATAAATAATTGGATTACCTATTCACCGCTTTAGCACTGTGTAAAATGCAGAACACTGTAATACTATAATTAATTTGTATTTATTAATTTTCAATCCTGTATGCTGACGCAATAATAATTACAATTAGAATTAAACTGAATCGACCATTTCATATGTAACAATCTAACACTTGAAAATCTTAGAGAGCAGGTCTCCGAATGTATGGATCGGGTTGTTTAACGTCGGTAGAAACCGGAAATCCTCTTAGTTTATCGGTAACATGCCCGCGGAGAAATCTCTTTGGCCCACAAGAACGTCTCCACTATAACTTCCTATCCGTTTTAGAGATCGCTTGAGAGTGTTTTCGCGAGCCATGCTGTTGCCATTAATTATCGAGGCCAGCAAATTTTTTGCTCCAGGACCTCAACACGAGTTGACCATTCTGTAAGATGTTAACGTGACCAGATATACTGTTTCACCGATAAGGAAAAGTGTTTCAACGAAACTACGTAAGATTTGTATGATTGCTGCTCCCGACAATGAGTAGGTATTGGAAAACGTGTGGAATGATGTTGTTTGTAAAACTTTCCTTTGGATGATGGGCTGGGTATGTTTGTTTGCACAGATGTGGAAATCTATTACTTACATTTGACTTAAAGTTTCGAAGCTTACACATTCAAAATTTACAAAGTTACAAAGCTTTAAATTCGCAACTTTTTGAATTTTCAAAATTCAAATTTGTTGATTTTAAAGTTTTTAAGTTTTCAAGCTTTCAGATCTTCACATTTTCTAATTTCCCAATTTCCAAAAGTTTCAGTGACACAAATCTTCCAGTTTCCTAAATTTTCAAAGTTCCAAAATTTTAGAACCTCAAAAAACCAAGATTATGAACTTTCAAAGATTCAAATTTCGATTCAGAATTTCCAACTTTTCTACAAATGTACAATATTGTGTTTCAAATTTTCGAAGTTTCAAAAATGTACGAATATCTTAAAGTATCCAAAAATAACCTAATTCTACAATATAAGGTGAATCTTTGTTTCACTTTTAAAATACATTTCAACACCTCTGCCATACAATTTCACCAACACTCGATTAAAACGGAGTAAGCTATACGTATACTCGCGTTCACTTTCTCTATTAAAGATGCTGCCGTTACCATTGACCCATCCAATAATAATCTACGTTTTTCTCCGCTTAAATATAGATTACTTACAGTTTACCACCTAAAATAGTGTTGCTAAATTTTTTTCTTTCAATGAAACTTGTCGTCGGCTGATTTATATATTTTTAACTTTGTATTTTAATAATAGATCGGTTCCCAGGACAACGACTACCTTATACTTTTCTTGTGCCACTCACCAGGTACCGGTAATTACAGTTCATGAAAAATTATGAAAGGCTTTTCTTAATTTCTGAATAAGAAACGATGCAATTAAGAAAATCAGTGAAACTCGACTCGCGAGTAAAAGGGGGATAGACGCCAATCGAAGCTTCAAAATCTCTCCTACACACTCAACACGTAATTTTCATTAAAACTGATAGCAGTACCATTTAATCTGTTATACCTGTCAAATATGATACTTTTTAACGTTGTTTTGCACATTTTCACCTTTCCCTTACTTGCGCAGCTACAAGTGGATCAGTATACGGTATGTTGCAATGAATTTGATCACTCACAATATTAGATTAGACCAAGGTGACCATATAGTGGTAATTAAATGTATTTGTATACCAGCGTATTTATTTTAATATTTAGGTACTAATTAATTAGGCCCAATTATGTAAAGTTTCCTACAATTTAACAGTACTCGTATGGCTATAAAAATTCTATGTCGTGAAAATGAAATGTAGAAGCTGATTAAAACACGTTGGTTTGAGAAATGTAAATATATACAAATGTTTTCTTTCAGCCACTATACATATGTACTGAATTTTTTGGGATAGTCCTGAATTTTCGCTCTTCTTCCCGCATTTTTTTAAAAGTAATCCAGGATGCTTACAGTGGCTGTCAAAAGTTTTCGAACAAAGTGTAATTTTATTATTTATTATTTATCATTATTTATTATATATATTTGAAATCGTTCAGATAATTATGAATGCTACTGTATTTAACGCGCTATAGAGGGGAGTTATCTTATTGTATTTTGAAATAATTTTTTGAAAGGGGCATCTGCTGAAATTCAATCGAGTGGAATACAATTCAATTGAGAAGGAGAAGAATCTCATTATGGACATCTAATACGATTGGATCCTGTGTGTCCAATTTTTTGCATACATATGTATAGTTCCAGAAAGCGTAACGTAATGTTTCGTGTTTCTAAATGTAAAACACTGACTCCTTCTGTTACATGTAAATTCACACGCGAGTCAATGGCGCGCGAACTTTTACCAACGCGGGTTACCTTCCGAATTTTCAAAATTCCAATTTTCATGCTAATTATATTTATAAGTAGATCATGCCTAGTCATGCAAATGTATGCAGTGGCTGCAAAAAAAAGTATTTATACACCAACCTATTTACAGTTATTTGCATTAATATTCAAACACAGCATTATCTTTGAATTTGATGCTTTGTATATGAAAGGATAATTTACATATCGTGTTGATTATTTTATGAAAACATGAAATATTTATTATAGTTCGAAGTTACGTAAACAATTTTTTTGGCAACAATGACATTTAACTGTGCAACTACTCTTAAATAAAAGAGTGTCGCATTTTTGCATCATCTCTTTTGCACATTTAAATTTTCAATAAATCCATAAAGATCTGCGATCTACTTATTAAAATTTTATTTCTCTTTATTTTTTATCTTTATTTCAGCATACATCCATATTTCCATATTTTACATATTTTATTCGTATATTTGGACATATTTTAAGTACTTTGAAGAATCTAATATTTTCTTACCCATCATTCGTAAATCTCTTCCCAAAATATTTTCTACTCATCACGTTGATCTTCGCATGTCACATTCTTAACTCTTACAAACCCGCAACAATTTCATCTATCACTGTGATTTACACGTATAAGAAACACGAAGTTCTTGTTGCAAGCTTTTAGTCTCCTTTTCCTGGTTTCGTTACAACACTTACTTTGTTTCCTGATTTTCGCACTGATCAATAAACTTCTTGCCATTTAGGTAGTTTCCTTCGGAACAAAAAGAACATTTTCTTGAGTAGGCCAATTATTGTAGAAATCGTGTCGAAAATGCAAGAAAACGAAGTTTAACCCTAAGACGACGGGTGTCGGCGAATAGTCGCCCAATCATTTTTGGTGTTACGAACGTGCAATGATTTTTAAAGCAAACAATTTCAGTTAACATCGTTAATGAACAATTCGAAGCTTTGAAAGTTTGATGGCTTGAAATTCGAATCTTTGGAAATTCAAAGGTTTGGAATTCAAAGCCGAAATATTTTTCCTTAAGTATTAATATTTCTTGTCGGCAAAGTATTAAAGGATGACGATAATCAGGAAGAGGTTAGGCCAGGAATGGCAAATAAGTTGCGAGATTTTCGACCGCACCATACATTTATGCTGAGTAAATATTATTACAATTTGTCTTAGTCATTACACATTGTGTTCATATTCTTCAGTTAATATTCTTTAATCATTTCTGTTCAAGTTTAATATATAATCAAAACCTGTATATACTATTGTATAATAATCTATAAGAATTTGGCTTTTAATTAACTTTTCATTTGCAAACTAAGGAATTTACAACTCAGGCGAAATTCTCATTGTTTGTTATCTGCGGTATGTAAGGGCCTTTCCTTGCGAAAAGGGTTAAACATTTCTCTTAAGTATCACCTGTACATCAAAATTGAAGACTTCGAAAAGTATTTAGAATCATTACAGATTTTTTTAATATCTAAAACTATAAAGAAATGAAGCCCGAACGGAAATAATCCAGGTTGCAGGTCGCGGTACTAGAAATACAGCTTGTAGGCGAATGGTTAAAATTGATATAAAAGATATCAAGTGTCTATACTATAATAATCAATGGCAGCTTCAGGCAGATATCATTTTGCAATCCATTAAAAATTTAATACGGCCCAATATTAGGCCGCGATTCATAAGTTGAGAAACGCTGATATAGAGCATCCGCAAGCTTATAGATATTTATATTATTCTTATATTAACAGAAACGATCCTTCTTTATACTTTCAGGTTTCGGTTCGAGAATGCCGTAGCGAAAGTATTGAATAATTACACGCGCGTAAAATCGGCGTAAGCAGAAACTGAATATGGCCGAGCGAATGACATTATTTGCTCGTAAATCCATTCAGAAACGATAAACTCCGAAACGAATCCGTTTGAACCTCGTTAACACAGCTAAGCAACGAAGATTAACCATGAATCCGTGCGTTCCGTCAAATATCCCATTCGACGTAAGCTCCCCTTAAGGGTTGTATTGATTTCTATGATGGCGGCCAGCCGGCGCCTGCACCACTCGCGCTTCAGGAACCCGAAACCGCTTCGCTCCGTCGTGTTTTCGTCGAAATGCACCGATGAATCGTGCACAGTGGCTCGCATTAGTCTAAGAATTAACTAAATGTGTATGTGTTGCATAACGCGCGAGTTCCTTCATCGAATTTGGGACGGTTAATTACGGAAGAGCCGACGAAACGGCGAAGGTTCGACGAGGATGATGTTCGTGTCCCTGCGAAATCCTTGACGCGAAAGCACTGCCGGTGTCCGAGTTCCTGACATGAGTTCCGTGACACTTTAAAACAGGGGACGGTGAGTAGTTTTCTCAAACGTACGAGTGATACATAAATATAAAAAGGAGGCATTTTAACCCCTTGCCTTATAAATTTGTCAAAGATTACTTTGTAACGTTGATGATTTAATATTGTAACATTGTATCGTGCGCAAAATACTTGAACATTACATGTAATTGATATTCGGTAATCATCAATCTTATGAACTAAAATTATCGTTAGAATTTAAATTCCTATATCACGTATGTTATGTATGTTATATTATGTATGATATATTTCACGAGTTATAAGGTAGGGGATTAACCTTATGAGTAGGTTAAAATTAGAGCGAATTGTCATGAATTTTACTGTGTCAAGATTGTACTTAAACAAGTAAGTGTATCAGAATGATTGTATGGAAGTTCAATGTACAATAAGTTGAAATGAAATTAAATCATTGAAGTTAATGTACTAATTTAGTCATCACAAGCAACTTTTCCCGTTTAAAGTGTTAATGCTACAAACAGCAACCTGTTAAAATTCGTTTAATTATTTCTTGAAATTATTGAAGATGTAAAAGAGCTAATTATGGTTATTTGATGAAAATATACTTAAGTGTTGACTTATCGCATACGAAATGACCGAGTTTATGTAGCTTAACGTGTTCTAGTCACTAATTAATGAAAAGATGCACTTCTAGAATGTCTCATGCACATGGATGAGTGTCAGATTCTCTCAAGCGATTGTAAGGTATATTTTTAAGGTTAACTGCAATATACATCCATCGTTTAAATTTCCAAATTTTCATATTTCAACCATTTGAATTAGTAAGAATCTCTTTGTCAACTTTTGAAGTTATTCGAATAATTATAAGTGATATTGTACATATGTATGTATGTATATTTACATTTGTAGTGGGATTAAAAAGTTAATTTACCAGAAAAGCTTTTACGTGAGAGACGTATTGATTGTGTTATAAATTCAATTTCATTTAGTAATACTTCTATAATATTTATTCGTATGTAATAAACGTATGGCTGTGAAATTATGCACGAAATTATCGGACGACCTAATAATCTTCGTCGCAACAATTTTGAATGACTTTTAACAAAGTTGCGGAACTTCGAAGTATAACAAATTTTTAGTAATGTTCATTTACATCGGGCAACTTTCGGTCGAACAACCGAATTAAAAGTCGTTTCAACTTGAGTGAAATCTCGTGTTCGCGCAAAAAATTTTGATCGTCTTTAGGTTGAAAGTTGCCTAATCTAAGTATATAATCTAGGTAATAACTAGACCACAAATACAGTTGAATTCGGGTGGTTGAAAATTTGAAGACTAGACAAGAAATACGCGTGAGTGTGAGGGTGGTGAACATAGAACAAAAGAATTCGAGAGGCTCGTAGCGCACACGTAGCAACAAAAGATGGGGCTTTCGAAACTCATGAGTACACCGGAAGTGTACGTATTGATGTCATTCCTTTTTTTCTTTGCTTTAACCGTTAGTTTGTTTCGTGGACAATGTAAAAAAAAAGAAGGAACCTTGTGAAAGCAGTCCCAAATCTTACGAAAATTTCCTTTTCATTGAGCTTGTTACAACAGTTTAAACCGTTCACCGATTAAATTGGGCTACTTCTCATTTTATTTAACTTCTCTGCGCATTTAACAGCATTTTTAGTGTAATTGTTTGGAACTTCTTGGACCAAATTCGACAGAATACGCGAACAATACTGATGCGAGATCATTAAAGCATCAATGTAGTATATTGCAAGTAAAGTGCGGATATTTATGCTTATACTAGTTACACTAAAAATTAAAATAAACTGCTATTTTAACAAAAATGGGACCGTTTTGGAAAAACGAAACGAAAGGAAACCATAATTTAAGCCTACTTATTTCTATAACAATCAGGATTAATTGATCCTTTTGTATCCGAATTATTTTCTATTAAGAATTTTTTTGCTACAATTTATCATTTCACTGGGTTTTAAAGTCACGGAAGAATTAAAAAGTCCATAGACCTTTTTTTAAACAGCTTTTTAATTGACAACCGCTGATTTTCAACAATTTCCTCATCCATATGGAAACCAAAAGCAAGTTTCGTAAATTTAAATTCACAAGTAACAGAGTGCGAATATACTTGGACGAGAAATAAAAGTTAAACGATTAGCTAACCATAAAATATGCCATATATAATAACCATAAATATTTTTTTTTTCTTCAGTGACATTCACTGGAAAAAGTTTGCTTTAGATAAACAACTTCGCATGATCGAGTTTCGTTTGCTGGAGGAATAGTTTTTTTCCTCTTCTAGTTAAACGTAGCTTAAAATTGGAAAAAAAGAGTTATAAAGAATAGTATTGTTTACTTTTTTGGTCTCTTTAAATACCAAAGTGAAGAAAATACATATTCCAAATATAACTTCATTATGGTTCCTAGATCTTTTTGGACCCATTCCTGCTCTTATCTCGGTAAACAATTTTGTAATCTTAAGACAAATATAAAACAATTGCTATTAATCCTTTAATGTACAAAGACGCCTGGGATACATTTGTTTATCATGTTACTGTAAATATTGACGTCCCTGAAGCGACAAGAACTTTACGCTGATTAAATTAGCCTCTGATGCGCCTTTTTAGTTAGTGTGAAAATGAAGAATAATCTCTGTACCATGTTTTAACACTATATAGGACTACTAAATAACTGTTTATTAACATTATCTTATGATATTTAGTAATATAAATATTCTGTTTGCTTTATAAAGCTTATATAATTGTTAAGTTGAAATATATTAAATAATACTTTTTGAACGCATCGAATTTTACTTTTATTTATACGTCAAAAGGTTTCAATTTTTTAAATTGTAGGATTCTTCCTCAAAGTTATAAAGCTTTTGAAAAAAAATACGATTGAATCGAATAAAATCTCGATGATCGTAGGCCGATTTATAATTAAATTTCACAATTGCTTTTCTATATTACCACATAAATTTCGTGTATTTAATTATAAATCCTCGCATTACTGAAAATTCTTTTCTTAAGTAACTTTCGTTGTACAGTCGCCAGAGTGGAACCGTTTTAATCAGAAGGTTAAACAAATTACGTTTACAATTAGCTGCATGAGGTATCTCGCCATGCTCGTTGCTGCTGGGAGATTTCACTTTCGCTGCTTCTTCAATCGTTAGTCCGCGGCTGGAAATGCAAATATGGTCCAGGGAGAAATCAGCTTAGAATAAAAAGAAAGATCAACCGAGAAAGAGTGAGAGAAAAAGAGTATAAAGCGTAATAGCTAATCGATTACAGGATCGGTTACTGCAACGTTTCCGTAGAAATCGAACGTTTTCCAATCGGCTTTTATTGTTAAGGAGTTGCAGTAAAAATGCATAGCAAATCTACTTTGTTATCTTAAGTTTCATCGATAAATAGTTAATGTATGAACGTAATTTTTGAGATAGACTATGAGTATGGTTCGAGTTGGCTTATAATAATTTTGAAAGGATTAAGCTGGTGCGTGGAAAATGCCGCTTTTTCAAAGCAAAAAGGTTAAACATAAATAAACTCTTCAAAATGTTACACATATACAGGGTGTGTTTAAAAGGTATGTGCAAACAGGCACTATGTGATTTTTTATAAAAAAAAATGTGAAAATAATATAGAACAACTTTTTTTCATTTGGGGTCTAGTTTTCGAGAAAGTCAAGTATGAAAATTTGCTTTCCACATACGCATTTATAACTAACAATAAGACACGGTTCGTTCAGCGATATACTATCATGCTCGTAAACAATATTTGTGCAGAATTTTTCAACATGACGGGGCTCCATCCCTACTGTATTTGATATAGTAAAGAATTTTCTTAATGAAAATTACGAATGTTGGATTGGTCGTGGAAGGAAAATCGCTTGGCCACCAAAATCTTCAAACCTTATTTGTAAGGACATATCAAAAGTATGGTTTACAGCGTAGATACTAAAAATCTAAAGCAATTAAGACAACGTATAGACGATGCATTTGAAAACCTAAAATATTCAAAACACATTACTTAGTGTACAACCGTTCGTAATTAGATTCTGTTTGTAAAATATTCTTTTTTCTATTTCTTCTTAAATCCAATAGCTTGTAAATTCTGCATAGATATTGTTTATAAATATGATAGCCAATATGCGTCATGCATCATGCGACAAACGGCGAAAATTTCGGTTCAGGTTATTCGGTATACATGGTACATAATCATGCGATTTTAATTAATTTTATAATGGATCATCATGAATCGAAGAAATAACCATTACTTCTTTACATACTTATTGCAACTAAAATGAACATTTAATTGAAATCAAATTGGTGCATTTTACACCGTATACATCAATGCATTATGCTATTTTCTTACTGAAATACTTAAAGACAGTGCTGCTACGTAACCGTCTTTGGCATTCTTATCTGGGGCTTTCATTTTCAGATAATACGTACACACACAAACAAAATTGGACAATAAATAATAAATACCAGCAGATTGAAAATAGGAAATAGGAAATTTTCACAGAAAATATTTTTGGATCTAGTATTTTAAGTACTCATGATTTACCTGTTTCTACCTTTTAATTGCGGGACTATAAAAATATAATACCCCAGGGCGGCAAAACTTAAACTTGCTCTTGGCCATTTCCCTTCCCTTGTTTGTTTCAATAAGTACAAATTGTCGATCATTTGACATAATTAAAACTGAACATAAAGGAAAGTTCTCGTGCGCTTCTCGTGGTTTTCCCGGGCCTAGACATTGACCTCGAAAGCGAGGTGATTGCGGTAAGTTCAAGCAGTTGGTGCAGAAGAAAGTGCAAGCCAGCCTCCGATCGGACCGCATGTATCGCTTGTTTAATTGAAGTAAAATGTCGGGCAAATTACGTACTTACACCAACACATATGCTTCGCGTTGACATTGGCATTGGCTGCAATGTATATACGCTTTGTAACGTATGTACGCGCTGTTCACATGAATTTATGAAATTATTTTACGATATCTTTGCGATCTGTCAATTGGGAATTTAAATCTCTCACACTTTACAAGTTTGTTCCTCCCTCTTAATTCCCATTTTGCAATGTTTGGTTTGTTAATGGAACACTGAATGGTTGTAAAAGGTTGTACTTATGTATACTACCGGCCAAACGTTTAGAATTACTATCTGAATTGTACCTAGAGTTGGGCATCAATTGATTAAACTTTGTAATCTGATTGATCTATTAATGCTTACGATTGAAAAAATGATTTGTCGAAAAATGGAGAACTGATTTCATCGACTGATAAAATTAATCGCGAATCGTTGCTTAAATATTTGCTCATCTCTAGTGATATCTGTATGGAATCTTCAGCTAATTTTCTTATTAATTTACAATTAATAGCACTTTACTTAATTTCCATAGATTTTTGACTGAAGATCTTCTCAAGATAATAAAGTCTACGTTCTTTCTTTTCCTTAATTCTTATGTTTCTCGAAATATATACTGACTCTAAATTTTTAATCATTATTGTGTTTTTGCGATCGATTAATTATGAATTTAAATTTCTTGCGAGACGCAAGTATGTTCTTTCTTTTTGATTTCCATTTTGTGATGTGCGGTTTATCAATGGAACATTAAATGATTTTAACAAATGATTAAAAAGTTAAAACGTACCCGGAATAAAACAAGTATAATTGCAAAAGAAAGTAGTATTTAGAAAGGAATTTATCTAAAAGAATAGTAATGCGGTATAATCATATCGAATGGAAGAATAGATTATGGAGTGCAAAGTAAATAGCAGAATATTGAAAAACATGAATTGCTTTTAAGAGGAGAGTTGTAAAATCAAATACCAAATCAGTCATCTTTCACCTTTCAAATATCCACGAGATGAGTGTCATTGCTCTTCAACCAGGTCCATTCTCTCTCAAGTTTATTGCAGCCGCCATCGCAACAACGATAACAACATGTAGGTTAAGAACGATGAATCGTTTCCAGTATTCGATGGAAAGCGATATTTGGTATTATCTATGTAAGTAACGTACACTTACTGGCATAAGTTAAGAAGCAAAGTGTTCATTTGCAAGCTTCTATATATTCTTTATCTTCTGATATATATAGCTTCAAATGAAAAACAGCTGAGAAGATAACATTACATACATCGATAAACAATAAATTATTCCACTTTTAATTCTAATCCGTGTATTTCGGGAGGTAAAGAATCTAAAAATATTCGCAAATGGTTACGTTATTTCTTTACTTTTATCAGTAAGTGTATATTAGAAGGTCCTATTCAAGGGCACAGTTAGGTATTGGATAAGTAGGCTGTAGCCTAGGGCAGCAGCTTTTCTACGGGGCGGTGATTTTAGGCGAAATTTTCACTTTAGATTCTTCTGTATACAGTATATAAAATCATGCATATTTCAATTAATTTTACGGTAAAGTTTATTAATGCGACCTCAACGATTTTTATGAAATTTGAACGTGTTGTAATGGACGATATTTTGAACAATTTTTTCTTTTTCCAATTTTAGGCGATTGGCTTTAGTTTACAAAATATTTGCAAAATGTTTAAATGCTTAAATATTTGCAAAATAATTGCAATTATTTTGATAATGTACAATCAAATTTTTAGTGTACGTATGCGTCCGTGACAGTGTATTTCTTTTCATGTTACAAATGAGTCTTTGTCAGAAATTTCTTAATCGTGTTATATCAGAGCAGTAATGCAGTTTCTAATTCGCGTTATAAGAGTACCGCATTATAATGGGTCATAATGTACGTTTAAAGGATATCTTTTAATGTTAATTAAAATTAAAAAGTATAGAAAGTTGTTTGTACACAGTCCAACGTGGCTCATTCACGGTCTATGCGCTACTAAACGTATTAAATATCAATTACAGACGAGGTACAGAATAGACCTATCTCGTCTTATGGGATTTCGTGTCACATGATCTGAAATGCAGACATTTAAAAAAAATCGGAATTTTCGGAAGCATATCTTTCTTTTTATGGCTTGAAAATGAATGTAAACACTTTTAAAGTATTTTAATATGCAAAATATAGAAGCAAAAGCAAGGCTATAGATTTTACGCAGTGGAAAATGTAAAATGATAATGATAACGGGGGCTACGTAATTCTCGGACCGTGTGATAGAAAAATACATTTGAAGATAGATCTATTCCGTACCTCGTATGTGAATCGATTAATTATCATAATTTTGAAAAGTTTAGATCCCTTCTTTATCGATCGTGTAAATGTTCTCCATTCGATGGTGAATGATAATGGCAACAGTTTTACGATTCTAACGATCTAGCAAATACCGATGATTACGCTAGATTCACGAGCGACGCACTTGTCTCGAGAGAAAGGAAGTATGTAGTATATAACCACTCTCTATCTGACAACTTTTCCCTTCGTTTCGGCCGACTGTTCGTCGGCAATCAGCTATAGCTTGACGATGAGTCTTGAAAGCAGTTTCACTCATTCAGCCATTTATATAGAATTCCAGATACAACCGTTTCAGATTATCAGCCGCTAGAGGTAATGCTTCATTCGGAAACCTTAGCTTTCTTCGTTGGTTAATTCGATACAAAACAATGATGCATTTGAGGAATCCTGTTTAAGGGGTTAAATGCTATGGGTTTAAGGTAAAATTCAAAGTATCAAACCTTCGGATTTTCAAGCTTTCCAATTTCCAAGCTCGCAGCTTTTCAAGTTTCTCAATTTCCAAACTCGCGACTTTTTAAGCTTTCAAATTCCGAACCATTGATTTCGTATATTCATAAGGAATGTGTGAGAGAGCGTGCGTTTAGAAGAAGTGTGCCCTTTTTTTGCCAGTTGTAGGTGAGTCGTGAAAGGGGATGTTTTAACTAAATCAACCAATGTTGTATGTTCGTATAATTAGTGGCTAGAGTATTATCTTCATCTTTTTCGTGCAACTATTCGATAAGAATATGATGACGATTTTCAAATAGTGAAATATTTAAGTTTGCCGGCGTGATTGATTCTCGGAAGTGTTATGCTCGTAACACGTGTCAAATATTTAACCAACACAGTCAAATATTATTTCGGTGGATACACGCTTGACTAACATTCCGTAACACTCGTTTCCGCGATACGCGCGACCACGATGCCAAAGTATGTCATTAGGCGTTTAATTTTAGAGACGTGAAAAATATTTTTGATCCAAAATAAGCATACTTCGTTCGAACCGTTATTAGCGATTTTCTATAAATCAAAAAATTGCAAAAAGTAGTAGTTTATCTAATCATTATTAGAACTACGCTTAATTCTTTAACACAATTTTACTCCTCGTAACTTATTTTTTAAATTTTTACTAAAATCCAATCTTCACATGTGAATCACCAAAGTCCTCGAATTGCAAGAAGTATTTAAAAGTAAGACAATTGCTGTGCTACATGATACAGAATCATTATTAGAGGTGATATTAAGAAAGAGAGGAGCTAAATGATTTTTCTGATAAAATATTTTTGTACTTTTTATTCCAAATGTTGCTTTTTGCAACATATTGATAAAATTTTGCGGCAGAAACTTGAAACACTTTGCATAATGAAGCAACAGTTTGTGAAATTGAACGTTGGTAGCAGGATATACATACGCGATTCGCACACGTTTGCACCTTTTTATGCATCGTAAAGTTTGTGTTTCAGCAGAATGTCCGTTGTAGAACCAACAAATCTGCAATTTTCCAAGCAATGGTTTAAGTGATTTCAAAGCAGTCTCGTTCATTCCGTATAGTTCCATTTATGTACTTACGATATTACAGAACATTCTGCTCGTGCGGATGAAGTTACTTTATATTTATCTTAAAGATAGAAAATACACAATTTTATCAGAAAAAGTCTGTTAGCCTTCCCATCTTGAATGCCTCTGAGAGATTAGAGAAATTCAAATTCAAATGTTTGGTAAATCAAAGCGTAGAAAAATATACAATTGGGATGCAATATTAAAACGTTTACAAATTCCAACAGGTTACGATTTCAAAGGTTCGAATGTCCTAAAGTTTGTACATTCTAAGAGTTCGAAACTTCAATGGTCTGAGATTCTCCAAATTTGTAAATTTCTAAAGCTTGCAATTTCAAATAATTAAGAATCCCAAAATTTGTAAATTCCAATTGTTTTAAACTATAGGGGCTTAAAAATAAAAAAAATCTGGAAATTCGAATATTTGCAAATTCCAGAGGTATGCGATTTCGGTGGGCGAAAATGTTTAAATTCTCCAGAAAGAAGGTGTTTATAATATTAAGGACAAAAGTGTACATTTACACAGCTGATTTCTAGCTTAAAGAATGCTACGTGTTAGATGATGCTAATAATTATTGCACATTGTCAATAGTAGCGGCACCTGCTTCACGATTTCTGTTCAGAATTTATTGACCTAGCAAGTTGCAAATTAGTGAATGTTTATATTGCCTTCTCTAAATTTATCTCCTAATTAAAATTCGTCATTTATTTCCTATTTTGGTGAAAGTTTTGATTGAAGTTTCGCCTGAACAGAAGTGGAGAACGTTTTGTTTGTATAACTACCTCAAATACATTGATCAATTACTTATTAGAACTTTTTTCCTTAAAACTTAATTCAACTACTAATTTAGGTAGAAATATTATTAAATAAGATTATATAAAATAAAAATATGTGTGTAAACTATACTGAATTAAGTTTTTCGGTAACAATGACATTTAACCGTGCAACTACTTTTAAATAAAAGTGTATCGCATATTTGCATCGCAGTAATATTCGGATATTTTAGAAATAGGAATATTTTGCCTATAAAATTTGCAAAAAGCGTGATTTCAATATTTTGTAGCATACCCATTTTGTTTAGTAACATCATTTAACGTTTCAACATGTTAATGTTTAAGTTGTCTTTTATTAAAGCACATTTTTTCCTTTTTATGAAATGTTAAATTTCTAGTGTTAATACTTAGAAATACAATGTTATACGGACATGGAATTATATTCGAGCTGCTTAGGTATAAAACGAATATATTCAGCAGTTCGAATGCTTTTATAGAATTGCTGAATTGCGGAACATAAGTAAGTATCTGAATATTAGTGTGACGTGAAAACGCAACATTCTTATATTTAAAAGCTATTACACAATTAAATGTTATTGTTACGAGAAGATTGTTTACATATTTTCAAGCTACGTTAAATAATTCATATTTTCGTAAAATAAAGAACATGAAACTGAACTCATCTTTTGGTATGCAAAATAACAAAGTCGGAGATAGTGCTCTATCCGAACATTAGTGTTCGTAACTGTATTTGTCCACATTAAAAATTGTTATAATAAATCATATTACAATTGTTACCATAATGTTTGTCAGATGTAAAAAAAGGCAACCGTTTATGCCTAGAGTTAGAAACAGTGGACATTTTAATATAATACTTTTGGACAAGAGTGTATAACGGGTAATAGTCAGCAACTTTTGTGCCACTTAAGGATTTAGTATCATTTACAATTTGGTCCACGAGTGATCCGGTTTAGTCATCGTTCATTCATCATGTTTTTATTGTGTTTTGATAAAAGTCACAGGTGTGGGAAGAAAGGAAAAAGAAGAAGCCGAAGGAATCCGACTGCACAAGGAGAAAGCGCGTTCGGTTACTTTCGTCGACGCATACACGTATACTCGTAGTTCTTCCTGTGCTTTTTTCTTCTTGCTTCGGCTTCTTGTTTTTTCGCTCATAATGGATCTCGGTCAAGGAAATATTCGTTGACGGAAGTTACGTTCCTGCGTCGTGTTTCGAGTAATCTTTCTTGGACCACTCGCGAAGACTCATGGTGGGCGATAAAAAGAACTGTATTAGATTCCCGGTTATCCGGTCTCGCTTTAACCGGTCACGCTTTTATGTGGATAGAAACAACTGATCAAGAAAAAAATTATTGAAATTTCTATGAAATATATTTAGCGGCTACATAGTTCACCTACAATTGCTACGTTATTTTTAAAAAAAGTGGCGTGCATTATTTAATATAACTACAGAAGACTCCCGATTATCCAGTCCCACTTTAACCGGTTTCTAGTATAACCGGTCACATTTTTTGTTGAGATAAAACAATTGTCCAAGAGGAAACTTATTGAAACTGCTATAAAACAACATATATTGAGCGACAATTGGCACATTATTTTGAATGCAATTGGCATGTGTTTTCGGATTAACTGGCCATTCGTTTATCCGACCAGAGTTTCAGACCCATAGAGGCCGGTTAAGTGAGAATCTATTGCAATAAGAAAGTTTCGTACGTGACAATTCGAACTTTGAATATAAAAAAATTTGACCCCAAATTGAATAATCAAAGTTAATATTCAATTTAAGTTATCATAAATGGCGAATGGATCGGCAGCCCTCACTTAAGGGGTTAATATTATTAGTATTGCATTCAAGATTGTTGGTTTGATCAGCAAAGTCTCTAGATATTTTACAGGTTTTGCATTCCAAATTGATCCCTTTGCAGATCGTATTCACCATTTGCAAATTGAATTCATTTTTTTGTAAAACAAAGTCACCTTCTCCAATTATGAATCCCATTAAATGCTATATTTCATTTCTTTATCATTGTAATGTGTAAATAAAAAAGTTAAAATTTCAAAGATTTCAAAATGCTAAAGTTAGAAATTAGAATGTATGGAAATTTTACAAGTTTGAAATTTTAATGGCTTGCTAATCTTAAAATTTATCAACTGGATTGACGGAACATTTGTTCGTCAATTTCTACAACGTTTTAAAGAACAGCAAGGTGAACTATTCGTTGGTACACCTATTATTATTCACAATTCAAAAAATCGCAATGTCTTTTTGTAATTTTCTAAATTATAGAAATAACGGTAGGCTACCGTTATACTAACTAGTGATTAGAAGCACATTCTAAATGTTTTGAACTGTAAACGTTAGAATATACGAGTATAATGTCTTTCTTTATCAGAATAGTTCTAGATAACAGCAGGCAAGCAAATGGAACTTTTAGCATGTAAATAGTGGCTTTTACATTACGTGTGACAGTCAATAATCAACTACGCTTTCAACGGGGTAAACATCTGTAATTTACATTCACAATACAACGCTACACCATTAATTAGCGACAAGTTGTTACTTGACTCAGAATCTAACAATAAGTTGACGAATAAAATTTTAACCTTCTATAACCTGAATTTTATTTACTATCACGATGAAAGAAATTATAATTAAGTCAAAATTTTCATTTCAATGTAAAATTCAGGAATTAGTAATTACTGTGTGACTGCTTAGCATCAATATGGTAATAGAAAATAAAACACAGTTGTACAGTGACACGCAAAAAAAATTTAAATATATGGATATGTAGGTTTTAATTCTAGCGATAGAGAACCATCAAAAAAAAAAAATAGCCAATAATATAGTAACGAAGATGGCAAATCAGAAAAGAATGGATTATTCGTCGGTTCATTGGTCTTCGGTGTTAAATTTACATATTCATATTCGCCGCGTGAAAGGTTGACTTCCAAAGCTGACATGATAAAAGAAGAGGAAAACGTTTTGTCACATATGATATTTGCAAAAATAAGTATTGAATGAAAATTATTCTAAATTAACGATTGAACGTCTTTTATTAATAATTTCTAATAACATTAACACTAAAACTACCAACGATTCATTTGTACCAAAAAAATAAAAATAATAGATACTTGAAAAAATGTATGTTGCAAGTGAAGTAAATCTTTATTTGTATTATGTACAGAAAATAATGAAATATTCTCAAAAATGCATCGCTGTAAGTTTACATAATTATTTATGCTAAATTACTGATCGGTCAATTGAGCGACTTGGTAGTTTTATCGTTAGTGTTAAATATTAATACTATTAATCAAATTGGTTGCTACTAGGGGATCATTTTTCAATCGCTGTAAATTATAACATTTTTATTTTTGCAAATTGTCAATTCTTATTCAATTTCTAAAAAGGACCTTCCCCTTTTGTTAAGTTCCTTTCATACTAGTAATCACTTTTTTAAAACTTAAATTTTATCGATTCTAGCTTAAGTCGGTAATTGGAGGTCCTTCCCTTATACATACTTTCAGCAAAGGGTGACCTAATTTTTTAAAGCCTACATACATACGTTTTTCGTAACAAAAGGGTTAATTTACAGTTTCACTACGGCGTCGTATATCGATCATTCCAGTGCACGCACCTTACAGAAACAACCAGTCCAGTCGGCCCACTAAATATCCAGAAGACCAATTGAAACTGGTTCTCCTCCATATTTGCTCGCGGACTTCTTTTAAAGAAGCACATGTCTACAATTCGAATTCATTGAAGTTTCATCAGATTTTCGATACGGTTGGCTATAATGAGGGAATTAGTGCACAGCAAGTAGGTTTGCCTGTGTCAAAATTTTTTTTGCTAACGAAAGTATACAATTATACTAAGAAAGTATTGAAATTGAATCTGGCTGGCATACTTATTAGGTGATTGCATGCAAAATTCCGATGTTCGCACGCTGACAAATTCGAATTTGTTCTTATGGATCGAAAAGTTTATATGGTGAACGATGTACAGTACTGTGCAATAGTGGCAATTAACCCTTCCGCTGCGGCACTTTGTCATTCTTTAACACTAGAATAAATGACCCATTCGCGATTTTTCCAGGATCTTAAAATGTGTAAATTCCGTAACTTTTAAATTCCAAAGATGCAGATACTTTAAAATTTTAAAATTCGTATGATTAGAAGTTCCAAAAATTTGAAACTTCGAACGCTTGAAAACCCCAAGATTCATAACGAAATAGAAGAAAATAACGTCAAAATGTTGGTTCCACGTAGGTGCTAACATAATTTTGACATTAGCTCGATAAAGGAATGTGCCTCTGTTTAAAATATACCGTTGTAAGGTAAAAGTCTTGGAAACATAACTGTGCAAACAAATTCTACCGATCTTTACATAAAATTACAACTATCACCTACTTTGGTCAGCTCGAATTCTAATCGAGTTGCTCAGTCGTTTCTCTTTTAATAACTTTTTAATTGGCTACGAGTAGTTGAGTTAATTATTCGTACACAAGCACGTGCTCTTCATATTTAGCAATGTATAATATAATGTTGAAATATTCATAGTGATTTAATCACTGGACTGCGGATTCTTATGCATTTATGGGAAACTTAAATGTACAAAAAGGCGCAGGATGCATTTAATATGCAAAAACATACGAAGTGTTCAAAGTAAAGTATTACTACACTTCTAGGGTGAAACTACTCTTTCTTTAAACTCCATTCTTTTAATATTGTTAATGAAAATAAGAATTTGCACGAAGATCCGCATTCTATTGGCCATTCGCTGTAGTTGAAAGCTGACAGATCCATGACAAACGCGTAGCATTAGATATGTGTATACTACTAGTGGATTTGAATATTCGGAAACGTGTTTCACGGTTAAAGGACCACTGACCCATTTTAATCTGTCGCTTCGGAGACGACTTCTACGCCTTGCATCGCTTTCTCTTGGATCCATATTTACATCCTCACATCTGTCCGTAAGATCTCCCATAAAACAGCCGTAAAATAGCTATGTATTCTAGACATAGAAGAATAATGATAGTAACGAAAGAGGAGGAAGCGATGTAGCCTTTGGTTCCAACTTAACACAAAATGATAGCTAATTGTTTTAAATTTTGAAATCATTTGATAAAATATACATGTGGATACTATACACGCGTGCATTTAAAATGTGATCGAAATTAAATTTTCTAATATTTCTGGATTTCTTCGAAGCTAATCTACTTTGATCTTATAGTTGATCACTTCTAATATTCCAACGGATTTAACTTACAGTTAGGACACCTACTTGATCAAATTTATTATTGGAGCCCAACCATTTCTAATTTAATATCATTTAACTTGCTCAAATTGGGGTTTAATCAAATTTATTTGTAGAATCTAACCGGTACTAATGTAATATCGAATATAACTCGTTCAAATTGGAATTTAATCGAATTTATCGGAAGAACCTAACCATTTCTAATTTAACATCGAATTTAACTTGCTTTGAAACTCAAATAATATACAAACACATTGGAAACGCCTTGAAGACGTCCCCTTAAGTGTAAGATATTCGACACGTCTCTAAAACGTAACTTTTTCAAAACATCTTTCATCGTGGACGCTGCAAAATAGCGTTAGCCAAAATATTAACACTTCGCAAACGAGTACCTACAAATAGCTAGCTTAACATGTTCATTATTTTAATTATCCAACACTTCAGTTATTCTCAAATACATTTGTAAAAGAACAAAATAATAAGTTGTAACATACATCTAACCCGCTCTTTAATGTTTCTAAAATCATTTATTTATTTGTAAACATAGAAATAAAATTAATTGACCATATATACACCTTTTGGTCGATGACCTTGCATTTTTCTGGTAGCTAAACAATTCCTCTCCTATAGAATTCTTGGGCATTGCTAGCGAAAAACTGATCTAAACAAGATGAATGTATATTACAACCCAATATTTTTTTTTTTCAAATTAACCTGATATATTTGGGAAACACTGTATCTTATAAGCCAGTACGTTGTTCCCTTTCCCTTTCTCCTATCCCAAATCATCTCGAAACTTCTCGGACCATTGGAAGCAAAGATCCCAAAACCCCAAGGAACCAAACATTCCAACCTTCACCTTCGAAATCGAGGCCACGTCCAACTCGCGTCGTGTAGCCGGTGCTCTTCGAACCGATCCCATCATGGTTCCTCATCTACCAAAGTGGTGGTACCTCGACAAACTCACCAAGGCTCCCCTCGACCATAACTCCCTCGTTTTCCAAACCGTAGGAAGAAGGGGAAAGCAAAGAATCAATGCGGGGTGGGACACGCGTCTCGATCCTTCTGACCGATTCCGTACGATTTATCCCCACATTCGACATAAGCTTCCACCTCCCGCGGTGGGGTTTTGGCCTCGTTTAATGTTTCACGTGCCGATGAAATCGTACCACCTCCGGGAACGCGAGGCTACCACCAGGAACATCACGGATCCGACGACAGCAAAGTTATAAAGCACACCGGTGAAGCGACTACGAGGCGCTGCCACTTTGCCGATCGACCTCGTCGTATCACGATCCTCGTTCCCCGTGAAACACAAGTAGAAACAACCGATTCCTGGCGGCACCTCCGTTGGTGTCACCTGCTCCATCAGAGAGTTATTCGAACGGGACATGTTTCTTTGACGAACGCCGCGCAACTGCGTGCATCATACGGAAGTTCCAAGGGACTTCAAAGTATAGAAACGCGATTGTGACGATTTCGCTACTAAATTCGGTAGACTTTAATTAGTATTATACTTGAGGTTCGTCGTTGGTGCGCGCCGACAACACAGGATCATTAGAGCACGCTGTTAACTTTCTGTGACGATCCGTGATATTCACAAGGTAAGAGGTGTGAGCTTTCGTGGGTGAGAATTTGGAACGAAAAGTGGAAAGAGAATAATATAACTCCGTATTGTTCATTTGTGGTTCGTTTTACATGATAAACACCTTAACCTTCTCTTGTCGAGATGGAGTCTCAGAGACTGTTGATTCTATTCTATTTTTAAATATTAGGTTACAAGTTTTATTAACTCCTTGCCGCGTAAACCTGTGTCACGGGTTCATTTGAACTGTGCTTCTTTGTACAATTCTACACCGTTATTATTAACAATTTGCACTTCTGTCTTAGCTTTCTCTATTTTGGTAGTGACTTATTCAAAATTATGAATTTATGTTACAAACTTTGATCACTTTGGTAGGCGAATTGAAGAAAAATTTGAATATTAAAGGATTAATCCTGTCGCGGTTCTTGTCTCATTTTTTACCAAACGGTGTCCTTATTTTTCTACAAACTTTCCTAATTTAGAGGCAAATACATATAAAACGGTTGTTATTAACTCCTTAAGGACCGTGCCCGTGTTTATACGGTCCCATTTTATTGGTGCCAGAAAGAATCAAGGTACTATACTGTAGAAGCTGTGATGCATCCTCGAACGTTGTATCTAAGGGTGTTCAGGATTTCAAGAAATGTCCAACGTTCCCGAAAGTATCCGACATTCCCGAGAATGTTCAGGATTCCGGATTCGGGGAAAAAAATTCTCATCGCGTCTTGATTTTATAGTTTCGAATTCCCCGTCATTTCCAAAAATCACGAAAGTATTTAACAAAACGAATACCGAAATGAAATCTCAAAATTCTCAGGAGTATCGAGAATCCTGAAAGTGTCGGGAATCGCAGATATATTCAGGAATCTCGGATATTTTCGGGATCCCGCACACTCTTAGTTGTATCATGTTTTTGTTTGTATCATACAATGACTGGTGTATAGAAATTACTTATAACAACCTAAATTAGTAATAAACTTTGTAAAAAGACATCACATTGCATTAAACAAGGAATATTTTTCTCAGAATTTTTAATCCTAATACTTCTTTGTATGAACGTATTAATACGATTATGGAGTCTTGCAATTCTTAGGGAGACAATATTTTCTAAAGCACCATCGTTTTTCTAATTTTATCGTGATATGTTACTGGCCATAATAGGTACTTACTAAATCAATACTATATAAATTCGGGAAGATTTGATAGATTTTTGCAAAAAGAAAATTGGTCCTTAAGAAGTTAATATTCGTAAATTTAGATTTTAATTTCTGTGTTGAAAATTTTTCCTTTTAGAATTACATAAATTTTCTAAAGAAAAAAGAGTGTGATAAAATGGAATAAAGTTTCGAAGATCAAAGCAGGGCTAATTCAACTCTTTCATGAGCAGACTATTTCTTACTAAGAATTTTGTTGTTGTAATCTACCGTATTATTTGGTCCACAATCAGTATTAAATTTAGTTAATTTTTAAGCACTCAAGTGAAACATACGCGTCTCATTAGTCGCAAAAAAGTCAAATTAAATGTAAGAAATTAGTGCAATGGATCTCTCAGCTTTGTGATATTTATTTATTAAGGAAACGTGTAACTAAAAGCAGTAAGTGGAATTGACAAAAATCTTTTGTATTTGCTAAAAGTTAACAAAATCCGTAGATTCCATGTGGAACTTTACGACTCGATAGTGGAGGATTAAAGAGAAGGCATATGATATCCAACTACAGTGGGGTACTCTATGTCGAACATTTTTTCTTCTTTAAATGGAAGTGCTACAACGAATGATTGGATCATTCTATTGCATGTTTCCAATTGTTGCAACTCGTGGACTTGAAGTGTACTAATTATGTATGCTACAATGAACGAGGTTTTAGTACGAATTAATTCGTTGTAGGATACTCCACTATATACCGATCTTAACTCCTGAACGTCGGGTTTGATATCTCGTACTGGTCATACATTTACACGCAATAGCATAAACTACTTTATGTTACTTAAATTACTCTAATTAATTTCTTGATTTATTAAGCTACTTAAATCTTTCAGTATCTTGTCATTCTATTGCTAACCCTTTGAAGACGAGTAGCGGCAAATAATAGCCAGAGCATTTTTTACGCTTCACCGCAAATCGACATTTAAACCAAAAAATTCGGTTAATACCATTACTAAACACTTTTGTTAATAATTAGGTAAACATTTGTTATTAAGTATTATCGTGCCTCGATCGGTTTCATAGTTGGACGAAAATTCGTCAAATGTTACTATCTCCAGTGGTTTAATAATAGAATGGAAAGGCTTAATCATAGAATTTAATTCCATGTTTAGTTTTCGCCTCCTAGTGCTCGTTGTTAAGCGGTTAAAAGCGTTAAAACTTACGGCAAATAACAAACTAAACGGACAAGTACCTACGCGTATAAGGAAATTTAAAATAGGACTAGAAAAATCTGGTAAAATATATACGCATACAGAGTGAAAACAAAGTAGCAAATTCTACAGCGTGCAAAACGTCTAGAAATTAGCTTATCGTCCGGTAATAAACAGCTTGTATCGTGTGTGTCGATTGTGAACGTGCAACGGCACGTTCCGTTGAAGAAACTGGTCTGTAGGTGATTTCACCCAACTTCCAAGGATTATGAATTGATTTACTGAGACTTTCTCCGAGGAGATCATTCGCGCGTAGGCCAGCTGTTTGAAAACCGGTGCCATTGTGGTCGTACTATACTCGTACAATTAATACAAATCACGAATTGCCATTTTCTTCCAGTAAAATGCTAAAAACGTAGTATATTCGTTTCGATAATTTAATCGTGTGCAAAAATTGGTTGTACTTAAAAAAGGTTCGGGGGTTTTTTGAGGGGAATAAAACTTTTTCGTTTGAGGCTTCGTTTTGGAGAAAATCGAGTTTCTCCATTCACCGAGTACATTATTGGCTGTCAATGAACTATTGACGACTTCTACTTTTACACGCAGATATCGACACTGTATTAATCCCTTAAACGGGGAAAGCAAATCTATCTGCTATTTATAATAACTCAAATTATATATTAATTCTTTGTGGGCTGTAGTTATTTTCAAAAGATTGTTCGATAGATCAATACACATTGTAAACGGGAAAGACTTATTGGCAAACTTATCATTGACATGCAGCCTAAGCATAAGATTTGCTAAAAATCGTTGTCCACTCACACTGGACATAGGATCGCAAAGAGTTAATTTCAATAATTTACTTCTAATTCATTTCTTGTAAAATGCTTCATAGTATTGTACACTGCATTTGCTTATCAAATTCACATCATTCTAATGAATTTTGGTTGTTAAATATCAAACTGAACCTCAACACAATAGAATCCACAATAGTTTTCTCTCTGGTTAAGGGTTTAATTGTCGACAGCCACGCGTCGCCTGAGTGCACGTGTACTCGGCGCCTTTCTAAACTGAGACACTTCGTACGTGCACCTCGTAATCAAAGGGTTGAAAAACATTAGAATCCGAGCTAAACTAAAACTGTAAATGACAATAACATAAATACGACAATTAGATCCAGTTTCCAAATTCAAAAGCTTGACATGCTTAGCATGGAAATTCAAAACCTTCAAAATTCGAAGGCTTGAAAGTTCGTGCATTTTGTAAAACTAGAACAATAATTGTTAATAAATTAAGTAACAAAATGATACAAAATTATCTTGTAGAAAACGCACAAAAGTTATTGTTTACAATTAGTAATATTGTTGAAATATTCTTCAATTATTTTAATGGCCAGTGGAAATGTACATATTTATCGTGAAGTAATGTAACAAGTTTATTTAATGGAAAACGATGTATTTAGTTTATGTAAAAGATATGGCAAGATAAATTTGCAAGACAGTTAAGGCTTATTTTGAATGTTAAAATAATACAATAATATTTAAATCTTCATTTAGCGAAAGATAAAGACGTTGAATTTTTTCATTTTAACGAGTAAGCAAAATATTTTTACACAACAAAATACAGAGTCCTACTTACGCAACTTAATATTATGCGTTTATTCATACCATTGACATTACAACTTCACTTACAGTAGAGCTATATGTATCCAAACTAATTGGAAGACACATAAAGGAATTTTTGGATAATGGAACAATTAATCTTTTAATACTAAACTTCACTTACTTAAATACAAATCAAGAAAATGGATAGCTTGTTTAAATATTTATGGACCATATACATTTTTGAATGCTTTAATTACGTAAGTCTTTTAATATAAACAACCATGTTATGAATTAAATAGGGAAAAGTACACCTTGAATATGATTTCTACATACTTGCGACAACAATTATCGAAATTATTTATATGTGAACATGCGATGATTGTAATTGTGTCGTTTCGGTTGCGTATTTACTTGGTAGCGCAATATTTTTATCATCAAATTTTTCCAAGTTTAAACAGTCAAACGCTATGTCAGATTTTCTTATTCTCTTTCAAAGAGCTTAATATGTACACCACATGTACTGTATTTTATCACTATATTTTCAAGTAACTGTAGATTTTATTTTCGTTGTTCGTATACAATGTAATTCGTGCAAATAATATATTGTACTATAATGTATTTGTTAAGATCCGGAAGTTAGCCTTTTGTTTGGATAAGAGGATATTCGGATAGTAGGACATTTGGATATTAAGGTATTCGGATAATGAATGTTCGAATATGGGAGGCTGTACTGTATTAATTTGACAGGGGAAAGTTCACTTTTCTAAATTTACTGCAGATAAATTATGAATATTTTTTATTATCAGAAAAAAACTTCAATTTCAATGCTTATATCACATTTATGAAGCAATTATTTTATTTGATTCCGTTATCCAAGCAACACTACTTAAGTAGAAACCTAATGAAAAATTAACGATATTAAACAAAAGCAAAGCTTATTCAACATCGATTTCACGAAACCGATTAACGTCCTATGCAGTGTCTGAATCGTGCTAACCTAAGCCGACTCTGTCTCCTTTTATGATACAAAGAATGATATACACAAACCCAGTGAAAAATCAACAACGTTGCAAAAATAATCGTGCATATTCAGCGCTAATTTTCGGATCCGATTGACGTACCACGAAGTGTTTCAATTCTCACCGTACGTGTAATACTTCACAGAAAATGAACAATATTTGATAACAAAAAAGTCATACATATTCAACTCCGATTTCACTGGTCCAACTGACGCTACATAAAGCGTCTCAAGTAGGCTAATTTGAGTAAACCTAATCATTTTTTAATATATAAATAATACTACACATAATCTAGTAAAAAATTAATATGAATGCAAAGATAGTCAAGTATATTCAATACATGCCAACTTCACGGATTTGATTGTCGCGCGAGGTGTCTCGATTAGGCTAATATAAGCTGACTCTATCACCTTTTTATTCCTCGGGTCATTCTCCACCTTATCGTCGTGTTTTTATGTTTCTAAAACATTTGTTATTTTTCCCCATTTTAAGAAAACTATAAAATAGTTATTATCGATATTTGTAAATTTAAGCTTCAATTTGCATCTTGAAGGTTCTTTCTCTTAGAATTAGATAACTTTTCTAAATAAATAGGGATGCGGTTGAATTGAACAGAATTTCAATTTTAGACACTCAATAATTTACGAATATATTGCGGTTCTTTTATGCAAATGTATGCTTTTATAACCACAAGTGAAACAATAGAATGTAAATAGATATTTGTTTCACCCTCCAAGTATTATAACGTCTACTTTATTACAAAGATTTTATGTGCATTTCCTACTTTCTTGTATATTTAAATTTCCCATAAATACATAAAAAGTTGCAGTCTATTCATAAGATATTTAACCGTGAATATAGAATTCGATCGCTACCGATTGATATTTGATCGTTATCAGTGAAGAGAATCTAACCCAACCCCAATGAATCCTCTTTCACCATACTACATATGTACATGCAAGTCTAATAAAGAAACAAAATTTCAGAAAGAATTGAAGTATATCGGGTATCGATCTCACGGATCCCATGAATGCCACATAAGGTGTCTTAATCAAGGCGAGATGAAAGTTAAACAAGCTGTACAAGCAGGGGGAGAACGTATACTTGCACTTGCTACAAGTTCACGGTGAAGTTAGATCGTAAATGAAAGTAGACATTCCTACCTTGCCGTCGGAGCATCGAACCCGCTCGAAATCGTGCTATTCGAAAGATCCAACAAAACATGTTTTCCCGCAGACGATCGGGAGATAGCGTACAATCCGTCCAGTATAACGTGAAAGTTATATATGACGTTTCCATCTTTTAAGTGAACGACCGGATAACGCGCGTAGATGCTGCTCATTAAACGTAGGATAATGAGTATAAATTGTGCACGCAAACACAATCGAATCAGAAAAACCTTGATTTCCTTTTATTATAAAAATTAAGGATCTAAAATAACGTACGGTATAAATGCCAAAAATAGAAGATTTCAAAGTAGAAATGGGAAACACTTGTCTGTTCATTTTGACATTTGCATCGCTACGGATTTTCAGCGCTTACCACTTTTACGCATTACTGGCACTTTCATCTCTATTAATCGTAATGAAATTGGCACTTTCACGTTTTCAAACCACCGTGAAGTTGGCACTTATAATTTTACTCTTTTTCTTTATAAAATAAGCAGATAGGTCTCTCGTAAGCTTTTTATTGAGTGCCTCATCGTTTAATTAACATTTTCAGTGCTATACCCACACATATGTGCGGCCAAATTTTAATGTAACATATGGAATTTATAAATTTAGGTCTTTTACAGCAATGAGCGATCGACACAAAATATTTGCCAAATATGAACTCAGAAACACTGTAATAATTAATAAGATCCCGTTGTTAAAATTTTCTAAGAATTCGCTGTTCTATCAGAAATTAAAAATAAATAAAAAAAAGTATAGCATATCGTTTAAATGCATCGAGATAGCCTCCTAAAACTCCTCACATCCAAAAGAATAATTATTTACTTTTACGGATCTTTCGACAGCATACAATTTTTTTAAATAAAATTCCTTTGTACCTTTCAAAATAATAGGACAATTATTTACCCCATAAAACGTATAAAAAAAAGCTTAAATTAGCTGTTTATATTGCATTACATTATAATACGCCATTTAGGCTACACAACACTGGAATGAGTTTAAATGATGTAATTAAAAGTTCCGTATCGTAGCTATGATTTGAATTGACAAGAAAGACGTGTTGTTATCTAAATGTATTTAAAAACTTTTCAGTGAAAAGGAAATTATTCAAATGTTAGCAAATATTTATTTGTAATTAGTAGAAATAATGTTAAAGTTAGTAGAAATAATTGTTTTCGATATTAGTACAGCGATCAAAATTGTTTTCGTTATTAGTACACCGATTAAAATTGACTTGCCGTAAATTATACGATTTCCAAGGATCTTCAAACTGATAACATTTGATCATTCTGTCTTCGTTTTAGTACGAACGAATTTCGATCAGTTTATTCCAAGTTTTTACACGTTATATATATATATCTCATTTCACTTGCATAGAGTACGAAAACATCAAAATCTAACGATACGAAAGTAAATTGAAAAACTGATTAAAAAACCATGAAAAACCAACATATTTATGTCTTTATAAACTTTCTATATACATGATTGACTACTGGCCTACTCATTATAATATTCAGGTACCTGAATATATCAAATTTTCGAGATCCCGACCCGATCTCGAGAAAATTTTCCGACCCATCTCCAATCCGAAATTTCGACACATCCATAGTTGATTAATAACCAAAATAGTTAAAGTGGCCGCGTTAAGTGATCGACCGTTAATTAATCTTCTAATCAATATAATTACTGTTTTGATTATGTTCAGAGTACGCTTGCAAACTACACTTGTAATTTATAATCAATTTTCCATGCGGTCCCACCGCTCAATATTCAAATAAAAAATATAAGTTAGATTTCAATTCGTAGTGTAAGAAGATACATTTTCTCGCGCGAACCTTAATTGTATGCGCGCCAGCGTCTAGTTCTAATGAATCGAGCAGGAAAAACTTACGACATTTGTGGAACTCTTATAACCTTATCGCTATAGCGTTTGCAATATTTATATAAGCCAAAGATAAGCCCATGTACGACCCTATTCCGCTATCGTGGAATGCATTTTAAATTGCATCTAGCTTACTTATACTGAAAGTAAATTCCAACAGGTGTGGATCCGCCTAATAAATACAACACAAATTTTCTACATGAGAGTATTTTCTATTAGCCAGATTTCTATCCAATTCTTGCGAACAGTTTCTAAAACGCTTATCATGATCTTGTTCCAGGCAATGGCGGGCATAATTAATTCCACGGCAACTTTAATGAATGACGCCTACGACTACTACCTCTGGACGCTATCCCTTGCCGGTGAGTTGCTATATTAATGTAACATCATTTTCCTTAAATTCATAATTAACTTTTTCACCGTTTAGCCCATGCGTGGCACCAGCACTTTTAAAAGTATACATTTTTAATCCAGCGACGATACACAAACAACAGGACCACTTTAGATCTTAAAAGAGGGCTTTTAGTTAACCTGTAGTTAATACTAAAACAACAAAACCCGTAAAAACGACGAATTTCAGATTCCTTGTTTTAAATGCAATCTGTTCGCAAGCAATATTCCAAGTAGATTCATTTTAAGAATGAAAAAATAGGTGTGAAGTATTACATATTTTGCTAACTGAGAGTTATATTTATTAATTAATTATTCAAATATTAGATAAATTAAAATCAATAGAAGATAAATTTTATATACTCCACAAATTGACGAACGCGGTGATATTGGTACAGTTGATTACAAAAGTATCCGGCCACATTACGGATTCAAGATGTCTTGCCTTTAAAATGAAAAAAATTGACTTGAAATTTAATTTTAGTATAGATAAAACATCGATTTCAATAAACTTATGAAACGTTACCTTCGAACAAATAGTATAACATAAATGAATAATAAAAGAATGAAGATTTTTCAATTGTGTAAGACAGCCGAATATTTTTATAATCAACTGTATACATCCAATTTTGGTCGTTTCGCTGTTAATGAAAATACATAGAATTTATTGAACGGAAATATCTTGCCATTTTTTACTAAGAAATAGAATAGTTTTCCACCTACAAAACTGAGAAGTTCAATGATATATGAATAAAATCACGAAGCTACCGGAAAGTTGACCAAAAATTATCGAAAAAAGCGGTAAATATGTATCTTCGTAAATAAAGATAGAACTAAATAAAAAAGATCGCTTTTCAGTTCGACTACAAAAACGGCGTCAATTTTCCGTTCGACACAATACAAACTTTCTTTTCTAAATATTATACCACTTAGAACCGTCTACATTTACAGTGTATTATCATTTTAGTCAACAGTAAAACGGTTATCTATTTTTCATTTTCATTATCTTAAATATTAGGTTATGACAATGCTTTTAAAAAATGAAAAGGAAAACATGTTCAATGATTATATATTATCTTTTTCGTGACGTCAAAGTTCGGTGTAGTTTCGCCAAAAGATTTGAATGCGAAAATACTTAAACAACTGTAACATGTGTTTAATGCTAACGTTAACAATTGTAGATGAACGAACGAGAGGATGGCTTCTGGTCGATTCACCGAAACCTACTTTGATATACACGATGTTGTATTTACTCATTGTATGGGCCGGGCCAAAAATCATGAGAAATCGAAAAGCCTTCAAGCTAACGTGGGCGCTCGTTCCGTATAATCTTGCGATGGCTTGCCTTAACGCGTACATTGCGATTCAGGTACATTTTCAACATGAAAATTGATCATGTACCCCATATTTTTCACCTCGAACCATATTCAATTTTTACGTTCATTACAGTTATTCGTAGCTTCTACCAGGTTGAGTTACAGCTATGTATGTCAACCAATTAGGCACGTGACTCGTCCAGACGAATTGCAGGTATATTAAAAACATCAAGTAAAATGAGTTTTGTATAGTTAGTGGAACAGATACAGCGAAATCGTCAAAACTCGTCAACGGCATTGTAAGGATACCAAAGGGCTTCAAAGTAACTGGCGAAAATTTTAGCGGAAATAAGAGACTTGAAGCTCGTCAAGGCAGAATACGAAATTCCAAATGCATTTTTGTTAGCTTTCCGTTAATGAGTTCCCAAGCATGTACGGCCTTGAATGGGGTTCATGAATGGTAGTTCGGTAGTTCAACCTTTCGCGATCAAATTTCTTTGTTAATCGTTTCACTTGAGAACACTCCAGGTTTAAACGCTCACTGCGAATGAAATACTTTTTCGCGTATCGCGTACTTTATTGAGCAACTAATTGACTATACAACGTGCAACTAAATTACTATTTAGCTACTTTTTTATGTTCATCTCAAATACTGACAAATTTCATCGGTGTGCTGTGTATGATACAATTCCTAAACGCATATATGCGTCCATAGCAATCAAAGTGTTAAGAATCTTGTTACAATCTAGCAATTATTAGATTTGTAGTGGGTGCTAAATTATGATTAATTTTTGTAACATATATGCGTCCGATTAATCATGAAAGGGTTGAAGGCACACTTAACGACCTCGTTGTATGTATTTGTTCCGTCAACTATACACGAAATATTTGTATATTTATTTTAATATCTAGTCCTTTCTCTATTAGATCGCTCATGCTGTCTGGTGGTATTACTTTAGCAAACTTTTGGAGTTCTGTGATACGTTCTTCTTCATCCTCCGGAAGAAGGATAATCAATTAAGCTTCCTTCACGTTTACCATCATTCCACCATGTTTTCGTTATGGTGGATTGGTATTAAATGGGTCCCAAGCGGATCAAGTAAGTATCAATTCATCTGTGTCAGACTCTCTCCCTAAACAATCGTAGAAAGATAGACGACCGACTCCATAAATGGATAATTCGAAGCATGCCTTTCCGATTGTAATTCAAATCAAGCTGGATTGTTCTATCGACTGAATTAGCGTAGAAAGTCGACAAATTTTTTTTTTAATTTTGACATTAGCAAACAATGCTATCCTTAATTTAAAATAATACGAAACGTTAAACATAAGAATGAATCCAATTGCAAGTACTTTAACCCTTTCGCGGATAACGTGTTCCAAAATTTATTGCAGATAGACAACTGTGGCTGGTAAATTTGCAAAAATTACTTCACTATGTGATAATAGTAATATCTATGTTGTAACGGAATATTGACAATTGCATTTCCGGGCATTTCCTGAATTGTTTACGTGTCCGTAAAAAAGTTAATTTACATATTTGCATATGCGAGGAATCGAAAATTTCGTGATCGATACGAGATTAAAAAAGTATGTCGCCAATCGAGAATATCGAGATTTTGGAAAACTTTTGAGAATCTGAAAGCATGGGGAAAGCACCAAAATATTGGGATTTTAAAAAATTTCGAGAATCTAAATCTTAATTTCGGTTTAGCTATGCTGAATTCGACTTGGTTGCTTTAGTTTTGCTCCTGACTGCAACGTTGTAAATTGAAAGTCCAAAATTACATCGAAATGTGCTTGTTGTCAAGCTATCTTTAAATCCATTTTTAGAATGGACTAGTATGTAAATAAATAATAATTAGACAAATAACATCATGATTATATTCAGAATTTCGATACTCTCAAATGGAGATATCCTTTTGAGGACACAATTCCGCCTCAACTCGAATCTTTTCGGCTCGTCTCGAATATCAGGACTTCGACATTCTCAAAACCTCGCACACGTCCATTAATTGATTAACCTAAGCTATATTATTGTTGAAGCTGTGTTTAATCGTCTGAAACATCTTCCATTTCTGCCTGTTACTTTTAATGCCAAAAGTGTGAAATTTTATCCATTAATTCGTATCGCGTTAAGTAGTAGCATCACGAATTTCACAGAAACTTCTGTACCATGAAAAAATACAAACTCATTGCTTAACTCATGCTGAACATACAACATAGTACCCCTAAAGGTTTATGGCTTATAAAATTACAAGAGAAATCATGATAACTCGTTTTCACTGGTTATCAAGATCACGTGATAAATACATCGATGTATACACGTGATTTCAGGATAGATCGAATCTAATACCGTAATGAATAAAAATTTAACTTTCAGCTTTCCTGCCAGCAATGGTAAATAGCTTCATCCATGTACTCATGTATTCGTACTATGGCTTGGCGGCATTGGGACCTTCCGTAGCAAAATATCTCTGGTGGAAAAAATACTTGACAATCCTTCAATTGATCCAGTTCACTACTGCCTTGATTCTCGGCATCAATGGTATTCGATCAGGATGCGATTTCCCACTTTGGATGCAATATGCTCTCGTCATTTACATGGTCTCTTTCATCGTCCTATTCGGAAACTTCTACGCCAAAGCGTACATTGCCAAGGTAATTTTTTTAAATATATTTAATATTCCCTATAATACTCTACCCACCCCCAATGTTAATATGAAACGTTTGAAGTCACAACTTGCCCTTTTAATTTTTCAATTGCTGGGCAGTTTAAGTTGGACATTTACTACTTTAATGCCATATCGGATACAAAACGTTGATATGCAATTGATATACACGTCATTCGCATTCCATAAATCCGAATCTTACAGTATCATAACACATTTAGAGTTAAAATTACAATTTATTAAAAATACAACGTGTCATAAAGTGATTATATAATAATATATTATATAATAATATAATATAATAATATAACGCGGTCTCAAGTGAAATCCGTAACATCGGTTGTTAATTAGATACACACGTAGCCGACTGATGTTCAAGTTCAATTTTCTAAAAAACAAAGTCTCTCACGCAACTTCGTTATTATTGTTTTCTATCTTACTTCGGTCCACAGAATCTGCCTCACTCAATTTATACCATGAATTTCAGGACACCCTGTATATTTCAAAGATACAAGAATTTCTTATTCAGTTCGCCCTCATGTAAAACGTCTAAAACGCATTTTTCTCGAAACATACTACTGTTGAGTACAGCTTTGCGACACCAAACGCTTCATATCCTCCCTAACATAGATTTCAAGATTCTTATAAAAGATAATTTACAAACAAATGAAATACTAAATTAATCTTCAAATACTTTACGATATTAATCAATATAAATTACTAATACTTCAGGGTAAACAAGCGTACGCAGAGAGACAGTTAGAAAAAATGAAGGCCGGTGCTAAAGCGATGGCAGGAGTTACCACCGGAGTCATGTGCAATGGAAAAGTTAAGAATGGACACACAAACGGATATACGAACGGTGTATCCAAAAAGATTCAATGAAAAACGCACTCCTAAGTTCTTCATTAAGCTATTAACGTCGCTCGAATTACAATCCATATTCGATCAGTAACGAGATAACCCGGAACCGAAAAACTCATTCAAGTTTTAGTTCTTACAATTGTCGTCGCCTGTTTCGAGATGAGCGACGCACGAGTACACTAAACCGTTGCAGAAAAATCGCATTTAACAGAAAAATCCGATCTTTCTCTGGCGATTTACGTAAACGCGACTATAAACTTACCGGCCTGCGATTTTTTATTCTTAGACCAGAAGCACAATGTTCGATGAATCGCTGGTCTAAGGTGTTGTAAATACAAATTAGTCGAGTACATTAGCAGTTTAGTCGTCAGTAGGCGAATTATACGAGATCCGGTGTGATCGAGTACGATAACGTTGCATAAGCTTAAACAAAGCGATCTTTTTGTGACCGACGGTTAAAAATCTGCCTTGTAAAAAACGAAAAGAAGGAAACAAAATGAAACACGGATCGTCGTGTCGGAAACTGCCTTTAGTTTCTTTTTCTCGCGGTAGATTTAAAATTAGAATTCAAGTATCCGTGGTTGTAAGTTGTAAGGCTAAACAATGTAAGTCACATTTTCAAAACATTGTACTTTTTGCATTAATTCCGTTGTAGAACATAGAATCTATGTGTTCATCAGACAAACATGCACGAAAGTAAGTTTCCTATGCTCAAATTACGAATGCAATTATTTAGCAATTGTATTCGAAACTTTAAGCGGTTTGTACCAAAGAAATTGAAGTGAAGGAATATTTAACAATGAAAATAAATCTCCATCTATTCTCTTAATAAAAAATCGTGGCAAATTTACAAAAATGTGTCCACACAAATTTGTACAATTTTTATAAAATATTACAAATGTTGATCACTTTGGTAGGTCTAGTGTTAATGTGAATAACTATATGTCGTTTTATCTTACAACCACAGATATGATGGTCGTTTAAGGTTGTATCGATATTTGCACATTTGACGTCTAGTTAATACTGTAACGTGATATTCAGGTATGTTACAAACAATCTTTATCGGTAAATGGAAAATATCGTTCTAACACGATCGTGAACAATTATCGTAATCGTTGTAAAAAAGGGAATTCATTTGAATTTTAGAGTTACACGCCTAACGTTATTTTTCTTAATGATTTTATTATTTAATGAATTTTTAAATAAATATGATACTTGTAGAGTAATAAAAAATATTCTTTGTTAGTGATATTGGAAGATCTGTTTATTTATAACGAACTAACAAGAATATTTATCCTTCCGTTCGAATCTGACTTGAAACAAAAACTGATTCACTATGTCAATTGGTAAGATACTGATAAGTTAGATAAACGTTTATACGAAACATTTTTCTACAATTCATATTTTACATACACACATTAATTGAAATGCACGTGAAAATGTTACACTTTCCAAATAAAAGTAAAGAAACAATGAGACTTTTTATACACACATACACATACAGATCCTTCAGAAATTTTGGATATTATCACGCAAATGAAAAGTCGTCCAATGAAAACGTAGCATATTATCGCAACAATGTTTTAAATCCAATTGCCGTGCAAAATATACGATCATGATTTGTAAACAAAGTTGATTAGGAAATTGTTTATGTGCCCGCTTATTTGGATTATTTCTAAAACGCTTAGGCAATAAAAACATTGTTAATACGTTTTATTACCGTCGCAATATGTAAAGAACATTGCAATTGTTATAAAAAGAGCATTGCTGCGCAATGCAAAATCCAACAAATGCGTTATGTTTATTTCCAATAATATTTGTTCGTCATACCTTTCCAATAATATAGAAACTTCAACCAAGTAAGAAAATTAGATATATACAAAGGATTATAAAACTATATTATGTTGTACACTGTCACTACAATATGTATATGTATTAAAACCAGACTAAAACTCCTCTTACTATGAAAATGTTCGTATCTTATCTTGATTTCAATTTTGAAATGTAATACAGTTGCCTCTGGATAAGTGATTGGAATATTTACTTTTTAATCATTCTATTTTTAAATAATCGCATCCTTTTAATAAATATCCTTCAATGCAAATTTTACTTTATTTATAAAAAAAGAAAAAACAGCAACATTTACGAATAAAAACTATTAGGCAACAGTCTAGACACTTTGACGAGTAACATGGGACTTTTATAGATCTTTTAAATATTTAGAACATTATAAAAAGCTTTGGTGAACATCAATGATCCACATTAGTGACGTTATTCGTAAAAATATGATTGCTGACGAAAGACTAAAATGCGATATTATATCTCTCTAGGAATTTCTTATCTTTTTATCGGATATATCTTCATTTTAATCTCCTGCCTTACAAGTATAAGTTACATTCATAATGAATATTAATGGTTAAAATGTAACAAGCATGTACTGTATTTGTAATCAAATTTAATTTCTACGAATAATCGGGAAATAATGAGAATGTAGGAGGTGCGTCAATTACTGTTAATAGTAATAGTAAAATAGTTAATGAAAACTACGACAAGCGACGACGTCCAAGACGCGCGCGATCGACTAATCAAAGTAATAATTTTGAATGCCCGATTAGTCATCCGACAATAGAAATTCTAATTAAATTTTCATAAAAATATAACCAGACAATTGTTTAAAAATTTTCTGATAAAGTTCAAGCTATGATCTCATTTGAATGTAAATATCGTTAACAAAATAGAATAAAAAAGAAGCTTATAACTTCGATTAATTTATGCCAAACAGATCTACTGCAAGATTACTTATCCGGTGTCTAGTGTATAGAGATTAGAACATCTTCAGAGATAACAAATGACTTTTATAAAAAGTATACATTGGATTTATACAAATTAGAACTGTAAAAGTTTCTTTTATTTATGGAAAAAAATAATTTTACACGAAAATGTAATTGTATTATCAACTTTTAATTTTATACACAACTATTATATATTATCAAATTGAACAACTGGATAATAAAAAAATTACATTATTATATAAAAGTGTAACGCTTTGATTAGTTTGTTTAACAAAACCTTGTACCTTTAGAATAATTTGTATTTAAGTATCAATGACAAAAAATTGCAAACTTTTATCCGTTTTAGAAAGAACAAATCGTCTACTTTTTGCAATTTTTTTGTCATATTTTCGTTTGTACATAAAATTTCATAAAAAGTACCTAGTAATTTGTACATATCAGGAATATTTCTTACAATATTTCAGTCTAATAAGAAAATGATTATCTTACTTAATGCACTATACCGCTTTTTTCGCAAATTCAATTCGTTGCAAGAGTGCTTGACAATTACACTACGAATGTTTATGCGTTTATGGGAAATTTAAATGTGCAAAAATATTTAGCATAAAGTTCAAATTATTGTATATCAAGGATGAAGTACCTTCCATCTTACGTCCCACTTCTTAAATCTTGTTAATAAAAATATAAAATTGCATAAAAATTCGCAGTATAATGATTACTTTTCAAACACTCAGGTATGTTTCATTAGTCATGAAACAATTACGATATAAACAACTAACCACGACTTCTAAGAATTATAACGGCCAACCAAAGAGAAGAGATTTTACCAACGTAAGGCTGTATCTGGCATATTACAGCAAATTCAACTGGACCGTTAATATCATGAATTTTTGTTGCACGCAAATGTTCGCTCAAATTATCAATGTGACTTTCGCGCTTGTTTAAGATAAAACCGTGAACGTGATAAGCCCTGTATAATTGTTTCAGATCTCTTTTATCTAATTGTATTTCCATCGAGGGTTCCACTTTAGAAATAAAGTTTCGTAAAATAGTCATTGCGTGTCGATTGAAGGTTGTTGTTAATCCAATTGTACTACGCCAATCGGCTAGCTTATCTCTCAAGGACTGTTCCATATCAATGGCATTTTTCTTAATTTGTTTTATTTCCTCGTCCGTAATGTTCAATTCGAGTACTTGAACAGCATGATCGGCTTTCGCCGAAGTATTTACATCGATCGGTCGCCATTCTTTAGTTAATTTTACGTCATATTTGAGATTATGAGGTAGAATAGATTTTTGTAAATTTTCCCATATCTGTAAATATACTATTTGTAATAACAAAATTATCTGAATCATTTTGAAAAAATGAATACGTTCACATCAAAGCTCCGAAGCGAGGCTCTTTGCAGCACAATTAAAAGCTCGCAACAACTATGCACTCTAATAATAAGTGTACGAATTAAAAAAAAAAAAAAAAAAAAAGACGAATTTAGAAATGAATTGAAGCCACGAATTCTAAAACGGCACAACTCCATTAACTATCGTTTTGAGGGAAACAGATTTATTTATTTTTTTATTGGTTTTAATGATTTTAATAAGAATCATTAGAAATGTCTTTAAACATGAAATTTTGTATTATTTTAAATGTTATATCCGATGGGATTGCTACTTTTGACTGTTGATCATATAATACAATATTTTTCCGGTAACGCAACTCGTCATACCGTTTTATTCCACAATCATAGATGTATAATTCATGCCCGTTGCGAACGTATTAATATAGTAAATATTAATATACTAACACCAGTGTAATTAATTAGGCGAGACACTTTTATTAACGGACAATTACTATCATCCAATTTATAATAATTCCCAGTTTCTGCATCCCATAATGTGTATATACCATTTTCACTTATGCTTAAGACAAATGATGTCCATTTGTTTATTTGTGAAGAACCTATTATACAAATTTCTTATATTATAAGAATATACATTAAGTAGGGACATCTGGGATTCCGAAAAGATTCGGGATTCCTGAGAATGTCCAGTATCTCGGGTTCGAAAACATTTTCATCTCGTCTTAATTTTATATTTTCAGACTCTCTTGAATCTCCAAAAATCGTGAACGTAATCAACAAAATGAATACCGAAATGATCTTCGGATTGCCGAAATTGTCAAAAGTATCGAGAAATCTGACTATGTCGGGAATCGCGGATATATTCGCGAGAATCCTGAAACTTTTGGGATTCCGCACGCCTCTAATATTAAAATATATAAAATATTATATTAAACATAATAGTAACAGATAAGATTCCCATTTACCCAGCAAAACATAAGCTTTTAAATCGAAGCCTTGCAACAGTACCGCAAGTAGGGCTGCTCTTCCATAATGATCTACTTTCCTTAAGTTCAATGCCTGACGTGGTGTGATTGGTCCATAGTGATTTGGTAATGATGGTAAAGACATTACTAGTCTCGCAGCATCTCTTGGATTGTCCACCTTGTTAATTTTATATGATGTAATAAGACATCTTTGAATTCCTTTCAGTAATGTGATTGTGATACCACTCTCTACCGACTTAGGAGTACTTGGATGTTCCATTCTAATTAAAACGTAAATTCGAGTACAGGAATGACCAGGGCTAGCTTGCGTGTAGCCAAACAATAAAATTGGACTAAACAATGGAGATAATGTAATCCAACGTTCGAGCTCTTGATAGTTTCTGTGATGTTCCAGAGGAATTCTAGCTTCTCCGAGCCATTGTTGTCCCCAAACAGGGTGCTGATCATACAGGCGAAATTTTATACAATATTCCTCATTCTGTCTGGGTAATTCAAAGTTCATTGTTTGTTGCCATATAGGTGCAGGACCTTCTGCTATAGTTGTTGTATGGGTTGTACTACCCCATTCAACTTCAACAAATGGCTGAACTAATGCAGACTCTTCCCTTATTGGTATTTCTATTCCTCTCAAAACAGTAACGTTCAGAACTGTTTTTCCTATTGCGTGATGCCTTCTGGTGCCAGTTGATGCTTCCAGTGGATGTTTAACTTGGAACAAGTTTCTAAACGATATATCCAGTAAAGAAAGCGCTGGTTGCTCTGTTACAACTATATCAGGAGGCTTCATTTCTTCTTGAACTTTGCTGGGAATAATGGATTCTGAATCGGTGTCAAAAGTTAGCGCTGGATCTTCCAGTGAGAAATATTTTACTTGCTTCTTGCGAATGCCTTTTGGTGGCCTTAGTAAAGATAAGCTATTTTGCGGATCATTTGGATCATTGCTTAATTTATAAACATGCATTGGGTACGACTCTTTTTCTGTTTCACCATAATTGTTTAAACTAATGGTGCATATCACTGTTCCAGCATGTATCCTGCCATAATTGTCACCTATTGCAAAGTCTATTTCTACTTTACTATTTTCAATGTTACGCTTTGGCAGCGGTAGTGGCAATATACTGGACTGACCACTTTTAATGCGCACTTGTATGGAAATATTATTACATTCGGAATTCTTAATTAACAATTTATGCAGCTTTCTATTGAAAGGACTATTCGCTTTGCATATGACTTTTCCCTTAAATAGTAAGTGCACCGATGTGATTTCAATTGAATCCGATCGATCGGTCAAAGTATTCATTTTTACCTCGCGAATTACAATCTCTAACAATTTACCGGAGAATTTATGTTGCGATTCGTATTGCAGAGCTTCTGCGTCATTAAACGGAGAAAATTTAACGTCACTGTAAACGAATGGATTATCGGAAGCATATAATCCATCTTCGACTAGCGCAGCTTTCTCATTTAATTTCCGAACATTCTGCGTGTCTTTAGTGAGAACATTGATTTCAGATGGTTCTTTTATGATAGGATATGCATAACAAACACTTAGATCTTGCTTTTCTTTATCTTCGGTATGTTGAGCATATCCCTTCACGAAATCAATGTCTTCATTAGACATATTGATGCTGAATTATTTTAAAACACTATGTTCTTATTAAAGTGTAAGAAAATATGAATCCAGGCCCGTTGGAAAACGGTCACCGAACCTACGTTTTGAGAGAAGCCAAGAAGGAAGAGCGGCAAACACTTGAGGGTACCATAAATTAGGCCCTTTCCTTAGAGTTGCACCGTGAGCCTGAGACTTCAACTGTTTTGCGATGGTGAAGCCGGTAAAGCGACATTATTTGTAACGCAGTCGACGTGGACGAACGTAAGCAAAAGCTTACACAGAATTACGGAAAATTTGTTATCGTTGGATTAAAACCGAAACTCTCGCGTATTCCTTCTAAGGCTAATACAAATTTATTACGAAAATATGAGTGCCACGAGTACTTACATGTCTACTATTCTAATGGATTGTATACATTTAATGTTTGCATTTCAAACGTTGCCTGGCAACGCGTAAATCATAATGAGAACGCCATCTGGAAATTCAGAATTTTATTACAAACGAAGTGCAGTAATGCCTGGCGAATTGCGCGTGAGTGGAACGCTATTTTTTCGCAACACTAATTCACTGAATTTAATTTATCTTCATTTATTTAACATATGGGTAAATTTTCAATTTTTACAAGACATTGTAATAGTGTCACTAAAAGAGTTAAACCGTACCACAAAAGAATGAAAAGATACAAAATAAAATAAAAAGGTAATTGAAAAAGCTAGACCGGAAGGGCTAAGTTATATCCGTGAAGAAAAGTCTGTAAAGGTCAGCTTTGAATTTATTTTTTAAATAGAAAATTTTACAAATCAATTGCAAAAGGTGCTTCATTACACTGAAAAATATTAATTTCCTTAACTTTTTATTCTGATTACAAAAGTGAAAAAATTCCAAATTTCCGAAAGCGCCCAAGTTAGGATCCTTCACAACATGAATAAATATTGATCAATGTAACTATTATTTTTCAATGCGCAACGCTAATTACAGAAGTGCATAGCTGTGGTTGAAGAATAAGGAATTAGTTTCCACTAATGTCAGTGAAAAAACCGAAATTCATTCTATATTTTCTTAAAGTTCCCTCGAGACTTTAAAGATGTATAATAGACTTTGGTGGGTCACTTGCATAGTTACCTCCCCGTGGTGAGACCCAGTAATTGCTATGATTTTCCTTTAGAAAACGATACCAAGCTAAGATCTGTGCTCTAAATTTAAACATTTACACTCTAGATTTTATTTCAGGCTTTGTGATTGCTCTATTTTAGATTTTATTTTAGGCTTTATATTATTAGTTTTATTTTAGACTTTACTTCATATTTTTGATTTTATGTTATTAATTTTATTTTAAACTTTCGATTAAGTTTTATGCATCTATTATGTTTCAATATGCAACACTAATTACGGAAGTGGAGTTTCTATAGCTACGATTGAAGAATCAGGAACACATCAACTGATTTCCACTATCTTAGTGGAAGATCATTGAACATTTGGCCATAATCGCAACTCTATTTGCAGGAACAAGACCATTTATTAACGCAATACTATAAAAGTAACTAGAAATTAACTTTACAGTATTACAAATTAGGAAACCGTGATCAGCATTATCACAACGTTAACAAATTTGCTAAACAAATATACTACAATATTGATCTGAAGGAAGCTATAGCAATTGATATTAAGGAATATTAAAAACAATTGAGATATTTTAGAGTTCGCAACGCTCAATCAAACGCGTCAACCATTTCTTCGCAACGCTAATAACAACCCGTGAAACTGAAATTCATAAGCAACGCTAAAATAAAACAATTCTTTTCCTTTCCCCGTAACACTAACTCAGCCCGTAATTAATTTCTCGCAATGCTAATTAAAAAATCGCGATTTGCTCAATGTGGAACGTAAAAATACTAGAACATGCAAAGCTAACTACGAGTACAGGGACAAAAATGGATGTCCATTTTTTCAATAAAAAAAAAATGGATAGTCGTTGGTTGCTGCCATCTTGGAGACAGTTTGTCGAGTCTCTTCTGTTTTTCGAGCGCGATGGCCACTGAAACTTACATCTAACAATAAGCGCGAGGTTCTTTAATAGCAAACTAAAAAGCAACTTATCAAGGTGAAATAAAAATGTAAATCGTGGAAGCTCAATAGTGCACGTAGACGATCGACAATTTTAAGAATCTTTGCTCGTGCAAACATGCCGAATCTTGAGCTATACGTTTGTTGCGAATTTTCTCTCGCGACCACGACCGCGGTGACAACTTTAATACTTAACGAGCTGAGGCATACACGCACCGATCGTAACACCTTGTAACAAGTGGAGCGCATATGTACATGCCTACTCAGAAACTATTCTATCCAAGTGCTATTCAAGTGCAAAGTGCAGAGGAACGTTGAACAAAAGAACAGCAGGAAGGCGAACAGATACAGTCTAAAATGGATGCTAACTACAAACCTGCACAAAATTGTGACAAACGTAGAAAAAGAACAGAAACGAGAAAAAAATATGAGAAAACAATAAGTAGAAAGTACGATAAAATATAGAAATATAAAGAAAAATCTAACTCTTCGATTAAACGGGAAATTGTTTAAATAACGAAAGCAATCGTTCGAAGACCAAAAGGATCGTTACAAAGAGCACGTTTAAAAGAATCACGATGGAAAAAGAAGTTTACTCATCCCGGGTATAATGTGTACCCATGATCACTGTGCTCATTTTAAAGATTTTATAAACACAACCAGTCACTCGTGCCGATTTGACCCTCTCGTTCTACGACATGATTGAATGACCAGAGGGACCTAAAAGCATGCGACTCACCAATAGATCCGTCGTCATCTGCCGCAACCCGGAGAGAGGACAACCTGAAGATCATAGTTACGGTAGTGGACCCATGAACCCGTGAATCTGTGGATTCGTAAACTTGCCAACTCATGAAATCATGGAACCGTGAACTCGCAGATAAAGAGACTGCCGTAGACAATCTATAAAGGGGGAAAGAAAGAGGATTATAATTTATTCCCAAAGTTCTTACTCATTGATATTTGATAAGTTTGAGATTAATCCATTGTCGCTGGTTATTAACACGTTATTTATCGGAAGTCGATTAATAAAATTTTTATCGTCGATTGTTATTGACCTATAGTTTATAATTTCGCATAACGAACTTAGGGGAGTCACGAAGACTTTCGCAACTGTTAATAAAGGGTATCCTTTCAACTTTTAATGTTTATCTATCAAATCCCCAAATATTGGTAAGTAAAAATAATCATCAAAACCGTATTTATTTAAGACAGTCAACGTGTTATTTGTTTATTTATTTTATGTACCTATGCATGTATGTAATATGAAAAATTTTCTTCGAGAACGGAAGGATCGCGAAAAATCTCCTTCGGCAAAAGTAAAAGGTGATTACGAATGAAAAAGTTTGAGAAGCTTTGCTCTATAACAATAGTTCCAAAACTTTTTGGGTCCGTGATTCACTTATGAAAGCGGTAATTATTTGCGACTGCCTCGATTATACTACGATGCATATTTTAGAAGGAACGCGCACTGCACCCGACAACTTTCAATAGGCAAAAGTCTTCTAATGAATATGCTAATTACTTTCATGTTTTAATATTTGACATGACCCGTTTAAAACCATCTCACTACCTATAATTTAAGAACCGTTGTTTTATATTATTAACAATAATTCAACCAGGCGAATAAAATGATATTTTAAATCCGTATTTTACTTCACACGTTTCCATACGATAATAAAAATCGATAATATCGACGATAATAATTTTATGTGCATACGTTTAATTTCTAACCAGCAGATAATGTGTTAAGTCGTTAAGTAATACAATATTCGCGTAGGTTTTAATCTTTTTGATGCTATTTTATAATTCACCAGACAAAGATAGTTCGCTTCTCTAATTATATAAACAAGATATTTTAGTATTACAATTTTGGACTTATAAGTTACGATAAGATAATTGGTAGACTATGGTTCTTTATGTATTTATAAAGAATTTAGACATACAATGTGTAAAAATACATCAAATATCGAAAATAAGGCACTTGGTATAATAATTAAAGAGTATTTCGTTCCTTTAATTATGGTTGGAAAAATACGAATTTGTATAAACATCCGCAGTCTAACAATTAGCTTATGTTATGGTTCGTAAACTTATGGTCAGTATAAGATATAAAGTTCGATGACAAAAAGTTAACAAAATTGGAAACTCAATAAATTCTGAATCTATAATCTACTCTATTTTTTATTTGAATAAAGGAATAGTAAGTTAGAACTGTATGTACTTTTAATAGCTTCTGCATTTTTCAACTATTAAAAATTAAGAGAATTAATACAATGTGGAAGATAATGTATGTGCAAAGATATTTACATTGTTGGCTTCAGGAGCCTAGTAAGATCCTTTGCAGTCAGGCACTGACTCTAATGCCAGATACGAAAATTAAAAAAAAAAGGAAAACAAAAAAGTAGATATGCAATTGCTTAAACTATATTCGGCGAGTAAACATTGACTCTAATTTCGCAAATAATTTCTACAGCATAATTAAATTTAATTAGAGCAGTTATGCCCTTAGAAAATCAAACATTTTATCGAACACTGACTCTAAAACCGCATTGCGCATGGTTACAAATTCTCTGAAAGAACACCTTTATTAGTAAAAAGGTAAGAGGTAAAAAACAAAATGTAATCTTCTTTTATTATATATCCTTCTCTTCCTATCGAGCATTTGTTATAAAAAATACTACTGCTTTGAATTTTGTGATATATTCAAAAATCAAACACGAAATGTAACAAGCCATGCAATAGCTACGGTGTGAATGATCGGTATCGAAATTCTTAAGTACGTTCGTCCTACCAAAATCTAAACAGTCGCAAGACAAATTCCCGGAACAGATTAGTATGGCTACACGACGAACTCGCACTACAGTTTTTTGTTTACGAATTCGGTTTCGACGTGGTAACAGCCAAAGTTTTGTAAGTCAACAAGTTACGTGAAAAAGGATGTCACGACCGAAGTCCGTCAAACTACATATAAAAGCTTATTCCGATTTTTCGTTACGGTTAATGCACCACAATACGATCTAATGACTAAACTGTGAACTTTTATATATTTATGGTAAATGTAAATATATGTATAAAAAAATAGAATGCGTAAAATATGTAGAAATATACAAAATATTTAAAGTAAACTACAAATTACTGTATTTCAAGGTTAGGACAACTTTTCATTTGCGTTTCATTTTACTAATTTCGTTAATAAAAATACAATTTTATTACAAACTATTAATCTACTGAGCATTCTACTTTAAAAATGTAATAAATACATGATTCTATATTTTCCGATCTATTATTGAAATTACAAAAATGTGTAACTTATCAATGCTTGAACTAAGAAACTTTACAAACGTATATACATGTGTCTGGTTGTGTTATAACAAATAGAATTATACCATATTTTTGCAGAAGATCGCTAAAGGGTAGTCATTAGTCACCATAGCATCTTTATTTCGTATCTGCGTACTCTCTGTGATTCGTCGTATCTCTCAAAAATTCAATCAGATATTTACAACACAATAAAAATTATAATTCAAAACAAATCTATCGAAAGGGCTCCAATTATATTAACATGAACCTGAATTTAAATATAAAAATTCATAATAGAAGAGTAAAGTAAAATAGGAGTTTAAAAATAATTTAAGGTTTAATGCACTATTAATTACCTTTGCGTAAGGAGACGAAAATAACTAAACAAAAGATGGAGAATTGAATCGCGAATACTATTCAACTAATAATCGAGATGCCGAAGGTGTCGTTAATAAAACACGTGTTAACAAAAGGACATTATTAATGCAAAGACACTCGAATCATGGCGAAAATATTACGCAATAAGCGCAAAGGACGTGCGTTCCATAAGATACGCACTCATCTTCGCGATGACGTCCGAGGTGAGAGCAGGGGAGAGTGACTACTCCCAATCACCCGTAACCGAATTTTAAGAGTGGGAGGACTTCGGCTTCTGCGCAACTTGAACCGCAAAAATCGTCAAAATTCTGGTCCGTTCGACGAAATTTTTCAGCCCTTTTCCTTGACCAATGGAGTATTAACGATAGAAAACTAAAAAGCAGATGATTTGCTGTAAATATTTGTAATGCATCAAAAAAACCTCACATATGATATCCACTTTAAATTAAAGGTATTAAGAATAAGTATAACTATAAATATAGTAAAAATAAATACAACCTGTCTCAGTTAAAACAAGTCGCTCAATTATTTTTTATGTTATACATTTTAAATGTAGATATACGTTATCCATGTTATGTTTCTGTATTTGATAACTTGTATATTCTTCCATATTTTCTTTACTTTCAATATCTTCTTTTCTCTTTCGAGCAACGATTTTTCTTTTCATTACGCTAATTATTCGTATACTGAAATACAGACATTCTGTTGCATTTTGTTCACAAATTTAGGAAGTGAATCTCGCGAAAGTGATATTTTTTGCACAATTTTACGGCAAACATTCGCTGGATTCATTTCGTCGGATGATGAAGTGAACCTGAATTAAGAGTTTCTGGAAAGGTATAAGACTTTCATAAGCATCGTAGGCCAAGCAAACATGGAATATTGCAATTGCAAATTAAACTCGGCTGTGTATCCAGCTGTACCTTTTTCTTGCCTGCTGCGGTATGTACGGTTTTTAATACTTTAGTTCTACATCTTTTCCTTTTTTCTGCGACAATTCTTTAACATTTATTATCCAATCTTGTCGTACTGTTAAATTTGTTATCTTTTATTTTGTTTTAAAGAATATGATATTCTTGCATTTTTAAAATTTTTTTCTTAGATTTTATGGAGATGATAAAATTTAGAATTAGTTAAAATTTAAGGAAATTATATTTAAATAAGATATCTTTAATATTTTCTAAATGTTAAATTATATTTTCTGTTTTATATATCAAAAATTAATATGTCTATAATTTTTTAAATTATAGAGAATACACACAGAGTGTGCACAAAAGAGAAAATAATAGATTTTTAATGTGAAATCGTCGAAACGATACTGTTTCTGAAACATTTTAAGAGATAACAATTCTTTAATATTCATTGAAAATACACTCGTTGAAATTTTATCTATCATTGGACGAAAGAAAAAAACAGAAAATTTAAAGTAAAAGACGTAACTTGATCAACTGTAGCTTTACGCGCCTATAAAATTAATTTACGTGCCGTGTATACAAAGCCATTATTCAAATATCGAATCTCCAAACAATTTGGAAACACAAGTTTTCGGTCTCGTTGATTGTGTTTATCCAAGTCAATTGCTTAAACAATTATTGTTAAACGTAGTTAGACTACATATAGAGCTTCCTAACTATTTTACAGCTATCCTAAAATTTGTAATGTCCGTCAATACTTTTTTTATAGATAAGAAAAAAGTACATCGATTAGTGTATTTAAAAGTATGGTGTATGCTATAAAAAATAGATACAATTGATTTTTTTAAATGCACTAATACATAAAATTAATATGAGAATATATTTCATTCTAAATCATATCATTGCCTCATGACATTTTTTTCTACCTACGAGCGTTTCAAAGCTTGTCTCCGTTACGTGAGACACCCGGTATATTACGATAATAGAAGTTATAGGAATAATACATTATAAATGTTATAATAGTATAAGCATATACATGGACTGTACGTAAGCAGAGCTGACGAAAATATATCTATGTATACAAGATAAAATTTTAGTCTGTTATACTTTTTAAAGGATGGTTTGAGAGGAATATGGACAGCGAAAATATTGAATTACAGTGTTAAAGAGAAAGTAAATTGTGTGTCATAGGTTTTGATTGTAATAGAAATAAAGTTTTTATTTCAAAATAAATTATTGCTTTTATACAATTTTATCATTGTTCAAGAAAAAATGTTGTAAAAGAATTTTAATAATTTGTTTTTATAAAAATGTAAATATATATATTCAGTTAAAACATACAAATACTTACGTTAGATAAATATTTTCTAAATTATAGGTATAACACAAATTTAAATAAATATATTTTTTTAAACATTTATAAGTTTTAACAAAGGAGGTAAGTAATCTTTTATGCACAATAATGTGACATCAACAGTTTTTCCATTTCTTAACAAGGATAGAACTAGTGCTTCCTGTAATATAAATAATTATGAATTTTACTGTGACAATAAACATTATTAAATTGTATTACATTATAATAATATTTTTGTTCCGAGTACAAAGTACATACCTCATTAATGTTACTAATTTTGGGATTATGAATCCAACACTCATTTTTATGTTTTTCCTGATATAAATTATTTCGTTCTTTGCGAACAAGATTAAAAAATGTAATTTCTGCGTTTTGCAAATCGTGTATTTTGATTTTAATAATATTTAAATATGGTTCCATGAACAGTGATAGTGTTGCTCTGCACGAAATGTTTACTGAATTAAAATTAATATTTATCGTTTCTCTTGGAAACGACGTAAGTTTATTTAAATAATCAGTAGGATCTGAATGGCTTCCTACAATTAATTTGAAACAATTATTAGAACATTAATCATAACATATATGCGATATATGTAAATAAAAGTGTAATTACTTTCATATATAGGATCAGTAAGACGAAACGGTTTCGTGACAGATAAAGTATAATTTGGCATTTGATTTCTTTGTTTGCCTTTGAAACAACTATCAATAGCTGCAATTATAATTTTCGTAAAATATAAATTTGTTTAAAAATACAATACGGTGAATATACGTATACCAGGCACATATGTTATGAAAATGTACAACTTACATGTTTGTACTTCCATAAATAATTCTGTAACTGTTATGTCCCTATTAATATATTTACTAAGATGCGTCATATATAAGCCATATTTATTTTCCTGTTTCTCGTAACAAGGTCGATAACTTGATGTAGAATAAGCTTGAATTAAATTTCTAGAATTTTTTTTGCTTTTATGTTTATATACTTTTGGTACTTCGAGGAAAATTTCGGGATTGGACTCTCTAAAAATAAATGTATTAGTTTTATATTGAAACGAATGCAAGTAAAGAAAAAGAGAAAAATATAATCAACGACTTGCTCTGATGGTAATGTTTGACACATGTCTAATACAATAATTAATAGTTTTGGGTCATTTTCAAGGAGTTCGGATAACAGTTTACTTTCACATATTGCATCTTTTCTTAAGTAAGCTTCTGGAGCATCTATTGGAAGCATATAATTTTCTTGCAATTTAAATCCATGTCCAGCGAAATAGAATAAACCTACACAAAAAACATAACTTTATTTATTAATATATTGTTTACTTTATAATTTTGTATATCTTACCATATACACCCTCTACCAAAACTTTACTAAATATCTCTATCGCTTTTTCCATTTGAGTAATTGTCAAATTGATCAAACAAATTACTTCAAATCCTATGTCTTTAAGAATATTACCAATGTGTGCAGCATCATATTTAGGTTTTAGAAGGCTATGATGGTGTTCATACTCATCATTTGCAATGATTAAAGCTACTTTTGCAACTGCTTTCAATCTTGGCTGAGCCATCTACAGAATAATGTAATTAATATATTATGGTATAACGATAAAATATTAATAAAGAGAAATATTATCTATCTTTACCATTACATGAGTCCGTTGTGTATATTTTTCATTGACATCATTATAAATGTAGCAATAATATTTGCCTTTATGCTCTGAACTAAATCGTTTTATCTGAAATTATTAGCACTTTGATAGGAGAAATATTTATAGATAAATTCGCAGAAAAGAAAATCATATATTTGACATACATGCAAAGTATTAGATGTTTTTCCTTCTAGTTTAGTATTATCATGGAACCATTGATAACATGGTTCAGGATAACCATTAGCTTCACAACAAAGCATAAAACTTTCACCTTTTTTAACTTCCAAAATTGGTTGTGGTTGTTTTTCTATCTTAATAGGTATAGAACAAACTTGTACAGTTACAGTTTTGGACATTAAAGTAGATACAAGAGTTCCATCATTTTTGATCTGATAGATTTTACATTTATAATCACCTCCTTGAGAAGCACTTTGAAATAAATGAAATAAATTTTGTATGTAATCATTTGATAATAGTTAAAGACATAATTCACAATTTTGTTAATTGCGTACCTAGTTATAATAATATCAAGCTCGCTAGAGGTACAATGCTGTAATTCTTTATTTCTATGATACCAAATGTAATTTGGAGGTGGCATTCCAACTGCTTTACATTTTAAATGAAGACCATTTCCAAATGGTATTTTCAATATGTCATTGTTAATTTCATCTGTTGGATCAATAACAATGTTCAGAGGTTCTAAAATCATTAGCATGTGAAGAATATTAAATATATAATTTATTAAACAATAAATTATGATAAATATCGTCATACCAGGATCAGATATAATAGAAAGAATATTGTAAAGTTTACAATCACTCAACAGTATACGTAAAATTTCTACGGTACACATTTTAATACTTAATTCAGAGAATAACTTTTGTCCAGGAGAGTCATTCGAGTGTGTGTTCTCTCTTAAATATTGTATCCATGGGGTGCTACAATCACAATTATAAATAAATCTGTTTTGCTTTCCTTAACAATTAATCTTTCTCCTTACCATGGATATTCAAGTCCTTGAGCTACATGATTTGCTAGCGTTGTCCAAGCTGCATCTCTATCCAATGCATTAACTAATTCTGTGTATACAAATATTGGTAATTCTTCAAGATGTGTATTTTCATCAAAACAAGCCATTCTTTAAATTCATATTTTAAATGTTTACTATCAAATAAAGAAAAATATTGTAATAAAATATTCCATCACAAAAGTAACATTTGCATCTTTATTTCTTAAAGTGTAAAACATACAAATTGTATAGACTAAAATTTTAATATGTTTAAAATATTAAAGATTTTACTTTTTAGATTTACATAATTTTTTTTTGTCATCAAGGAAAATGGAAAACAATAATAATCTACAGTAGCGCCTTCAGATATATAAATCCATTTTGTTCTCGATCGATAAAACAGAAACATAAAATTATCGATGAATTATCTTTGCATGAGTATATAATAAAAAATGTACTATAATTATTAAGGAAAAAAACTATAAAGACTATATATGTGTAAAATTGAAGTTTTGAAGAATAATTTTGCATTATCCAGTCTTTAGGATTAGCACTTTTTAACTTTTAAAAAAGTATGGTAAATAACTATTTTATAATTATTAATATGGTATACAGTATTAGGGTAGCTCGCAGATTTACATTAAAAAAATCGGTTTTAGTACTTCTATGTTGATTAAGAATTGCTCGGAATAGAATTTTATATTTCTATTTCCCAATTTTTTGAGGAATTCAAATTATTTATATACATAATAAGTATCTTTTATTCCAAGCAGTGAATATTATAATACATACTTAAAATTGTAAATCCTATATTCTATTCTTTTTACAAGTATTTTATTATTCTATTTTGTGGACCAATTTTTTAATTTTATTCTTAGAAAGCAATAAAGCTATGTTACCTGTTTTAAATTATTAAGGAACAACATTAGAATAAGTTTCATCTAACGAAAGTTGAACCTTGTTATTGACATCAAAGCTCATTAATTATGGTCATAATTAACGATGGCAGCAGTCGCTTCAATTATACCTGTAAGAGTTGAAAAAAATCGTGATTTCTTCCTTGATAATTTGCAATAACTTGAGTTACAAGTGTATTCTTAGTTGTAAGAAACTTGTTAAAGCCTCGGCTATTGATTACCATCAAACCGATTGCTTTTATCTTCAGGTAATATAAAAGTAAAGAAAAAAAAATGCCATGACAACATTTTCTATAATTTTACCATGGAGAGCTAGAATCAGAAGGATTATAAAAGGACAATGTAGGCGAAAAATCGTGAGAAGACGTGGCCGTTTTTCGTATGTCTCGGGAATCGGAAACAGAGCTTTCCGTGGTGGAGATTTAGTACATCTCTCGAGAATACTTCGTAGCAAAATCAAACGTTTTCAGAGGACAATTTTAGGACGCGCGACGCTTCCTTTGCTCTCTTTACTCACAGCAGAGAATCGAATAAAAACGCTTCGTTTCGTGTGAACATGTAAAGTATTTAGTTACAGTGGTAGATTACTCAAATCAGGGAATTCAAATCAAATTCAGGAACTAGGCGTTTCGTTTGTCAACAAAATATAGAATTGTTTTCTTATGAAAATAAATTTTACTCGTTAGAATGAGAAACTATACTCTTTTCAAATAATCAAAAATGAATTATCTTAAAATGCTAAGGGAATCCAAGTCAATATTTAAATTCATTCGAACAAGTTTGAAAACAAACTACAAGAAACTCTTTTCAATTATTCCTCAAGTTATCTCGTTGGGAAAAAAAATTAAATTGAAAGCTAGACACTCCAAATAAGATACCAATGCTAATCTTCTTAAACCCACAAGTATCCTACTTAAATCTTAATACAACTCAAACAGAAGTTTGTCGATTGAGACGACGGACTTTTATAAAATCATTAACAAGAAAGTTCACGCAAGCAAAGGAGAACAAACCTCCCTTTGATGATTCGATGTTGTTTCTACAATTCGATCGATTCTACGAGGAGCTCTATTTATATTCCGCGAAACGAGATAAAGTGTTGGCATCTCAAATGAAATTAATCAGTCCTCGATCCAGAAACAGCGAACCATCGAAGGTGGGATATACTCGAGATCGTGGAAAAGCATCGAAAGCACTCCGCGAAAGTTCTTAGGTAAAGAGGTTTCAGCCGAGCAAGCTCGCGCGTTCAGTTCGCACTCTTTCCTATTTCTTTTTCTCTTTTTTTTAACAAGTCTAGCGTCTACGCGTTTCAAGTATAGCTGGTTTAAGGTAAAAAGAGGAGTTTCATGGTGCTTTTACGAGCTCATAACGGGCTAGGCAAGTTTGTTTTTCTAAAAAGTAAAGCTCGACGGTTCTTTATACGCCGAAACGGAATCAGTGCGGAATTAAGATTGCGGGTTCGTGGTGAACCGGTGAATAATTACACAATGATAGTAATGTTCTTAAGACTATAGAATTTTTGTCTCTATAGACCTATTGAATAAATTTTTCTTAATTTTTTGATATTTCTTCCTTTATTTCTTTATTATTTTTGAGAAATTAGGTACTTTTTATAAAAGAAAGATTCGATTATTATTAAAACGATAGACAGATATTACTGAATACTGTTCATATACAATCTCTTCATGCATCTTGCTTACTAATTAACAAAACACTATATGTAGTACTTCTGTGGAATCAGCTGAAAATAAGATCAGAAAAGAAAATAAATTCGATGATTCTGTAAAGGGTACGTGATTTATAACAAATACCTATTAAAAAATATCTCAATATGGATGGGAATTATTAATTTGTACAAACATATCAGTTCCCCTAACCATTCATTCTCTTTGTAACTCTGCATTCACTAAAACCTCCCATTTTTACTCTTCTTTTCCACCTATCTTCAAACCACTCTTTATATCTTCCTTCATAAATTTCATCATTGGAACGGGTTTCAATTGTCTAAAAAGAGCTTCTCTCGTCAGCGTAGTAAAGTAGCGTGAGAAGGATATCCTCTTTCTGTGTGACGGAATTCCGCGGAAATTTCCGGGTTCATTCCACCGTCGTCGGAAATCAACGACTGGCGTTAGTGTATATGCAGGTTAAGAGGGAAATTCTTTCCTTGAAGTTCCGCGGATGCAACGGCGAATATAGGTTATCGGGGATGTAAGGCGAACAGAGGATGGGCTGTGTTGGAGGTCGAAGTCAAAGTGTAGGTAGAGGGTGGAAGATAGAGATAGATAGGTACGAGGGGTTGAGGGTGGGACAAAGAAGAACCTGAATATTGCTGACGGTGCCATCTTGGAGCGCCTCTTCATGCGGAGTTTCTTCGTTTAACTCGCTGTTCCCTCCGCATCTTTGTTTTTCATCATCCATCTTTTATCGTGCTTTCGATTCGATCTCCGGATAACTTCAACGAACACGCGGCTGATCCGGAAACCTGGTGATAAGTAGTGACGGGATAAAGTATAGGGCGTCCCAACAATCTGTCCCATACTTTGACTGGCTGGCATCTTGATGTGACGCGACGACGACGTAGTCATTTATAATCTGACGGTTCTAAAATAGTCCCTTAGGAGATCTAACATAAAGTATTACACAATTCAAGAGCATGCATTTATTATGTAGGTCAGTGTTCAGTAATATTATGCATAGAAAAAAGTCAATCGAAGTCGTATAGCTGATTATAAAATGATTAAACACTTTATCCACTTTTCTCTTTGATGTTTCTTAAAAAAATTCAACAAACTTGAAAATTGGCATGCCAAGTGTACCATAAAGAGCTCAGAATGTTACTATGAACAGAGGCAACTAGTTGAACAATATCATTTCTTACGTAAAACTTCATATTTTAGTAAATAATATATATGAACAAAGTTAGTAGCGTTTTTTTTATTTGTCTTAGAAATTATTAGGAACGAAGCATTACCTGAAGCAATTATTGCTGCGATTCTTGTACACAGTGTGAATTATCTAACTTAACTATTTTCAATTGCTCATAAATACTTTCGCGAAAAAATGTGTTAAACAAAGGTCACATGGTATTGCAGAGGACAATCAGTACAGTAATGTTTTATGCCACTCTGTTTTTTTATCGGGATATAAAAGTCACTTGAAGTCTTATAGACGAAACATTTCACCCTACAACTCAAGAAAATAGTGAATTCTCACTAAATAATTATTATGGTATATATGATCCTTACATGAAACAATTTCTTATGTAAAAAATAGTTTATGAGTGATTGAAGTAGTCGTGTTAGAATTCACTCCGTATATTTTCGGGTTGCAAGGTTACATTTTAGTTACGAAAAAGAAAAGCGATAAAACATATTCTGCTACGTGTTCAAAATGTAAATGTTTCACTGATGATACAAGGGGAAGCCGCATTCCATCAACTAACACCATCATATAGAATAATCAAAAAGTATATAAAATGTATTATCAAGGAAATGGTGTTCTATGTAGACCTCCAGATGTGCCTCCACGATCCCCTCGAAACTACAAATGAATCCGACAGACGTTCCCCTAACCGATAAGGGTAAGATATCCCCGTCTTTTAGCACCCAGTCGAGATCAAACTGATCCCTAAAATTTTATATCGATACCAGTAGCTCTTGACACGCAATTTGCGTTTTTCCCCACGGAACTGGATTTCAAAATTTGAATTGCAAATACTTGGTGGCGTAGATGTATAAAATATCGAAGTGAAATATTTTATTTGCAATTTGTATATTTATTTTAAATTGAATAGAATACGTTGCTATGTTTTCCTGTGCGATCTAATTTTTAATTTATGGAATTCGAACTTTATGGGGTGTCTCATAGGTTTGTGTAAACAAAAATTATAGTGGATACTTTTTTTTACAGACAAAATGACTATAGTTTAGTATTATCTTTTATGCAGTATATATTAAATAATTTGTTTTCAACTAAATAAATTTGTATAAGTATATTGTTATAGTTACTATAGATAGTTATTACTTTTCTTTAAACTTCCATTGAAAAACTAAAAAATTGCATTTGCAGTTGTTATGATGCTTTCACGATCAGTGAGGATTTACTATCTTTAAAAACAAAATATATTATGCTTTATAAATTATAAATATTGTTACATTATTCATATAATTCACTTAAAATATGATATCATCAAATTTGTTATTGATTATTTACGTAATAAATAACAGAGTTATATCAATCTTTAATATTTTCAATATACAGGGTGAACTAATAAACGGTAGCCTTAAATATTTCTAGAACTATGAAACAGACAAATTTTATAAATTCAAGTTCTTCGCTATAAAAGGATCATCGTATGGCCTGAGTCTTATTTTTTTTTCAGTATATCAAATTGTTTTCTATTTTCATATTTCTAGAGATGATCAAGGTATTAATTTTTATTGATCCAAACTGCTTATCAATTTAATATTAAAGAGAGTTGTCTCCAAGTATAGCGAATTTTCATATAGTAAAATTCAAACGCGGCTATTATTGTAAAAGTTGTTTAATTATCTTGAAAACAGCTTCAATTTCAGTTCAACAATTTCCGCAAACCAGTTTGCAGAGATACGCGAGTGAAACGTATTAAGGCAGCATTTTCAATTAAATCTCCCCTTTGTTCGCTCAAATATTGCATAAATTTTTAATCTTCCTTTTCACGCTATAAACTGATTATCATTAAATATGTTCACAACAATTAAACGTCGTTGATATATCAGAGAAGAAGATTTCATCGATGAAAATTGGGAAGTCTGAAAAAAATACTCGATAAAATTCTTCGCGACGTAGTTCGAAAATTACACTATTTTACGATTTTGTGGTGAAATGTACCATTAAGTTACCACTCGGATGAGGAAAATACGAGAGAAAAAAAGTGAATCGTTGGCTGTATTTCTTCAGCAACGATCATGGGCTTCACGACAACTAGGGTGGATAGGAAAGACTCAACGATCAATTTTCAGATTAAATTACCGATTCCTCGAGATCTCGTTGGTTCCTCGAAGGAAAAAGACTACGTAAATAGTAGTAATCACTAGCAATCTCGATTCGAGAAATATGGTTCCCTTGCTTCCCCATTAATAAGACAGTAACGAAGCTTTAAATCGATGCGGAGGCTTCAGGGTTCCTTTACACAGCATCAGATAAATACCTTTTTTCAATACTCAATTGAACATTTAATTACTCGCAGATATTTATTTTATCGAATAGTTAATACAAAGCATCAGATACAATGTAATTCGTGCAAACGCCAAGAAGACATTTCTACGTCAGAATACCAATGAAAAACATAGAACAAAAGTTACTATTTGGGGCTTCGTATTTCACAGAAAGTCATATTTGAAAATTCGTTAGATACATGTGTGTTTACAGTAGGCGTCAGAAGTTTAGGTCGACGACTCGCAATTTAGATTATACGTAGATTATAACTTTAGTGTAATTACTTTCTTTCCACCTAAACCTTTTGTTTTCTTGAAATAACAGTAATGGATAATATATTTCTAATTCTAATGCCTTAATAATAAACTTATTTTTATCTATTATTCCTTCTTCTCCTTTTGCTATCAGTTGTCAGTTTTTGTTTGCCGCTGTAACAGTTTCTAATTGACAAATTTTATTGTACATTATCCGCTCTAAACTTATTGAGCAGAGCATAAATTTTCCCAAAAATCAAAGTTTATTTTAAGAGAAACTTTAATTCTTTGTGATTTATTAAATTTTTAATTCTTAAAATAAATTCTAATTAAAAGTTCTGCTAATAATTGATTCTCATAATAATTTCTTCCTGCAATTTTAACTTCATGTAAATTTTATTCTTCATTTTTCGAGTTGCATTTTCATAGAAAATCTTACCATGCTTAATATTATTACATTTTATGGTATTCTCCTGTATCTATTTTTTAAAATGCCTCTGTAAGTTAAGCAAGGTAATGCAAGTATTCTTTTTTTCAAAGGTGCAAATAATCATATATAATACATTTTCTATAATTATAATGTGTGTAATATGATAATTAATACATTTTCTTTTTTCTTCTCATGAAATAATTCTTCCATTTTCATATTATTTTTTTCATTTCGACTTTTGATACATTCTTTCACTTCGTTATTGAATTCTTCCAATACCTATATTATGTATATGATGACCTGATATTATTTTTAGTATATAATATTTTGTCTTTTAATGGAACATAAAAAATATTAATGTTTTCGCTAAACTCGTTTATCAATTATTGCTGAAATATGTCAGCGCTCTTAAGTGAAGCTTCATTGTGACCTTTCGTATAAAGGGAAGCCGATACAAGAAGATCCCTGGTGACGATATTTAACGATTTAATTAAAAGAGTGCAAAAGTGGAGGTCGCAAAATTACGTCTAAGAAATGGCTGGTACAAGAGAGCCGGGAAAAAAAGGATATCAGCGATTTTAACAAACGATAACCGCGCCATCAATGAACTATCAGGGGATGAAGTTCTTCTTTTTACCTCGACAATTAGCTTTTAACGTTCTTCTACGTATTGAAATTTACACGTCCAATTTTTAGAACATTAATACACCTATCTTATCCACTTCAGAATTATTTTAATTCATTGCAAACAATGTTTCGAATACTATAATAACAAAAAATAAAATTTAAAGGGGGAAATATAATTGTGTTCTGTTGATAAATTCTACAATTCGTAAAGATTCCCATAATATTATGTTTCTTTTTCAAATTTAAAAATATAAAATATATATTTGTTAGAAATTATCTTAAATCATCAGAAAAAGTCATTTATGCTATTAAAATTTCTGTCATTCTTTTTGGAATAGAAAATAACATTTAAAACAAAAAATAGATTTTTATTCCATTAGCAAATTCTGTTGCTTGCAAAGTTTCATTCGATATTACGCGTTTCCTTAATTTAAAAATGTACGATGCATTTGTTAGAAATAAACTAAGGTGAAAAGTAAATATATATAAAATTATAGTTACACAAGTTATACAAAATTTATAGAATAATATCTTGAATAATCAATGATGAAAGTTATTTGTATTATTTGAGGTGTGCATAATTAGTAGTGAATGTAAAAAGCTTCGTCTAAAATTAATAAAACGGGGATGGCACATAAAATGAAATTTTTTGTAACTAATGAGGAGAAATTTAATACTGTAACACTGACAAAAAAGTTATAAGGGTTATAAAAGGGGCGGATTATAGTGTTCTTTTTTATGATATATTATGTCTACGATCCCTAATATCGATGATAAACGATAGCGTGATATTTCCGAATAAAGTCGCACGTAGAATACTTCGTAACATATGAAATGATTTATAAATGTAGGTCAACTTTTCATAAAGTCAATCTAAATACCAAAATAAATTACAAATTTTATGAGGCACAGTTTATCGTCACAATTATGTATCTATATTTTAGGCTCCAATGAGTAATTTAAATATTGATCCAAATTTTCAAAATTTAATTCAACTTTTATCATTTTGTGTTATTGGTCATTTTTCCAGAAAGTTTCCCAATCATTTTGAGGTGTTTTTTTTTACACCTAGTATGTAGCAACAACGCGTTTCAATCAATAGTAAAACGTGTCTGGCTCTCTGAAAAAAACGTTGTCCAGTTCGAATCTCATCTACTGTCGATCATAAAATTTTGTTTAATGGAAAAAATACAACAATTCAATCGTAAAAATGTTTTTCTAATATTTGGTACGGTGTGGTCTCGCATTCGACAAGGTTTGTCGGATTCTAATAACTTCCGTTCAAGGCCTGGTATCGATAATCCCATTGTCGAGTGGGTATCGAGAAAACTTCGCTGTTGAATGGAGTACCGTAGAACCGCAGGAGGCTGCTAATGCACTGTCAACAATGGATCTTTCACTAGGAAATCTCTTCCTTCTGCAATGAATTCAATGAATTCGAGCTCTACTGACTTCGATTACTTCATATGCAAATTTCATCGCCTCTCCATCAACTGTAATGTTCTTTTCTTTAATATGAAATTCATTCATATTTTTTATAGCGTCACGATTTGTATTTACTATATTAAGTTGGTGCATGGGCGTACATGAAATGACGAATTAGGCTACAATAACATGGTCAAAATTGAATTTTATTAATCAAAATAAATTCCAACAGATTCAACATATTTTTGGTGACAAGTTATTAAATTTTCCACAGTATTTTACATTTTCATGTATCAATTGTCGTTTCGGTAGTTTGAGATCATAACGATGTGTTTATGAAACAATTACCACTATTGAATTAAAATATGCATCATTAGTATTAATGGCTACCAGCTGACATATGTAACTTTGATAGAATTTAATGTTGTTTAATTCGGTAAATTATTTAAATACTTTGCCTTCAAGTTACTGTTTGTCGAACACTAAACATTTTATTACTTAGAAACAGTTGTATAGAACTAAATAGACCAGTATTATACTTATATCGAATTTAAAAGTGTAAAGATGAGACGCTGAGAGTAGTAAGGGCGAACTCAATAAATACATGTTTTGAGGAGAACGCTTTCTATAAGCGCTGTAAACGCTCTAACAAACTTTTTCCTATAAAAACTTCATATTTATACGAACAGAAAGGACGAAATTCACCAAATAAATCAACAGGAATGTGCATTAAATGCCACAAATTAATTTGATAAGATAAAAAATATTTTTGAACGTGTTGCATTCACACTTACTACTTTCAACGCCTCATATTAACTAAAATTTGCCCGTATCTTACTGAACGAAATGGTATTTCCAAACAGTATTTCCTCTCGAAGTATTTCGACTTTTACTATTTTTTTTGAGTTAGGTGTGGACGCAACGTTGAAAGAATCAAACTTGATATATTTAATAAAAAACATCTGTATTAGCAGTCTTTCTAAATAAACTGTATCATAGATTCTCGTTTTTTTCGTATAATATTTGTTAGGTAACAATACATTTTAAAATAATAATATTGCAATAAAAATATAGTAAAATGATAGAAAGTAGTGTACTACGTATAAAAACTAACCTCTGGCATATTTATCAATAACTAACATATTCAGTAATTAATTGACTACCAATTTTAATGCATTTATAGAAAATTTAAATGTATAAAAAGATGCAGGCTGTACATAACGTACAGAAGTATGCAAAATATCCAAAGTAAATGTATCTTATAATATTTGGAAGACGAAACCAATCTGCATTCAAGATTTATTCTTTTATTTCTATTTGTGTACAAAATTATAAATTTGTGTAAGGATTCATAGCTTAGTAATCGAAAAATTGTTTGCTTGGAATCTGTAATCTTGGCATATGTAGCCTTTTTTATGTTAAGTTTTAAATTTGCAAAAATGGTGGGGGACCAGAGTGTGGGAAGAAACTATGCGGGGAACCCGCGAGGGAGAAAGAGAGAAAGCGCAGAGTGGCAAGTGCGGAGTTGCCACCCTTCGTCAGCTGTCCTGTACGAGGCAGCCAGTACGCATCGTGGCTTCGCCACGTGCTTCTCGTGTCTTCGGAAAGTTCGCGCTTATATCTTTAAAAATGTTTTCATTTGCATCTGTGTCCTTGTTATGGTGATTCACCGACATTACGTTTCAATTTCACGTGATATACACAATGCGATTGATCCAAAGGATTTCAATCTATTCGCGATCGTTCATTATACTGTTGTTGTGACCATGTGACGAACAAAGTATCTTTGAAATAAAAATTCATCATGGAGATTCGAGTACATTTCGGTCGATTATAATCGGTGAGTCTAACAGTGCAAGTTATTGTTATTTCTTTTTTAATTGTGTTTGAGGTAAATCTGTATGTTAACACGTTATAAATGGGAAACTATAATTGTTACAGTTTTAAGTAAGTTATCATTACTTAATACTGTAATTATTGCAGTTATACAAATGTGTGAGAAAAACGAGTCGAGGACTGTAGTCTCTTTGATTATTAACATTAGAACTACAAACAAATAATAAATAATTGGAGAAATATGTAATTTCAAAGAAACAAATCCTTACAAAAAATTGCAGAATAATTTTTATGAGAAAATATGAATGGGCTATTTTGACTAACTTGGTAGCTCTAGTGTTAAAGTGCGTGGATTTTAACTTTTAAAAAATCAAATGATTTTAATTAAACGGAGGTAATTGGTTTGATTTTTGAGAAGCTCAATTGTCGATAGTGACAAATATTCTTCCCCGTGCAATTTTATTAGAAATGAAACGGTGTTAATACGATTTTGTCGTCAGAGAACATAACGATCATTTGTTGCTAAAGTGAAGTAACTAATTTGCCGTTTTTTAATTATTGGTATGAAAAGATGATAAATGCGAATTCTTAGTAGTAAATGATCATATTGTAATACTTAGTATGTACATAAATACGCTGCCGCGATAAATAGACTGCGGCTGTTCATGAATTTATGGAAAATTAAAATGCTCAAAAACGTAAAAAATGTCGACGAACAAAGTATATATACACAAATATCTACAAAATGTACAAAGTAAAATACACGTTACACTTGGAGACTGAAACAATCTATTTAAGCTTTATTTCATTAATTGTATTTAGAAAAATATGAATTTGAATAAACATCCGCAGTCTACTCATAAGTATTCGGATGCTGTGATTGATGTATATTAACATCAGATAAATGTTAATAAAGTGCATAAATTAGTTATAAATTAATGCTTATCATGTTTTTTTTTAAATCAACTTATTTATTCAATTTTTTCCGATAGGATTCATCGATTCCATCCCTACTTAAATAATAGTACTTGAATTAATTACGATAGCATTTTTAATAGTCGAGAACATGTTTATCTGATTTAGAACTTAAAATGAAGAGTATTGTGGATAAACAACCTTTTAAATAATATAATAACCCCATAAGTTCTGATACCTATGACTATTATGTTATTTTAATTTATTTTATTATATAATTAATATATAACTAATTTTATTATTTTATATTAGCCTTTAAAAATTGATTTAATGCTACTGTGCATACTTGTTATGATAACAAAGAATTTCTTTCTGTAATTTTATAATTAAATTGTAGACTGTTAAAAATAAGTAAGTGTCCGAATATTTTTGAAAGGTATTGTATATTAAATTAGATTATTTGGCAATGTGCAAATATAACGTTAATATATGCTACAGAAAGTTATTGAGCTATATAAATTATCGGTGATAGAATTGTATTGTAGCAATCAACCGAATGAAATATTTTTAGCTATTTATATATTTAGGATGCTATTGCAAATTGAACTTCGAAGCTTATAGCGTAGGTTATAGTATGACTAAATTATATTTATTAGCATACTAGTATGTGAATCTCGGGTTTCATGAATTTTCCGAACTTCTATTTTGAAGTTTAAAATTGACTTGTTTTGTTGTCAGCAGTATTATTCTACTATTAGAAACGTGAAGGAACTTTTTGTAATTCATGCGTTTGGTGTTTGTGTTTCGTTACTGGGAAGGATATGAATAAAAAAGTTGCAAACAAATGAATATATGATGCGTACAAATGAAAGATGATTTTTAACGAAACAAAGCAATCAGAGCAATAAAAATGAATTAGTAAGGGTTGTTAATGTACCAACTTTATAAGACCATAAATGTTACAAAGTAAATGATAACTTATTTCTACTAACATTAGTTTCCGATAATAAAAATTTGTACTACGTTTTGACAAAATAAACACAATTCCTTAAATAATTCAAATGAATATTTCTAAAATTGTGACAACAAATATTTTATAATTTTTATACTCTCTCACGAAAGATGTTAATACAAAGGGACTAAGAACTTTTAATTATTTTTATTCGTTTAAAAAGATATATAATTACACTAAAAAATTAAAACAGGAAAATTCACAATTTTAGCATTTTTCGGGGCGTAATAAATTTCGAGTATCTTTGTTCATCTGTGACGACAAAGATTACGGTTCGTTTTTTATTCCGTGGACATAATCGTCCACTGTTTTCGGTGAAGATAAGTTAAAAGCTAGGGAAGTAGATCTCTTTTGTTAGATACTAGGCAAAGAAAAGTTCCAAACGTGCCTCAAAATTTCAAGTACTATATTCTTTTACGAACTTATGTTTCTCAAATTGGAATTGATTAATTACATACGGAGTGAGAAAAATTGTATTATATTAAGTTTAATATTAAGTATACAAAATTGAAGTATGTAAGAGACATGTTTTAGTTTATTTTTTAATGATATTATAATAATACTTATTACAATACGAACTTGTTATAATAATTATTTGTTAGTGGTAACATAATTTTATCGATAAATTTGTTTCACATAACGGTGACGTAATAAGAAAAACGTATTATTATATAAAACCAAATGATATATCAAACAATATTTTCCCTTCATCCTTTTAAACACTAATTAAAGAATAATATCACGTATCGAGCAATTTCCAAAAATTAAACGGGTTAATTTAAAAATTGAATGGTACATGTTTATTCTTTTAAACGCTATTGAAAAGCAGCATTTGTTGCTTCGAAATTTTGGTACAATGATGCTTGTTCTGTACATCAATATCAATCAGATACTCGTAATTTCACACGTAATGGAAATTTCCATCAAATTCAAATTATTCGCAGCGAATAATACGAGAATCGATGAGTATTTACGAAATTGCAAATGGAACCGATTCAGAGAAAAGAGGGACAGAATAGCAGTAAATAAAGCTTACAGGCAATTTCACACATATTTCCGCTAAATTCTTGTCAATAATATGTACGGAATATTGCAAAACAACTAGTGGTGCAATTGGAAATTAATTAGTAATTAAAAAATGTCAAGTTACATAATAGTGGTTATTTAATATGCAACAACCTAATACATTACTGGCTTAACTAATAATGAAATACACTTATGTAAAAAGTTGAAAACTACGAAAAAATGATCTTGGAACAAATCTGTATATTCTTTGTATCGTATTAGCTTCATAATACTTCATATTGAAATTATATACGTAGTATTGTTTTCATAAAAGAAGATAATTAGATGAGCTACCTTAAGGTATACCTTACCCTGTATGTGTTCATAACACAATCAACGAGTTAACAAATTCTATTTAATATCAGTAGCTTTAGTATGTAACATTGATGCAATAAATACGTTTGAAGATATCAGCAAAGAAATTGGTTCAATTCGTGCAAAGTTGCAAAGTAGTGAGAAAATCTGGTAAACGGGTGGCGATCTAAAAAACGTGCATTAGCTTTCTTTTAAATGGTGCAGATTTATCGTGTCGGGAGTAAAGACATTTCGTTATACGAAAAAAAGGTGCTGCTACTTAGGAAAAGCAAGCTTTTCCCGTGAGACTTATCGTCCTCCAATGCAGTAACCATAATTCACGAGGGTGAAATAAATTCGCATCCTCTTTCCTTGCTACATGTTGTCATTAGTATAAAAAAAGGAAGACAAAATTGAAGGCGTGGTGAGTTACGGTTAGATTATTTTATTAGATCGGTCTGTTTTAGTATCACATCAACCAATTGATTATTAGCCACATATTATTTATAATATGATCTATGGAAAAAGGGTTAAGCCGATACAAGGTACCTCATAATTCACAAATTAGTTTGAAAGTTGCGATTTCTTTGTTTGTTTTCCTATTTTATTATTTTTTTTCAAAATTTCAAATAACATTTGAGAGATTAACTATAGAGAACGTTACCACCGTATCGCCAATAAAAATCATACACTTGTATTTTGAAAGACTGCGTTCGAATATCGTCTTCGGCACGATGTTCTTAATTTCCCTTCAATACTCTATTGTACTCATTCAATATTCTTATTTATCATGGTTGAGCGTGATTTTGTATTGTACTACTACTCTGTGTAATTAATTTATAATTTTCTGATTGTAGTAATTTAACACTAGAACCACCAAACCAGTTAAAATGACTGGTTACAAATTTGTAATAAAAATTATATAAATTTGCGATGGTGCATTTTCTAGAATATTCCGTGATTTTCTGTACAAAATATTAATGGAGATGTATTGTACTTCAATCACATGCGCTTTGCAAATATCTAACATGTCCATTTCTTTGGTACAAATAAGTGTACTTTAATCGTCGGTAGTTCTAGTGTTAATTACGAAGCCTTCTTGTTGAAGACTTTCAATCAAACGAGAAATCATTAATTATGAAGGTGCATTACTTCTCGTTGCGTTGAAATAGTCAACTACTAATTTTATAACTGCAATTCTATGATTCCTGTTTGTCATCAGTGTTGAAATTCTCTATACTTAATCCCTTAAATTTTATTTCAAGATCTGAAAAAAAAATGGAACAGAAAAATTAGCAAATAAAAGAGTTATTTCAATGTTAAATTACTTCATGAATTATGAACAGGCCCTTATATTTCACTACACGCGACAATTGACTGAATTAGAACTTACAATTAGATGGCTAATCAATATTTATGGAATAAATTTAGTACTCCATTTTCTAGCATTTATATAATAAAGTTGGAATAACGAATGACTTTACATGTTTTACCAAGTTTCATGTTTGAGTTTCAACATATGAAGAAGATATAGCACTAGAAGAAATTATTTCTTAGAATGTCGTCCACCCTTTCAAGAAATTCATTTAACGGCTTTTTGGTACGATGTCGTATAAATTTAGATGTACTTGATGCTCGTAAATTGGTTTCGCATTCAGTCGAACGTTACTTATTCAACGAATCGTACTTACTTTTTTATCATTTGCACGCGTGCACCAGGAAACGTTTGAAGGGAAAACGCGACGGGAAGATCGAGGGAGGCAGTTTTTGAGTTACCTTGAAAAGAAACTTCATAGAACGGTAAAGAAAAAATGGAACTCACTGGGAATGAGGAAGGATATTATTTTCACGGTGCAAGATAACGTAGTAATTACGTTAATGAGCGTTTATAAGGACATATATTTCGCAGGCTACAAAACTTTGTTCACTGAAGAAATTCAGTGCAGATATGCTTAGAAAAAAGAATATCTTTTGAAACGGAAAAGAGATACTTGTACTGCGAAAACTTGCCTTTATTTATATCAGCAAACGGATAAACATAAAGTTTATTAAAGTTTGATTAGAATCTAATTTTTGTATGGTAATTATAATTTCTGGTTTATACGATTCAAGTGTGCCTTTAAATTGATATCATTTTACTGGCGTTAGATTTCTTAACTTCATCTATTTTTATTTTTACATATTTTAGACTAACATACGAATTGAAAACTACTTGTGAGATACAAATTAGAACACGAGAACAACACAAATATAATTATATAACAGATATATGTACATACGATTAAACAGTGCAATTACATGACACCTGTAACTGTTACAAACTTGGTAACTTTTATAATGAAATCAGTATAGACAATTAGGACTCGGTTATTATATTTTATCCTCCTAATGTATTCGAGTTTACGTGATCCGAACGCGTTCTTAAATTAATGTAATATTTTATTTGGTACGTTCTCAGTTATATTTTTATTGGTACATATTTTTAAGTATGTAAATAATTTTTTTGTTAAATTTATAATTGTATTCAATAATTGCTACAGAGTTAATTATAGAGTTTTGTGAATACAATAAGCTTAAAAAATCTGGTTCGATATGTAAATTATGATGCTTTTCTTCAGCTTTCATAGACCTTTCTACCTGCCATTTAGTCAGCATTCTTAGTGAAGTTGGTCATTATTATTACTTATAGTACGCTATATCGAGAATATGATTTTGTGGGAATAAAATGAAGGGGCAAGTTATTCACAGATTGATTAGAAAGTTTCATCATAAAAGTTGCAACCCCTCTTTAGTTGAAAGATCTTTTCTGTATCTTGAAGAATTAGGTCGGAGAGTATTCCATTTGCCCCTTTGGCAATCACTTTTAAAACGTGCATTTGCGCTCGCAACACGCCGACAAGATACTTGTCGAACTTTTCCCGTCCGGTTTAGTTCAATTAAATGGCATCCGATTACGACTGGTGCATTAAGATTTCACCCCCACGAGAAATTCCATTTAAATGGGGAAAGGTGGAGTAGTGGTAGCTGAAACGCCTTCTGCATAGTTATTTTTTAATGCGTAATATTTGGATCGTTTGTAGATCTAATTGAAAGTTTTTTAATTTACAATTATTAGAGGTAATTTGGGATAAAAAATCGCAAGAAAATTTCTAATTGAAATTTCTTTTTAAATCAGTATAAGCTGTTTGTTTGGTGCACAATATTAGGTTAAGCGGAAAATTCTGTCATTTTTACAGATTGAACTTTTAATTTTTTACTTGTCGAGTAAAGTTTTTATTAGTTATTCTTTAATATAAAATGCATTGTTATTTATGGCTACTTTTCATCTATTCAGTAATTTACTTCTTATGACACTGTAGAATTTTTCATTTTTATTACGTTAAAACGTTATTCTAATTTCTTTACATATCGATGCTGGATATTGATTTTCTTATCTGTCAATAAAGTTTTACAAAGATCTAAACTATAAAGAATGTATACCAATGTAATAATCTGAAGAAGATTTGGAGTTATTTATTGAATAGTTGCAATCTTCGATATACGATTATGAAAAAAAACGATAATTGCCATAGTCGAACTATTATAGAATCAGTGAAATAAGTTATAAAAACTACAAATAAAACGAGGAGTAGTTTACAAGAATACAGCGTACAACAAATGATATACATTTATAATAAAAATAGGGATAGGATTGAAAAAAGTGCTTCTAAAGGAAGCGTTGGAGACATCAAAGCCCCAGAACCTGTGTTTTGAAAGAAAAACTGGTTTTGAGAGTACTCCGGTGCTAACAGTTACATATTGCGAAAATACAAAAGCCACTACGAGAATCGTGATAATGTCATAGCTCCCTCGAAAAGCGGAAAGAAATTCAGTGCCATTATTTACCGGGACGTTTTCGCGGCAAGAGGCTATGTCAACGGCGGCAGATGTCGTTTTCTCCAGAATCGTGTCCCAAGCGAATATCATGCTCCTTGTGTTCACAGGAGTGCGATGTAATTTCTCGTTGACCCACCTGTGTATGTTTTGCTTGACGTTAATAGTTAGCCCTTGACGTTAAAGAGTGGCATTTAGAACGAGAACGAGTGGAGTAAAATTTCGGTGCTGTTTTGTAACACGCCAGCTCTAATATTGTTTAGAATTGAGTTCTACGTTTAGCGTAGACTGCATGTCTGGCTTGTATTGCGCCCCTTGTTGAGATTTTGTTTTAAAATAATTAGCTTTCCACAAACAAACATATTATTTCACGCTTCGTAAACAAATTTTATGTCTAGTAAGTTTCATTTTTTTACCATATTGTAAACTTTCAAAGAATCTAAATATATTCCGAGGCACTTATTAATGTCTTTATAAATGTCTATATAATGCAAATTTTATTTTTGGTTTACGCAACGCTACGGCGACTGCTATAAAACTTATCGATCTTAAAAACGACGAATTTTATATTCTAGATTTAATGGATTGGTATTTTAGTCAGTTTTATTAAAGTAAAGTTTGGCGCGCAATTATCACGGTATACAATTTTTAGCAGATTATGGTGATTAATAAAATGAATTAACATAATGAAACATTTCTCGGCACATACTGAATTAGGACACAATTCAAATAACTAGCAATTTCGGATAATAAAAGTTTCCCGATTCTCTCGTCCATCAATAATTTCTCGTTTCGATAATGTAATATAAGAGCTGAGGTCGGCACAATTAGCTTTAGGAATATCCGGCTGTTTTATCGGAGATATTATTTCTTGGAAGCGAAATTTTGAGAATCGTGACAGAATTATGATAGTATATTATATATTACAAGATAATATGCTTTTAATAAATATACCAAATAATAGAGATAATTGTACTCTTTGTTACATGGGTATCTTTCCATTTTTTTTATCGATAAATGCAATTAAATTTATTACAAAAGAAATATAAAATGTTCAAAGATGCAAAGGGTATAACAAGTACAGAAGATATTAAAGATATACAAAGGAAGAAGTAAATAAGCGATTAATCGATCGAGTTAATTTTATGATGGTATTCAATATTAACCCTTAACTACTGACACTAAGTTTTTAGACACTAATACGAACATGAAGTCTGTCAGATTCCGATTGAAATCCATTGCTATTAAATATCTATGAAATTAATATGACATTAATGGTTATATAGAAAGGTGAAATAGTGTGTGTTCAAATTTATATTAAAAAATATTTCATTACGAGAGTGTTAAAAACTACAAACACAGGAACACAATTTGTTCCTAAAATGTATGGTCACGTATCGCTCGTAGTCTATCAATGTCAGCAAGGTTAAACAGGTTACTTTATCATTCATCATGTCTGACAACAAAACTAAATCTGGTGAACGGTTCACTCCTTCTCCCACACTTTCTTCGGGTGTAGTAGAATCCAGCAACACAGTAATCATCGAACCTTAAAAATCGTAACCAGAGGCTAGGTACCGAATAGACCTATCATCTTATGGGACTTTGTGTAACATGATCTGAAATACCGACGTTTAAAAAAATTAAAATTTTCGGAACGCTATCTTCCTTTTTTATTACTCGAAGAGGAATGAAAACACTCTTAAAGTATTTTAATATGCAAAACGTAGAAGCAAACGCAAAACTATAGATTGTATGCAATTAAAAATGTAAAAAACAAAGTGGTAAAGGGGGCTACGGAGCTCTCAGACCGTGTGACAAAAGATACATTGGATAATAGGTATATCCTGTACCGTGTTTATGCCGAAACCAAGGCCCTCCTCTAGAAGACTATCTCTAGATTATCCAAAGAAACCGGCAAAAGGTGCCATTGATTGAATTGGATTGGAAAACGCGTCTGCTGACTTCTTCAAATCTATTGGAATTAGCGTTATCCAGATGATAGGGGAGTGTAATGAGGGCAACGTTAAATCATTAGAAGTGGAAGCCATTATGCCAAAATTTCAACCAGCCTCTTCTGAGATTACGTCATCCTTTCCTTTACTAGAAGAACTTGATTGGTTGCCCTATCTAAAAAATGCACTTAAGGAGCTCTATCTCGGGACTACATTACCGCTTTGCAACCTGATATAACAGAAAAAAAATTCTCTCTATTTCCTGAGAAAGGGCTAGAATTTCTCTGCTAGTTTGGGATATCCGAAGACCCAACGAACTTTGGAGAAGTATTGAGAAACGTCTATATATTATGGAACTGAATTAAATGTTCGATGTAAGATCTGAATTAGTCATTATTCTATTTAATCGAAGAGATCATTTGATCTTACAAACAAATTTATTTTTGACCAGCTTTATCAAGCGGCCATGATAAAGCAAAAGGCACGAAATGATAAGATGACAAGATTCGCGTCTCAGGTAAGAGCTTCTTCTGAGTTAATTAGTGGCATCATTTCAGGAAGCAACAGAAATTCTAACTTCGAAGATCGCCAAGTTAAATCTCCTGTCTACACCTTGTGAGGCTCCGAAAGCTCAAATTACAGTTCCGAGCTTCACTCCCTTAACACGCGGGGAGATTGTTAAAGAAGTAACCCTCATTGTCCCAGGGGACTATAAAGCGATCTGTACCTTTGAGGTATCAGATAGGAGAATTCAAACTGTAGCAGCGCCTTCTTCTAATCCTGAACTGACATTACTTTCAAATTTACATCCAACGTTTCAAAAGCTCTGTATAAATCGAGATCAAGAAATACTGTTAAATCGCCCAAGTAACAACCAGAGGTAGAAAAAGGCACTTAGTCTTTCCCCTTGTCTTGAGAGTCTCTACTTCGAACTTTAACAAATGAAATTACCATTGCATACTATCAATGGAGAAAACAAGACGCAAAGAGGATGTTTGAATTTCCAAGAAGAATCAGATTCTAATTCTATAATAGATCTCCGTATCAGCTAACTACCTTGTTATAGGAAGACCGACAGGTGACAATCGTACTTGCGAATTGTTTCACGCTCAAAGATATACAAAATATTATCACAAAAGAAATACATATGTCTATTATTACAAAAGAAATTTGTGATGAAAGATTTAGTTCGACTGAGGTACAATTGCGGTAAAATATTGTAAATAAAGTAGCGGATTTTGATATCGGTACTAAAATAAAAGTGGTATTCATGAAAATGGAAAAATTATAATTGATTACGGGTTTTTTACTTTGATCTAAGAACTACAAAATTGAAGAACCGTTAATCTCCTAAATAAATCCTACAAGTAAAGTACTTGGCGTCAACGTAACGATGTGTTTAATAAAATACAGTATTAAGTAATAGGAAAATGTAACAAGATTAACGAATATATAAAATATGAATGTATAATTAATTTTCAAATCATATGGCCCTACAGGGAATTAAATTCTTGAATTTTATTTGCACTGTATCAAAAACCGGTTATCATTGTTAATAAATACAAACATTTGTGATAGTAATCAATTATAACAAATCATTAAATATTGTTTTATTTCAACTTTTTCAAGAGTTCTATCTTTATGATGCACAATGCCAAATTCTTTTGCGATTGTATAATACCTTTCAAACTCGCGTATAAAAGAGCCTATTATCGATTCCAACGAAAATAAAGTTAATAGGGGCAATTATAATGGATTATAACAGATCGTGGAATATTATTTTGTTTCAAACTTATCATAAGTTCCATCTTCTTGCGTACAATCTGTATTTCAGCGAAGATTATTGAAAACCCCCTGTAAGTAGAGAATTTCCATCTAAGTACTGCAATTAAAGGTTTTAAAGTTTCCGAGTTTAAGTAGCATAACAAGAAAAGTCATTCAGTAAAAAGCCGCTTTGTCCAACATTTAATTTCATCTTCTTCGCTAAAAACCGATTATAAATTAAGTAAGGAAGAGATCTTTATACCGTAAATTCCCACGAAGATTTTTAGATCTTTAAACATCAATTCAATGATGTTCTTCACGTTTTACATTTCTAATTTAACGTCTAATTTTTGAATTGAATAAATTCGACAACATCGTGGAAATCGATGCTGAATACGGAGGAATTATAAAAGAAAAAAGTAAATAATAAGTACGATGTTATTTTCGTGTAACGATACGAAACGAATTTCGACAAGAATTTCGAGGTACACGAAACGGGTAAACGAGATTTTTATTAGCCACTTAGCGTCTTCTCGTGAACTTCATGTTTAATTCCGATCTTCAAGGGGACACCAATAAGGAAGCTGCTTCTGCTTCTTATAGCTAATAGAGTTTCCCAGTATGCGGTGTATACATTATCGTTCAAAAGTTTTGGATCACCTCTAATATTCACGATTTATAAATTAAAACAAAATAAGGAATAATGTACTGTACCATTTCTTGCGTTTAATAAGCCTATTAAAGATTTTCTTGGTTATACGATCACGCCCTTCTTTTATTTCTGTATTTACACATTACATACTAGGGTACATGCTATGTTTTAAACAATTATTTTTATATTACTGCATATTTTGGTTCAGCTATGACGAATAACAAAATGAATACCAACTTCTAAAACACACTTCTGGGAGTTATTACAAAATCTTCAGGAGAAGAATGAACTAAAAAACTCTAACTCTTTGAGTGATCTAAATAGGTTTTTTCTTTAAAAATTAGTTGTTATGATATATCGACTATTGGCTCTATAATATATGTTAATTTAAGATAAATTTTTAACTACTTAAGTGGCACATATGCGGCGTTGGTCATGAAAGGGTCGACGTGCAAGATCCTCATAAAAGAAAAGAGACATTATTTCGTTAAAAAGGACGCGAACTAATCTAAGGCGATTATTTTAAATAAATATGCACTAATAGTTGTATTGTTATCATTGTTATATATCTCTAAAAATTAACTTAAAATATGCAAAAATTCAAATATTAATTTTTTTCATTAAAAATGTAAATTCTCTCGATGAATAAGTGATCCTAAACTTTCGAGCGGTATTGTATAATTAGTTACAAAAGTACTTATTCGGTCACGTTAAGCAATCAGTAAATATGTATAGCAGTATTATGTTAGTAAAGAAAACAAGTAAGTCCAAATTTTGTTAACATCGATGAGAAGATTAGTAAAATTATGAGGTATTGGTTTTAAACACATAAGAGACTTGTATTTCCCAAAAAATGTTTGGATTTGAAGCTCTGCTCGCTTTCTTGGCTCCTTTATACCACTATTAAAATGAAAAAAAGGCCTCGTAAATTGCTATTACAATGCAATCACTTTCTACCGATTAATTAACAACAACATATTAGTTAGATATCGATTGATGCTTTAATTGCTTTGCAATACATTAATCTCGTAATTCTGAACGGCGAAAGAATTATTCGTTGCAAATTAACGATGCAATTATCGCCGCGAAGATATCTTTCTCGCTTTAATTACTTCTGTATTTAACTGAAGTATAAAATTTCATTCCACGCATCTATCAATACGATGATCAAATTCACATTATACTAAAAATTGTCTGACAAATTGGTCACTGATTTTTCTGATTGTATTTTGAAGATAAGTAAACTAAAAAAATTAAAAACCTTAAGGATAGATAGCATTTTCCAAATTGAGAAAGAAAATCGTGTCTTTAAATTAAAATCTTTAAAATTAAAATATTATTCTGAAAAAGTTATCGAAATTCTTTTTTCGTATAAAAGTTAGATTTTGTATAAAAGTCAATGTCATTCTTTGGACCTCGAAACAGTAAATGTTGGGGAATAATCGTAGTTGCAACGAAGACGTGACAAATAAACATTGACAGTTTGATATGCGAATATGGCTCACGATATCAGTTTAAGAGTGACGATAAATCTAATCGGATGAAAGCCTCGATATCGTAAATACACAGAATGTCGCGGTAAATATTTGACACCTTGATGTTCCCATGAGAGTTAGACAAATTTGTTTCACGAAAGGTGCACGAGAAAAAAAAATATAGCCATTGTATGATGAAGAATATTTTGCGAAAAATTTCACGTCGAAACGTGTCAATTATTCCTTTTTCTACGCAATATTTTTTAAAATGAAGTAGGAAAGTATATTAAAACGGGGAATCGAAACATTAGTAGGCAAATGCAAAACCGTCTGGAAAATATACCGAAATGTATTGATGATTGTTTTGAAAATAAATTCGTTTAGTTTATTTGATTTTTTAAATATTCACATTATTTATAAGTCGAGATAATAAAACAACTATGGAGGTTTGTTATTATTATTTAGATTTACGAATACTTAAAATTATTTCATTTCATCGTATTTTATATATCGTTATTTATAACGATTTACCATTATAGTCTAGTTTTTATTGGTGTTTAAAACGGTTTAAGTTATTCTTGGCTGTGTGCTATTTTACAAAATCTTCATTGTTAAAATATGTAATAACTTTATTGTCAATCAAATCATTTCAAAGTAGAAACATTTTTAATTAATGATTGTCTTATTCTTTCAATTTTGGTATTAATTGGTTCTATTTTTATTCTAATTTTGCATTCTATTCAAAGTTTTATAATAATATTATATATGCGATTGAAACATTCTACTTGAGCAATAAATTTGGCTATGACTAAATATTTCATTGATGTATCGAACAACTTTATCGAGGTTTTTAGCGGTATCATTCACTTATATGGACGTCTCTGGTAATTTTATAAACCACTCAAAATTATAAATGAATTAATTAAAAAAGGGGAACAGTAAACTTGATAACGGGAAATAAAAGGATGCAACGCATTTATTGGCTGTAAAGGCCATAATATGTATTTGCATGACCCATTAAAATTTTTGAGATTAAAATAGTGCGTAAAAATGGATCACAGTAATTTATAATAAAAATAAAGTAAAAATGGACTAGTTTGTAGTTCGCGCACAAATTTTACGAACCGGGACACAATATAAAATGATAAAAAACTATCTTCCACATATATAGATATGTAGGGTGTTACAAAGAGACTTTTTCAGTTTCGCAGAAATGGATACCTTTAACAGAATTTCGCGAAATAATATTCCAAAGAATAGGATTCATATTTTCTAATCTTTCACAAATAAACAAAGAATTCTATATTATAATTCCGAGATGGTGGTCAAATAATCACGGTATAAATGTGATTATGAATTGGCTGCAGCCACCCGATATTTCCTAAACTGCTTTTGTTGTTCACTTTAAAATGGTATTTATCAAAAAACAGAGTGCTCTTTTTCCTTTCATCGTGAAATCCTTTTTGTACAACTAGTTCTACCCAGTTTTAACCACTTCGCAACAACTTAAAGGCCAAACAACATGCTACTTTCATAGCCTCTATTCAACTTTCAAATACAATACCGCCATGTTTCATTAATGTGCCATCAAAATTCTTCTAAAGACGAGATCCTAAAATGTAACTTTTACCAACAAAAAAAAAACTATTAAGCATTCATAAAACAATATTTTCAGATCTCAAATATGAACCCTTGAACCTTTTATTTCTAATCTGATGCAATGGCTAGGTCTCTGCGAGTGCTACCTCCGTGGGAAAATTAATCGAGCTTCCTTCCAATGAACTAGGCTAGATGAAAAAGAAGAAAGACGGTGAGTGGAGAATCGGAGCAAATGTAAAAAGCTCGTTCGAAGGAAGTTTCAAGTCGTGAAATAGAGAGGCTGCAAAAACGATGAGGTTGTTGTTGATCGACAAATAAAGGAGGTCGGCCATATTCTCATCTTTTGCACGTGTAGCTGGACCAGTAATGGTCCAGCTGCTTGCAACAACTCCTCGATTCTCTCGCTTTTTCTATCTTACTGTTTACCGGATTCAGTGTACTGGATAAATTGCTATATCTCCTAGATTATCGTATAGCGATTCTTCTCAACACTTCTAGTCAGAGTCTTTAAAAAAGAGCGATGGTCTCCAAACTTTTCGGGCCTGCGACCCACAAAGCAAGATGGATCGTATCCGACGATTTTCAATAGGTAAACGTCTTGTAATGGACATGTTAATTACTTTCATTTTTTTCATATTTAACGTAACTCATCTAAAATCAGCTTGCGACCCATCAGGATGTTACGTTCCATGCTTCAAAATCACTGATGTTGCGTGTTTTATAAGCTGTTATCCATTTTTATTATTTATGGAATCTAAATTCGTCATCGAGTATTCTTTGATTATATCGGTTCCTCTCTGTTGTTGATAGGGAACGTTCTAATAGTGGTTTGGCTAGTTGCAATAATTTCACCAAGTTAACCCTTCTTCGGTTTATGGTTGCCGCAGAGGCCCCGTACAAATTCAAACTCAACACGTTTTAATTGGTATTAATATAATTGTTAGAAAATTAATTTAATCTTTTTTAACAATATACTATAATATTACTGTAAGACAAGTTCGGCCGTTGGTTGAGTCTTAAATAAATTGCGTTGAATTGAATAAAAGCACATTTCCTGTAGGTGTTATTTGCAACTACATATATAAAATTGTGGAACTTATGCATGAAGGTCTATGATTTGGTATATTTTCATCGTGAACCCCTGAATTTAATAATTCCACTCATTCATGCAGTGTAATATCCCATCTCCTCATTAAAGTATTTTATTAGGGAAAAATAATACTTACGTATATAATAACATTTTTTTACTGTGACGTTTTCTTATATTTACCTCACTTAATTATTATATCAACCAATATTTTGCTTGGCAAATGTAGGTTTTATTTTCCCAATTACTTTGGGTTACCAGTGGCCCAACATGATCCCATCTTCTGACTTGGTTTCCAAGTTATGGCCACTTATATTACAGTGTAGTAGTCCTCCTACACTCTCAATCAAGAAATAGCTATCCCTACAATTCTACCCCTAATCATTCGGTTCGCATAAAAACAACTGTTGGCCGAACAATCCGATTCTATTGTCCTCGTGAAATGAATCTCGTATGTTATGAAACGCTCTGTGTATACTGTACATACAATGCTTTCTATATAATAATGAAAGAAGAGATTTTTGCAAAGATACCTGAATGAATTGCTTTAATTAGAGGAGAGGCACAAGTTTTGGTAAGCGCATTGTTATGATTCGTTTCTAAGAGGAAATGCATACCGGTTAGCTAAACAAATTTTCGGTACTCTGATCCATATTTTAGCATCAGAGATCGGTGCATTATTATAATGGAGAAATGTGTAAATATGAACTACCTACAGAAAGTTTGAATAAAATGTTTCTTAAAAGAATAGGCCGATAAAAACAATAAGCAAAATGTTCATTTGCGGTTCGCTTTAAAACAGGGAAATATTGTGTTGAACGGAAAGTTCGTACGTTTTTTTATTTTATTATACTCAGCTATAATATTTTTGTGGAAACTGACATAATCAATAATACAATTTGCTTTAATTCCTATCATTTTCTGAATACAAAATGAGGACATGAAAAAAAAAAATTGATGATGAATTACGTAATAGAATAATATATGACTCTCCGTTCAACCCAATACAATATAATAAATTTAATTTTATCACTATTTGCGTTAGCTATTTGCTGTTAATAATAAATTTGTGCAAAAGGATGGTTGCTGATAAAATATCACCTGATTCATTTATGGAATGTACGTATCATTATATATTAGTATGAATCTGGATAAAAATTTCAACAAAAAGGAGCCACACATCAAATGCAATTTATCTGCAGAATAGCAAAAATTTTGCAACACCAATGAAAACGTAGTAATACAATATTTACTGTAATGTAATCAAATAAATTGTTAATTTATAACACTAAACATTCTGTTATTTGCAACTATTAAGCGGAAACTTTGTTTAGTAACACTTAATTAGTATTGAATTAAGAAAAAACGCAATATATTGAAAGATGCTAGCATTTCCAAACTTTCTGTCGATATTGCACCCGGGCTCGCAAGATACTAAAATAGAGGCCCTCGAACCGAAACTTGAAGTTGATTTTATTAAGTCAATAAAATGAAATTTAAAGAAAATATCTAATATAATTTTTAAAACATTGGAAATTAGAAAGGTACATTGTAAGGAACACTATTTAATGATCTCCTGTATATTCGTCGTTTTATTCTTTCAAATTTTGCTGCCAGACTTTTTTTATCCGATGCACGCAGAAAACTCCCTAAAACTGTTTTTGGTGGCCCGTGTTCATACATGAGTTTAACATCACTACTATACAGAGTATATTAGAGAATGTTGAATAAATTTTTTTTAATAAAATTTGTTAACGCTTTCGTATAATGAGAAATGGTGATAAAATTTTGCTATATGAAATTTCTGTTGTAGTGACGGTACGCGTAGCTATCGGTAAAGTTTGTTTTTTTATGAAAGCGGTGCGTATAAAATTTACTATGCGAAAAGAGAACCGTGGGAGATATTTTCTGCTCCAGTTTATATTTAATCGACTGAAAAATTGAATGAAATGATACATGCTCTGAATAAATTACAGATGAACTATAAGAATAATGTGTAGGTACCGCTTACATACTTTGTATGTACAAATTAGAGTATGTTTATAACACTCTCTAATTATTAAAACAGTTCAATAGTATGGGATATTAATTAATAAACTGCGGATGCTTCTGCATTTATATGAAATTTAAATGTACAAAAAATCAACGAATGCATACAATAAGCATACGAAATGCACAATATCGGATAATTTACGTTATAATATTTTTTGTTATATCTATACAACTCAGTCATTCCTTTGAATTAATAATACTCTATTATTCTGAAATTTATTAGTAGACTATGAGTGTTAATGCTAATTTATATTTTTAGAGGAAAGAAATAAAGAAATGTCATCTAAACAAAAATTTATTTTGTGCTACAAGTATTTATTTCTCAGCTGACTACTAACCATCGTTTATATGTATAAAAAATATATACGAAATTGCTTATGCCTGTACAATTTTCCCGAGCATATAAAGGAATCTCATTAAATTTACCGAATGGTCTACATCCATAATTTGGTGTATTTGTATTCTTATATGAAGAATAAAGAAGAAGTAGAGAATATCCATTTTTATTCTATTGATTTCAATTTGAGGAAAACCTTGTTTTTTTACTGGCGATACAAATATTAAAGATTCATTTTCTCAATAAAATGGTTTTGTGGCAGTCCACTAGCTTTTACATAAATTCTTTAACAGAATTATCGTAAGCTTTACAAATATTTAACAGCTTAGTTTTACAGTTAAAACAACACAATAGTTGATGCCTCTATTCGTGTCTCTTAATCGATCGTAATAAGCTTTATTTGCACTTCGTCCCACTATATATAATATTTTACACACACACACAGTAATAATTATTTTGCGTTTAGTACGATAGATGGAATCATTTGAAACAGATATGGAATAGAATTCGATTCAAATAGATATAAATCAAAATATTGATCACTAATAACGAAAGCAAGGAAACACATTAATCATCATAGCATTGTTATTTGCTTGGTGTTTAATTAATGACTGCAGTTGATAGCAAAACCTTTGCAATAGATTTATAATTTGTTAATTTCAACATACTACTATACGCTACCAGGCCTAATTGCACTCATGTTAAACCGTAAGTTTCATATGAACATTATAGGTATTACAAGGATTTAGCTGTGAAAATATAATAATAATAAATAGATAAAGGCTACTTACAATTAGTTGTGTGAAACTACTTCAAATACAATGTTGATTTGTATAGATTCAGTCTTTATCTTTGCTCTGCTGTAAACGTACAATACAGAATTTGGATCAGTCAGATTCGGAGATATAGAATTAGTCTTCAGTATCTGAATAAAATAGTACAAAGCCAGCTTTTGTAAATCTGTTTTAAAATATATTTTATCAGACTGCACGTCTCACCTGAAGATACACGGAAAAGCTAACGAGATATACTGGAGAAAAGAGCGTGATAGAAAGTGTACGACCTCGTATCGAAGAGAACTTCCATGACAGAAAAACTGCCATTGGCTAAACCGATAAACAGCAGAAAGCTTTAGCCACACAACTATGTTGAAAAATGTTTTGCTTCGAGGCTTCTACTATAGTCTTGAGTCAGAAAAATTCAGCATCGTAACAGATGCTATTCATGATCGCATCATCCACGTCAAGAAAGTGTTATCATTTTCTAAGTCAGTGTTGCTGATACACCGCCCATATTTCCCTATTTTATTTATTATACATACTTACGTTATATTACACTTCTACCAGCTATTCGGTAGCTGCATATGAAATTGTAAATCACGAATAGTATAGTTTCTTCGTTTATAAATAAGATGCATATATGATAGAAAAAATAAATAAATGATTTGGTTACTTAGCCGAAGGCATGTATATAAGTTAGTAGAAATTATAATTTAATAAAATAGTTCAAGAAATAAAAATGAATAATTCAAAGGTTCGAGGATTTGAACGTTTGCAATTTCAAAAGATTGGAAATTTGGTGACTTGGAAATTCAAAAATTCAAAAATTATTTCATGTATATCAACCTACTGGAAAGCAATCAAAGTACGCATTATTAAACAATTCAATTAATTAGGAATTATGTTTTTTACATGTACACTTAATGAATTTTAACAATACCGCCGTAATGAAACATAATAAAAAAATGAATTTCAGTAAAATTATACACATATATTTTAAAACAAATTCGTATAATGATGTAGAAGTGGAGATTAAAAAAAATGAATTTCAGTAAAATTATACACATATATTTTAAAACAAATTCGTATAATGATGTAGAAGTGGAGATTAAAAAAAATGAATTTCAGTAAAATTATACATATGTGTCTTAAAAAAAATTCATATAATGATATACAAAGATAGAAATATAACATAAAGAATTTTTTATAATATTGACATAAAACGTGAGCGAAGAGTCATTTACAATTAACAATCGGTCGCGTAAATTGACATAGAATTTTACAATGTGCTACCACTGCCAGTGTTATTAGGTTCGTCATCTTTTTCTGTATCAGCTTCTTCGTTCCTACGATCGTCAATATTTTGATTGTTTGTTCTTCCAACTTCATCACGAGAATGTTTCGAAGTTACTTGCTGTGAATGTTGCCTTTGAGGACTGCGATTTCGCGAAACCGATCCTCTTTTTTGTTTGCCACGCTCGTCGCATTTGCCATCCTGTTTCGACGGTGATTTCCTTCTCACTGTAAAATTTCCTTATTATTTTTTTACAGCTTGTGTATAAAAGGAAGAAAAATACTATTAAGTTGTTTCGTACAAATGTCGCTTGTCGACAATATTTAGTTTCAACCATTTTGAAATCATTGAACCCAAATATTGGACAATTGATTCACGTTTCACTCATACAATTGTACTAATTCAGATAATTCTTAGTTTAGTTACAAATTTTTATTCTAAAACAATTTGTATTATTCTTTTTATTATGAGTACTTGTGGGGTAATTTTTTAGTATTAGTATGTAGAAAAATCAAAGTGATCAATAATCAAATAAACTATCAATAAATTCACTGTTCAGAAGTCGTATGGGTCTCTCTATTTTCGTTCTGACAATAAGAGAAACTAAAAATTCGAACCTTTGTTGGATTCGTAGTCACATGAACAGCTTCAACGTTGAATTGCGAACGACAAAAAATGGATTAACACGTTTGGGAGTATTTCACTTGGGTAAGAGAAAAAGAATCGATCGATCGGATTACCAGACCAGAGTTAAATCAGATCTTTCACTTGTCGAACAATTCCTTTAATCAGTTAAGCTATTGAGTCTTTTCGGTAAAACCTTCGCTTCGAATACAAAACCTAGATATTCATCTAACCTTGTAATATAATACCAAATCTTTTGACCATTTATATAGTATATTGTGGTAGTAATAGCATATAAATGAAAAAATGTTTTAAAGTACAGAAATATAAATAAAGTAGAGAATATCTTCAAAATGAGCAAAACGAGAGTAATACTAAAACTACCGAGGCAGTCAAACTGACTGGTTACAAATTTACCATAAAAATGATATGTAATGATACATTTTTTTAGGATATTCTGTGCTTTCCTGTACAAAGTATAAATGAAGATTTGTCGTACTTCGATCACATGGGTTTTTCAAATGTCTACCATTTCTATTTCTTTGCTACAAATAAGTATACTTTAATCTCGGTTGTTTTAGTTTTAATTTAATATTAGGCTGTTGTACAATTTTGCTTTCCGATATAGTCTTCCCTGATTTCGGTCATTTAAGAAGACAAGCAAAATGACAATACTTACGATATTTAAGTATATTCTTTACCTTTAGGTTTCCTACTTTCACAGTCACTGTAATCGGATAGATCGCTGTAGTAGGTTCGATCTTCCTTGCTCCGATCTCTCGATCTTTCCTTGCTCCTTTTATGATTAGAGGAGTTCGACGTGCTTCTTATATCTGCTCCAAGTCTGTTGTTCGAGATCTTGTGCGGTGATCGAGAACTTTCGCCTGTTTCTTTGTACTTGAGCTTTCGTATCTCGCTGCTATACTTGAATGCGTCGTCACGTTTCCTGGATCCACTACGGCGCCTTCGACGTCTCTGACGGCTTTTGCTACGGCTACGTTTTCGTCTTCTTTCGCGACGTCTGCGATGTTTCTCTCTTAAATGATTAAGTTATGGATTGTGTAAGTGTAGAGTAGAATAAAAAGTCTTTGAATTCCTTAGATTTAAAAACAGACAAACTATTGAAGATGTTGGGAAATAGGTATTTTTGTAGATAATAGAATACTTATTTCCGGAAGATGAGTATTTTTTATGGAATAAGGTAGAAAATTATAGATTTTTTAGATTAAATTACGATAGAAGACAGAGTAGTTAAATTAATAGAAAAATAAGTATGTGGGATTAATTATAGTATACATACTTGAAGTATATGGGAAAAATAATAATGAAAAAATTTTTCTATCGTGTTTTCTTTTGCAAAATAGGAATGGGAGAAAATTCGGAGCGCTTCGGCTTAAAGTAGGATACAAAACGGAATAGTTGAATTAAGGAGGGAATATGTACTCTTTTGTAAGTAACTGTATGTTTGAATTCCATATCATTTAAACAAGTTATCTCATTCTGAATTTCAAAATTTTTAATTTTTATCGTATTTTACTAAATATTTCTAGCCAACAGCATACAATTACTATGATTGCATGATCGCAAAAATGAAACATTTACGAAAAAGTAGAGAGTGATAGTGAACACAGAGAAATTGTATTCTGAGTTTAATATCCTTCCATTTGTGCAAGCTTGTTTCTACTCAGGGTAACGCACAAACACAACTTTCATTTTAAATTATTATAGCTGTAAAATGGAATTCACGAAATTGCTACGGAATTGCATTTAAAATATTATGTTCCATCGTGTCTCCCAACGTTATTTAATTGTTCAGAGCAACGAGAGGCAACGAATTAGAAAATATATATCAGAAAAGAAGAATCTATTTAAATTAGTACAGAATACTAACCAAAGATTTATCATAATGTATACAATTTATTGGGTTCCATTAGATAATTACTATTAAAGAATTCATCAAATTATTGAGTAAATATTTAGTTATTTCGGTATTTTTGCAATATATATAGTAATTTTTATGACTATACTATAACATTAAAATTATTATTCTAAATTTCTATTGTTTAATTTATGTTGTAAAAATATAACAATTGAAATTAGTTTTACAATAACTACAGGTTGTCTCACTTAAAACAGCCTAGTTAATTATTTTTTATATTATGCATTTACGTATATGAAATCTCGAAAATATTGAAGGACTTTAAAATAAAATTATTCTTTGCATTACATTCAAATTTTGATGTAATTCGAATTACGTACAAAATATTTTTTTGGTATCGTCGCAACTGAAAAAAATAATTAACTTACATGTTTTATATAAAACACCGTATATTTTGTAAATAATTTCGCTCGCTATTGTATCTTAATTAAAAATAAAGAAAATATCGCGATAAAAGCACTAAAAATTCAAGTAATTAACAATCTAACAAAATTGATGTAACAATTTTAATACAATAGGAGTGAGTTGAGTTGAAGTATCAGAGTCAAATGCCTAATCGTAAGTTTCTATTAAGCGAGGTACAAATGTGTTGTAATTTCTACAGACGTTAAACGTTGCAACATAATTCATCCAGAATTGCTTACAGACTCTTCGTAGGTTCTACAAAGTTATAAATGTTTGTTGACTACTCGCGGAACCATATTTTCAGATAAATACAGTTGTTGAAACAGTAATTCGCCATAATAGCAGCAATAGCAAAAACCCTATTAGCGTGTAGCTTCTAGTAATTTGCTTTGAACATAATACTTAAATGCGATTTCGTAGGATATATTATATCTATCATCTATGTTTTATACGACGTGAATCCACGATGGAGGATGCACAGCTTAATTAAAGGGAATTAATTGAATATTTAATTTTAGGATATAAGGGGTAGTAAAAATAGAAAAATTATCGTTTAACGTAATAAAAAGTAGCCGAATTTAAATTGAAAACGAGCCTATGTTAATTGTGTTCCATTAATAAATTGAATAACATACTTAAAAGCAGTAACAAAATACTTAGTAATAATCCTATGATATATGAAATAATTCATACAATACTATTTCTATAATATGTGAAACAATCGCTTTAAACAACTAGTAAACGATATTGGACCACCTCAGTTTTCTTCAGTTATTTAATAGGAAGCTGTGACTGTTAAATGGTTATGTCAATTAAATGGCTATGTAAAGGAAGAAGTGACATTCTCCTTGACGTCTGCGCTTAATGTCATTTTAGAGAGCTGAGAACTCGCGTAACTGTATTAGCCAGTGGATATTAATTAGATCGTAGTCTCACTAGTTGTAGAAAGTTTCTGGATGCGTTGAAACGCGATTAAATATAAAATTAAAGTGGAGTCTACAAGTTTTACTCATTTAGAACACCCTTTCTTTCGTGGTTTCATACAAATTCAATTTTCACGCTTTCAATTGCGTAATTTTACTTAATTTGCCAAGCTTAATTAAGGTACATTGAAATGATTATCTTTTTTTACATTTTTAAACGACCTTATTATCTCCGTTTTTTTTTTCTTAGTATCACTGATTCAGTTTATTTATTATTTTTATCTGTATGTTTTGTTTCTCACTCTTCGTTCACAGATTTCTTCTCATTAGTATACTGTTTGCTTAATTACGTATATATCGAATTGACTTCTGCATATTTGTTATATGTTAGTTACACCGAGTTTATTGATTTTTACCTCAACAAATTTAAAAGGTAAAATGATTGCGTTTACAAAAAATATTATTTATTTAGTACTTTGCTGATCATTTCATTAAAAAGTAAATGTAATTAAAAATTCGCAATTTACACCAAACTAAGGATTATTAAAAACAATCGTTGTGTCGACGTAAATTAGGAGGACATAAATCAGGGGATGATTGTACTGTAATTAATTAGTAGGGGATTAACCTGTTCTCCTCTTTATCGTTGGAACTAGTTCTCGGAGATATTTGCGGTGTATCGTACACGTTTGGTCCCTCAACCGATTTCTCATCACTATTCTCGGTTGCGCACTGCTTAACGGGAGCCGGATTTAACGTGAACAGTGCCTTGTAACGACCACCTCTGTGTCGTAACAATCCAGCATTCACCGCATGCTTCAATGCCCGATGAACCTGAAAACTTATTTTGCAAGAGGCAGCATACGAAAATAACGGCGTTTCGAGAAACACCATTTTCATCATCGTATTTCGTAATTCACTTCGTATGTACATAGGTTTATATGCATATTATAGGAAATATTCGTTACGTTAAAGGCGAAGGATCTATCTCCATTACACATTTATGCCCAGTATGAAAAGACGCGCTCGACGCTCGATCGTTGAGCGTTGCAAAGCTGTTTCTACATTATGTAACAGAACATTGTCACGTAGCAAATTTGTTTCTAACTTTGTTATATGACATGTTACCATATCTTGTTACTGGGACTCGAAAAACAGCGTTTACAACTACGACGAAATCTCGATAACTCGAATATCAAGGGAAAGACTAAAATGTTCGAGTTACAAAGATTTCGACTTATCAATTAAGGTCATTTTGATATGCTTAAAACTTTGCAGTAATCATCCCTCCTCTTTGCCATTATAAAAGGAAATCAAAACCATAAAAAGGTATGTATTCTCGAACATCTGCAAAAACTTTATACATAAAATAAAGTTTTATCTCCCTGGATTATTTAATCTAGAACTTTCACTAAATCAAATGACTCCGGGAATTGCATTGTAATTCCATCTTAGAACGTGAAACTGCTCCAAAATTATATTTTATGGGTTGGATTTAATTGAATTTTCACGTCTTTGGGTTGAATGCCAGCAATATAACGCGAAGATGGGTACAAACAAGCGCTTCCTGATCGAGTTTATAGTCTTTGAAAGTTCTGGCATTAAAGAAAATACTCGAAGTGGCTTCTTTCAAGAAAGATGCAAGCTTCGAAGCGTTTGATGGATCGTCAAAGACGTTCGAAGATTCCTTAAGCGCTTCAAATTGTTTGACAACCATCCACGGAGCGTGGTCGCGAGGATCTTGTAAATTAATGAAACCGGTGTCCCATAGATCGCTCCCATTTCTATCGTTCGTCTTTTTTAAGAATTTTAAATTTACAATTTTCTATAAAAATTAAACCCGTAAAAATTTAATTGATATCCCCTTTTTATTAATATCCTTAGCATAATTGAATTTTTTAGGGTAGAGATTCTCTAAAATTAAAAGTCATATCTTAGGAATATTTTATGATGGAATTTTCCTATAAAATTTTCATTTAGGTTATTTTTGCATTAATATTACAGATTTGAAAAATAGAATTCTTTGAACAATAACATATTCTTATATATCATTTATCGTCATATGAATGATAATATATTTTTCCTCTCAACTAAAATAACAGTTGTTAATATTGTATAGTTTGTGTTTACTTAATGTATATATATTTATCAAGTCACTAGTCCTTAATAAAATAAACAGTATTTTACAAACAGAATACAAGATAAAAAACTTAACGAATAACAAGGTTACGTTTTCATGCAGTAAAAAGATAAGGAAGTGACTATAAAAGAAAATCTTTATTCTACTTCTAAGGTGAAATCACTAAGAATTATGTAAAATTAATTCAACAATAATGAGTAATAATAATTACTACAAGTCGTGATTATTACTACTACAGCTGTTATTAATAATATGGATAAATAGACTACTCAATTCCATTTACTAGAGATTAATCCCAATAAAAAAAAGCAAATAATTTCACAACCTTTTTACTTGTTAAAAAAACTCAATACTCCTTAACAAAATCAGGCTCCTCACAGTATTTTCACCCTTAATCATCGTCGCTAACAACTCATCGAATTATTGATTCGACATTAAATCGCATTGAGAAAAAAATTAATAGTAAGTAGTAAGCACTAACAAATAGTAATAAATAAAAATTAAGTGCAACCCTCTGTTACCTGCATCGTCAAGTTCCTCTGGGTGGTCTTGGATGTTTGTCGAAGGAAGTCAAGAACATCCCGAGCTGTGGATCCTTTCCCCTCGCACAGATGCACAACGGCATCGAGAACTCGATTCATTAATCGTGGATTCGATGCGTGCACCATGGTGAACTCACTTTGAACTTATATTAGATATGATTACATTTAAATATTATACTATATGTAAATAGTTCCGTGTTTTTAATAAAATGCATGGTGAAAATTACCCAAGACAAAAATATGTTTAATATAAAAATCCGAAATTAAGTTACGTCAAGCGATAAATATAATAATGATAATAAATTTCGAATAGTAAATTACGATTTACCTACTGAAAATTTAAGCTATCACAAGCACTCCATTAACGTGTCCTCATTACTGGAAAGTAATGATTCGACTTAACAGATCCAAAAATCGATGATATAAGTGGAAGCAATTACGCAAATAGGAATTTTTCCAAACCACAAATTTAATTAAAGCATTTCGAATCTTACTAAAACCAACATCAAACTGACATCTAAAGCAACGCGTTGCTTGGCACTTTTATTGTCATTTTTTTAATCTCGATGTTACCCTAAATGCCGCTAATTTCAATGTGTTTCAAAGTTTTATACCACAAAATATAATTTATGTTACAATATACAAAATTTCCTTCTTAAAACTGATCACCTAGTATTTTTGGTATTTACGAAGATACAAAAAATATTGCAAATTTAAGTTAATTTTTTAATACAGCTTAAGCTTATTTTTCACAATTTCAAAGTCTCCAATGTTTTTTATATACATATTGGTACATAATGTTGAAAATAATTAAGTGGTGTGTTTAAGGTGAGACATCCTGTATAATAATATTTTAGATTCTACTGCAATTTTTCGTAGTATAATTTATCAAAGTTATTACCCAGATTACAAAAACATATATTATATCTTTGACTTAAATACTTTTACAGAAATAACCGGATTTTATTTTGCAAAAATTATTTCTTTCCAAATACCAAATTTATCTCCATAACATCAATTAGTTCCAAAGTTTATTTTTCCTACTGAACCAAATATGTAATAAAATATAATAACATTGAAGAAGAATGACTGTTATGTATGTTTATGACAATGTTAACAATTTCAATATCACAGAAATGCAAATTGATTATTTAAAATCGGTACAGATGTACATACAGGGTGTCCTACTTAAAACAGACCACTTCATCTCACTATGATAACTCAAAGAATATCTCATACAGAATTTATTTTACATAATTTGTCTTTGTTGCACATAATATGAAAGTCAATAAGGTGCCCCACTATAAATGAGACATCCTGTGCATTATTAAACAGAATACGAAATATAAGAATCATATTAGTAATCCAATTTAGAAATTGATACGTACATATAAATTTAAGCAAAATGCGATGCGACACATTGTATATTCGATGAGAATCGTAATCCGTGGAAAACATGTGTGTTTGGAGATAAAACTGAAACCGATATATTTTCACTTCTCTGAATTGAATCTATGAGGTGTGTCGTTAAAATAGGCGCATCTCCAGTTTTAAACTTTCACTGGTAGTTTCTGTGATTATAGCAATCTATTTATTACGAACGTTTACTACGTTTAAATTTATTGTGAAATTGAATGAAAGCATGATTCGCGCCGTAATAATTTGGCACGTACATTTTCTGCATTATATAGCTCCAATATAAAATTGAATCGAGTTATACTGGATATATGAAAATACCGTTTATAATTACTGTACGTGTATATTTTGCATAGTGACAGAAATTATGAATATAATGTACAATTAAAATGATATAAATAATTCATGATTTCTTTTAGTATGTAATATGTTAAACAATGTACACAATTGAATAACATATTGGTTATATCAAGCAGTGTATGCGCAAGCTATTCAAATTTTATTGTATATATTTTTTAAAACTATACTCATTCTGTATTATTTTGCACATTCAAATTTCTCATAAATACAGAGACATCTGCAGTCAAGTTGATAGAAAGAAAAAACAGACATGCAAAGAATAAAGTTAGTGTAATTGCTATTTTATCGCAATGTAAAGACTAAAGCAGTAATTGTTAAATTAAGTTGTAAAATCTTCTTAACTAAAAGAGCTCATATCCGATATAATTCATACAGTTTTAAAATTGTTAAAATACTAGAGTATCCCATTTATCTACCAATAATCCTAAAAATGATGCGATTTATATTTGGATACATTTTGATCAGAAAGTTGTAGCAAATTCATTAACAATCCGTATATTGTGATAAAACAAAAGTTGTGAAAATTCTATTTCTCATAATACTGATGGTTTTGATGCCCCTCATATCCAACAAGTATTCGAATTAATGAAAATTGCGAAGTCGCACCATGTGAAGCACTTCGAGTTGCGTTTCATGAAACGTCACCAGTAATAAGTATTGTAATATGAGACTAATGTGTGGTATTAATTCTAGGCCACTGCAAAAAAAAATTGTAGATGAACTATAGATATGTGCATACGTGAAATTGTATTCATATATAGTAGTTCTTCGATTATCCGATCTATTAGGGTCGAGGGGTTGGTTAGATAATCGAGGTGTCCGGAAAATCGGGAGATTTTTGTCTCAGCTCAAGGTAGATATAAGCACATACGTTTTCAGTGTTCGTGGGGATTTCAGAACATGTAACACAAGAAGTCTCGCAAAATGGTACAGGGGTAAGAGAAGAGTATGCATGTGTGTTTCGGTGTGTTTCCCTCTCTTGTTTCGTCACGCGATCCTTTGAAATCTGATTAGTAGATGTTATTGCTTCAGTCTATAATCAATGTGCATTGTTATAATTGTAACAGTTTTTATAATTATATTACAATCAACCACTCAAACTCGCATTCCTTCCAAGAGACTTCTTGTAAGGCACGCACATATTGCTTATTTACTCCAATAGTGACCATAAAGCAAGTTGATAAACAATTCAAATTCGCAATTCGCCCAGTTTGCTACTCTATACTTCACTTTGCAGTTCTATACTCTACTTTAAATGGTATCACTATTGTAGCTAACGAGCTTTTCTTTACTTTACGATCAAGAGATCAAATGACTGGGGGACAACTGTAACTTTGAAAATAGTCACAGTAAACGGGAATACTCGTTTCGATCAGCCTATCTGATTTTACTGCACTTTTTCCTAATGAAGACCATTACTAATGTGTCTCGGTGTTACAAAAAAACCTGTAATAAATTTGATAATTTATGTCCATTAATCCTACACTGACCTAGGATTTTATCAAACCTGACCTGACTAAGGATTCTGCTAGACCTGAATAATTTTAGGAGTAACAGCGCTGCATTCGGATGAAAAGCAACCTGATTATCGACAGGCACAGCGTTGAGCTAAATTGCAAGTCAAACGCACCCTTGGAAGTACCTCTCTCCTCGTTGCTTTCCAGCTTGCGTGTGTACGTTCACGCGACGTGTTTACCGGTTGAGAGTTGTTTACTGGAATTGCGGCCTGCTCGTTTTCCAACGTGAACATCGTAGATACCGATGGAAACGTTTTGCATCCTTTATCGTGCAAGTTCCATCGGGAAAACGATGTCGGACGTGGACACAAAGGTGGAAAGGACGAATTACCTCGCTAATTCGATTCCTTTCTGAGGCCGTCAATTGGCTGCACCCGCACGTCCGTCGAATCGCGGTTACGGAATAGTATTAATTATCGTCGATCGACCACGTAATTGAAACGCTCTGCCTCGGTCCTGAATGTACGTACTCGAGCATCTAATGATGCGGGTTCATTGTTCCATGCACGCCTTCAACTACCTATTCTAAGGATCGAAAGGGATTGGTTTAATCGTTCCAGATAAATTAACAATACACTTATAGATGATTTTTTTCGAAAAAATTATAAACATCCTGCATAGATCTGGTCTCCGTAAGAAAATAGGTTTATTACTTATATATTATAAATTTATTTTATATGAACCCATAAGTCGAAAAGAGTATATATCATGGCTGCTATTTAAGTGATTGAAAATTTCTTATTATTGCATTTTGTTGTGGTATTTATGTTGGCAATTAAATTTAGGACATTGTATTTTGAGATTGTTGATTATTTCTGTTGATCTATAGTAAGTCACAGAATTATTGATGCATGCAGAAAATGAACAGGGATAAAAAAAAGGGGGGAAATATAATAAAACAGCTTTTTGTACTTTGTATTAAGAAAATATCTTCAAAGAATAAATATACAAATAATAAAATCAATATCAAAGGGACTTAAAGAAATCATTGGATAGGAATCAGGTCCATGAAATTATTAAGCTTCACAAAGCGTACCGATAATTTTGCGACCAAAATCACAGCAAGAAATTGTTACACTTTATTTCTTCATAACTATAACTCATAACTTTATTGTCCTACTTTATAGTTTTATTAGTTTAACGTCTGACCTAATAAGATATGAATTTGCCGTCTCATTGTCTCTGTTCATTATGTCAATAAATAATTTTACGTAAGGAAATGTAAATGCCGCGTACTTAATTGCTAGTAAATATGACATTTATATGAAAACAGGAAAAAAATATACTGAAAATTAAAAATTGAGCACACGCCGATGAAGGCTAAAAAATGATTTCGTGAGCATTTGCTTCATCGTCTCTCCCCCAAGAGGTCCTTCTATCATCAGCATATCATTCATCGAGTCGTTAACGAACTTCCGTCACGAATTTCCCTTTCTTTTTTTATTTCTCTTTTTTCCTTTTTTAACACCTGGCATGCATCATTTATCGTGCAATTAAACCGGAATAATTTTAAATTTTACTTTCACTCGCTGACGTGAATTGTCATCGACGAAACACTTGACGAAGTTTCGCCATTCACATTCAACCTCGAATAAGCGTACGAATAGATCGTTTGAATGCTCGAAACGGGTTCGATCCAACTGGTCGTTGCTAAAAATGGTTCCAGAGTGATCCTTCATGAAACTGCCTGAGAAAATAATGCTGAATACGTATAAATATTGATATCTTGTAAATTATGTTGAATAAACTGTATCAGTTGGTACAGGTATTTATTTGCCAATGTACAAAATATGGAGGTAAATTTTTCAAAAAAGAACGAATAATTAAATAAATATACAAAAGTGTATACATATATATAATAATCAAGAATAGGAAGATATAAATAGTACAAAAATCAGAACATGGAAAGAAGATTAGTTGAATTAAATAAAAATTATCTATGATATTATTGAAACACATATTTATACAAATCGTAGAAAATTATTAAAAATGATTGAATTTAGTTCAAAATCTCGTGTAAATATACGTCAGCTAAAATTTAGCTCTCTTCTGTTACTATAATGAATATCGTATCATAAAAATTCGCATTATTCGAATATTCCCATATTCCTTGGGTACACATTGCATAATGCATACAGTTATTTTCATTTAAAAGCTAAAATTTGAATTTAAATTTTTGAAAATTAACATTTTTCTATGTAAATTCTGATTTCAGAAATAGAAGGTACCTAAACGCTGAGCGTTTCAAGCGAATTGATGAATGAATCAGAACGCATCGTAAGGGAGGTTCAGTCCCAAGACATCATGAAGCAGCAAGTCCTTCTGGCTCTCGCCAATTTGATCACTTCCTATGCATCCTTCTTGTAAGTAACCTTTTCCAATTATTTGTACATCTACTGTTAAATCCTACATTAAAATTAAAGCAATCTGTTCAGCCGTTTCACTACAATAATTTACAAAAGGCCATTAATAGAAGTGTATATATAGCACAACCTAAAATAGTTTAGTTAACCATAATGTTTGTAGGCTTCAACTCTCTTATTTTTTGGTTCTTTATTTTCCATATTTTTATACCTTTTACAAATCTTATATGTTTATACTTCGTTTGTTTCTCATACATTGATTTTAGTTTTAGTATAATCTAAAACAATATTGCATAAGTACCATAATGCAACTATCATGTTTCCTGTCTTTTAATTTTTGACTTTTATATACCTATAATATTTAATCTAATTTTAGTCCTAATAGGTAAGAAATATCCAATATAGTTGAAACGAAAATCATATGTACGAATCCGATCTTTTAAATTACAATTGTAATCCTTATAAAAATTACGCATAAAATATATAAGAATATGTAGGACAATAGATATGGCGTATCAGTCAGGTAGTAACGAAGACACTTAAGCTGATTAAGTTATACGCTTGATCTTGCACGATGGAGGCAAAGCTATATTCGGCTTAAGATGCATTCTCCAATGTCCGTTCAACGAGAAACCGTAAATGCAACGATGGAATATTCGGTGGAGTTGGACGAGCGACGTAATGCAGATCGTTGGAACCCTGTTTGATTTGAACCCTCTTGTCAGACAATTAACCCAATTCGAACCCGGACGCTGAATAACTCTCTCCCCCTTAGCGTTCTTCTCATAATTGTTCATTTCTCTGTTCCGCCATGCACACAGTTTAATTAAGAATTTCAAAAATCTCGCAAATAACCCTAATATTCGATACTCTGACAGAAGTGGCGTGAAAAAGTGGAAAAATCATTTTTTCTTCTCGTATCCGATATCACGTTTGAAATTGTTGGCAAATGATAAATATCGTGTCTTACCAAATTGAAGAACTTCATCCAATTTATTATACTTAGCACAACATTCATACAGACGCATACGTTAATACGTATATACGACTTCCATATGATAGAAAACTTATGAAACATATTAGAGTCCCAAAAATTCTTGTTATTCTCTTATTACATATCAAATGTACAACATTTCATACACAATACAATAGTTTTTTAAAACAAGTAGGATCATTTTGCTCTTAACACCATCCTCCATCGTTTCCGAAGCCATTTTGTCTGATAAAGTCGAACGCATAGAAAAGAACTAATATTTTAATTAACAATTTATAATGTAATTTTGACCACCGTTTGCATTTTACATGATCCTACAAGGTTAATAGTGAACAAGTTATGGTCAAGTAACCCGAAACTATTTTTATCGGACAATAGAATAAATAAATAAATAGCTGAACGAAATATTTCATAATAATTTTTATCTATTTGTTGGTAAAATTTTGAACATATAATGCATCTGAATTTTTCTATCTATCAATAAAATTGATTATTGGTAATTTTACTTATAGACATTTGCGATATAACGAAAATATAAATCTTTTGATCAAATTGCACCAAATATCCAAATATGTACTTATGTACTTATACCATTAATATTTGATAGGTATGCAGAAAAATAATGAAGTTAATATTCAAAGTTTATTCCAAGTATTTAAGCTTTGCATGGATTTATTTATAATAGATAAAAATACAAAACATTTGGTAATAACGTTTAATAATATTGTAGCATCTAATACAAAAATGTAATCATATTTATTCTATGCTTGTTTGATCCTAAATTTTTGAAAAATCTGTCTAATTATTTTTCACAGTGTATTCAAAGTCAAATCTTTCGATTCATCGCTTGAACCGAAAAACTTCTCTGTCAAGCCTATTTTGATCGGCGAACCAATAGTTTCCCAGTATAACTCTTTTCCCCTTTGAAACAGTATATTTGTTCTCCCTTCGGTGTGTTTCAGCTGCGATACTCATCTATGCCAAAATTACTTCCACGCGTACCGATGCAAAGCAACAATACTATCAATCAGCTCCTTAAAAAAATCTCTTATAAAGAACGTGATAAAAAAAATCCAGACAAATACGCAAACAGACGGCCTTTTTCTGCACCAGCAACATTTTCCCTTTTCGACCAACAAACTTCAACAATCTTCCTTTTTACAGTGAATTTCTTTATCTATTCTCCTATTTTCCTTGTTTATAAAAGGAAAAAATGCTGAATAACACGTCTGATGAGAAAAATCAAAAAGAAAGACAAACAGACGATTTGTTTTCATTCTAAAAACGTTTACCCCTTCGATCCAATGAATAATTCTTTTTAGTGATCCCCTCTTCGAATCATATTTTTTTCTCTCCATTCTTCTATTCTCCTTCCTAAGAAAAGAAAAACTTACGAAGAAAAATTGAAAGGAAAAGATTTCCACTTCCTATAACAGTAATTTCCTCTGCCAGTATGAATATTAATCCTTAAGAAACCTTCCAATCGAATCAAATTTATTCTCCTTCCTATTATTTCTTGCTGGTTCTTAAAAAGAGAAAGAAAAGTTGAAGGAAATCACAGAAAAAAATAGAAGCACAATCTTCTTCCATTTTTTCCAGCCCAACAACATTCTTTCCAATTTAATTAATGAACTTGAAAAATCTTTCTTTCCAAGTCCAACTTCTCCTCTCCTTTTCTCTCTCGCATCCCATTTTTCTCCCTTAAACAAAAAACTAAAAATAAACGTGGTCCTTTTCAGCCCTTGTCTCTCTTTTTCTCCTGTTTTCGATGCCGTTTCGTTTATGTTTCGCGGCACAAGCAGCCATGTGTGTACACGGGTGCCACCCTCGCAGTTTACAGTGTACACTGCAGGGGTCGGTATGGAAATTGGGACGAGAGAATTCTGGACACGGGGGAGGGGGGACGAAAATTGCGGCTGGATCGTTTTTAAACCGAAATAAAGCGGCATTTTAATGCCTGTCCGTTCTTTTAGGTCACGTTGAAAACAGCTGCTCGATCGGACACGTTGCTTGCTTGCTTGCTGTTGCCGCCTAGTCTATTTCCAGGATCGCCTATAACGTGGTCGCTTTTGTTTGCTGACATCGTACCTTTCGATCCCTCGATTCATTTTCCTTTCGTGTTTCTTTGGTCCAAATGGATGTGCAACGGCAGTTCTCCTCCATTTCACAGTATTGGGTGTCCGATTTTAATCTACAATTGCAATTATTTCGAAAAGCACGCTGGATAGAAGAAAATACTCTGTAAGTGGTTACGGGAGATCGAGCCAAAATTATTTTAACATGAAAGCAGAGCCATTTATCATTCTATTACCATTTTTTTTAAAATGGAATCGTATATGTTCGATTACATTCATTAATGCAGCTCATTGTTTTGTATAAAACGGTTGACCTACTTATGGCAAAACTCTATTAATTCAGACGATATTTTAATGTTCCTATTGCAAAAGGGTACAAGCACTCCTATTTACGTCTGTGATTAATAAAACAACATCGGGCATTTTTTTCTATAAAATGATAGATGATAATGAGTCAAATTCAACCATACTAGTTTTTGTTATTATATTGAAGAATTTGCGAAATAAAATTAAAGTTTATGTAGAGGCATTTTATAGACACTAAAGTTCAAGAAGACTTTGTTATCTTATTTCTTAAATTCTACAATAAAGTTACACATAATGGTATGACCAATATTATCTCATTATCTCCTATCAGTTTGTAAAGAAGATACAAATTATTCAGAAACGTAGATATAAGTGTACTGGTTTCACTTCGCAATATTAAAATTGTATCTGCTAAACTAACTTTTCTTTTCAAAGAAATAAGTTTACATTTTTTTAAAAAATAACAAGCTACATTAATTAATGCATTCAAACATATACATAAATTTCGTTTAAAAAAAATGTAGGTAATCTTGATCCAACGTTAATGCCAACATTTAGCAGTACCCCGCCTTCATCGTAAGACCTCTACGATTTCTTGTACTTTCCTGATAACATCCCTCATTAACATTTTTATCTAGTGTTCTTTTTATTTAATAATTGCACAACAGATTGAAATCGGACACTCCGTATATAAATATAGTTATATAGATATGTAAGGTGTAGGAGGCATGGATATACTGCTTATACTGTGGCATTTACATATCGAAATTATTAAAGGACGGTTGACCTGTTTGCGAGAGAAATAAAGATTCGAATGCACTCTATGAAACCTTCTTTTTCTTTCCATATATGCCTGATTAATTTCTTCCGCGACCTCTTTCTAGTCATCCATTTAAATATCCAGGCAACTGTAGATATTCTTTGTGGAATTGGCGAGCGTTTTTCACTTGGTTAACAGTAGAATTTATTGGGGGGTATTTGCTTGAACAAATTTGCTATTCATATTGTTGGAGAAGGCTAATATATTTTCTTCGATCATTTTTTCTAATAAGATCGCTAGATAGAAAATATGTTTTGTACAAGCATGTTAAATTTCTTCGTATTACTAAAGATTTGATGATTAGTAAATTCCTTATACGTGGTTGATTAATTTCTTCCCCGATCTTCTTCTAGTCTTCCACTTAAATATGCAGGCAACTGTATTTTTTATAATATTGGTGAGTTTCTTACCCTGTAAATAACTCGGTTAACTTAGTTTATAATGAATTTATGTATACTTTATGACCATAAACAATAAAGTAGGCTAGTATCTATATATTTGATTTTATACATTCGTGGGGCTTTGAAATTTTCCTGAGTTTTTTTATATTTCTAAGTAACACAGTCTACCTGTGAATTTTCTTAAATTGTCGCAAATCTTCAATAAAATTATGCAATATATGTTTCAATAATGTATTGGAACAAAATCTGCGTATACGTGGATCCAAGCAGTACAAACTAGCATTAATCGAGGGTATGCTTACTTTGAGCAAATGGTTAATTTTATAAAAAGCCATGCATATATGTAAATTTCTCATAGCGAAAGGATTAAATTGCGCTAAATTCCCCTGCAAAATTTCCATACATATCTACGAAAGAAGTTTACAAACACCAGTCTCCGTTTCCTCCATTTCATCCCTTTGCATCTATAACGGTAATCTCTTCTGTAACCATCATTGTACAAAGTAACTTCAATATTCGAGATGACACACAAAACCCCGTTACAATCGTAATCTTAAATGTCCTCGATACGTTCGTGCGTCGATTGTACAGAGTGTTTTGGGACTGCTTGCAGAATTCGAAAAAGGAACAATTTAAAGGGTTATCCAAAAGTACCTTCAGGATGTTGAATGAGAATATCTGTTAAACGCCATGTTTGTTAGTAAAATAGAGGTGAAAAAAATAAAAGTTGAAAACGAGAACGAACGAAGATAATAGAAATAAAAAACAATTTAGAAGAGGGTAAAACAGAAAGGGAAAGAAAAAAAGCGAAGGTAGGTGTTCCTATAGTCTATTTTGGATAACCCTTTACATGGAAAAATAAATAAAAAATGTAGAGTGACATTTTCCCGTACGGATCACTTCAATATTTGTGAAATACACAGTACACTTCCAAATGATCCCACAAAATATCTACGTCCACCCAATGTCACTATAGTGCCCCTATTGATGTTTGGATTTATTCCAAAATACTATAGAAAATACTATTACAAAAGTATTTTGGAACACGCTCATAGAAGGCACAATTATGTTGGTAAAAAATACAGCAGTTATCCTTAATTATTATTTGTGTAAAATTTAAATATCCAAATAAAATATATGTTATTATTAGACTACAGATGTTCATGCAAATTTATACTTTTGTAAAGAAATTTGATGAAACAGGTCCTGGACTGGGGGTTGCTTCGCTCGCTAAATATGTATCATCATTTCTACTATACTTAAGATATTTCGTATACTTTTGCAGATTACGTGAATTCTGCATTTTTTTTGTACCTGTAAATTTGCCATAAATGCATAAAAATTTTCAGTCTAGTATTATATTTGGAGAATAAAATAACTTCTATTTAGATTCCATTTTTTTAATTTTTGTAAAAACAGATCCACAGTCTAGTAATAAATCATACGTACATAAGTGCACACATATTTCATGAATTTTCAACATCGACTGATTCGATATTGCAATTTCGCTATTAAAAATTGTACTCCGCATTCTCAACTTATTTCTCTATATAATCTCAGCCCTTTTTGAGTTGCACCACCAGTTTAGAAACATTCTTTATAATATATACTGTACTAGATAAAGAAGCCAAGTCGAAACGATGCAGCACGCGATTCGCAAGCCTTGCCTCGCATATCGATGCGTTTACAGAAGCGAGCACCTACCGGGAACGAGAGTATAAATGGATCGAAGGTGAATAGCATAACCGCATCGAGGCTTAGAACCGCGATATTCCAACTAGTTGCATTGTAGTTTACAGAGTCGTAAGCTCGATCAGTACCAGTCTTCTATCTCGGTACATGCTAAGATTGCCAAAGCAATTATGGCTCTTAGAGGAATTAACGATGTCGAGGAGTTAATTAAGGATTCGTGGATTCGTTGCGTATGGTATGTGACGTGTAATAGTTTCACTAGTGCAACAATTATGCGAGCAAAAACGCAGTAAAAGCGTCAACAATTTTAAGAATTGTTTATTACTGGAATTATTGGATCTTTAAAACATCGAATTCTAAACTTTTAGAATCATTGAACTCTAGAATCTATTTCTGTAAAGCTTTCGATCATTAGTTTCTAATGCGCTTTTGAATCCTTAGATCCATGAATCGTTAAACTCTACGGTCTTTATTTTTAGATCCTTAACTTAGAAATATTTAATAAGATAATGTTCCATAAGTTATGATAGGAGGAAGATGGAATCGTGGGTGAAGAGAGGGCAATTTTGATTCAAACTATTTTTTGAATGTACCTTTTGTGTTGAGTTTCGCAGGTATATCTTAATATATTTTGATAAACAAATGTTGATATCACATGTAATATCTTTTACAGATATATCACCAATAAATATAATATTCTGGAGCAATTTTTTATTAGCGTTCTCACCTTGCACCTGATTCCCCTACTTAATGCATTTATATAATAAACTTTTATCGCGAAGCATTTTTCATTTCGATAATACAGTGAAATTATACTTTGATCAGAAACTTCTAACAGTCTCATTGTTTACCAGTTCAACTCCTCCATTATGAAGAGTACTGCAATTCTTCTCAAGTAATACTCGTTACTGATCGATCGCTTGGAAAATGTTTCAGAGCGGCTACCGGGGGGAAAACGTCCACGAGACAGAGGACTCAGAGCAACAATCACAGCAACATCAGCGAGCTGCTGGACAATTTGCTTCGCGGTTACGACAACAGCGTCAGACCAGACTTCGGTGGTCCACCAGCCACGGTTGAGGTCGACATCATGGTACGCAGTATGGGTCCGATTTCCGAAGTCGATATGGTTCGTATCTCATAGTTTCCTTTTGTTACTCTCACTAGCACACTACTCGATAGCTATCCAATTGCTAGAAGTCTTATTCGTCGTCCCCTAACGCGATACAAATTCAATTTCACTCGTAAGCGTGAATAAACGGAATGTTCTTGTCGTCAGTTTGCTATCATTGCTTGAGAAATTGTACGTGTAAATCGCACAATGAGTTCATTACAATAAAGTAAAATTAAATTTTTATGCATGTACCAAAAGTAAGAATTTTAAGACAGCAATTTTGCAGCCTACCAGAATGTTATTCGTATATAAAAATATGACAAAATTTATTTTTCACGTGAACTTATATTTTCTATAATCTTAATTTTTGCTAAACTATACATTTTAAAACGCTTTTACTTTGGTATTTTAAAGTTTTATTAATTAACAAAAGAAAAGTTTCGTATTGTAAGAAAAGATGAATGATATTTAGTACTACAAGTACATTAGTACAGTTTTAGTGTTACAAATAGTAAAAGTTGTGTATAGATTGATACTATAAGCACAAAATGTCTGCGCAGACTTACTCGATGGACTGTTACTTCCGGCAATCCTGGGTGGATCGACGCTTGGCTTTCCAAGGTGGCATGGAAACTCTTGCACTCAGTATATCGATGCTGGCAAGAATCTGGAAACCAGATACATACTTTTACAACGGGAAGCAGAGTTATTTGCACACGATAACCAGCCCCAACAAGTTCGTCAGACTTTATCAGGATGGCAGAGTACTCTACAGCTCAAGGTGAGTACCTAAATATTTCCTATAAACGTTACATTTTTTCTATATGATAGCATAATCTTGCCAGTAGTACTGACAGTAAATGATTGTTTTTTAAATCAGTATAAATTTTTCACCTTGAAAGCTTGGAAAAACTTTATACATAGATAGATAGATGTTGTAGATTTATCATTATCTTTGTTACGATAACTTAAGGATATACACTTACTGACAAAAGTTAACTTATTATAACATAATTCTCATACGTATAATTATTGCACTATATTAATTGGTCTTGTCATGTAATTTTATTCTCCCTTGCCACCTTCCGTTGATTGTGTTTCCGTTTGCTCCATCATCATTTCCATCCCTCACTTTCCTCCGTTCCTTCATGCTCCTCTGTCCTTCGTGTTGCTCATCTATCCGTCAAATTCTTATATATTCACATATTTCTAGCTTCACGACTCCCGTCATAAGCAGTTTCCATTTAACTTCCTCCCTTCCGCTACCCTGCTTTTCCAACAACTTTGCTACTTCATTCTTAACTCTTTTTTTAAGCTCTTTAGAACACAAGATATCTTGCAGATTTTCTTTACTTTCACCACATAATCTGCAACTATTGTCCTCGAATCCCTTGTTTCCAGCCTTGTCTATGTTACCACACTTTCACCGTGTCCAGAGTTCCTTATCCCCCCTTTCGATAGCAAAAGCTTCATATGTATATTTAGAAGTTTAAAGATAAGGTAACATTTGAGATACAATTTTTTGAATACTTTAACTTCATTGTGGAAAGAAATTTTTTTATTAACTCTTCGACAAAGTTTTTATCTTTGAATCTTTGAATTAATAATCGCCAATCTTAAAAGGATTAAAAAAATTACATTATTTACCAAAGAGTAGAGAAAATAATGAAACATTTATTCTGTTAGTGTGGTGCATATAAGATGCCGCTTTTCAAAACAAGACTTCAAATACAATAGATTAATCGAAACATTGTATATTTAATTTAAATAATTGCTATATAATTTTAGCCAGTGATTAACTAGTTTCATTACCCTATATTTATAAAGATGATCAATTTTTTAATCTTTTAGTCTTTCCCTTGATTTACTATCAATCAAAGATTATCAGTCATAAGTTTTACAAATCAATATTCAAGTACTCTCACATTGATATAAGCTTTTCTAAACGCCAAATTTTTAGCTTTTATGGTACATTTTACAAGTTTAGATGTTTGTAAAAGATGATGGGAATATTTTGATGGTAATGCAAAACGCTGAAGTTTTCACAGTTTTATTATAATTATTCTTAATGTTCTATACGCGTACATCTTTTCTTATAATTAACGATTCTACAAAATTACAGGAACAGCATTCTCTTGCTAGTTTCAAGTATCACAGAAACGCTCCATGTGCACCAATCTAGTATAAATACTATCTTTTCTTAAAATTGTTATAATTTTGCACAGTACTGTACACGTAATATAAAAGTGCGAAACGACATTGTACTAGAAAAGACTTCGCAATATCTTTCAATCAGTTGCAATCAGTCCGTAAAGTTTATGGGATTGTTCAAGTTTTCTATTTTATTGCCCATTTCATGATCGTCCTTCGCTCGATCGAGCATGATGCTGCGATTCGAGCTCGCTTCCCTTGACTTGCGTTTATGTTAAACAACTCTATCGCCATCGACACTGTAAAAACTTTTGACCACTATTCAACAGCGAATGATGAATTCATTCCTGGTCGAATGTTTCTGGAACCAGTTCAAAAAATATCTCGAACGTAGTCACCCACATTGTAAGATCCTCTCTCTGTACTTATTTTTTGAATTGCGAGGATCAACTTCTGTGATGCATAAAATAATGTTGAATGTAGATCAAACTAAGGTGGAGGAATGTCCTGCTTAACTGGGTTAGATGTTACCGTAATCTCTTTCTAAGAATGGAGGATATAATTAAATGACGTTTTTACACGAATAATAAGTTAGATTCTAGATCAGCTATTTGAGAATTCATATCAGTGATACAGAATTATGAATTTCTGCTATTATTTAACGAACAGTAATATTCCAATAAACCTATAATATAAATGATTTAATAATTTTACTAAAAATGACACTACCATCAATTATATATACTATTCATTAGTAACTTACAGCTATAATGAATTAATTATAAAATTATTCATCACCGAATAACTTCGATATCAACAAAAAATAATAAATTTTCGTTATTAATTAACTTACGATAATATATATTTCAACATTTCAATATCAACACCATACCGTTCCAATTTTACATTATATTATACCGACATTTTGCACTACCTATCGATTACATGAATTGGGGCGAAACATTTCTCAAAAGAATTGTAAGAGAATAGTGAACCACCTGCTTTAAACTTCACTGAAGAAGTTCAGAATGAATTAGGTCGCAAAATCCGAGAAATCTACTTAAAGTCTGAATCTGATTTTTGGAATCATTTTACAACATGCGTGCAATATAAAAACTAATGCTACGAACACCAAAATTAGTTAAAGCAACAATTGAGAAATTTAACTTACTAAATTTCAATATTCATTTACTAGAATTGAATTTTTAATTGGTAAATTTGAATATACGAATTCTTTCTTGTCCAAAACTTTAAAATAGATTACAAACCTTAAAGGATTTAACAATTCCTCGATGATTTTTAGGTTTCTTTATATTTTTATAACTGTCTTAATAATTGTAAATGTTCTTCAATATCTACACTACTTTGTAACAAGTTTACCTTAACCCTCTATAATCTAAATTTTATTTACTACTTCCACGATGGAAGAAATTATAATTAAGTTAACATTTTCATTTCAATCTGAAAACCAGGATTTAACAATTACTGTCTGACTATTTGGTATTGTAATACAATAGTAAAAAATAAACTAGGATAGTACAGTAATGTGCGCATAAAATAAAATTCAAAAAAGTTAAATATATGGCTATGTAACTTTTCAATTACGTGGGCTTATAGAGGATTAAACCACCATCATCCACATACGTAAATTATTCCACAGCATTGTTCAGATTTATCCTCTTAATTATTACCTACCTGTAAACGTTTACCGTATTTCGGTCAAGAATACAAAGAGCAACCATTTCGAAACCCGTTTCGTCGTCGCTTTTGTAGAGAATATCACGTCTAAAATTCTCTTCAGGTTTGGCCTACCGAAAGTCCAATTCGACAATTCGGCCATTTCGAATTGTCCGCGCAAGACAAACAGAAATACACATACACTAGATACACCTAGAGAGAAAGATAGAAAAGGAGAGAAAGCAGGGAATCAAGCGATGTACGTTTCCCCTTTGTTAACCCATTCCCTTTCTCTTGACCTAGTCTTCTGGATCGGCTCTATTGTGCACGCCAGAATTAACCCTTGAGCTCAAGGTGCCTCTGCACATAGACGCACACGCACACTTTCGTTGGTCCTTCTAAGAATCATGTGTCAGGTATGGCTCGTTCTTATAAAAGTGCATCGTCCTTCTTGGAACTATCATCTTTTGTATACTCGTGGAAACAAAGGACCCGGGATTACCACATCTTAATTTGCGACAATGTTAATTGTTAACTTTGCCTACAGCGAGGTGATTATATAAATAACATGTTCGCCGAGATACACGTAGTTCTTTTAAGTAGTTTTAGGCGAATATCTCTCGGAGAATTAATACTCTAGAGTGAATATATCGTTAAATTAAGAGAAAACATTTTGGGAGAGGGTTCTTTGATTGTTTTACAGATATAAAGTACACCTAGGACTCTTTTTACACGGTGGATGCATATCATGTATAAAAGAAACCGTGTAATAAAAGTCGTACTTACTTTTGCTGTCTTTTCATATAGATTTAACAAAATTAAAATAATGTAATCTCAATTCTCTTCAAATCAAATCAAATTCTCTTTACTTGTTCAAGTCTTGAATGTTCAAACTGATATTTATTAAACAAATGAATAGCGCCTTCGATGTGTTTACGCTCCTACTCTAATTCTAAAATATCTGCTTGTCTATATCACAGCGATAATAAAATACAATTTGTGTCTTAACGATAGCGTTCTTCAAATGTTTCTCGATTCCTCGATTTGAAGATAAAAATAAATAAAAGGTGTGAAAATATCCTATACAAGTAAGTGAAACGTATTACGAAAACCGTACAATTCTGAACAAAGTGTGTTACAAAAAGTCGTGTAAATGAATAGGTACATATATGAGGGAAACGTGTAACCAAACACCAAAAATATATTTAAAACTTTGATAAAGCTAATATCAGGTCTGAATGGATTTGATCACGAAACGTTACGATATCTTGTTTACTGTTGTAAACATAATTGAAAGTAATCAAACTTGCAATATATCCTGGAGACGTTCATAGCGTGTCTGTGAAAGCATTTGTAAAAAAGTTCCTGACGATCTCCGGGATCTTGGGTTGTGCGACCAGGGTAGAAAATCGAATTCCTTCGGAAACTCTGTACACTTTCGTGACCGATTGGTAGCCATTAAATGTCGATCACGTCTGCACAGTTTACACAGCACTTTATTAGCTACTACTACAGCTTTCTGTAAATATTTATTCAAACAGTTCCTAGTTACTTTTGCCGGGATTGAACACTTCTACGCGTAGAGCATTTAAGTATCTTCCCTTTTTACCGAGATCTCTAGACTGAAACGTTTTGAAACCTTCTCCGTTTTACGGACCTTATTTGCTGTTAATATTAATTTTTATTTCGTTATACCGACAAACGTACACTTTTGCTAAAATTTCATTATTGGTTAACTATTTACACTTCAAAACCTTTTTATAACAATATGATATGTCAGTACTTATCTTTAAAGTAAACACCCTAATGCGGTTTGAAGTAATACATAAAAACGCAAATGTTCTGGAAGATTAAAAGCTTCCAGTAGAAAAAGTCGGCATAAGTCAGACAGGCCATTCTACTTATCAGGCGCGATAAAGCTTCCAGGTTATAAAACTTTATTATACTTTTTATGGATTTTACACTTTTTCCCGAAGACCAAGTTTGACTATACAAACGTTAAAGCATGCATGTATGCACATGTGTACATCGATGGAAAAATAGGTCGACTATACTTTCGTAGTAAACCTCGTCGCAGTCGATGCAATGAAAACTCATTCGCGACTCAATGAAGACTCATTCGTTGAAGAAACATGTTTTCGTCATTCGTTTTTACTATTTCACGGGAAAGTTTTTTATATTTCCAACCGTCAGGTATTAATGCCAAAAAATTGCTCTTCAGATTCTACAATATTTCTTTCTTTGAAGTATTTTGTATCGAAAATTACTCGCTTTGTAAGCCAAATTATTTCCATTGTCAAACATTCAAATTCAGTTGGAATATTTTAAGATTTTTTATCATATTGTTAGTCTCGAGGAGATTTTATACTTCTTTTCTTTCGTACTTTAACAATTTTCCTTTTATGATTTAATCGTTTCTTTTAATCGTTTACCAAAAATGATATTCCAGTTACGTAATTCTCATTTTAAGACCTACTAATAAGAAGAAGTTATTATTCTTTTCTTTATTATATCTTTATCAATTCTAATATCGTTGAATAATTAAACGTAATACAAAGAACAGAAGTGTGCCAGAATCCTTGGAATAGGCGGAAGGAAGCATACTAATTTATGAACGACGATGTACCATATAGAATACTGGTAATATCTGAGAAATAATAATACTACACGGGACTAGCGAGAAATTTTCTTTGCCATTATGGCACAATTTTCCAGAACTGAACATATTATAGACCCATTCAACCGCAGTTCCATAGACTATGAGTTATAAAACATTAGTGTCCAACGGAACTAAAATTTTTCTTTTAAGAAATGAGGAATTAAATAAAGAAATTAAATATTCCCTCTAAAGAGAAACTGGAAGGATAATCTTAAATCATATATATTTGAAGTAGCAGAATAGAAGAAACTTGAGTTGGCATTGATAAGGGTAGTTTAGGAAGCTTTGTTTAGTATGCATCGCTACAGTGTCGCATTTACATTTAAATTAACGTTTGTGTAATATGAATGGAATTCTGAGATTAACTTCTTAAGCGATAGAAGTCCAGATATGCAGATAAAAGATAATTTAAAATTTTTTAAATTTAGGCATTATACAGAGAATTTATCTTTCCTTATTATAAATGTCTTTCAATAAAAATATATTATACTAATACATATATATATTAATATTATAACGATAGCCATGTGTAATGAAATACTGGATAATACCTCGCTGAGGTATCGAGGTATCGAGGAGATGAGGATCTCCTAAAAGTATAAACTATTAATCCAGTGACAGCACATGGTTCTAAATTTATATAGTATATATTTTATATGTTTAATTAATAGTTTATTGCTTTGTAAAAATTGAATTACGATCATAACACTCAAGAGGATAAAAAGGTAGCTAGAAAATAACCTTGCTATGGTCTTCGAAATTTATAAATCCAATTATCCCCTCGTTTCGTGAACTCGTTAAGGCCCGAAATATTTTGCAGAAATCGGTATGAAATATAATAAGATAGAAAATTATGACACAAATGTTCCATATTTACTGCAAGGTAGTACCTAGGTATAACGTTTATTGCGTACTTTCATGTTTACAATTAATTTTTATATAATATTTGTTCTGTTATACGAGTATAAATTCGAAATAGGACCGCGTAAACACGGGATAAAGGAAATCTAACAAAAAATCGAAATCGTGTTAACACAGATATGGTTGTTAAGGATTTAAAAAAGTTTACCAACTTTTTACCAAAAGCATATCTTCAATATAAAATTGGAACTAGAAATTACGCATTACTAGCAATTTCTTTGCATTCCTCTCAACATTTGGGAATGTTTGTAAAGCAGGAGACGTATTTAATCTAACAATAGTCGAAAGACGGTGGTGGGGTTAAAGATTCCATGTTTCATCGTTGACATTATCCACTGAAACCTAGAAAATATAGCAGAATCTTCGATACCATAAATATTCTGAGTCTCTACACATGTTCCTTCGTGACGAGATCGTGAAATCACGGCACGATTCCACGACGGTCGAGTAAAGTAGTCAGATGTTCCCTATGTGGGAAGCATCCGCTCATTTCCGGCCGGAATAGACCTAAAACGCAGTGCTATCCGTCATAGATAATCTGCCGTGTGCTCTCCGTGATCTTTCACGGCCACAGGGATTCCCTCCTTGGAAATCCATGATTTTAGATTCTGCCTACGTGGTCCAGAAAGACGTCGACGTACGTGATTCCCGGACCAAAGTAGTTTTAGGATTTCATCGTGTCTGTATGCTAATCGGGTTCGTTATTTTCATGCAAACGAGACGGTCCGCAAAAGCTGCTAAAGAATACGTCATAATAAACGCGAACTAACAAAGCTCTTTACTTTCCTTTTCCTTTTTTTCTCTCTTCTATTTCTCGGTATTTTTCTCTCTTTGTCCCCTTGCTAGGCTGGGAACCACTCGTCTTCAAGTTTCTTGTATTTCATGAATTTTTGTGGCCGGATAAACCAGCTGGTGTTTAAGTTGCTTTTTTCTCGTTTTTGCTCGTTTATTTGAAGGTGAACACAATTTGGATTGAAAAAGGGGTGGTTTATTCGAGGTTTGAAGAGGTTTTGAGACTGAAATTTATGCAATAGATAGGTTTTTATATGGAGAGTAAAGATTCGTTTATTGAGAGTGGAAAAATAAGTTTTATGTCACGACTTTTTCGCATAAAACGCATAAGTTCCTTACCTTTAAATCTACCTATAAAAAATACCTTTAAATCTTTCGCTGCATAGGACATGTATTATATGTTCTTACAAATTGGACAAACATCTGTTGAAAGTATACGTATATTTCTTTTATGAAACAATTAAATTTCTTTTATCCTTTGTACAAAAATATTACACTGTAGTCAATAGATACATCCCTTATCTACGCTCTTATACCTTGTCGAATGAGACGAGACAGCAGTTCTGAGATAGTTCTGTTTTCCTTTTTTTTTCATCGACTGCTAATATCAACGTTCGATCTGTTTCATTACTTGGACGGTTGCTCTTGTTCAGTGTCTCGTCTCGTTGGACAAAGTATACTTTCTCGTTGTAAGATATCGTAGCAGAAAGGTTAAAATTGACGCAGTTATGATAAATTTTATGAACTAATGCTACTGTGTGTACCGATCGAATCCAACTGATATATAGGCCAACCTGTTAAAGCCGATGATTATAAAGCATTATCTTATTAAACTGTATATACACAAAATTTTATTAAGATACAATTTAAATTCAAGTGGAAAAACTGGAGATTTATTGGAATTCATCACAATCAGTATATTCTCTCACGGTGTCACTGATAACTTTGAAACTGTTGTGACACTAAATAATTAAATAAAAGAAGACATTGAAACAAATGAAAAAATACAAGCAGTATCAATTAGATGAATAGAACCAAATATCGTCACCGTTGTAATATTATTTTTACATAGTATTACACAAAATTCGATTTGAATATATCTCTGCGAAACAAATAGCGCGCAAACTTTTTTCAGTGTCTAATAGTTTGGTCAGAACGTTGTTGCAATCACCGAAGTACGAACAACAAACAATTCGTCATTGCCAAAAAGCAACCAAAAAGAAAAAAGAATACCCGTCCAAAAGTAAGCAACGTAAATAAGATTACCAGTACGTTTTTAGTGAGGAAAGGGTAAGAAAAGGCTGGAAAGGGGGTGGCATTTCTCTTTGAACTGAGAATCAAGCTTGCAAATACCACGTCAGAGGGTAAGACGTAACGTAGAGGTAACCGGCAGGAGGCTGGCAAATGTGAAGGGCCTCCTAAACTCGGCAGCGTGTGTACACTTCACGCTCGAGATGATTCATACCCTCTTGGACGGAATCGAGGATCTCAAAATGGTTGCTGCAGCAATTCCGTTCGTCCATGCGTGCAACTAACTGGAATTTCCGTGCAGGCAGACAGTTGCCAATATGACCCTCGTGTGTTGCTATGTCTTCCTGGCTACGGTATCCAGGACCAGGAGGCATCCGGATGTGTTTGTCCTGACAATTATTCACGTTATCTGAACTTAGGCGGCGGCAATTACTTGCCGAAATGAACGTTCGATTTGAAAGCGGCTGAAAGCAACGGCAACAGCAATTTTCGAGCTGTTGGTCTTCATAGTTTGTTAACCTCGTTTCCCCTATTAGAAACGTCTACTCGCATCCGGCCAATTTTCACGGCACTTTGCTCAAGCCTATTTTTCCGATGGAAAGTACTACGGGCTTTGGAACGTTGCTCGGTTTTAAGTGAGAAATTGAAGTGGAACATGTGCATACAAATTTGTTTGTTTATTAGTTTTAATCAGTTGAACTCAATTATATTAAATGTATAATAAAAATATATGAACGTTGTACGTTACAATATGGATTCATAGAAATTCTACCATCAATCACAGTATTAAGAAAGATACTTATTTGAATTTAAATCATATCACCACGGAAACTTTTCTATAAGTTATGATGCATAATGTACTTGTGCAATGAGACCTGTCAATATTCTTCAAGTGATGTTTCATCTTTTATATTCTTTTAATCATTGCAACATGGTGTGTGGTTTCGCTTTCTATTTTTTTACGTGGGCAGCGATGGAAATTTATCCGTAATAGCTGTGTTAAGATTTCGTGATTAATTACAAACTTGCATGCATGGACGACGGATCCGTGGTCAAATTCAATTTCAAACGATACAGCTGATATACCCGGTGGGTTGGGCAGTCTCTCTACCTACTTCATCCTTGTACGTGCTTGTCTCGTTCGCTAATGTGAGTTGATTTGTGACTGAAGAGATGGACGTTAATCCTATTAGATTTTGAATTAGTTTGATGCAATACCGACGCAAATAATACTTGGTCAGCTCGATATAAACGAAAGGTCATGCTGGAATAAAATTGAATGTAAACGCGTTTTGTAGTTTCGTTAAAATATAATATTCCCGTGTTTAATTAAAGCACAATAAGAAAAAGTTAATATTTCTTTAGAAAATAAAAAAGAATATTTCTTTTGTTCTGTAGACGATTTCTTGTAAAATAAGAATATGTATTATGACGATGAGCAAGAAATATTAATTTCATCCGCTTTGGAGAAAACAATTATAATTGCTCTAAAAAGTAGAAGATAGTAATTGTGGAAAACAGATTATTTGGTGTCGTTTTAACAGTATATTAATAAAGTACAATAATACGGTAAGAGGAAATTAAAATAATTTACACTGCGAAAATGTATGAATATATAACTTCCAAGTTACATGACGTTACAGATAATTAAAATGTCGTTTAAATACATAGTAGTCAGTTTTAATAAAAATTATTTCTTGTTATTTTAGTAAAATGATATTACAATATTTTCAAGTTACCTAGAATAATTATATATTATTGTTTGTGTAATCTATATGGAAAATGGATAAAAAGTAATTTTTAAAAAATGTGGACAGAAGAAAGTAGTATCACACTGTTACGCTATTTTATTATTCATGCAATATAAATATTTCTCTATAAGTAATGTAAATTATGTTATTTTAATTGATACCGAAACTACGGATAATTAAGGGATACTTATTTGTATCAAAGCAATTTGAACAATAGATATCTGAAGAAATGTAGAGTGCAATAAATCTAACCCTTTATTCATTCTCTTTTGTAGATGATCACGACAAATCTGCAGGAATGTATCGGTGTATATACGATGTTTATGATCAATTACGGATGAGCTATTTTGACCATTTTGATAATTCTAGTGTTAAATATCTTAATACACCAGCAAATATGATTTTTTAATAATATTGTCTTTTATTGGACAAAAATAAAAAAATAAATAAAATCTTTCCCGTTTGCCTTAACATTTTTACCTTGGTACTTTACGTTACAAGTCCATAACGTATAGAGTCATAATAATAATTAATAATAGAATGATGCTTATTTACCATACATTAATTATTATAGGACGTTTTAAACGCCAACGAGGCCATTAGAAAATATTAAATCCAACACCAAATTACAGGAATTCCCAATACACGCTCGAACCTGCGGTTTGTTTCAATTTGTACCGTCCTCATTTGGGATGCAGCCAGCATTTTAATTTCCAGGTTTGGGTCAGTTTTTGCATCGCTTCCTGTAATATATTCGCAACATTGACAAATGATACAACTCTATCGATTAACCGAAGTAATCCCGTCTAACCTACATAAAATTAATTAAATACTTATGTAACTTTTACATCATAAAAATTCAAGACCGTAAAAGTATAAAAATAAAAATAGTTGTTATAATAAGTGCTAGTAATAAAGTATAAGTGAAAAATATTTGCAAAACAACCAAGTACTTAAAATTAAAATATGTGAGATGTAACAGTATAAATTTACAGGCAGCAGAAAATGTTCTAACTCTATTTAAAATGAATTCTATAAAAAAAAAAAAAATACACTTCAATTACCCAAAACTGATAAGAATCCATAGAGATTAAAACTGAGTTCTCAAAAGAAAAACACATAAACACAATAGTTGTATATGTTATACTTGCATGAAATTATTTTAAAATATCTCGTACACAACATAGTATTGATAAAACAAACAAATATATGTTAAAAACCAAAATCAATAACTTCTATTTACACAAAAAAAAAGAGCTCTAAGCTAACTGAAGTCTCAAAGTATGCCTAATTTCCGACCTAAGAAAGAAAAATACGGAAAAAATATACTTCTCTAACACCTGCTTCTATCAAAAATCAAATTTGCTGATTCACGGAAAAGACCCAATCTTCCAACCGCCTAGAATCGAATTCATAGTATGTCAACAATGAGGAAACGTCTCGCGTATCTCGAATATGCTCTTAGAAAAGTTCTCAAACTCCGCGGAGAATGTGGAGTAGTTTGAACGCGAGTAGAATAAAAATTTCTAAAGCCGATAAAGCTGTTTAAGTGGTCGATACTTGGATAGATAATATGAAGGCTGACTGCGAACACAAATATGATAGAAATAAAAGACAGAGAAATTGGCGGGTGCAGCAAAAAGGTGTGGAGATCCATTCTCCAATATTCAATTTCCAATCATGGTAGCTTTGGTCTTTGTATTTTTTTCGTCTCTAAATTTCCTGACGTGTTGGTTGGACATGTCGTGACCACGAATCAAACGTCAGCCAACACTTGAGTGCTACACACAATGAAATCCATTCGACCTGATGAACAATCAAAATTATTTTCTACGTGTATTGCGTATTCTGGTCGGAACAGAGGATCCGTCATAGTTGAAAAGAGGACTCCCTGTTAAATATTGAATCCCTTTGATGCAGACTTTCATGCTTTTATTAAAATTTGCAGAAGCTTCAAATGTAAATTTCACGATTTATCACGATGCTGGATTTTTGTTATTTTAATTTTTTAGCCGTTCGATTAGATACATTAATTCTGCAGCAATTGTAGTTGTATATCATTATGATTAATCTAAACAAAATTCATTTAGATATTCTAAATTTTAGAATCCAAAATATACAGGTTGTATCAAGTTTTTTCCGCAAAATTTGATCGGTATGTTGTATGAATATAAAGAAGCAAAAAATATTACACAAACATAGGTTAGTTGATGTCTTATTAAAAAGTTATAACAAAAATATGTAATATGAAGGAAAATATGATAGAATACAAGAATAAGTACTGATAAGAATGTAGTACTGATAACACTAAAAAATAGGATTTGTTATCTTACAAAGTTCATTTTCATTTAATTTTATTTCAATTAATATATTTGTGAAAAAGCAATGTTGGTTCTGAAACCTGAAAGCAAATCGACTTATCATACTTCCATTATTTCATTAAATCGATTGTATAGCGTTCAGTTTTTACCACAATATATCTCTGGTTCAATTGAGAACTTATTAACGCTATTTTCATAAAGATGTGAATAATTTCGGAACTATCATAAGCCAACATTACTGTCCTGCTAATCCAATATTTTTATCATAACTTTCTAATGAAGCTTCAAATGAGCTATGGTTATTTAACATTGTTTGCTTATTTATAGCTTTAGAAGTACCGACAAAGTTTTGCGGAGAAAATCTATGTGGAGATACAAATAAAACTAAGAAATGTAATTTTAAGAAAATTGATGAACTTTCAATACTCCCCTTAAAGTTTATAGAAACATATGTTTAACAAGAAGTAAACTACATTTAAGTCTGCATAAATTTCGAAAACTAGAGATTGCCTTTTTTTTTCCTAGCTCTGCTTTTTTGTAATACAATATTTGAAGGAAATATGTGTTTTATTAAACTAAATCATAACTACACTACGGATATTTATTTATGTTATTTATTATACAGAACGAATCCTTTGGTATATACAAAAAACACAAAAATAAAATAATATGATAATAAAAAGTTTAATCTCTCTATTCAAGTTCTAATTCCTTAATTGTATTTATAAAAATATGAAGTTCCATAAACATCCCCAGTCTAATCATACGAAATGTAACAGCCATACATACGTTACGAAGAAACACAAATATTGAAATATATTAACTATATCTATACAACATTTTAAAAACTAAAATCCTTCCTCTTCGAGTACCTCTTCGAAAAATTCAGCATTTTCCTATTTCTAACAACAAGATCACACACTACTTTGTTCCTCTTATGCACAGCACAAGATGTGACCATGATATGACACAAAAAGGACAAACAATTCAGTATATTTCTGTCTTTGGCTCATGGAAATGCATAGGATTCAAAAGTACAAAAGTGTCCGAGAAAGGCGTGAAAACGAAAATGGCGTTCCTTTCTCACGCCTTACTGAACAAATCTTTCTCGTTGCTTTTGATGTACGAAAGAACCCCTTTCAACTTCGAAAACGTTTCCGGCTTCCAGACTGGCAATTAAGGCGAAAGTTCTCCGTTGTAAACGTCGTTTAATTCGCCTTTAGACGCTACCAGATATGTTTGTTACTGGCACCCAGAATCACTATGCGAACTTTCCACGCAAATTCGGTGACAATTCCCAGTTAGACGAACTTTCTGACCCGTAACCATTTTCAACACGGAAAATACCGTGCGGCCGGTCTACAAAAGAAAGAACAACGTATTATTGAGAATTATAATTGAAAATCAAAATGAATGAAAGTAAAAAGTATTGCGAAAAAAATGTTTCGAAGATCAAAATAGGATTATCATCAAAGAAGAACCGAATTGTGATAAAAAAAATGTTTAACTTCAGGATTTAATATTGTAAAAATACTGTTTAGAGAAAGTTGATGATTTATTAGAAAAAATAAAGAATATTTATTATTATGAATTTAAATTTTATAGAATCTAATTAATTATATTGTTCATTAATAAAGTACTTCAACACTTGAACTACCGGAGAAAAAAATGAAGATGACAGACCATTGAAAGAAATATTGTGATGCAACTGAAATTAATGTTTATTCATGTTTGTACGAAAAATCACGGACGTTCTAAAAAATGTGCCGCTGTAAATTTATATAACTTTAATGGTAAGTTAGTAAACCATCATTTTGGCGGTTTTGGCAGTTCTAGTGTTAAAAATATTTATTCTTTTTCCGGTATTATAAAGGCATATTGTTAAGATAGGAATGAACAGTGATAAACATTGTTATCTCGAACACATGTATAGTAGATAATCTATTTCTTTTATTAAATGGAAATATGTGTCATCCCCTATTTCTTAATTCTTTTCATTTTAAATTTTAAAAAAGAACAAATGTGAATTCAATATGTTAGAATTGATACTATATTAAACGGGTTATTAGCTTCGAGCACCGTCGCAACTTACTATATTTCTAATACGGAGTCGATATCTTATTCGAGGAGGAATAAATTCAACAATATAGAAGGATTTCCCTCGTATCACGCGGAATGTTTCCACGTGAATTCAAGGGAAACAAAATAAAATATCGCTGCAGCGCAAGAAGAAAACTTAAAGTCGTTCAAGCAAAACTAGATATCCAAAAATAATAAAATAAATTCCCATATACACCTGAATGCAAAATAGATTAATCTCTTAATTACTGCTCTCCATTTCCTACAGCAACGATATTGTAAATATTAAATATTAAATAACATTTAAGCTTCAATTAACATTTAAGCTTCTAGCTGTAGAATAAAAAGGAGAAAATAAATTTTACATTTCGTTTCGTTTTATCTCAATTCTGTCTTATTTTAAATATTAAGATACTTATCAATTACGATTCATTAATTGACTTATATGCTTATTTGTTTGAAGTATTCTGGACGCACTGTTTAATAGAATAATATTTAGAAGATACGAAACGTGGAGGAAGAATAAAATACAGAAAATAAGAGAAGCCTTTCGGGATATTCAGAAGTTGACCATGGTACATGATATGAGCATTGGTAAACGTATCCTGACTACAAATTAACCGATCGAGAGTACAGTGGTGATGGATCCAATTAGTCACAGATCGTCTCGCATTTCGTAGACTAACTTACCCGATGCTTGGCACGATAACTCGGTCAAACTCCAACTGATTTGCGAGCTACCCTAGATATCTAGGATAGCTAGCCCCTAGGCATGACTATGTGCAAATTTTCGCAATTTCCTGGGATTAAATGCGTTAGAAATTTTTTGTCGAAAAACTTAAGCATAAAATTAAATAGCTTAGTAGTTACAAAAACTCGAAAATCAGACATTTAAATATAATAGGGTATAACATTTTATTTAAACAGATTACTTAAATAAGATTTTCTAGATGCAAGAGGTTGCTAGATCCAATCATTGTCAATAATTAAATCGACCAAGTAATCCTTAATCCACTAATCCTTAATCTTGTGCCTAATCCGTAATGTGTAACAAACATGAGTCTGTACGAGGTTGCTGCACAAGTACTAACTCGTTATACTTGGATAAACTTACAGAATTTTGTGAAGTGAAAAAAAATATTTTAGGAGCTTATTTTAGACACTTAAAGTCTTTTCACACCGTCCGGATTTCATCGTCCGGTATTCGAAAATAAATGAAATGTTATATACCTGCTTTCGATATTTTAACTAAAAGAACAAGGATCGCAATATCCATTTTCAAGCAGGTGACGAAAAACGGACAATGTGAAAAGGCTTTTAGAGCTACGGATTTGCGTATTTTTTTATTCCATCAAGATAACCCATTTAACCCTTTCGATACTAGTTGTTCACAATTAAAAGCATTCTTAACATATAGACCAGCACAAGGTTTATTAACCCTAGCAACCCCATTGTGAGTCCATAGTTTCTATAAAATTCTAATCTTTAATTTCATTCATGAAATAATTACTACAGATTGTTAATAATCTGATTTTCGCTTAGAAAGTTACTATTGTGAATGATTTTTATAATTGTTAGTGGTTATTTTTTTGGAACTAGTGACTAAATTCAATGGGAACACAACATTTCCTTGAACCAACCTTAAATTTTCCAACAATTTTGGTGTCCTAGAGTTAATATGGAAACAAAAGAAAATATAAATATTTAACTACTCTGTATCATTGGTTACAACGTAATACATACAAATGTTAATAGAATTAGTACTACGCTACAAAAAATGTATACGTGTACTTTTAACAATTAATGGATCGATTTTTGAAAGCGTACACATATATTCTTCGTATCGAAAGGGTTAAGAAAAGAAATGACACATTTTTTAATCGTTTAGAAACGAATACTCCTTTTATTCCAATTACGCGCATAACATATACCTACATATATCATCCTATATTATTATATCAAAATTTCCAACGTGCTCAAAACAAACACGGCCAAACACAGTCAGAGAAATCCACCAATGGAAGATTATTCCACGGATCGTCTCTCTTCTTGTTCCACGTACGAAAATTTATAGCTACCATCTGTCCATCGCCCTAAAAGAACAATAGCTAAACCGAGGCTTGTTCTTCATCGTCCGTTGGGTTCGAAAACGCTCGTTCTAGCGACGCTGAATAATATTTTCCAATAATACGGTCCAGTCTGTATCCATATTTGCATTGTACAAGCAAATTAGATAGGCCGTGCTCAACGGGCCGCGACTCTGCACGAAGCAACACGTGGCGAACAACGGATGTTGAATCGAATATTTCAGAGGTTCACGTATCCGTCATTATGTTCGCCACGTACATACGAGAAACACACGCGACCCGTGGCAGGTGTTATAGTCCTTTACGTCGGTTACGACATTGTTAAACAGATGGATGAGCTTAATGGGCAAACATCTTCAAAGTACTACATGTTGTTGCGTAGAACAAGAGATTGATCGGATTACGGTGATGAATAGACCGTGAATATTTATGCAAATGCACATCCGTGAAAGGAAATTGATAATATAGTAGAACAATTGTAGACATTTACTTTGTCTTTAGTGAATTTTAACCATGTATTGTTATCTTTAAAAGATGTGAAGAAGACAATCGATGAAGTAAAGTTTTCTACAATAAAATTTGGATTAGTAATGCTCTAATTATATTTAAATATTAATATTATTTATTCGTGTCTAAGTTTCCCTCTGACAGTATGAATGTTTAATTTCAGGCTTACGATCAAGGCAGGGTGTCCAATGAACCTCGAAAATTTCCCCATGGATACGCAACGGTGTCCGCTACAGTTTGGCAGCTGTACGTGTACGACTTGAAAACACATAAATTATTTTAAACTTTCGAAAAAAAACATTATTATATTAAATTAAAAAATTCTAGTCATCTTTAAAATTTCATAAAACTTACACATCTTAAATTCTTTCGTTTATCTTATCTTACATATTATAATTAATTTACAGTAAAACAAAATTCTCCCGCCTTTAAAAAGACAATATGCAAATTATAATTATTATCAAACGTAGTAACATCTACCAATTAGACTTACGAACAAAGAAAAAGGGATTATTTTAAAAATCTAGAATCATTGTAATAATATTTTAAAGGTAAAAACGTCAAGGAAATAGACAATACAGGATGTCTTATGTAAAACGGGCTGCTTAATTCATTTTTATATTATGCATTTATATATACAAAATTATTAAAGGTCCTAAAAACTGCAAAAAATGACATAAAAGAAATAGTGTTATAATGTTTTCGATCTTTGATGCGATACAAGTTACAATTACAAAATTCTTTTTATTACCAAAAATGTCAGGGATATTTAAGTGGGCTATTTTATGTGGAACACCCTATATACTTCCGTAGCTTACGGGCGTCCTCGTAATTGTCACCTTTTTTGTATCGCGAAAGAAACGGGAGACGTTAAGAATCCGTAACAGATACGCACATTTCCCTGGAGAGATTTTTCGTCGAAGAAGAAAAGTGACACCTTTAGCGGCGAACGAATTCGACGCTTTTTTATGAGTCCTTAGCGACACCCTAGCAGGAAATATTCTGTTGATTGCAGTCGGTTACACGGAGCGGGACGTGATCTACAAGTGGAACAGCGACCGACAAGTAGCAATCGCCGAGGACATGAAATTATCCCAATTCGATTTAGTTGCCAATCCGACTGCAAATTATTCTGCATCGTCAACGCTTTCACACGGTGAGTCGATACTTCTTTAAGACTTTACTCGAAAAAGTTGCTGAAAGTACTAAAAAAAGAAAAGAAAATCATATTAAAAAGGTCATGTTATTAAGTTAATACAAATATTAAAGAAACTCGACACCGAAATATTACACAAATATTTATTAAATGAGTAATAGGTACATAGATAAATAAAGAAAATTTTCTGAATGCTTGATAATTATAGTATCGATTGTCTGCAAATTCATATTTTTATTAAATAAAAGTAAAACAGAGATTTGTTTTCTATTGTAAATATTTATTAGCTGACTTTTATCTATATTTATCATAAACGATAGTTTGGTTATCACTTGTATATTTCGATATGAATGATTCACAATATAACTGCGAATAAATTGCTTTATCTCATATTAGATGTACATACCAGTCCACTATTTCTTAATGGACTAATAAATTTATTTCACCAGAAAAATCAAGCTTCTATAGCGTGGTTTATTTATATTTAAGGCAAAATAAGTACTTAATTTTGTTAGAAATAAATATTAAATTTTACGAAAAAATTAATCAGTCATTGATATGTTTAACACCTTTTGAAAAGAGGACAAATGCTTGATATATGTATTTATTATTTCTCTTTTATTTTATAATGTTTATTTTTATTTTATTTCTTCCGTTTTTTATAAGAGTACTATGATTGTATATGGTTGATTCTGCCGTACGTCTCAGATAAGAGTAATCTGATTCCTCTTCCTATCCTATAAACAGAATATACACTGGTCGTCTTTCTGTACCACGAATCTAATATCCGCCCACGGAATGCATGGATGTGCAGGAAGTGGAATAACAATGGCCAAATAAGTCATACCCTCAGTGTTTTAAATATCTTCTTTTCAGTTTCAATAAAATCAAAATCCCATCTTCTCATATTTTTAATTAAAATTTCGAAGCAGTTAGTTTTCGCAAGACCACACGATTTTATTAAAAATTACAATATTTATAATCGATAATACATATATAGTTTTTAAGCTGAGAATTGAGTGAAAAAGGAAGTAGTAGATTTACTTAAGGATCAATGAGTAGGTATTACCAAATACTTTTCGCACGCATAATGCGTGGACACGCTTTATAAAACGAAGTAGAAAAGAAGAAATGGAATTCCAATGTCGCTAGGCAAACAAATTGAAAGCGTACTACGTGACAGAATTTTCTATATCCAAATAAAAATGCCGAAGACTTATGCTATAGAATTTTTATTATTGCTGTTATTCTAATTATAATTTATAACTGAACTAATGATACTACTGAAATTTTATTATCTTTGATTTACCATTATAAGAATTGATGGAAATTAATAAATTTATTTACTAAATGGGTAATCCCATTACAGTTGCAATGTTGCGTACAGAAATTACCACCAAATAAGCAATATAAAATGAAGGACGGAGAAATGTTTTAAATATTTTTACTGTACTTTGAATTTTTATTCAAACTAACATTTCGGTTAATCTAATTGAAGGAATGATATCTAAACAAAAATTCGTTTCATACTGTAAAAAAAAAAGGTTCATTTGAAAAGTTTATAAGAGATAAATTTCATCAAGAATCTCTTATTGTTGATACGCCAACGAGAATCAAACCACAAAGGGGGGCAAAGCGAAAAACATAAAAAAAAACGTGTCACGTGTCAAGAGTCGTTAAAAAGAAGGAGTGTCGGTGACCAAGGCTTGTGTTCGAATTAGAGAAACGAGGGAAAGGAATGGTCTCTTAACGACAGCAAAGAAACTCGATTGGAAACTTTTATCGGGCTACGCTTACGGATTCTCCAGGAATATCGACAAAACGAATGAACCAGCCCCGGAAGTGGTGGGTGGGATTCAAGCAGGCTAGGAAGTGGTGCGAGAAAACGGCGACGTAAAGAAGAATACGAAAAAAAAAGAAAGAAGAAGAGGGATGAAGGGGAAACAAGCAAAGAAGAAGAATGAAGAAAGGATGCAGAGTTACTACGTTAAAAGTTGGCAGCGAGAGAAACGACGACTAATTGCAGCATCTTCCTGCAGAAAACTCGTTCCTTCTGCATTTCCATCGGCTGACAACAACAGGGAAGAGGGAAGACGAAAGACGTCGCAGAGTCGCAAGGACTTCGACTTTTAATTGGATTAGCATCGATTAATACTCCGCAAACAAGTGTCGCGTCGCTGGTTGCGATTGCATCAGAGGTAGTTGGAATTTTTCACCCTATCAAGTCCTAAATCGTGTTGGATTGATGTATATAAAAATGCCAGTTTCGTTAGAAGATTGTATTTAAAATAGACTATTTTCTTGTCTCGTAATTTATAAATTTACTAATATTAAATGATATTGGGCAAGAAATTCCTGAATACTGCTTTAAAACGGGTGAGCCATAAAACTTTTGAACGACATTATACACGTCTTTAGTCCAAAGAGAATATTTTATCCAAAATTCGTAACATAAGTTCATTGTTGTGAAAAGGGTTAAAGGAGCCCTGGACGTAATGCAAGTATTCACGTACATCATCGTTCCTGTTTGCATTCGATAAATCGAAACACCATGTCGGATGCAGGAAATAATATGCGAGAAACAAAGGGAGACGCTCAATAAAGTTGTTCTGCCTTGCGAACGTTACCGGACGAAAAATGCGAACAAACAGACAGAGAATTGGATACGTCGGACGGTGATACATTTCGTGCGTATAATTGGAGGAACTAATGATTGCACAGATGTTTATTTTCGATTCGAGCCGATTCCTGTTGATATTTGATGTGAAACACGCGTGCGGGAATGAAAATTGAGACCAGTAAAAAGTAAATGTTACACGGGAGGGGGGATTGAATTGAGCGGAAAAATTGTCAAAATTTTAGTTACTTTAATAACTTTATTATTTATATGAGTAAATTAATTTATATCAGATGTACCAATCAATAATTCACCTTTTGATTTAATTCAGCATTTACTCTTAACAAAATTAAATATCTACTGTCTTACATATAGCTCCTATTGTTCTATAATACTTTGTTGCAATTTTTGGACATTGTGGATTCGTGCTTAAAAGAAAATTTCATCGTTTGATAAAATAAATTTGTCAATCTATTAAAACATAATGGACTACTTATTGTGTACACCTAATCTGTTCGTCTGATTCCCGAAATTTCTTTTTATTCTGTGATATAAGAGGTGAAATATAAATACTGCAAATAGTATAATAGAAATTAATATTAAAGGAGTATGATAAGAATGCAGAAGGATAAAAAGTAGCTTTTACTACATTTGAGGGAGACCGGGGATAATATATAGGGGAATAGTGGTCAAATGAGAGGGTGATGCCGGCCAGCTTGTGAATCTTTTTTTCTGGCTTAGATACCATGAACATATAAAAAAAATGATAAAGCCAATTATAAGTAAGGTACAGTAAACTCAAGAAAAGATATAAGCCCCTTAGTTGACAAATATATTAAGTCAACTTTCTTAATATCGTGCTACTTACTTGGACTTTTATGCAATACAAAAAATTAAAAACAAATTGTAGCTTTCTTCTAAGAAAATAAATTGAAAGAATAGTACTTATAATAACGTAACTTAAAATAAGAATTTCATTTTTTTTTCAATAGGTATCACAGCGAATAATCAAGCGTCATTATTGCACTGTATTGTGATAGTACTTTCTTAAAAAATATTATTACATTATAAAAGGAACAACATTTACTTCTTTTATAACGAGTTTGGAAAAGGTGATAAAAGATGGTTTAGATGCACATTTCGTAGTCACATGCTCAAGATGATATACCTCTGTGAGATATATTTGTGATGATTGTAATTAAACATATTGAAAAGAAAAATGATAAAATTCGTGATTAATTTAACGGTTTTTCTATTTTTGTAAGAAGAAAAGTTCTAACCAGAATTACCCCACTACTGGGAACAAGAGAAACACTTCGAACTATCATTTGAGAACAAAAACGTAACAAAAATATGATACTTTTCAGCATTTCTTGCTTATGTAGCCGCGATTACTCCGTTTTCTCGCAGTTGTGTTCGAATATAAGAGTAGAATGTTGTAGACGATAATAATAATTACAGTAGTAAGTAATATTAGGTGAATGCAAAAATTCTGTCGATTTCTGCATTGTAATTATAAATTATAAACTAAGTCGAATGGATAATGAACAATTACAGTAAAAGTAGAGAACATTTATTCATTGTTTACTTTAATAATAGATAAACAAACCATACATAAAAGATAAATAAAAATATTAAAAATAAATGTAATGGTTTTATCACTGACAATGAGAATCTACAAAACCTTTACATTTATCTAATAAAATTTGTGGTATACTAAATGTATTGCCTGATTCCAGCCGAGTACTCGATGCTGCTGGTATATTTTCATCTGCAAAGACACATGGGTAATTTTCTTATACAAGTATACGGACCCTGCGTTTTACTAGTTGTCCTATCCTGGGTTTCATTCTGGTTAAATCGTGAGGCCACCGCTGATCGCGTGTCACTGGGTAAGTATAGAAATTTTATTGTGTAATTGTGTGCAAATTTGAAAGTATAAATGTTTCGTGTTTTTTTTTGGGATTGTTACGATTAAAGAAGATTATTAGATGATCTGCTTTAGGTGGAACACTACTGTAATAACGATAATAATACTCTTAGTTTTTCTTATAATAAGTTCAGGAATAGTCATATTCGCCAAAATCTTTTATTACATATTGGACAAAAATTAAATAAACTTTACTCTAACTATATCTGACATGTCTTTTACCGACTGACACAAAGTTCCGATTTCAATTTTTCATAAAATAATTTAATCATGGTCTTATTATCATTCAAATTTGTTTTAACAATTTAATTAACCATTTAGTATTGTTTTAATAGTTTCTTATTCCAATGAAACAGGAATGGAAGTTTATAACGTTTGTTTAAGGAATAACCACGGTGCTAACGATGACATTTTTGGGATTGGAAGCGCGGACCGATCTGCCGAAAGTTCCTTACCCCACTGCCCTCGACTTCTTCGTTTTCCTCTCGTTTGCCTTCATTTTCGCCACCATTATACAATTTGCAGTGGTTCATTATTTCACCAAGTACGGTTCCGGCGAGTGTTATTTTAGTTCCGACTTAAGTGAAAGCGAAAGTTCCAGCGACGAGGAGGGAACAGATACGCGACCATTGAAGAAAGAAACGGTAATTTTTATACCTTTTTCATTCATTTCACCTGACTCTTCAGTGAAAATAGCCAAGTGAAGAGTTACTTCGACACTTAGATACTTTTCATGCTACCAGCAATGTTCTTAAAATAATGCAATGATACAAGGAAGATTCTCAATTTCATATTTACACAGTAAAGAATAAAAACAGGAGATTTTATCAAACAACTTTATTAAAGAACTTTAATAAAGTTAAATTTTTAATGGTTTAGTAAATATTTAAGTTTATGTTCTAATTTGGCATCGGAAAAAAGCGAGCAAGAAAATAATTGTTTTTCAATATTTTAATTTTTTATTAAATTAAACACTGCTAAATAAAGATGGACATTCCCTATTTTCATTTACCCTTGTCGTTAAATTTTTAACTTTAAACTTGCTTTTGCTTTAAATTACCGTAATTATTTTAAAATCAATATAAATTGTAGACTGTTTGCTTTATTTGAAAGTTTCAATCTACTTGAGGTATTCTATTTCGTTATCACAAATATACAGTCACTCACGTTAATATTCGGACACCACTTACAACAAAATTCGCCAAACACGAAAGTCCTGATTTTAATGAAAGTTCGCACGCTTGTAGGGCATAATGGACTGTACACCAAGCAATTATTTTATCAGTAGGAAATCACTTTGAGGCGATAAAATTAGCTCTCTAAAATTTCAGCTTTTTTCATTTTTTTAAATGTAACTTTGCCTGGAACTTCTGTTGAAATAGTATGGTAAAGCACTGACAATTGAACATTTTTTATACGGAAAGTTTCGCTCTATCTTGTATCATTACGAAGCTATTTTTCAAAACCCGAAGAGCAAATGGTATTGTAAGAACTAATTTCACCATTGATTTCCTAATTTATAGTGCTCGAGACGAATTTAGTGAATTTCACTGTAAGTGATGTTCGAATATTAATGTGAGTGACTGCATATCTCATCCTAAATATACATAAGTATTTATCCTGTTTAAATTTAATTACTCTACATTGCGACAATCGAAAGGAACACATTTTGGTACTTACATATCTAGGCAGTATAGTTTGAATTCAATTTGTATGTTTAACTAACTGAAAAAAATCATTACTTACTTACTGATACACCTAATAATAATAAGTTTAACTAAGCTATTCGTACTATAGAAGTACGAATAAGATCGTTCGGCATTCATACTTCGTAAGAAATCATCCAAAGCCCCATTATCTTGGCAACGTTCCACGGTGATATCAGCAAACCCGATTTCTGTTCCCGGTAAAAATTGAAATCGTTCCTCTGGCAGAGTAACAATCTATCATATGCACGATGCACCTTCTTACGTTTCTTCCGATATTGCACACATGCATACTCGAAAACTTCATAGCGAGCATTAATAAGGGGATGATCTAGAAACCGAGAAACAACCTCTGCGTTTACGTAATCATGATATTGCGAAACTATAGATATACTATGGCACTTTTCATTTTTCATTCTGGCAATGAATCAGATTAGCTTTTTTTGCTAATTTCTATTAAGGATACGTGGATCGGTATTTTTTTAAAAAGGAAGTTGTATTTATTAAAGAAGATAGAAAAATGTTACTATCAATGGGAGAAACAAATGGGATTTTGTTAATTATTACATCTTCATTGTGAAAGTGTGTTATGCGTTATAAAGAAACGAAACGCGGTGAAGTACTTGGCTATTGAAACTTTAATTTGCATACGAAAAAGAGTAAACATGTAGTCTTTGATTTTCATATAAGCCATAATAAGAGTAAAAGAGTCTTATACTGTATTTGTTCATACGGTTAGTTGAATACACTGAATAATTGCCCCCGTCTCCGTTTTTACTTAAGTTTTATACAATAAGAAGTATAATAAACTAGCAGAATAATGAATATAATTAAAATGATAATTAAAATTAAAAACCTAAATATGGAATAAATAAATCCCTACAACTATAATAATATTCTTACAATTATAATCGAATGGATAAGTTAAAATTATTTATCACAACATACTGTAAATGCAGCTTTTACAGCAATTTTATCTTAAACCTTTTCCTTCTGACAAAACTACTCAGGTATACAAGAACTACCTACTATCTCACAGTAATGAAAAAGTTTAATGCTTCTTACAAGAAAAGAAGCAAACGAAAATCTGTTGTAGTATTAATTTCTCGCAAAAAATTAGACAACTTCTGATTCAGGCATCTCAGAAAAGGACTCCGGGGAATTTGGCAGCTCGAGGACATCCCAGTCGAAACTTTACAATGAACGAAGATGGAATGATCGAAGTGATCCCATTATCCGCAATTCCAGAACCTAGCAGAGATCCCACAGTGGGTCACTGGCAGATGTCTTGTGTAGCTTGTAGCCCTCCTCCTCCTCGTCAAGCTCCTCCAAGCAGAAAAGGATCAGGTCGAAGACGTCGTAGGAGGACACCTAGGTACAATTCCGTGTCGAAGATCGATCGTGCAAGCCGTATCGTGTTCCCCGTGTTCTTCCTGGCGATCAACGTGTTCTACTGGTACGCTTATCTGTCGAGGAGCGAGCGTATCAATTACTACAACGCGAACAAGAATGGCACGTGAGACCGGTCATCAAACACGAAGAGGAAAACATGTGTACGAATGTTCTCCACGAGAATGATGGTCGAGGAAATGTCCATTGGACCAATCTACGATAGTACTTTAAGTGATCGTGTGTTTAAGAAGAATTATTTCGTTGTGACAGGGATGGAGATTGCAAGGATGATGGGTGCTTTGGAGGTATGGGTGAATGAATTTACGCCATTGTTCGTAAGTTTAATCGTATTGGGAGGAAAATGGGAAAAAGGTACATTATAGGTATTGGGAAATTACACGTATCAATATTAATTTCTTTGAGTATATAAGTCCTACAATTAAAAACTTTTTTCAGGATAGAAATATACCTTTGGATCAAAAATGATCCTAAAACCGCAACAGAGTTGAAACCATATTATAGGTATAAAATATTTTCTTGTAATTTCCTTTAGTAATTTATCCTGAATACTTGTTTTCTTTTGATTTAATAAATTTTATATTCTTCATAATTATCGTCAAATGCGATTAAACTTATGAACGACAATATAAGTGATCAAACGATATCGGGCGAAGGTACGAAACCAAATTTTAAAAGAATCTTGTTTAAAAAAGCGTTGTTCTATAAATGTTTAATGAAGCTAAAATATAAGTTTGTGATAGTAGCCATTTTTAGTTGAAAATTTACATGCGTCTCGCTGATGTTTAATATTTTAAAGTTTTAACGTTTAAAAGATGGAGTATAAATTCCCGTCTTGTGTATAATAATTTAAACAACCAATTTTAACAATACTTCACAATAGTTTAGTAAACATTAATAATACTTTAACAAAACGAATTTAGAATTTATATTTATAGATATTATTTAAAGTTAATGTAATTAACATAAGCTGAGTAAGAGTATCATTACCAATGTTTGTATAATATTAAGTAGCATACTTAATTTCTACCAAAACGATATATAATAGAAAAATATCTAATTAAATTTGAAGATAGTAACAGAAAATAAACAAGCTTTAAGTCTAATAAATTAAAATAATACAGCCAACATGAAACTTCTTTTTATATCTAATTTATAATCAATTTAGCACTGATACAGCATTAATCGGTCCAAAAATAATCAAAAAATATTCTTAATAGGTAAATATAATTTGTTTACACACTCCAGAATAAAATATATTTGTAAAAAATAATATCCATTCTTCTAAACGTTAAAATATAATGTATATACCGCCGCTCAAAGGTTTAAAGCATGGTACGATTTTAAAAAAACATTTTTTTCTCTAAACTACGACTATTTTTAAAATTATAAACATTTTTAAAAAGCTCTAAGTAAAATTCAAGATAGTAGATTTCTGTTTATAAATCGATAAAATTTTTTTATTTTGGAGCTTCCAACCTTTGCTGAAGATAAAGGCCAGCAATTTTTTTACCGGGAAAATTCCCGAAATAGTGAATTCCCAAACTTTTGAGTGGCTCTGTACATGTGTAAGACTTTTCCGTTATCTATGTCAGTAAATCATTTTAAATACTGATAAGTACATAGAAAAACATCAGTCTATTCCTGTAAGATAAGAATTACTTCGCCCGCTGTACGAACAAGCAATTGGGCCAACAAATGGATAATTAAGGACACGCTGATGATTATATGGCTATGCCAGAGCGAGATAGCCGGCATACCACTAAATTGCACTAATCACCTCCCATACATATAACGACTGATTATTACAGGTTCGGCCTTTGCCTAACAGTTATGAATATTAACGAGAGACTATGGTGGTGGTATTATACTTTTGACTGTTAGCGTATTCTCAGCAATCGTAGTAGAATTTCCCTCTTCCAAAAACACGGTGTTCAAACTAGTAGACTATTTTTTGAGAACCTCAAACGTGGATATCCAAACTCAATTGTTTGATTGGTATAAAAAGAGATTAAAGTAAGTTATTAATAAATTACAACACGATAGAAAATAAAGGAAAGTACATTGCGATTTTCTAAATTATAAATAAAAATAAATTTTGCGATGTCTCGAGCGTTCAAAGAATCTGTTTCAAAGGTTTTAACCCTTCTGAGATATGAAATTTAGCCATGTGTGTATGGGAAACGAAAATCTTAAATAAGATTCCTATCAGGTGTAAATTACGTTAATTGCAAAAGAGAAAAATGAGCCAGTTCGATTTAATGGAAAAATGTACGGAATAAGTTTTAATCATTAGAAGAACGTTTAGTGAGTAAAACGATAGATAAATTTAATGGTAACTGCGTATTAGGTGCGACAATAAAAATCCATTTCAAAAATTGCCCGTTGTTATTTATTGTAACATATACATATACATATGTACGGTATAACGTAATTCAATAAACTAAAAATATATAGTGTTTTTTTTAATATACAGTATCTTAAATATTAACAGAATTTTTCCTTATTTTTGGTGGAAATTTATATAAAAAAACGAAAAGATTATTTATTTTTTTATCGGTGTATCAGAGTCATATCATTCATATTCATATTAAGACGTAAGCCAAATTATTAATTTATTTTTCTTGCCACAAAACAAATGTTTCCTTTGTTACAGTCGTAAATATATCGTAAATAACGAAACGTATGACTCTTTTATCTGTCGTTATATTTTATGCATCGCTTATGTCAGTTAAAGTGAATTTTTTTTCATTTTCAAAAATACTGCAAATTAAAAAAAATATATAATGATTTACAAATTCATTTAATTTCAGCAGAAGTTACTGTAAAATCAATAATTTTTATTAAAATTTGTATCAATTATTGGTTTATTTAACAATTTTTGTTGATTAATTTTTATGAACGTATTTCGTTGTCCAAACTTCTAATATGTTATTTAATATACACTACAACGCAAAAGAATGATCTAATATACATTGATGAAAATATTGTAATTTAAAATAAAATAAATAAAATAAAGAAGAAAATGAAATGAAAAATAAATTACAAATTTTTCTGTGACAGACAAACCCACCATTTCTAGTCTCCATTTTTATTATTGCAAGCATTAATATCACCCTACTATATCTCTATCCCGCAACATCTCGATGACATATTTTCTTTCATTCCACTTGAGCATATACATCTCATCACATCATGCATAATAATCTCATAACATTTATCGTTCGACAGGGTTCCATGCGCCTTTCCTACCATGGTTCAACAGGTGCCCTATTTGTCTTCGTATTTATAATCGATATGTCGTAAAGCTTCTTGACACACTCAACCAACACTTCAACTCTTGGTAATACCATACTTACTGTACACTAAGCCTTTGTAACATATTTATTACAATACTCTATTAACTTTGTTGTACCACATTAACTCTACAGGACTGAAATTCTGTATATACTAATGGAAGTGTCATTTAGGACAGTGTTTTTCAGATTTTTAAAGGTTCTTAAATTGTATATACTTATTTAAGTGTATTTTTTCTACACAAAATATTTTATGGTTCTTATAACAAATCAAAATTCCTAAATTATACAGAATACTTTTAAAGATAATTACATCTTAGAATTTTAAATTTATAATATTCAAGTAATATTTCACAAAATAATGTAAAAAATATATACTCGTATGTATTTCATTTTTTTTACATTGGTTACAGTAGAAAACAGACAAAGAAGTACTACAATACAACATTCAAAAATACAAATCATAAATCTGAGCTAAACTGATGCTCCCGAATCTAGCGCCTTAAAGTATTAGAATGAATAAACTTCACCGAGATTTCCTTTATCTTTGACACACATTGCAAATCAAAGGATTAATAAAGTTTATATTTATGTAAAAGGTATAACACACAAACATTACGTGTTTTTAACATTTATTATTGTTACTACATACACGTATCAACAAATAACTATCCGAAGTATAATTTTACCACTAAGTGAACTTACATCTATACATTGTAATTTACATAACTCCTGCTGTATGCACCAGGCACACAGTTTCTACAATGTTACAAATATACTTAGTCATATGATTACAAATTAAATGATAAATCTGTCGCTGACCACATACTTTTACATAGTACCATTCTTTGGCAAATCTTTAGCTCCTCTTAGGAACACTTACAAAAATAGAAATTAGTAATGATAAAAAGGAATCTGAAAAATAATGTAGGGAGAAGCTTTTGTATGTTTGTACTGTCATCTTTGTTTTACATTGAAACACGAGTTATTTAAATTTACTATGACGATAACTAGACGTTTAAAGCGCTACTTCAACTACATTGAACATATTTTCACGTGCAACAATGTGACATTGTATATTCTTATATATGTTAAAAATTTTTGTACGCAATTGAATAACTTTTATGTAAAAAATCATTTACTTAGTAAAAAATACAGGAACTTCTAAAACTTATTAGGCAGAGTCAAATATCTTTCGTATTTTAATATAAATAATTAATTATATTAATATTTAATTAATTGGAAGACAGAAATATGTTAATAGAAATGAAAAAGTTATGTGTCACATTTGCAAACATTATTGAATTGTGCTAAAACTATTAAATACTTTAGTAAAGTCATCAAGATGTGATCATTTTTAGTACATCACCTAACTCGTTTGCACAATAATCTGGAATTATCAAATTTTTAGAATTTGCATCAGACGCATTCATGGCATCTACATCATTTTGCGTTGTTATACCCGTTAACACGAGTAGAGTTTTAAATCCACAACGTTTCCCAAGAAGAATATCAGTATTGCAACTGAAATAGTACAATTATGTTTTAAAAATATGATAAATTATAACTTTGCATTGTTATTATTATTATTATATATATTATATTTACTTGTCACCAATCATGAGTGTTCTCTCAGGATTTAAATTATATTTCTTTATGATGTAGTCACTCACAAAAGATTCTGGCTTCCCAAGCATTATTGCTGGTCTATTGGCTGCTGCTTCTATAGTCCTTATGAAACAACCAGTTCCTATAAAGTTTCGTAAGAATTTATACTTAAACTATCTTACAAAATAGTTTAAATAGATATATTAATTAATAAGACTTCTTATCACCTGGAAAACTATTAGCATTTGGTGAAGGCCTTTCTGTATCACAATTTGTTCCTAGAAAGTGAACACTTGGATCTTGTAAATAAGTGGCAGCTTTTACAAGCTTGGGAAAACTAAAATATTTGTCAAAGCCTATAACAACTGCTCCAATTTCTGGATCTGGCTGAAATGCTTTTACCATTTCTACCTCATCACCTTCCATTGGATCAAGCTATAACAAGAAAATATGAAATCTTACATCATCAATTTTTATTCAAATTTAGTAGTTAGTCATGTAGATTTTGGTTTAAGAAACTCACTCCAACACCACAATGCTTGATACCTTCATTTTCAAGTTCCTTGGTGATACCAACGCTACCAACTACATACACCTTTTTATTAAATTTCTTTTCCTTAAGATATACAGCAGCCAAAAATGAACTGCACACTATATCATCCTAAAAAAGAATTGAAACACATTTTACATAATAACTATCTTATTTGCTTTAAAATATTAAAACATAAATTTTACTCACTATTGCTGCATCATATTTAAGATCCTTACATTTTTCTACAAATTCAGATCTTGTTTTGGTATTATTATTTGTTATGAAGAAAAATTTTTTACCCAATTCTTTGAATTTATTTACTGTTTCAGGTGAATTTGGTATTACCTCGGTTTCCCTCCATAGTACTCCTAAGGTTTACTGAGATTACAACACCATTTATAACGTTGCACATTAAAGTATTTCTCTATTATCATTTTCTAATTATTAAATACTTCAATAATAAACGTCCATCAGAAAGATAACATAAAGTGTATATTTTTTATTTTCAAAAATTCATTAAGAACGTTATTGTACACTAAATAATTAGTCACTCACCATCACAATCTGATAAGATTACATCAATGGAATCTAAGAAATTTTTCAATTCTGTTTGAGACAGTGACAATATATGTTTTACTGTCATTTTGCGACAACCTACCGATCCGACTTATCAAACTGAAATGAAGCCTAGCTTCTACTGTGTGCACAGGGTATGCTCTTTATCAATTAACTGTTGTAACAGCTGAAAAGAGAATCTTGAACAGGATATACTTGCAGCCGACAACCACGCATTTGCAACATGACCTTGCGTGCTTGTTACATAATATAGGGATATAAATTGTTCCTATTTCATTCACAACTACCAATACGTATAATTGATGACGATTACGCTAGCTTTGCATAGATAAGAACACAATCATTTTATTCATATATTCTATCGTCTATAATAACTCTTCTATTCAAGTTTAATTATTAAATATATCGAAATAAATTTCGCGGAAGCCTTCAAGCAGAACACAAATTGTTTTCTAAAGAATTAAACATCTGCAAGCAGAAATTGATTATATGTAATAAAAGTTAACAAATATTAAAATCATATACTTTCGAAAAATAATAGTTTCTATGAAAAAAGAAAACAAAAGGTTAGATATTAGGTTTATGTTTTCGAAAAAGGACCGCGTATCAGCACCCGCGGTATTGATATAAATAAATATATCTATATGTATGTCTAATAAGCGATCAATATTTTGTTAACCGTATTTAATATATATTTTCATATAATAAATACAACAATAGCCATTTTAAGTAATATTTTAATCACACTAAAAGGATAGTGTGGGTTTTCATAGAAAACATAATTGTATTCTATGTATTCAAGTAATTACATACTTCTTTTTAAATTTTTCTACATGAGGTAAAAGATCACCAAGTGATTCAACATAGTAATCAGGAATAAATTCCTTTTCTTGTTCAGAACCCGACTCTTTCCACCTATTTATATCTTCTAAACTACTAATTCCTGTTAAAACTAATAATGTTTTAAAACCACATCGAGTTCCTAATAGTATATCCGTATTATGTCGATCTCCAATCATTAATGTACGTTCAGGATTTACTTGAAATCTTTTCATCAATACTTCTGCTATATAACGTTCAGGTTTTCCCATTACTACAGCTTTTCTTTCAGCACAACTTTCTATACATCTCACCAAACTTCCAGTACCTGCTTGAAATAATTAAATTAAAAGAAATTAAAGAGGATTAAATCGATTTTTAAACATATAAGTTCGCAGTGTATAAAAATTCGTGACAAAATATCTGTACCAGGTATAAGAACATTATTAGCAACAGGAAATCTTTCATCCGTGTTTGTAGCAATGAAATGTACATTAGGATCATTTAAATACGTGGCTGCTTTTACCATCTTTGGATAACTAAAATGCTCATCAAAGCCAACTATAACTGCTCCTACTTCAGGATCTTTATTAAATGTATTATATGGAATCTTGTTATTAATAAGATCCGGTCCTACACCAATATTTGAAATTCCAATTTCTTCTAATTCTTTTGCTATTGCTATAATATAAATTTCAACATATAGTATAATATTACATAGTACCATAAAATATAAAACCTAGTTGTAATATGATATTATGTATATAATATTATAATATCCTTGCCTTTAGATCCGATAATATAAACTTTTTTATTAAAACCTAGATCTTGTAAATAGCAAGCAGCTAAATTTGCAGTACACAGAATGTCTTCCTTAGTTGCCTTAAAATTTAAAACTTTGCATTTTCTAACAAATTCTTCCCTAGTCTTTGTACTATTATTTGTTACATAAAATACTCTTTTACCAAGAAACTTAAAAGTATTTATAACTTCTGCTGCATTTGGTAAAGGATTCATATACATCCACAGTACACCTAAAATATATAATGTATTATTTTATTATTTTTATATTTTCTACTGTATTTTTTTTAAATATATATTTAAGAATTTTTAAGAGGTACATACCATCACAATCAGTGAGTACAGTATCAAAGGAATCTAAAAATGCTTTAACATCATCATCATTGAGTATATTAATATTTATTGCAGCCATACTAAAAGATAAATTTTATTAAAAGATAAATATATATTATGGTAAATTGTAAACAAAATATAGAAATAGCATAATATAAATATTGTGATTTTATAGTATTATAGAAGAAATATTTCATAAAAAGCTGCCATGAACCTTTACAACATTCAGCTATAAAATATGATTGACGAACATAAAATAATAAATATTTATATATTAGAAAGAAAAAATACAAATTTCAAATTTTATTTTAACAAATCCGGAAGTAGACTAACTTCCGATTAAATAGTCCCTAACAGTGTTGCCATTATTAGTTAAAATTAAACAAACGATAATTTCATACATTCTTAATAAATTTATAGATTATTCATTTTTCAAGTTATTTTAATATAAACTAAATGTAATAGCAAAGTATTACAAAAAATGTAGAACTTTATTTTTAATACACAGGTTAGATTAATATAAATTATCATAAATACTAATATTTACATTCGGTTTAGGTTTTAATTTTGATATTTCTAAATGACCAAGGAATAATAATATGTATTGTCATTTTATAATGTTTAATTCTATAAAACTCACGTATTTATTAAGGTTATGGTTGATATTTGCTTCTGGAACTATAGATCTTTTTTTTTCTTATTTTATCACCTCCGTCTGTATAATTTTAAATTTCGAAATTAAATAAATATTTCCTATTTGATTGTATTTAAATTGCAATACTAATATGTATTTCGTCGGACAATTGGAATTTTAATACTTGTTAAATTTAAAAATTTGATAATTGTAATGTAAAGTGTGAACTAATAGCATGTAATATTTATGATGTAGGAACAGATGATGCAATGAAAGAACATTCCAGATAAAAAAAATTATCATTCGAACTTTGAATGACTAACTAAAAAACTTCTTAATGTTATGCCTTAATTACATGAACATAAGGCTTAGCAAATTTTCTTGATCAGTAATACAATGAGAATAAAATTAAAAATTTATTACTAATTAGTAATAAAATATATAATATATAATATATATAATATATATAATATATAATAAATAACATTAATGTTGCGAAAATAATTTTTCAGTTTTATTCTTCAGCGCAGAAAATCAGAAAAATTTCTACGAAACGAAAAAAAATGAATTTTAATTAATATCTGTAGTTGTAAAATTAAATATAATCTATTAAACTTATTAAATAACTTTCCAAATTATAAAATTATTATATTTAGATAAATGTTTATAAGAAATTTAGTATAAAAGTTAGAAACATCAATATATATATTTATATAATTTATTCTATTATTACATTGTTTTGCATTGTATAAACCTTCATTATATTTTCCATTTCTTTTTTATGTAATTTTATTTCCACCACCTTTCTATTCTCAGGAAAATAATTAAAAATATTACCAAAATAGATATAAATTTAAAAAACATAAAAAGAAACGATGTCAAATTACATATTGCTTACTTCCTGTAAAAATAAGTTATCTTTAGACTACTCACTATCGTTTATCAACTTTATTTCATTCACTTTAAACGTTACGTTTTCCTTTTCTTTCTTAGCGCAAATACTAAAAGAATCGTTACATAATTTTTTCAAAAAATTTATTATAAAATATATTATACCTTAGTTAAGTACATATTCAACACTACGTACGTGAACATTGCCTATGTATAACAACTATCAGTTTCAAAACTGATTATGAACAAAAAACGGACTTGGAGAATACGTAAATGAAAAAAAAATTGCTTCTCTTGCATTACAAACTGAATACTTATGAAATTGTTAGGGACGACAGTTATTAGGACTTTCTACGAAAAGAAAGTCTAGCACTCTAATATTTGAAGCTTATTGTATGTACATTCTTAAAACACAAAGGTATTCTCAAGGTCGTTACATTAAAAGATCAGAATTCGCTGTCTTCATAAGACGTGCAATAGATCAATTAAACACGTGTCGCACCGTATCGATGACTGATAATTAATCACATAATATCGATTACTGACAATTCGTGACAATTAAAGCTAATTCCATTCACTTTATCACTTCTGTAACTTCGTACAATTGACGTTACTTCTGTATGTAGGTCTGTATGTTTTCTCTCCATATTTTATGGGAATTGGATCCACATCACAACCACAAACAAGTAAAACTTAGATGTAACAAAACTGAGCCGGCGACGCACTGCTAACCGAAATGGACTAAGATACAAGTAACTGATTTATCAGTCCCCATTAACATGTTGCAGTTGATAATACAAAAGTATTATTCGTTTTTTTTACATTCGTATATATTATCTGTAATATAGGGGCTACAGTGAGACGCGAAGCTATCTCTTCATTGCAGATGGCTAACTTCGATAGCTTTTTCAACGCCAATTAAAGACCGACGTTCAACTACCATCATGGCTACACGTAATCACATTATTTCTTTAATATGTTTTCAATTTGGATCGAAATGGCCCCAAAGTATCAGTCTTTTGGTTGAAATTTTGTTAACTTTATTATACATAGTTGAGCATAATTCTACGAAGTCCGACATGGCTAAGTAAGAACATACTATCTACGTTCTACAGCCGGCGGCTTCTATAACGCAACTATCATGGGTGCACGTGACATAAACGAAGGAGTATTTTGTTCGAATATTTAACTTAAACACTTCTTCGAATAATAGTAATCAAAACAATATTTAAATTACAATTGTTAATTCCACTTAGTATTTAAACTCGGTACGAAAATAAACTTAAAGCCCATATATATAAATGCATATATATATATATATATATATATATAGGCTTGTTATAAAACGTAAAAAAATCAAATAAGGAACATATGTTATTATAAGTTATGGAAAACAATCTTTCTTACAAGATTACTCGAACAAAACACTCACAGTTATCAAACGAATTACTATATATTCTCCTCATAAGTAAATTTTAACGAAATTCTTATATATTAAGTATGTTTATGGTATTTCCAATGTATGTGAACATAAATTCCAATATATATATATATATATGTATACATATATATATATACATATATACACTACATGCTCTAATAATAATTCTTAACTTTAACAAAACGTATCTAGTATTTGATTATCGAGTTCTATGTGTTGATAGCTACAAATTACAAACATCTACAATTCTAAAGTCCATAAAACGAACCTGTTACACTCTTTCAATTCTAGCATTATAGAAAAGTATTCCTTCAGGTTTTCCCTTTATTTAAGGGCAAACAATTTGTCGAAGAAATAAATAGGAACCAGCCTATGGATCATGTACAAGATAGATAAAAATTAATTATTTGACAAATTCATTAAAAATATGGCAGTTGAGGCCAGTTTACTGAATTTCAAAATAATACGGTTCTTCACGATAAAACGATTGTCGTGTAATTGATATAACATATTGGTACCTCAGTCATACCTTCGTAAAAACAAAACAAAAAGAAAAGAAAAAAAAAGAAACTAAACCATTACTTTTCTTTTCTTCGCGTATGCCACTTTAACTACGTTCACAGTCTCCATTAATAAAGTATCTAATATAGTTACAGTAAGACCATTCTTTACCGCGAGTTCATCATGATGAAACTTCGTCCATTCGTCTTCTTCCGCCTGGGCTTCTCTAGCCAATAATTCATCGACTCTATCTCTACGTTTCCTACTCCAACGCATCACCATGTTTTCCCGCTGCAATTTCGTCTTGAAACCGAATAACGTAGCCACTTCTTTATTCACATAAGCATTAAGTTCCTCTATAGTCTTAGGGATCTTCATTGTAGGCTTCGTTTTCACGTTTGGTTTCGTCCAACTTGGACCAGGCTTCTCATATTCGGCCTGATAAACCTCCGCGATGATTTCTTTGCATAGATGAAACAGGAATGTGTTGTAGATTCTTCTATCTTTCTTTACAGTCTCGTCATTCTCTTTGGTTAACTCGCAAATCTCAGGAGGAGCTTCTAAATTTATAATGTCTTCTCCAGCCTCCTTGGCCTTGAATATTATTGCCGTGGCTTTTTCAGTGAACGCTGTTAATTCTTCTACGTTTGATGGAATCACAGCTGGAGGAGGGGAAGGTGATCCAAGGGAAGTGGAAATTCTTGTGCCTCCACTAGGTGGTGTATAAGGGGGTGGTGGTTTGTTAGGTATTTCTCTGACGTAGTAAGATACTTCCTCAGCTTCTAATTTCTTAATCTATTGCGATAGAACGTTCATATAAAGGAACGGTATTTATATTAAAAGTTACACTGAAGTGATAGAAGTGGATACTTACCTCTAGCTCAATTTGAAGTTGTTCGATACGAAGCAATTTTGCTTCCCAATCTGCAACTTCCACGCCTGGTTGGTCCAAAGAGGCTGTGCAAATGAAAATGCGAAATAACATAAATTTATGAAAGGTTTCAGAAATAAACTTTCCAGGAAAAGCAACACGAATCTTTACATTACGAGTTTACATTTTACTTCAATTAAGTGCTTTGATGACTTAAAAAGAAAAATAAAAAGAAAAACATCCAGGTATTGATAAAAAAAGAAAAAAAATGTTTTGATGCAATAATAAAAGAGTATAAAACTGTGATAAGATTATACATTCCAAGTTTATATGTATGTATACAATAATTATTTTTTTCTAAAAATATTTAGAAGGAATAATAAGGGGGTACAATGTTTTACATTGTGCTGTGTTGCACAATATTTACAGGCTTTCCTTGTGCATATAGAGATTAATAATAAAAAATCAAGCACTCATGCAACACTGATTTGTACAAAAAGAACAAGTCAATGTTTGTTTCATTCAAAGTTTCGTGTTGTATTACCTTTAAGTAATTATTATCTCGACTTTGCTATTCTGAAAATAAACAATACACGGCTATACGAGGCAATGCTTTGCACAGGAATACACAGCCAAAATAAAAAGGAATCTCTGTAATGTATGTAATATGCAGAAATATATATTATCATTTATACGTAAAATTACACAAATTATTTCCAAACTAATTCAAACTGAGCTGTGTCGAATGATAAGTCTTATACTATAAAAATATACACATATTCACATATCTATTTAATAGCAGTATTATTTAAAATTAATGACTGAAAATTTAATGCTTTTAAATTTATATATACATTAAATATAAAGAATTCTATTAAAAAAATTTTAAATATTTACAAAATATAAAAGAAATACCATTCAATTATAAATTAGATATTTAAAAATGCACTTCTAATAAAATTTAAAATTTAATTTAATGAGAACTTTAAAATTAAATTTCCATATAAATAAAAATTATACCTTTTAATTTATCTATCATGACTTCTATATCCTTCTCAGATGTTGCAACAATAGGCGTAGCATGGTATGTGTTCTTTGAATCTGCAGTTTGATTTTCCGCGTTTGAATTATTTAATAACTCATCATTTAATACGTCGATGTCCAATCTTGAATCGTTAAGGTCTCTGGGAGAATCCATCTCAATTTCTGATACACCTTTTGGCGTATCTCTACCTTCACTCGACTCAGACAATACATCTTGTTCCTCTTTCTCTTTTTCTTCTGTTTTACTTGGACTAATTATCGTTTCTATCAATTTGTTTTCTCCTTCTGTTGTTACTATTTTAGTTTTTTGATTTTCCAAATCATCTACCAAGGACTGCTCACTTTTCTTATGAGTATCTTCCACGACTTTGTTATCAACTTTTGAAGATATAACACTATCCTTATCAGAAATCTCTACCTGTACCTTTTTATTATCTTCAGAAATATGTTTGTCTGAATAATTTTCTGAATGTGACAATGATTTTTGTGTAATCTCATCCAGTATTTTTAATACCACTTCTGATTTCTGTACTGCTTCATACTTTTCTGGTATAGAAAATTTCTGTATGGCAGCAGATTTATGAAGTTCACTTTTATCAAAGATCTCAGATACTTCAAGACTTTCTTCTGAAATATCTTCATATCCTGGATCTTTCAAAATGTCAAAGGTTTTATTGATTATAGTTGGCGATACATCAGATGCAGTTACTCCGGTACTCTTCTCTACTACTTTAACATAATTTACAATTGCAGAAGAAGTTAAATTCTTTTCACTTTGGATTTCACTTACTTCGATTTCAGCAGCTTGAGTATCTGTTTTATCATGCGACAGCGGCTCAGACTCAGTAACAGAATCTATTGAATGTTTCACCTCCTTTTCGATAACGTCTAGTCTGCTTTCAGTCACTTCAACCAAATTATCAAGTTGCTCACCATCAGAACTATCTTGTTCTATTATAGGTTCCAACAGTCCTACTTCTTCCGCTATTTTTCCCTCAATTTCCACGTTATCCTCGCATTTATCTGTTTCTATAGGTTCCTCTTCTGCTAATTCGACTTTAGCGTCAATTTCAAGTTCTGATAAACTCTCGCTTTCCACGCTTCCTGGTTCTAATTCTGTTATAACTATTTCCCGAGATTTAGATTCACTGTGATAAGAATTTTCGTCATGTTTAATTTGTACATGTACGTCTACATCTATAACGGGTTCAATATGATCTTTATTAGCCGTTATATCTTCCTTAATATTCTTATCAGTTCTACTGTTCAAAAAAGCTTCTTCACTAGTTTCATCGAGTTTGATTTCATTTTCTTCCAAAGATTTGTCTTGTAACGTCCAACTATTTGAAATTGACTTCCTGCGTTCATCCAATGTGACCTTTATTTCATTATTATGTCCTATAATATCCGAATGACTCTCGATTTTCTCTCTTATCGAACTATCCTCAATACTCTTTTCGACTTTATCTAATATCTTAGTCACTGAATCATAAATAGCCTTTTGGAAATCATCAGTTTCTATACTGTGCACAGTGTCTTCTTCGCTTTGTTCGTTATCATCATGTTTAGCAAGTATATCCGATATATCTTCAGCTTTGTTAGCAATGTTTTCAATACGAGAATCCGTCACCGTCTCGTCAAGATTAATTCCATACGTATTAATCTTTGTAGATTCTCCTTTTGGAATAAATAGAGATACATCTTCTACATTTCCTATATCACTTTCATAAACTCGATTTTTAGAGTCATCAAAAGACCGAGATAGATCCTTTAAATTTGAAAATATACTCGAATCATCATTAAACGATTTTGATTGCTGACTTTCAGACTTTTCCCGAGCAGAATGAGTAACATTTTGTTGAATGTTAAACGAATCGGATATGGTCCAATCATCTTTGTCAAAAGTTTCATTAACAAAGATTTCATGTGCCTGACTTTTATCTTCACTTACATTTGTTTTGCTAATAGCATGGTCAGAAGTGTCCTGATTGGATTCCTCCACAGATTTTCGAGAGATTTCTTTAGATTTTATATCTTCAGCTTGTATAAAGGAAGTTTCAGTTTTATCATCGGCGAATTTTTTGGATTCATTCAACAAGAATTTAAAGTCTTCTGCTTCTGAAACTGCAGATTTATCATTTATACTTGGACTTTTATCCCTATTTACGGTATCTTTATAATCTGTCAGCTCTTTTAGGTTTTCAGTTGTTTTAATAGAACTGGATGGCGATACGGAAGAATGTTTTTTCAACAATTCAATTACATATTCTGCAACTGCTCCCTGTTTTGAAATATTTTGCGATAGTTGCTTAGAGATTATATCACTTTTATTTTCTGAATAAGATTGTGCCGTGAGTACATCATTTATTATTGAACTATGATTGATATCTGTATATTGATTCGAAGAATTATCTTTTTCAAATAAGTCAGATTTTTCTGAAGGTATTAAAGAGCTTTTATTCGATTCTAAAGAATGGCGACTTTCTAACTTATGCAACTCAATCAAATTTTCTTCAATATTTTCTTCGATATTTTCTTCAGGATATATCGTTTCAGATCCTCCAGTAACTTCTTTATCCTGCATCGTTTTCAAATAAATTTCAGATAAAGATCTAATATTAGTATCTGCAGAAGTATCATCAGATGCTTTCTTAGTTCTTTCATGTAGATTTAAACTGGTATCCTCAATTAATATCTCCGAACGATTCAAGTCATTCTGATTAACTTTAATGTGATCTGATATTATGGATTTTTCGATCCCATTTAAAATTTCTTTGCTTCGTGCTTTATAATCAATTTCCTGATTATCTAATTTAGATAAAGAAGAAATGTTACTTTGTGGCATTATGACAGACATTACATTATCAACTTCTTTTATCATACCTTTACTGTCATTCAAGTTAGTAACCGACTTTAATTTTGTATCATTAATCAAATATTGTGAGATGTCAGAATTAGCCTCCATCTGATCTAATTCCGCATCTTTATTCTTCTTCTCTTCCAGAATTACCACATCCTCATTGCTTTTGTCCGATACTGAAAGTATTTCTGATATATCTTTCGATGTACTTTTTTCTTCATTTTGTATCTCATACTTTGCTTCATCATTGGACTGTTTGTTCGAATGCAACATCAACTCTGAGAGCATCTTCAATTCATTTTCCAACGAGTTTAGATCTTCATTCAAATTGTGCTTACTGAAACGCAAAATGTTTACTTTTTTCGAGAAATCGAAGTTTTCATTAACAGATTCAGTGTTAACTTCCGCGTTAGAACTTGAAACATTATTGGATTTTCTTGAAATAATACGTGAATGATTTGAATCTTGTACTTTGTTGGTTTCAGAATGCGATGAAATAGTTTTAGCTCGAGACTGCTCAGAAATCGTATCAAAGTCAGATTTATATTCCTTCAATTCAGACTGAATCGTAGTTTCATTTTTGGAAAGTTTCGCTTCTGACTGTGTAAGTACATCTTCAGATTTTGCCGTACTGACTTCCGTTCTAATATCTTCAGAACTACTATTTTTCCTTGCATGGGATAAACTTTGTTTGCTTTGTACTTCATTAACATATTGCCTAGTTCCATAGGGAATATTTTTCTCTGACCGTACATCATCTGAAACCGATGACATCGAAGCAGAACCAAGTTTATCCATTTCAATTTGTTCAGATATGCTCTCCTCAAAAACAGATTGAGTACTGCGATTGATCGAGCTCATTTTCGCGGAATTTAATTGCTCGGCCCTTATGCTTCTAGAAGACTTAATCAGCCTTTCTGATACCTGACTTCTATCATATTCAGCTTCGACAGTTTGACTTCGTAGCAAATTCATATTCTTTGTGGGATCTTTTACCGGTAATCTTCTTGTGGATAACAAATCGGATTCCGATCTCGACCTTAGTAAATCGCTATTTTTAAATATATCTTGTATTTTCTTTAAAGGTATCTCAGGTACTTTAAAATCTGCCAATGATCTTGACTCTAACGCTAATTTATCACTGTCTTTGGAAACTCCTTTCTTTGACTCCAACTTCTTGCGCATTTCGTGAATGGTTGTATCATATTTCTATATTCATACATGCAAGAAATTATTTAGTATGTGTAACATATAAAACCTTAAATATGTAATCAAGAAATAAATTAAATGATTTACTTTAATTTGATTCAATAAGTTAGCTTCTAAAGCTCGAAGTTTCTGTTTGGTTTGCTTCCTCGCTTCCCTTTTTAAGCGTGACATCTCTATTCGCCTTTCAGCTAATTTTTCTGTGAGCAGCTCTATTCTACCTTCAATATCACTCGTGTCCGATGATATAGTAGTATCTATAAAATGACACATACCCCTCTCTGATAGTTATCAGAGTAAAAAGATATACATTTATGTAAAGCGAATCATTAAATGCATTTTAATTAAGTGATATGGTTTATTTACACAGAATATTACTCACAAGTATCTATTTATCTATGAAGAAATATAATGTAATGTATATTATATTTTATTATACATTATAGTAACTTTATTTTGAGAATTTAAAAAGAACAGATTGATTTGTGATCTTTATTATGAAGATAAAATAAAGACTAAGATTTTTTAAAAATTTTAATCATTTCTTTGAATAAAATAAAATGTTGCAATTGATGAAATAATTGTGAGAGATAGTTTATCATGAAGCAGACACATCATGTAAAATATTAAATACTATTACATTACACAACTCATACAGTTACATACTAATGATAAATTGCACACAGTATTAAAGTTACCTTGATGCGAAAAAACGTTAGACGTTGCAGTTACAAGTTTAAGTGCAGCCTGTTCCATTCGTGCAACACGATCTTCTTCAGTTCTTAATTTCGCATGCCAAGCCATCCACTCTTCCACACAATTTTTTCGCGATGTAAGAGCAGCTTCACGTGCATTTAAGATTCTAAAAAATGTAACCACGTCTGATAGCATGAATATACTCTCCATAACGATTAAATCAATTATTAACAACTTAGCGAAATAATTGCAAAAGTTTAATAATCGTAAAAATTATCAGAAAGACTATTTAGTTGCAAGAATAGTGCTCGATATCCTTTGTGACAGTGGAATACTGTAATAACAGCGGAATGCACATCGCCGGTGCACCGAGTCTATTTTTACAATGCTTCATTTCATGGTGTGAATACACAGTTTATTATTAGACTTCTTACACGTGTCTCTGGCGATTCGCAATTTTATTAATTTAGCTCACACGTTATATCAAAAACGTTTTCCGAAATCATGACAGTAAAAAATATAAATAAATTAATCAGAAGAAAGATATGTCTACTTACTGTTCTAGCTTCTTTGAAGTTTTCAAATTATGATCTTGAGATCTGATGACCACGGATTTGGTGTAATTTCGGTCACTTTCACCAGAACTATGATGTGAAATGGCGAAACTACTAATTTGAGATTTCGTGGATCCATCATCGAAGTTATGTGCATTTTGTTTGCCGCGTAAGGAATGCTCATAGGCTTCCATATTTTTATCAAACATCTTTTGACACGATACATTCTCTTTACTATCAAAATCGTCTATTCTGTCTGTTAATAATTTAAAATTCTTATCTTTCGTTTGTTTATCCCCGAGTGCATTTTCTTCATTCTTATCAAATTGAACGAACTCTTTTTCCATTTTTGTTCGTTTATTGTGATGCTTCACAAATTCTTCCGACATTTGGGAATTAGATTTAGATCGCAATATATTCTCTGTAAGTATACTCGATGATGATTTGCTTTTTTGACACTTCGAACTTCTACGTTTAAAATTTGACTTAGATTCGGAACTATATTGAGTCTTCTTAGACATGTCAGTCGGAACTGATTTATTACTTCTTTTAGAACTCTTCGAATGCGACTGCAAAATGTCATCGGACACTTGAGATGATTTCGACGTCTTCGATATGGTATCTTGACTAACGGAACTTATTTCTTCTGGTAAAACTTCACTATTCGTTGCAGTATCTTTCAAAGATTCCCGCGGAGACACGATACTTTGAAAATCGATCACTTGAGAAGGCTTCGATTTTTTCGATAATTCTTCTACCAAAGTATCAGATTCCGATTTAACGTCTTCGGAAATGGATTTATTTAAATTCTGTTGTAATAATTCCGATATATCAGGAGATTTTTCTTTCTCGAAAAGATATTTTCCGGGTATGCTCATGGAATGATTCGACATTAATTTCGGATCGACCGAATGTTGATGCGATTTCAGTCTTATAACATCTGCCCTGGGCATTTTTTCTTCAAACTTTCTCGACTTTATCTCATACTTTGATTTATTTCCGTCTCTCTGTGTTTTGTAGGGACACTTTTCTTGTGATATACTGCTTTGCACAGCTTCGTCAGATTTATCAAATCTTAAAAAGGACGCATTAGGTTCTTCAACAAAATTCGTAAACTTATTACTTTTCGGTAGATCCATTTTAGAAAAGTGTAATTCGCTTTCCGATATTTGCATTCGCGCATCCGTCTGAGATCGATCGTGCTGAGACTTATCAGAATCAACTAGAGAACTCATAGAACTGTTGCTTCTTATATCATAACCCTTCATAGGACCAGATAATCTTCTCGGGGACTGACTATCTGCGCTTCGTTTTAATTTTGTTAAAATATTCTTAGTAGACATTTGAGGATTGAACATGTTCCTCTGCTTTTGCAACATAACTTTACGTTCTTGGCTTGCAATTTTGTGCAGCTCCTTTAATCTAAAAACAGAACATTTATAAATGAAGAACAAGCAAAGCATTTTAAACATATATATAAAAAAAAAATATACCTGTTCATTTCGTCTTTTTCTTGTTGCAATTTTAAAAGTAAAGCTCTTTGCTTCTTCTTCACAGAGCTGACACGACTATCTTGACCAGTGTCTCTTAATGCTCGTTTTTGTTCCTCTAGTTTTACTAATTTTTTCGTTCGATCGTTTAACGTTTTTTCGCGGGACTTAAATAACATCTCAATTTTATCGTATCGCTGTTTCTCGTCTTTTATCAACTGTGCAATCTACAAATACATAAAATATTTAATTTTAGTTCGTGTTCAATACAGAAATTTTAATTTATTATACTTACTTCTAGATCCAAGTATTTGTTAAACGAACAAGTTACATCTCGAGTAGAAATGCTGATCTCAGTTCCAGTTTCCGTTCGTATAGACGACGTGGTTTCGTGTAAACTTATTTCCGACATAGTTCTTAATTTACTAGGCAACGATATTTCCTCTATGTGATCTAAGTCCTCAAATTGTTCCACCGAATCTAAAGAAAGATGCGGAACCTCGCTGTCTCCAATGAAGCTTCGCTCATACGGTATTCCACATATTTCTGAGCATCTACTTTGTACATTTCGTCGAGATGGACGTATATCTGTTTGCGTTGCCATATCATTCACTGTTTGAGTTTGTACTTCTACAGCTTTAACTGCTGGTTTACTTATTTTATTTAGATTATCATACTCGTTTACCATAGTTTGGCTTGTAATATGATGTACTGTTGGAAACGCTGTGGCAATATTAATTTTCTATTAATAAACAATGATTTACATGTATTATAACCAATAATGTACTACAATTCTTTACCTTTTTCGGTAGCCACATGTTTGTGCGATTTATTAATATCGTTGCAATGTTCCATATTATCGCTATTTCTTTCATCTACTACTTTGGAAAAGTGTGATTTCACTTGGTCACTTGATTGACTATGCTGTAATGGTAACTCTTTTTCTGGATCTTGTTTAACGTTATATAAACATTTTTCAACATCCATCACCTGCCTCAATGATTCATTAAAGGAATCAAGAAGATGCAACTCTGCTTGAAATTGCATATGCAGGGCAGTTGGATGTAACTAGAATTACAAATTATCTTTATAGGACAATTGTACAATAAAATAAAATAATGTAAAAAAAGATAAATTATATCATATATGTGTACTCACCAATGGAATGCCTTCTTGCTCTGTTTCAACTTTACCTATATTATGTTTTGAACATTTAGAATCAGCTTCTATATTACTATTTTGCATAAATTGCCGTTTTCGCTTAGATCTAGGCATTAAATTCATGTCTGGTGTAATTAAATCGCAAAATTCTTCTTGTTGCGAACGATTTTCATCTCTGAATGAAATTCTTCTTGGATCTAACAATGTACTGGACAAAACGCTGTCGTTCAAATTAGATTCATTGCTATTACTGGTTTGCTTAGTTGTAGTACCAATGCTTTGAGTAAACGAAACTTCTTCCTTTTTAACGTTTGTGCTAGTACACTGTGTTAAAGAATCATCTGTATATTTTGAATCTTCAGCAATTTTATTTACTTTATTTACATTGGTGCTTTGTGCAATTTTTTCGGAATCTTTATTTTTCATCTGCTGTGTAGAAACGGTACTAGGACTTTCAGTTCTTACACTTATATTCGAGTCAGTTACACTTTCTACACCCTCAGACTCCTTAGAGTTTAATATATACATTTTTCCATCCATTTTACTAGTTGAAGGTTTTACCTTTTCAAATTTTTTATTTTGCTCTTTAAAAAATACGCTCCCCGTTTTTCCTTGCGATTGACATGTTATCTTATGCTGTTTAACTTGCCTATTTTCTGATGAAAATATATGTTTCTGATCATCCACTTGTTTTAACATGTGTAAATCACCTTTATATCTATAATCGAAATTTTCAAACATATTTCTAGATTCTCTGACTGTAACTTTGTCTGGTAATTCTAAAGATCGTTCAGAAAGTGATGCATTGCTATAAGACCTATTTTTAGATTGTAGAAAGCTATCTCTTGATTTTAAAGATCCTGTACTGATAGATTTATGCCTTTTATCATTAACCTTTTTAGCAGTTGACGTTGCAAAATTTTTTGTTTTTGGTTTAGTTGGACCAAAATCACTTTCTCTTGGCATATGGAATGGCAATCTGTCATTTTTTAATTTTGTAATTAATGTATTTTCGCTTACGTTATTAGAAAAGTCTTTTCTAGAAGCATGTCTTGGACTTCTGGATCTTTTAAAGAAATCTTGACTTGTCTCATCCTGTTTGGAGAACAAAGAATCATCTTTTCTAATTCTCTTAGATCTATTCTCTTTTTCTCTGCAATTTTCCCTAACATATTCCTTCTTCTTTGACAAATTCGAAGATATAGAAATATTTGGTACCTTCAGTGGCTCTACCTCACTGTTAATAGTTGATGAAACATCTGATGTTGAAAAATCTAATCTTCTTTGAACTCGTTCAAAACTTTTTGTTGGTTTGTCTAATCTTTCATGAATAAGCTCCTTTGAAGGTGTTTCAAATTTTTGTGATATTAAGTCTTTTGATGTACAATTCTCCCTATTAGAAAAATCCAATTTTTTTGCTGAAATTTTTAGATCTGGAACTTTTAAAGGTCTTATAAAATCCATCTTTTGTACAATTTTATGCAAATTCTGTGTACTGTCAGATTTCAATATTGTTACAGGCTCAGTTGCATTTTTATTATTTGATTCATGTGTTTTTCTAATGATTCCAGAACCATCATCTAAAGCAATTTTTCGTTTTACAGCACTTATAAATGTGAAAGGATAAGGCTGCACAGGGTGACACGATAATAAGTTTTCTAAACCTTTCAAGTCAAATTCAAAGTTAGATGACTTGTCTTTAGATATTTGCTCAGTAATGTAATCTTGTTGTTGATGTTCAAGTTCTTGCTTAACTTGCGTTGCCTAGAATTATTACATTTTATTAGATGTAAAGTAAACAAAAATAAAATTAATTAAACAGACTTACTGCTGCAGATGTTTCAGCACGTTGAACAATAATATCTGGATCAGAAAAAAAGACATATTTCTTTTTCGCATTAATATTTTCCTTTTTGGAACTACTTTTCATATTTTTATACTTGTGTAGCAGTGAATTTATATTTAATTATTACTCATTTGTCCATACTTGTCAACATTTACAATAAATTAGTAAACTAGAAACAAATTTACAAGACAATTTACAAGTATTAAACATTAGACATATATGATATTAAAAACAATTACACAAATAATTATTATTAGAAAGTAAATTTTTATTTGCAATTGTTAGTACGTAGATATAAATATACGAAAATTATTAAATCGAATTAATTATCGATTTATCAAGTTGAAATATATTTATTTGTTAACATAGTTGTTGGTATAATAAATTAAACAGTTTGCATTCTTAATATACAAAATTTCAAAACTATAATGGCAAATTTAGTTAGAAGCTTAATGTACTAATACAATAGAACTTACATTTAGACATTTGAAAAAATTGATATAAATGCAGGTAAAATGAATGCAGGAGTATATGAAAGAACGTTGGGCAAGATTTAACGTATTTATAACCTAATTTAGGGCGCCATGTTTTATAAATATAATTTATAAAATTAATTTTCCAACGTTTAACGAAGAATGACAAGTAGGTTTCAAAATATTGAGAGAAAAGCAAGATTCCCGCGTATCAAACATCATTCATATTTTCATAATATCGACCACTATAAGTCATCACAACGGTCATTTGTAAACGTCGATCACGTGGTACTTTACGATTTGCTACTTCCACAAAATTGAAAACATGGCAACGACAAAATGTAAATGATCGATAACACACTTATTTGCAAACACGATGCATATGCTAGTGGTAGAATTAGCATAACTTTCTTTAATAACGGATATAACATGAAACTTTTATACTAGTCAAGTAACAATTTACAAGAGTCACATCAAATGAAAAAATCAGCAACCGTTTATAATATTAAACGGAAACATATTACGGTCTATCTTTCTTGAACGTCTTAAATTTTTGCAATCTTGTCAGTCTTGGCAACATCGATATCTTGCAACATGAAGTAAGCTATACAAATATATTACTATGTGAAAGATCAGTAAAATATTTTGTTACGATTTGCGACTATGGAATTTAGGGATTTTGGGTTCGATGCCCATAGAGTGCTAAAGCACTTGCTCGTGGAGCGCGAAAAATAAATAAATACTTGATGCTTTGAAAAACTGTAGTTTAAAAGAGGAGCTGTCAACCGGTTGTAGACTGTAATAATAATAAACGTCGATTCAAAAACTTCTTCGAGCTGCTGGTTACTCCCTTCCCTTCGGGATTTTGGAATTGCCTCTCCAGGATCTTCCATCCAGTCCTGGGTTTTCTCGTGGGCCGATTTCCACCCCGTTGGTTGACGCTTTCTTCTCCCATTCTTACTCTACCCCCGATCCTTCGTTAGTAGTTGATGGTGGTAGTGCTGAGCCACGGTGGAAGGGATCACGTTCGACGTAGGGATACGTGAGCGAAAATAATTAAATTTAGCGGCGAAGGAGGTACGCAATCATTAAGGATTTACGTTTTGGCTTTGTCTGCGGGAGATAAGAAACAGCCAGTTTTCTGCGAATGCTTATGCGAACTATAACGATCAATCCTTTTCAAGGATATAACGGAATCTTGGAGAATTTCCTGTTCCTCATACGAATCGCGTTTTCAATTGTAATTGCGTTTTCAAAAACCCGCCTAATTACAACTATCTAGTATTTGGCGTTTGCGCAATAGCTACCAGTGTCTACAGCCGCGTTTACATGATAAAAGAGGGGGAGTACGAAACACCTTCGCCCCTGCACAAAAAAAAAGATGGTTCTACGAAACAGATTTTTTTTTCGCATTCGAAACTTAAATTATGGTAAGATTATGTTACAAGATGTTACTCCTTCGCTTAAAACAAAACGTCAGTAGACAGTTTCTTTTATAATACTCAATTCAAGTGCATTCATAACACAAACACAAATACAATATCGATGAAGAAGAGAATATACAGTGGAATGCGCGCGGTATAACGATGTATACTCAAGTTTTAATTGCTAAGTCGCAAGGAAGTGAGAATTCTAATAATAATAACAAAGATAAAGATTTGATATCTCGTAGAGATTTTTCGAAACAATTAGTTTTAGTCTCCCGCATCTTCGCCATCTAATCTAATGCATGCTAACTTAAGTTAATTTGCGGGGACGATTTTAAATCTATTTTTTCCTAAGTCCAGTTTGGCGGTTATATTCGCATTCATCCGGTTAATTCTGTAGGGGCCTACCCAATCCGAGTCGAACTTTGACGTTTTGAGTTCTTTTAACAAATATACGTTATCGTTCATTTTAAATTTCCGTGGATTTAGGTTTTGTCGTAAAAGGCTTTGCTTTTCCATTTTGCTTTTTCAAGATTTTGTGCCGCAGTGGCTTGCGTAGGGGTTACTTTAGTGAATAGTTCGTCTAGGTACTGAATGAAAGTACGTGGTATTTGTTGTCTAGAGAATTCTGAAGGAAGAGTAGCCTTAATCCCAAACACTAACTCATAAGGTGTGACAAGCAGTTGACTTAATTTTTGACAAATAGCTTTTGGGCAACCAAATCTGCTGATAAATTGTTCGGCTAAAGCAAGAGCTACAGTTGCTGCCTCCATGTTAGGTATAAGAATTGCATAAGAATATTTTCTCAGATTGTCTTGTATAGTGAGAAGATACTTTGTGTTCCCTTTCTCTGTTACAGGAAGAGGACCTACTATGTCTATTTAGATTTTTTCAAAAGCATGGGGGTGTCTGCGATGCTCATAGGTTGTTTCGTTCTTCCCGAAAAAGCTTTATTCCTTTGGCAGAAAGGACAGGACCTTACGTAGTATGCAATATCCTTCCCCATCCCAGGCCAAACATAATTATTCTTTATTAACTCCAGCATTCTGTAGATGCCCCAATGACCTCCTACTACTGAATCATGATTTTCCTGAAGGATTCGAAGTCGCTCCGTTATCACTGGTACTACCTTTTCGCAAGTACATATTGTAATTCTGTATTTTAGATGTTTAAAATATTCTCTAAGAAGATTTTCTACAAAGTCACGTTCAGTGGCATTGAGGGTGTTCAAGTCTTTCGAAATGCTAAAGGTTTCCAACCCTTGGGAGTCAAGAAGAACCTTTAATGACTTAACAGAAGAGTCGGTTTGGTGGGGCTCAAAGTCACTGGCATGACTATGTTTGAAGAATAGAAAAAGTACAAAATGATTATTAAATTGGAAGACCATTGCATCTCCAATATTAACTTGGTATTGCTCGATTTGTTCAATTGTAAATATATTTTGATACACTAAACTCTTAGTTACTTCCGTTATTAGATTGCAATCCAATGGTATGACATGTGCAAGATTATCGTTTCGAAGAAGAAGAGAGTCTTTGCTGTAACGGATATTGGGATATGAGGGGAGAGTCGCTTCGTTTTTATCCACGATATTGGTAAGGATGTTAACTTTGTTAGAGATGTCCATTTCCTCGATAATTTCATTTACGTTATTCAAAATCGAAGCCGCAGATACATTCGTTGTGGCATCCGAATCTTTTCCCACGTCGCTGGGCATATTAAACAATAAGTTTCTAGGCCCAGATCGTTGCCCGCGTCTCGCGCTCGACTGCCCGCGTCTCGCGCTCGACTGCCCGCGTCTCGCGCTCGACTGCCCGCGTCTCGCGCTCGACTGCCCGCGTCTCGCGCTCGACTGCCCGCGTCTCGCGCTCGACTGCCCGCGTCTCGCGCTCGACTGCCCGCGTCTCGCGCTCGACTGCCCGCGTCTCGCGCTCGACTGCCCGCGTCTCGCGCTCGACTGCCCGCGTCTCGCGCTCGACTGCCCGCGTCTCGCGCTCGACTGCCCGCGTCTCGCGCTCGACTGCCCGCGTCTCGCGCTCGACTGCCCGCGTCTCGCGCTCGACTGCCCGCGTCTCGCGCTCGACTGCCCGCGTCTCGCGCTCGACTGCCCGCGTCTCGCGCTCGACTGCCCGCGTCTCGCGCTCGACTGCCCGCGTCTCGCGCTCGACTGCCCGCGTCTCGCGCTCGACTGCCCGCGTCTCGCGCTCGACTGCCCGCGTCTCGCGCTCGACTGCCCGCGTCTCGCGCTCGACTGCCCGCGTCTCGCGCTCGACTGCCCGCGTCTCGCGCTCGACTGCCCGCGTCTCGCGCTCGACTGCCCGCGTCTCGCGCTCGACTGCCCGCGTCTCGCGCTCGACTGCCCGCGTCTCGCGCTCGACTGCCCGCGTCTCGCGCTCGACTGCCCGCGTCTCGCGCTCGACTGCCCGCGTCTCGCGCTCGACTGCCCGCGTCTCGCGCTCGACTGCCCGCGTCTCGCGCTCGACTGCCCGCGTCTCGCGCTCGACTGCCCGCGTCTCGCGCTCGACTGCCCGCGTCTCGCGCTCGACTGCCCGCGGCTCGCGCTCGCGTTCCCGCGTCTCGCGCTCGACTGCCCGCGTCTCGCGCTCGACTGCCCGCGTCTCGCGCTCGACTGCCCGCGTCTCGCGCTCGACTGCCCGCGTCTCGCGCTCGACTGCCCGCGTCTCGCGCTCGACTGCCCGCGTCTCGCGCTCGACTGCCCGCGTCTCGCGCTCGACTGCCCGCGTCTCGCGCTCGACTGCCCGCGTCTCGCGCTCGACTGCCCGCGTCTCGCGCTCGACTGCCCGCGTCTCGCGCTCGACTGCCCGCGGCTCGCGCTCGACTGCCCGCGGCTCGCGCTCGCCTGCCCGCGGCTCGCGCTCGACTGCCCGCGTCTCGCGCTCGACTGCCCGCGTCTCGCGCTCGACTGCCCGCGTCTCGCGCTCGACTGCCCGCGTCTCGCGCTCGACTGCCCGCGTCTCGCGCTCGACTGCCCGCGTCTCGCGCTCGACTGCCCGCGTCTCGCGCTCGACTGCCCGCGTCTCGCGCTCGACTGCCCGCGTCTCGCGCTCGACTGCCCGCGTCTCGCGCTCGACTGCCCGCGTCTCGCGCTCGACTGCCCGCGTCTCGCGCTCGACTGCCCGCGTCTCGCGCTCGACTGCCCGCGTCTCGCGCTCGACTGCCCGCGTCTCGCGCTCGACTGCCCGCGTCTCGCGCTCGACTGCCCGCGTCTCGCGCTCGACTGCCCGCGTCTCGCGCTCGACTGCCCGCGTCTCGCGCTCGACTGCCCGCGTCTCGCGCTCGACTGCCCGCGTCTCGCGCTCGACTGCCCGCGTCTCGCGCTCGACTGCCCGCGTCTCGCGCTCGACTGCCCGCGTCTCGCGCTCGACTGCCCGCGTCTCGCGCTCGACTGCCCGCGTCTCGCGCTCGACTGCCCGCGTCTCGCGCTCGACTGCCCGCGTCTCGCGCTCGACTGCCCGCGTCTCGCGCTCGACTGCCCGCGTCTCGCGCTCGACTGCCCGCGTCTCGCGCTCGACTGCCCGGGTCGCCGGCTCGTCGTCCCGCGTCTCGGGCTCGTCCGCCCGCGTCTCGCGCTCGACTGCCCGCGTCTCGCGCTCGACTGCCCGCGTCTCGCGCTCGACTGCCCGCGTCTCGCGCTCGACTGCCCGCGTCTCGCGCTCGACTGCCCGCGTCTCGCGCTCGACTGCCCGCGTCTCGCGCTCGACTGCCCGCGTCTCGCGCTCGACTGCCCGCGTCTCGCGCTCGACTGCCCGCGTCTCGCGCTCGACTGCCCGCGTCTCGCGCTCGACTGCCCGCGTCTCGCGCTCGACTGCCCGCGTCTCGCGCTCGACTGCCCGCGTCTCGCGCTCGACTGCCCGCGTCTCGCGCTCGACTGCCCGCGTCTCGCGCTCGACTGCCCGCGTCTCGCGCTCGACTGCCCGCGTCTCGCGCTCGACTGCCCGCGTCTCGCGCTCGACTGCCCGCGTCTCGCGCTCGACTGCCCGCGTCTCGCGCTCGACTGCCCGCGTCTCGCGCTCGACTGCCCGCGTCTCGCGCTCGACTGCCCGCGTCTCGCGCTCGACTGCCCGCGTCTCGCGCTCGACTGCCCGCGTCTCGCGCTCGACTGCCCGCGTCTCGCGCTCGACTGCCCGCGTCTCGCGCTCTACTGCCCGCGTCTCGCGCTCGACTGCCCGCGTCTCGCGCTCGACTGCCCGCGTCTCGCGCTCGACTGCCCGCGTCTCGCGCTCGTCTGCCCGCGTCTCGCGCTCGACTGCCCGCGTCTCGCGCTCGACTGCCCGCGTCTCGCGCGCGGCTGCCCGGGTCTCGCGCTCGACTGCCCGCGTCTCGCGCTCGACTGCCCGCGTCTCGCGCTCGACTGCCCGCGTCTCGCGCTCGACTGCCCGCGTCTCGCGCTCGACTGCCCCCGTCTCGCGCCCGACTGCCCGCGTCTCGCGCTCGACTGCCCGCGTCTCGCGCTCGACTGCCCGCGTCTCGCGCTCGACTGCCCGCGTCTCGCGCTCGACTGCCCGCGTCTCGCGCTCGACTGCCCGCGTCTCGCGCTCGACTGCCCGCGTCTCGCGCTCGACTGCCCGCGTCTCGCGCTCGACTGCCCGCGTCTCGCGCTCGACTGCCCGCGCCCCGCGCTCGACTGCCCGCGTCTCGCGCTCGACTGCCCGCGTCTCGCGCTCCACTGCCCGCGTCTCGCGCTCGACTGCCCGCGTCTCGCGCTCGACTGCCCGCGTCTCGCGCTCGACTGCCCGCGTCTCGCGCTCGACTGCCCGCGTCTCGCGCTCGACTGCCCGCGTCTCGCGCTCGACTGCCCGCGTCTCGCGCTCGACTGCCCGCGTCTCGCGCTCGACTGCCCGCGTCTCGCGCTCGACTGCCCGCGTCTCGCGCTCGACTGCCCGCGTCTCGCGCTCGACTGCCCGCGTCTCGCGCTCGACTGCCCGCGTCTCGCGCTCGACTGCCCGCGTCTCGCGCTCGACTGCCCGCGTCTCGCGCTCGACTGCCCGCGTCTCGCGCTCGACTGCCCGCGTCTCGCGCTCGACTGCCCGCGTCTCGCGCTCGACTGCCCGCGTCTCGCGCTCGACTGCCCGCGTCTCGCGCTCGACTGCCCGCGTCTCGCGCTCGACTGCCCGCGTCTCGCGCTCGACTGCCCGCGTCTCGCGCTCGACTGCCCGCGTCTCGCGCTCGACTGCCCGCGTCTCGCGCTCGACTGCCCGCGTCTCGCGCTCGACTGCCCGCGTCTCGCGCTCGACTGCCCGCGTCTCGCGCTCGACTGCCCGCGTCTCGCGCTCGACTGCCCGCGTCTCGCGCTCGACTGCCCGCGTCTCGCGCTCGACTGCCCGCGTCCCGCGCTCGACTGCCCGCGTCTCGCGCTCGACTGCCCGCGTCTCGCGCTCGACTGCCCGCGCCTCGCGCTCGACTGCCCGCGTCTCGCGCTCGACTGCCCGCGTCTCGCGCTCGACTGCCCGCGTCTCGCGCTCGACTGCCCGCGTCCCGCGCTCGACTGCCCGCGTCTCGCGCTCGACTGCCCGCGTCTCGCGCTCGACTGCCCGCGCCTCGCGCTCGACTGCCCGCGTCTCGCGCTCGACTGCCCGCGTCTCGCGCTCGACTGCCCGCGTCTCGCGCTCGACTGCCCGCGTCTCGCGCTCGACTGCCCGCGTCTCGCGCTCGACTGCCCGCGTCTCGCGCTCGACTGCCCGCGTCTCGCGCTCGACTGCCCGCGCCTCGCGCTCGACTGCCCGCGTCTCGCGCTCGACTGCCCGCGTCTCGCGCTCGACTGCCCGCGCCTCGCGCTCGACTGCCCGCGCCTCGCGCTCGACTGCCCGCGTCTCGCGCTCGACTGCCCGCGTCTCGCGCTCGACTGCCCGCGTCTCGCGCTCGACTGCCCGCGTCTCGCGCTCGACTGCCCGCGTCTCGCGCTCGACTGCCCGCGTCTCGCGCTCGACTGCCCGCGTCTCGCGCTCGACTGCCCGCGTCTCGCGCTCGACTGCCCGCGTCTCGCGCTCGACTGCCCGCGTCTCGCGCTCGACTGCCCGCGTCTCGCGCTCGACTGCCCGCGTCTCGCGCTCGACTGCCCGCGTCTCGCGCTCGACTGCCCGCGTCTCGCGCTCGACTGCCCGCGTCTCGCGCTCGACTGCCCGCGTCTCGCGCTCGACTGCCCGCGTCTCGCGCTCGACTGCCCGCGTCTCGCGCTCGACTGCCCGCGTCTCGCGCTCGACTGCCCGCGTCTCGCGCTCGACTGCCCGCGTCTCGCGCTCGACTGCCCGCGTCTCGCGCTCGACTGCCCGCGTCTCGCGCTCGACTGCCCGCGTCTCGCGCTCGACTGCCCGCGTCTCGCGCTCGACTGCCCGCGTCTCGCGCTCGACTGCCCGCGTCTCGCGCTCGACTGCCCGCGTCTCGCGCTCGACTGCCCGCGTCTCGCGCTCGACTGCCCGCGTCTCGCGCTCGACTGCCCGCGTCTCGCGCTCGACTGCCCGCGTCTCGCGCTCGACTGCCCGCGTCTCGCGCTCGACTGCCCGCGTCTCGCGCTCGACTGCCCGCGTCTCGCGCTCGACTGCCCGCGTCTCGCGCTCGACTGCCCGCGTCTCGCGCTCGACTGCCCGCGTCTCGCGCTCGACTGCCCGCGTCTCGCGCTCGACTGCCCGCGTCTCGCGCTCGACTGCCCGCGTCTCGCGCTCGACTGCCCGCGTCTCGCGCTCGTCGGCCCGCCGCTCGCGCCCGACTGCCCGCGTCTCGCGCTCGACTGCCCGCGTCTCGCGCTCGACTGCCCGCGTCTCGCGTTCGACTGCCCGCGTCTCGCGCTCGACTGCCCGCGTCTCGCGCTCGACTGCCCGCGTCTCGCGCTCGACTGCCCGCGTCTCGCGCTCGACTGCCCGCGTCTCACGCTCGACTGCCCGCGTCTCGCGCTCGACTGCCCGCGTCTCGCGCTCGACTGCCCGCGTCTCGCGCTCGACTGCCCGCGTCTCGCGCTCGACTGCCCGCGTCTCGCGCTCGACTGCCCGCGTCTCGCGCTCGACTGCCCGCGTCTCGCGCTCGACTGCCCGCGTCTCGCGCTCGACTGCCCGCGTCTCGCGCTCGACTGCCCGCGTCTCGCGCTCGACTGCCCGCGTCTCGCGCTCGACTGCCCGCGTCTCGCGCTCGACTGCCCGCGTCTCGCGCTCGACTGCCCGCGTCTCGCGCTCGACTGCCCGCGTCTCGCGCTCGACTGCCCGCGTCTCGCGCTCGACTGCCCGCGTCTCGCGCTCGACTGCCCGCGTCTCGCGCTCGACTGCCCGCGTCTCGCGCTCGACTGCCCGCGTCTCGCGCTCGACTGCCCGCGTCTCGCGCTCGACTGCCCGCGTCTCGCGCTCGACTGCCCGCGTCTCGCGCTCGACTGCCCGCGTCTCGCGCTCGACTGCCCGCGTCTCGCGCTCGACTGCCCGCGTCTCGCGCTCGACTGCCCGCGTCTCGCGCTCGACTGCCCGCGTCTCGCGCTCGACTGCCCGCGTCTCGCGCTCGACTGCCCGCGTCTCGCGCTCGACTGCCCGCGTCTCGCGCTCGACTGCCCGCGTCTCGCGCTCGACTGCCCGCGTCTCGCGCTCGACTGCCCGCGTCTCGCGCTCGACTGCCCGCGTCTCGCGCTCGACTGCCCGCGTCTCGCGCTCGACTGCCCGCGTCTCGCGCTCGACTGCCCGCGTCTCGCGCTCGACTGCCCGCGTCTCGCGCTCGACTGCCCGCGTCTCGCGCTCGACTGCCCGCGTCTCGCGCTCGACTGCCCGCGTCTCGCGCTCGACTGCCCGCGTCTCGCGCTCGACTGCCCGCGTCTCGCGCTCGACTGCCCGCGTCTCGCGCTCGACTGCCCGCGTCTCGCGCTCGACTGCCCGCGTCTCGCGCTCGACTGCCCGCGTCTCGCGCTCGACTGCCCGCGTCTCGCGCTCGACTGCCCGCGTCTCGCGCTCGACTGCCCGCGTCTCGCGCTCGACTGCCCGCGTCTCGCGCTCGACTGCCCGCGTCTCGCGCTCGACTGCCCGCGTCTCGCGCTCGACTGCCCGCGTCTCGCGCTCGACTGCCCGCGTCTCGCGCTCGACTGCCCGCGTCTCGCGCTGGGCTGCCCGCGTCTCGCGCTCGGCTGCCCGCGTCTCGCGCTCGACTGCCCGCGTCTCGCGCTCGACTGCCCGCGTCTCGCGCTCGACTGCCCGCGTCTCGCGCTCGACTGCCCGCGTCTCGCGCTCGACTGCCCGCGTCTCGCGCTCGACTGCCCGCGTCTCGCGCTCGACTGCCCGCGTCTCGCGCTCGACTGCCCGCGTCTCGCGCTCGACTGCCCGCGTCTCGCGCTCGACTGCCCGCGTCTCGCGCTCGACTGCCCGCGTCTCGCGCTCGACTGCCCGCGTCTCGCGCTCGACTGCCCGCGTCTCGCGCTCGACTGCCCGCGTCTCGCGCTCGACTGCCCGGGTCGCGGGCTCGACCGCCCGCGTCTCGCGCTCGTCTGCCCGCGTCTCGCGCTCGACTGCCCGCGTCTCGCGCTCGACTGCCCGCGTCTCGCGCTCGACTGCCCGCGTCTCGCGCTCGACTGCCCGCGTCTCGCGCTCGACTGCCCGCGTCTCGCGCTCGACTGCCCGCGTCTCGCGCTCGACTGCCCGCGTCTCGCGCTCGACTGCCCGCGTCTCGCGCTCGACTGCCCGCGTCTCGCGCTCGACTGCCCGCGTCTCGCGCTCGACTGCCCGCGTCTCGCGCTCGACTGCCCGCGTCTCGCGCTCGACTGCCCGCGTCCCGCGCTCGCCTGCCCGCGGCCCCCGCTCGCCTGCCCGCGGCCCGCGCCCGCCTGCCCGCGTCCCGCGCCCGACTGCCCGCGTCTCGCGCTCGACTGCCCGCGTCTCGCGCTCGACTGCCCGCGTCTCGCGCTCGACTGCCCGCGTCTCGCGCTCGACTGCCCGCGTCTCGCGCTCGACTGCCCGCGTCTCGCGCTCGACTGCCCGCGTCTCGCGCTCGACTGCCCGCGTCTCGCGCTCGACTGCCCGCGTCTCGCGCTCGACTGCCCGCGTCTCGCGCTCGACTGCCCGCGTCTCGCGCTCGACTGCCCGCGTCTCGCGCTCGACTGCCCGCGTCTCGCGCTCGACTGCCCGCGTCTCGCGCTCGACTGCCCGCGTCTCGCGCTCGACTGCCCGCGTCTCGCGCTCGACTGCCCGCGTCTCGCGCTCGACTGGCCGCGTCTCGCGCTCGACTGCCCGCGTCTCGCGCTCGGCTGGCCGCGACTCGCGCTCGACTGCCCGCGTCTCGCGCTCGACTGCCCGCGTCTCGCGCTCGACTGCCCGCGTCTCGCGCTCGACTGCCCGCGTCTCGCGCTCGACTGCCCGCGTCTCGCGCTCGACTGCCCGCGTCTCACGCTCGACTGCCCGCGTCTCGCGCTCGACTGCCCGCGTCTCGCGCTCGACTGCCCGCGTCTCGCGCTCGACTGCCCGCGTCTCGCGCTCGACTGCCCGCGTCTCGCGCTCGACTGCCCGCGTCTCGCGCTCGACTGCCCGCGTCTCGCGCTCGACTGCCCGCGTCGCGCGCTCGACTGCCCGCGTCGCGCGCTCGACTGCCCGCGTCTCGCGCTCGACTGCCCGCGTCTCGCGCTCGACTGCCCGCGTCTCGCGCTCGACTGCCCGCGTCTCGCGCTCGACTGCCCGCGTCTCGCGCTCGACGGCCCGCGTCTCGCGCTCGACTGCCCGCGTCTCGCGCTCGACTGCCCGCGTCTCGCGCTCGACTGCCCGCGTCTCGCGCTCGACTGCCCGCGTCTCGCGCTCGACTGCCCGCGTCTCGCGCTCGACTGCCCGCGTCTCGCGCTCGACTGCCCGCGTCTCGCGCTCGACTGCCCGCGTCTCGCGCTCGACTGCCCGCGTCTCGCGCTCGACTGCCCGCGTCTCGCGCTCGACTGCCCGCGTCTCGCGCTCGACTGCCCGCGTCTCGCGCTCGACTGCCCGCGTCTCGCGCTCGACTGCCCGCGTCTCGCGCTCGACTGCCCGCGTCTCGCGCTCGACTGCCCGCGTCTCGCGCTCGACTGCCCGCGTCTCGCGCTCGACTGCCCGCGTCTCGCGCTCGACTGCCCGCGTCTCGCGCTCGACTGCCCGCGTCTCGCGCTCGACTGCCCGCGTCTCGCGCTCGACTGCCCGCGTCTCGCGCTCGACTGCCCGCGTCTCGCGCTCGACTGCCCGCGTCTCGCGCTCGACTGCCCGCGGCTCGCGGTCGACTGCCCGCGGCTCGCTCTCGCGTGCCGGCGGCTCGCGCTCGACTGCCCCCGCCCAGCGCTCGACTGCCCGTGTCTCGCGCTCGACTGCCCGCGTCTCGCGCTCGACTGCCCGCGTCTCGCGCTCGACTGCCCGCGTCTCGCGCTCGACTGCCCGCGTCTCGCGCTCGACTGCCCGCGTCTCGCGCTCGACTGCCCGCGTCTCGCGCTCGACTGCCCGCGTCTCGCGCTCGACTGCCCGCGTCTCGCGCTCGACTGCCCGCGTCTCGCGCTCGACTGCCCGCGTCTCGCGCTCGACTGCCCGCGTCTCGCGCTCGACTGCCCGCGTCTCGCGCTCGACTGCCCGCGTCTCGCGCTCGACTGCCCGCGTCTCGCGCTCGACTGCCCGCGTCTCGCGCTCGACTGCCCGCGTCTCGCGCTCGACTGCCCGCGTCTCGCGCTCGACTGCCCGCGTCTCGCGCTAGACTGCCCGCGTCTCGCGCTCGACTGCCCGCGTCTCGCGCTCGACTGCCCGCGTCTCGCGCTCGACTGCCCGCGTCTCGCGCTCGACTGCCCGCGTCTCGCGCTCGACTGCCCGCGTCTCGCGCTCGACTGCCCGCGTCTCGCGCTCGACTGCCCGCGTCTCGCGCTCGACTGCCCGCGTCTCGCGCTCGACTGCCCGCGTCTCGCGCTCGACTGCCCGCGTCTCGCGCCCGACTGCCCCCGTCTCGCGCTCGACTGCCCGCGTCTCGCGCTCGACTGCCCGCGTCTCGCGCTCGACTGCCCGCGTCTCGCGCTCGACTGCCCGCGTCTCGCGCTCGACTGCCCGCGTCTCGCGCTCGACTGCCCGCGTCTCGCGCTCGACTGCCCGCGTCTCGCGCTCGACTGCCCGCGTCTCGCGCTCGACTGCCCGCGTCTCGCGCTCGACTGCCCGCGTCTCGCGCTCGACTGCCCGCGTCTCGCGCTCGACTGCCCGCGTCTCGCGCTCGCCTGCCCGCGTCTCGCGCTCGCCTGCCCGCGTCTCGCGCTCGACTGCCCGCGTCTCGCGCTCGACTGCCCGCGTCTCGCGCTCGACTGCCCGCGTCTCGCGCTCGACTGCCCGCGTCTCGCGCTCGACTGCCCGCGTCTCGCGCTCGACTGCCCGCGTTACGACTAAGCGAACATCCCAAACCTAATCCATTCATCCCAATTCGTTTTCGTACAAAAATGCTTGAGATAATCGACAAAAACTCGGTGAGCTCTTTCTAACGAACCTAAGGATTGAGGGTGAAAAGAAGTTGACTTAATTTTTTGAATTTTGAAGATCTTACAGAAGCACTCCATTGTTTGGCTTACGAAATTTCTACCCTGGTCCGTGTGAATAGCTTTTGGGCAACCAAATCTGCTGATAAATTGTTCGGCTAAAGCAACAGCTACAGTTGCTGCCTCCATGTTAGGTATGGGAATTGCATCAGAATATTTTTTTAGATTGTCTTGTATAGTGAGAAGATACGTGTGTTCCCTTTCTCTGTTACAGGAAGAGGACCTACTATGTCTATTTGGATTTTTTCAAAAGCACGGGTGGGGGTGTCTGTGATGCTCATAGGCTGTCTCATTCCTCCCGAGTAAGCTTTATTCCTTTGGCAGAGGGGATAGGACCTTATGTAATTTGCAATATCCTTCCCCATCCCAGGCCAAACATAATTATTCTTTATTAACTCCAGCATTTTGTAGGTGCTCCAATGACCTCGAACTACTGAATCATGATTTTCTTGAAGGATTCGATGACGTTCCGTTACCGCTGGTACTACCTTTTCACAAGTACATATTGTAATTCTGTATTTTGGGTCGTTAACATTTTCTCTAAGAAGATTTTCTACAAAGTCCCATTCAGTGGCATTGAGGGTGTTCAAGTCTTTCGAAATGCTAACGGTTTCCAACCCTTGGGAGTCAAGAAGAACTTTTAATGACTTTACAGAAGAGTCGGTTTGGTGGGGTTCAAAGTCGCTGGATAGACTGTTTGAAGAATAGAGGAAACATTTTCGTCAATCTATGCTTTCAAAATAACAAACTACGCTAAAGATGTTCAATATCGAAGCTACAAACAATTACGAATATTTTAGTTGTTCATGCAAAGGTTAAAAGACAAGGGCGCGTATTCTACGGCGTACACGAAACGAATGCATGAGAACGTAGAAAATACATTGAATTGTATGTAATTGATGATACACGAAATGATCACTTTATCTACTAATTTTTAATATATATTTAATATAGAATGCCCTAATTTAATGTAGAATAACTTAGAAGTAACGTAGAATACAATATTCGTAAGGATAGTGACAAACTAATCATGAATTTTCAATCGCTGTCGTAGCTGAGCGCCGAAATCATCTAACAATAAGTTACTGCCACTTCTCGAGCTCCAGTGCCGCGCGCGCGTGGGTTCAGTCTCTCAAGTCGACTGTGAGACACCATAAAGGGAAGATGTGTTGTCGATTTAACGTTTGGTACGTAATCTTCGCGGTTCCTACTCTTATTTCACAGCGATTTCAGCGTCACGTTTAAACTACCGCTAGTATTTTTTCATTACCTCGCATATTATTCGACATACGCACTTTTCTGGCTACCGATTCGATATTTATCAAAACTGTACTTTACATAAATAAGTTATTCTTCGGTTCCGAGAGTCGATGAACCTCGAGCTTAGATTTAAGTTTCATCAAGGGGCATGGCGCCCGAAGAAAAGAAGAGGCCCGACAAATTGTCACGAAGAGGGCAGCAACGAATGCCAATTCATTTTTTCTTTATTTAAGAAAGAATGGATGGTCATTTCTGTTCCTGCAATTATTTTATTGTCACTGTACTCGTTATTTGAGTCTTGCATGGGTAGTATTTTCAGCTTCCACATTGGGCAACTCGCGTTTTATAATTAGCGTTGCGAGAAAAGAAAATCGAAAGCTTGATGTTAGAATTGCGAATGAAAACTTTCACGGTTTGTATTAGCGTTGCGAAGAAAGGATTGTCACGTTTGCTTTAGCGTTGCGAATTACGAAGTATCACGCGTGTTTTTAGTATTTTTCAGTACCAATTCGTATAGTTTGTTTATTGCAATAATGGGAATAATTATTTATACATATATTGCAATATCGACGCAGGACTATGTTGTAATATTCAAATTACTAATTTACTCTTTGTAATTTCACTATGCCTGTATGCTCACGAATTTGTTACAATAATGAATATAATAACTTATACATTTATTGCAAGTTAAAGATACACTTACAGTAGCACGGTGTTAATTATGAACGTAGGGCAATGTTATACTGCTAAAATTATGCATTTTTGTTTTATACATTTACTTATCAATGCACACATAGTTATTACGTTAATTAGCTATTTCTCTCAATTATTAGTTATTTATATTATTGTTTATAGTTATTCAAAATTTGTAGATCCTTTAGAGTAAATGTAGGATAAAATATAAAAATATACATCCTTTAAATATTAATTAATAGTATATTACACAAATTAAATAGCTTTTAAAGGTCTCATCAGTATACTCGATTACTTCTAACGAGGGTAGCAAGGGTTTCAGTTTTATTATAACATTCAAGAATACATTAGGTACAATTACTATAGCATATTTACAAAGCATATACCTAATATACATGTCGTATAATAATAAAAACCAAATTATAATCAATTTTTAATTAGTTGAATAACATATATGCAATATTGTAAATAAAAGATTAACAAGATTTTAATAAAAAAAAAATTGTACTACATGGTTTTCGTTATTATAGGGACATATTTATGCCTTCGCAGCTGTCCAGTTAGGTATTCCATTAATTTTACCATATCATGTCAGTTTTTGATTCTGTTCGAGCCAAAGGATTTAAACATAAACTCTTTAGAACTTGTACAGCTTCCTCTCCATCATCTCTCGCGTACAATGTTTGCCTTTTCGTGTTTGCAGCATCAATTGATATTTTTTTATGGATACCGTTCAGAGCATTTTCTTTATTTTTCCTTTCATCCGATCTCACCTTTCGTCGCACAGAACTTTTCGATGAAAGCGTGCCCGTTTTCTTCGCTTTAAACGATGGACGATGTCTTTTTCTCCGTCTAACTTCACTAATACCTGTTTCTGAAAAAGCTAAGGACTTTATTGACGGATAATCATTCTTTTTATCAGACTGCCTTAAATCTGAAAGACGACTCCTTTTAGAAATGCTTTGATTTAGTGGAGTTCTTCTTTTAGGATGAGTTCGATGACGAAGATCGAGTGATGCGCGTGGTCCTTTGAAAATGGGTCTCAAGGTACCCAAAACTCTACCTTTTACTCTCAGAGGTTCTAGTAGCTCGTGATCATGCCAGGAAGCCACCACAGGTAAACCACACGCATTATGCATTCCTACCAATGGTACTCCAATGGCTCGATGCTTCTTTATTTCGGGAAATAGTTGGTATTTGTCGGCAGAATCCCAGTTGCGACTACCACGCTTGGCATTTTCTTCATACGCGGATATTTTTTGACCAACGTGTCCACGCTCGAGATCAATGGTGCCCCATTTACTCCTGACTCGAGGTTCTTCATTTTTCAAACGCTTTGAGCCGCTATCTTCTACTGTTTCTTCATTAAATTGTCTTTTACTTTTGGTATCTTTCAACCTTCGACGAGTAGTATTGAACTTTTGAGAAGACGACTTACGAAAGTATTCATCGAAGTCGCTAAAATCTTGATCATCTCTTCGAATTGCAATATTGTGGTCACTCCTAGCTATCCGCCTATCCAGAGTTTTTAATCTCGAGTTAATTTTACGTGATCCGTTTTGAATTTCCCTCTGGTAATCGCAAGAGTGACAAGATCTCCTAGATGGATTCAAAGTCCTTGAATGCTTCGACGCTCGATTCGTTCGATGAATTTGGGGCACCATTTCCTTTTGGGCCGAAGAAACAGTTTTATATTTCGTTACACAAAGACTTTTCTCAGGCTCAGACATGGAAGAATCAAATTGCAACTGAGGTGCTTCTGATCGTCTGAGGGTTCCAAAGTTATGCGCTATAGAAGCCTGGTAATTTTTTATTGGAATACTCCTGATAGTACCACTGCTATTGTGCGATCGTGTTTTTATCATATTTTTATTATCATCGCATATTTTGTCGAGATCATTCTTCTGGAGAAAATAGTCTGTTCCTACATCTACTGCTCGTTCCTCGTATAATTGATCGCTCCGTATCACACCGTCCATGAATTTCGAAGGATTCTTCCATTCCTCGATTATACTTCTGCTGAATCTCCTTACATCGTTAAGCCTAGACAAATTCAATATAGGTTTTGTATTCTTGGCGTCGATTGACGATTTACCCTCACTGCCCTCTAGCCACCTTCATGATTTAGCACCGAACGTAGTTCCGCTCGCGTGCATTCTATTCTCAATCCCCAAGCCTATGCATAATTCAGAAGGTTAGTTTGAAAACAGGCAATTAGGATTACAGAAAAAAAGGGGAAAATATCCTTACCGAAATCATGATCGCTCTCGCTAAAAGGACTGAGCGTTTGCGTGGACGTAAACGTCGATGTTTGAGACTTGGCCCTTCTATTGCCTTTTGAACAGACAAAGAAGGTGCTTAGCAGCGCGCCCACTTCCACGAAAATCACCGCTAATCCGACTGTGAGGAGTATTAGTGCTTGGTCCTGAGTCCATTTTTCCAACATTTCTAAGCAACCCTGTAAAACAGAGTACTTGTTCTTTTATTTGTATCAATTTGGCTTATAGTGTAAGTGAAAAATTTAATTGAAGTCTGAAATAGTCTTGCCAATCCTACTCTTAACTTTTTGCTCTAATCGTAAATTTGATCCATTATTAATTTTCCTATACCATACTCTAACAATTCTCTTCTTGGTCACTAATGATATAACCAAAGCAACTGATGCCAAACTAAAAAAAAATAGTCTTCTAATAGCCTTCCCCACTAACTCAGCTCTTTCTTCAATTTAATAAATGCTATGCTTTAAAATACTGTTCAAAGTACTTCCACCTATAAATTAAAACCCGTAGTCTTTTATAGCGTTTATGATGGCCTCGTATATGCGGAGATAATGTCATCATATTCGCAGACAGCGTCGGCGCGTCATGACGTTTCAATCTGCATTCAATTTCTGCGCGATGCCATATAGCAAAATTTAATACTCGTCATGCAGGAATGATAAGAAAACTTTCCTACACAATGCGTCAACTTCGCGACCATACTTTTTCCCAGTTCACTGGCGACGCGTCCATTTACAGATACGATACAGATTGAACGATATAACAGCACCGCTTTTGCACAACCCGCATCCGCCTGGATTTCCCTTAGACTGTGCGATATTTGCATGCGGGTCATTATTGAACCTGTGCGTATGTGACACAAAGAGCACCAACAGTTTCATTTCGCCTCATTTTCCCGTTTGTCGGAATAGCAAAGTTATCATGAAAATTTGCGGAAAAAATCGTGATAGCAGTTATGTATTATAAATGTAAATACTATTATAGATGGAATATTTCAACGTTCCTTTTTTTTGTTTAGAGTAGAATCAAATATTGAACATGACAGTAAACTGAATGACCAGTTTATTTTTTCTATTTTCGAAGTAATTTTTTTCACTAATCACAAAACTTGGCAGAATAAATAATCGGCGTTAAAATTGTAAGGATTAATTTTTTATGTCGGAATTAATTTTCATTAAAACCCATGCTTATATTATATTGAAATAGCTTTAATTGCACACTCTACCTTGCATGTATGCTACAAATAGATAATTAAATTACTCAACGCGAAATGAAAATACAATTTCGTAAATAAACTTCTTCGTTACTATAAAATACCATAAAAATTCTATCTTGAATATTTTCACATCAAGCTAACCGTATAGTATATACTTCCTCCCCCCAAATATCTTTCCAAACAACAGAACTGCCTGCCAACTCCCAACAGTTACAATAACAAATTATCGTACCAATGGGCCCATCATATCCATGAACATGTCACAATGTTTACACCTAATTCCTTTCACCCCTTTAACAACATCCTCATTAATACTACATACCGCAGTATGCCGAGCGTATTGATGTTCGGCAGGGTTCAAAGCTTGGCAGAGAGTAAGATTGACAGGTTCAGGGTTGAGGAAGGAGTCGGTCTGGTTGACGTTGTTCAGGGTGCAGCAACTGAGAGGCACCACTAATTCTCGTCGACCAACTTCCTGCAGCCGCCACCAAGAGGTGCCGTAATTGCTACTTCCGTTTATGCCACAGCAAGCAAACTGAAAAGGTTAACGCAGTTTCGCGGTAAAAGGTGTGTGCATGTAATTATGATCGATCGAACGATCACCAGTTTTGAGGAGATGAAATGGACACTCCCGTGTCGTTCACCTACAACATGTCTGTGAATCGTTCGTTCAAACGTAAATTACGTCTGTCCTCTGTTGGTTTATTACGAAACCAGTAGTTTTGCCTAGAGAATAGGGACGTACCGTTGTTTGCATTAGATCAAGGGCTGCCGTGAATTGCTCTCGACCGGGAACAGCGTAACTGCGTTGCAAAGCTCGTATCAATCGAGCTGGTCTCACGTCGATGCCCAAAACGTGAGGCCAGAATACCACCAGAACGCATACAGTACACTCACCAAGCAATAACAGGATTATCGTAATTAGATACTGGAAAATCAAAGTGTAATGTAGAGTATAATGAGTAATTAAAATGATGATTGCTTCACTGATCTACAAGCTATTGAATTTTGTTTAATTTTAGAATTGTTTGGTTAAATCTTTGCAGTGGAACGGGATAATTGTTAAACGTTCCGGTGCAGTTATCTCTATAAATGTTTAGATATTGTACCTTGCTAATTATAGATTTTATTCGTAATTGGTATATGATTTACTATTTGATGCGATTATTCTGTTCAATTGTGAAGAATTATTTTGAATTTATACATACAATAGTTTAATGTTTTGAAACCAGACCGAAGAAAATATATCGCATATTGCTGCAACAATCGTGATTTCATGAGGTACATCATACTAAAATGCCAAATATTAATAAGATATTAAACTGAAACATAACTGTTGCAATATCGTCGTTTAGTGTTACGAATCTTTATTTTCCGTTGCTTATATTCGAAAAATTGAGGAACAATTAATTAAAAATTATACTACTGTTGCAGCAAATGAGCGATATATCTATAGAAAGTCAAGAAATTTCACCGCATACTTTTGCAAACGTAACATAAAAAAAAAACAAAATCATGAATCCCTTAATCCAAAATTTGAAATAAACATATTGGAAGAAACATAAAAATATCTATCAAATTCTATTAAAAATAACAACAAACAAGTGTCTTCATTTCTCACAAGCATCATTTACCTACAAGTGAAACACGAGAACGATGCCTCGTTCGTTGACTCAGACGGTTACACCTTTTACCTGCACTTGCAAACAGACTGTTACTAATAAAAAGCTACATCTCCGACTATTCACAGTTAATTGGCCATCTACAATTTTATATCGCCATTTATCTGAATTCTACATCGCGACCGTAAATGCGTTCAGCACGAATAAGTTTCATGGAACGGCCATGGCGCGTTCGCTTCTCTAATAAGCGACTCCCTGAAATAATTGCTGTTTTTAAATGATACGCGAACTCGCCCTCCTTCTGTGGGCACGCGTGCCTGGATTTATGTAGATCCGTTTCCGGGCAGCGACGCGTGACCATAGTAAAGCAGGAGATCTGGTTTTAGTTTGATCCGTCGAGGGAACTCAGGAAAGAAGCGCGTGGATTGTGCAGACCTTGGCTCTTGGACGATTAAAATGCGTGGCTTCAGAAGCGTGTTCGACCTATGTATAGCGCAGCGTAATATATGACATAAAACTTCGATAAATATAATAAACGCGCATAGATCTTTCTGCCTGGAGTCTCTTGAAACGCTTCCTTATGAATTAGAAATTTTATTGTATGGAGCTGACTTTCCGAATGTGAAATCAGATATGAAAACTGATAGAGGGTGATAGAAAAATATTGTTGCAAAATATTTCGGTAGTATTTAGGTGTTACCTTTTGCGAAGTTTTCTATGTTTTTGAAATATCAAAATTGTCTCAAAAAGCTGCGCTGTAATTATTATTTGTAGGTCAAGAATGAAAGAAATGAATTAGAAAATAAAAGAATAAGAAGTAAATATCTGAAGATGGTAAAGAAATCTTTTTTATAGGCACTATCTAAATGAAGAGGCAACGAACTATTTCGGTTGGAAAGTAGATTAAGAAAATAGCGTTTCTTATTAAAATAAAATGCATGATGTGAAAATGATTTAAGCATTAATAGTTAGAAAGCATTTGCAGTTCTACAGCGTGCAACAGATTTACAGATTCTTACTGAAACTGTAACGCATCGATTGTAGAGACAAGTAGCCCAACATCCTAGCAGACCCGTGATCGTGATCAGAAATCCAAGGCCCACGACTGCAAACGCCAAATAATAAAATAACGGCTGATCGGGATGAATATCTCCTGGTCCCAATAAACGCGACAGTAGGATGCGTTCATCTTCTGCTAATAACAGTGCTCCTAAAGACATGAGCGCGAAACCCGATATCTGCAATCGAAGGCAATATCCGTAAGCTCCGATATCCACATTTTTTTTTTAAATTTATCATTTCTTTTATAATTTATAATTTGTAATTTTAATAATTATAAACTGGAGGGATTCGTTTACACTTTGTAATGAAAGAAATGTGCGAAAAGTTAAATATTGCCGATGTTTCGTAATATTAATTTAAAAAGTGATTCTTCCTTTTCTTACAACTCACCAAAAAGATGACATTGGAACAGCACACAAAGATCCGCGACATACTAAAGCTTTCCTTTCCCATTTTAACTCATTGAATTCTTAATTACACCCTGCGTTAACACGTATAACAAGAAAGCGGTGACAACTCGTCACGTCAATCCTTCGCGATGACACTCCATTAATAGTCGCGATAAACGAAAACATCGACGCGCGGAATAAAATTCTGCCCGAATATTTTCCTTTTACGATAATGTCACTGACAGTTTCCTTTCTTTTTTCTTTTTCAATTCCGAAGTGTACGTGTCTGCGTTAACTGGACGACTAAAAAGCCGCCGCGTGATAGATGGTTCCACAGTGCCGTACGAATACTGGCATCTGTAGGTGCGCTTGCGTTGCGTGCCCTCATGCGCGACTGACCGGATGGAACCGGAAGGAAATAGAAAGGCACGGAATAAAAAACACAGGAGGGGTGAAATGTCCATATGCGTGTACTTATATGTACGCGATTGTAACAGATATAACTGGTGTTTGTCGAATTTCGAAGGGGAAACTGTCGGTAATCGGCGTAATCGACACGGATGAGTAATGCTCGTCTTGTTACTTTCCGTTCACATTTTTTCAATTTTTACGGATACGTTCGATAGATATTTAATTCATAGAAAATGAAATTTAAAAATACAAATTGGTATTACAAAAATTGAAATACTTCGATAGGGTAATAACGGTAAATATAGTATCCTTAAGATGGAGATGTTTGGAACATTTGAAAAGGAACAGAAACAATAACACGTATTAAAATATCAATAAGTATAACATATTTCAATAATTAAGAGAGTAAAAAATTGTGCGTGAATTTTTCTTATTCAAATTGGAAAGGATTTAATCAGTCAATTTTAAACAAACGATCTTAAATGATCTCGATGAACCAGATGTATTCGGTATACTTCAGAAGGTAATTTCAATTTGCGATTTTTGATAGCTTTACCTCAAGTTTAGTTTCGAAGAAAAAATGACCTTACTTGAAAAAAAATCACAAAAAAATTCGGATATATCTGGGTTAATATTTCTAATATCTATGGTAGAATTTGCTTGTAATATTATACTATGGAACAGGTAAACGCGTTACGCGTATTATTGTGAGTGTTCACGAAGCTTATCTCCTCCCGTCTGCATTAATTCACGCGGTGCATTATGTTCTTCTGGTTCAAATATCGTGAACATGATGTACGCTTATGAGATTTTACTACTAGTTTTCATAAGCGAAGGTCAACCAAACAAAAAGATTATGCCTTTTTCATATTGTTTGAAAAATAAACGTGTATATTTTACATTAAATATCTTTGTACAAAAAGTATAATTATGTTAAATTTACAGTATTGGTTTTTTAAAAATCTAACAAATTCTTATGTGTTTGACTAGAGCATCCAAGGCTAGGTGCTGTTTCATCTTGTTCTCGTTGAGTAGTGTCTCCCAATTCAGGTGGTAAATGTAAAACCTCGATGACGAATTTCTTGCGACGTAATTTAAATACAAGATCCCGGGACTCCGGATTATGGGGAGCTACGGTGTTTAAAGCAAGCATCTTTTGCAGATGTAATAAACCGTGATAGTCCTTAAATAGTGAATTTGTTTCTTTATCTGAGCCTGCAAAGGATTCCAGTCTAATTGCAGCATCTGATAAATGTTCAATCTGTTGCACAATGCTATCCTAAAAATTAATAACATCGAATGAACTAATATTTCCATACAGAAACTTATTTAGTACTGTAAAAATATGAAACTTACAGAATTGTTAAAAGATTCAATAGGAACTGTTATTACTCCTACTGCATAAGAATATCTTAAAAGTGCTCTGAAGTAATACAAAAATTTTAACAGATCTTTATGCGAGTCAGCTTCAGAATCACTGCACCATAATCTAGATCCTAAGGAATGAACTGCAATCCTTAGGACCTGCCTTTTTAAAGGTGTTTCCGAAATTGAATACTGTCCCTTTTTCAGAGTCTCTTGGATACATTTTAATAAATTTGAATACGTCGTATTATTAAAGACATTGTCTTTCTTAGGGCAGCTATTATCATACCACTGTGTGATATCTACTTTTTCAATTAGTTCTTTTTCCATTGTTTTTGTAAGGTCATAGGAATGACTAAAAGCTTGTCCTCCAGTCGAACAGATATCAACTACTTTCATATTTTGATATCTCCAAGCTATTTGCATTTGTTCATCAGCATTAGAAGGTTGGTCAGATGATGCTGTATCTGTTATAACAGCTGGTATCTCTGATACAAAATGTGATGTTTTAACATCTTTCGATCCAATTAGCAATGGCTGAGCTGTAACCACACCCTCTGCCATAAAGTATTTTAACATAACTTTGGCATATGTGCCAAATCGATCTTCCTCTAAAAATTAAAATCATTTATTGTATGTTACTCATATATAATTACATTTTATTAAATGAATACATCTCTTACCAATTAAAAATAAAGATCCAACGGGTAATCCTCCTCCTAAAAGAATAGATTAAAGAATAAAAATATAAAAAAATTACTTAATTTTTCAAAAAATTACAAAATATTTATTCATACCTATTATATGATCCAAAGAAGGGATCCCAGATGAGACAAGTAGTTGTGAATTTTTTATTGACGGTTTTGTCCCTGGTACAAAGGGGGTTCTACTACCTTTTGCGGTATTCAAATCCATATTTTAAGTTAAAAAGTAGTGATGCAATTGATTAAAGATTTTTGAACGGTAATATTTACTAATACTTTTGGTGAAGAATAGTTAATGTATTCATAGAATGTATTAAATTTTAGACATATAAGAACAGCACTATTTATAATATAAAACTTCTATTAAGAAAAAGTCATTGTTTATTAGGAATTCACGTGTCCCAACAATTACAATTATAGGTTATTTTATAACGTGCATTTGTAGGTTATGTTTACACATCGTGCAATACAATTATTATGTATAACACTATATACTATATAACATCATACATCATCAAACTTGTTAAGACAAGTATGATTACTTCGTATTAAAATAAAATTACGTGAGGTAATTTTTTTTAAATTTGGTGTTTTACCGATTGCAGTTAAAGATTTCTCATGTTACATACACAAAAGATGACAGCACTGTCATTTACATCTGATTGACAGTCGACACTTAAAACCTTTCATAGTTGGTCATTCTTCTGTTAGAGTACGCCTGTATTACTGTCTGTAAACTTAATATACTGATTACTCCCACCTACAAATACAATTTTATTTCTAAAGACAAAAAAAGATTATTTCTATTATTATGAACAAAAAGTGTGCTAATCCACTTATGAATATAATTATTAATCGTAAATGTATCCATATGTATTGCTGGCATTGTAAAGTTACAAAAAGTTAACACAAGAATCATCTATTCTACATTAACATAATTGCGTTGTATAAGTATAGGCGAGGTACAGAATAGAACCCAATGCTATTTTCCGTTACACACAATAAAAATTTGGAACTCATAAGCCCCATATTCATTTTCATTTTTACCTTTTCGATTGTATAAAATCTATAGCTTTTGCGTTTGCTTCTACATTTGGCATATTAAAATATTTTAGAAGCGTTTACATTCCTTTTCAGGTAATATGTACAAAAGAAGATATTCTTTCAAAAAATCCGGTGTCAGCTTATTTTATACTTCGTATGTGGTATAATCATCTAAACATGATAAAGAATTGATTTGAGGTTTTCCCATTATTTAAAATAATTTCTAGAAGTTATATATATATAAATTTTCATAAACCACGCCAGACGGAAGTGTGTCCCTATACTAGAGATCAGGACGAACCAAAGGGGGGAATAAGTGTAGGAAAAGGAAAAAGAGAGAGTCTATAAGACGGATAAAGATGGAGCAGAAGAAACGCGTGAGTAACCCGTCTCGTGCACGTTAGGTTCGAAGTTGTGGCACGGGCAGTTGTGCAAAGCCACGGTGTGGAGGTATCCGGCCAAACAGTGAAACCCCTCCCAGTTACTATACCTTCTTTCTTCCCTTCTAGCATATTCCGTTCGGCCGTCTTCCTCCTACCATCGTTTCCCTTTCCATCGAGGCGCTTTCTTTTTCCAGCATAGCTCGTGCCGACCTATCGACCTCTCGCTCCCTCATGCGGTCGTTTTCTTTCTTTCTATGGACAGGCCGGAGCACGCAGCCCTCGCTCAACTACCTGTTGTGACGTCCAACGCGCACTCGACGACGCAACTGGGACAATCGGGAGATTCAGCGCACGCGGCTTGCGCTGCTATTTTTCGTGTGTGCCGTATATTCCTTCCTTCACGGTCGGCACAACGCTCGTATGCCGTCCTCTGCGAGTAAGAAAGTCATCAGTTGGTAAAGCGTGTGCCGCATCTGCGAGACAGAGGCGATATTAAGCTGCGAAAGGCTTGTCGCATACTCCCACTATCATCCTGCTCCCATCATGCAAACACCGAGAGAAAGGGAAAGAACGGGGAGAGAGGAAGGACGTTAGACGCTCTTATTGAGAAGTTGTAGTTAGAGTTTAGCGACTAAAGAGGGCATTGAAAACATATTTTAGAATGTATACAAGGAATAATATTGACTTTCATGGTGTTCGATATACTCCGATTTGTATCGATTATCAGGTTAATAAATCGCAACACTTTTCTTTTGCAAGAAAATTATAATTGGTATTGTTTATGACTAATTATATCAATGAAACAATCTCTTATTAATATAAAATAATTATTTAATGATTAAGTCAAATGTTCAATGCTAATCACATTTCATGTGTATTTGTACACAACGTGTCGCTCAGATGGAATAAAAATATTAACACATATAGTACCTTACATTTAATAATTCACTAATTTCAAACGTACATGTAATAACTCCATTTGCTAATTTAAATCAATTTTAAATGTAGCACTTTTGCTGTAAACTACATTTACCACAAAGACAATTAATATATTGAATATAAGAAATATAATTTGGTAATTCAGACGTACTCATTAATTATGTTAAATAACATATATGTTAATATGAGTTTCATATGTAGCGCCAATTGAGTTTAGTTATGGAGATCACCATCAGATGGCGTGGCAATTTAGGCGCCTCTTGTATACACGGAGTTTCCAGGCCCTGAACTTAGTCGCCCGCGGTGAACGTTCCGTCCTACCGTCGAATCTTCGCGCGCATCTCGTCGAGGGTGACAGTTCGAAAACTTCTTTTACCCGGAAGACAAATGCTTGCGAGCGGACCGCGAGCGTCGTTACATTGTCAACAAAGTGATGAAGCATGGACAGCGGAGACTTTGAGTGGGTACTGTGTTCTCGTTACTTACACAGAAAATACCGTGGCAATCTCGAACGAAGTGTGTTCGCGTGGAGACTGAACTGCGGTGACTCGTTGCGTTGGAACGACACGGACTTCACAGTATACCGTTCAGTCACGTGGCATCGGGAATAAAACGCGGAAAATAATATTGGCGGTATGTCGCGATGTCAACGACCGGACAGACCAAACAGTGCCTAAAGTTGACATTGGTGCGTGCCTATTGTTACAAAGGGTGACGAACTTTATACTATCTTGCAGTATCGTTCCTTCTTGTGTTTGATCATTGGTGCAAAAGCAAAAGTGATAGAGAATTGTAAGTGTGAACTAAACAACAATTTCAAAGAGGATTTAATCGGCGGCTGATATCGTGATCGCGTTGCGTGTGCCGTGTGTGCGCGTATATGAGGATTCAGTGAAACTACCGATCGGACAATCGACACGACCGGTAGTGTATCGTTGGAAAGTAACCGGCGAGGACGAGTATCAGAGAGAAGCAAGCGTACGGTGTCGAGGCGCGAACAACGACATATTCCAAATGCGTCTTGACCGGAAGTTGAGGATCGTCGCATTGGCAGGGTGGCAGAGGATGCTCGGCTCGAGGGCAGCGGCAGGAGACGAGGTCGCAGCAGTAGCAGTAGCGTGCATCAGGCGCTTCGGTAGCAGAGGTTCTCACTGAGCTGGCTTACCCTGCAGTGGATTTAGGGGGCTGTATGGAGGCCGGGGGGCTCCTGCCCCGCCAGCCCCCGCAAGGCCCCCCCGGCACCGTGCCTGGCCCGATCTCGGTCTGCGTGGGCCAGGCTAATACCAACACCAATAACTCGAGCAACGTAAACAACGTGCAGAACAGTCTTATAGGGCAATCAGCCGGGATTCACGATCTGAACGCGACCGGCCAGTTGAACGTAACCAGTCAGCAGCTGCAGTTGCAGCAACAAATGGGTCAAGCACCTGGCATGGGTGAGGTACTCACCCCCAAGAGACAGGCGGTCGTCGATCGTCTAAGACGAAGAATCGAAAGTTATCGCCGTAGACAGACCGATTGCATACCAAGATTCGATCAGAGCTTCAACGGTCTGTGCGAGCAGAATACACAAGACACACTGGTGCTGAGGCAACGTTTCCTCGAGAACAAGGCGAAACGACAGGCGAAGAAAACGGACAAAAAGCAAAGCGAGCCGGTCGGTCTCTCCAGTGTTCACGTGGTGAGTCATTTACTCTACTTGTTGGCTTTCGTCCACGGTTGGCGTTCCTCGTCGCGGTGCCGCTTGTAGCGTAGGTGCCCGCGATGCGCGCGCGCGCTTCTACACGCCGGTCGTCAACCCTTCCTCTTCTTCCAAACTTTTTATCGTTTCTTCTCTTTCGCGCTTGACCTTGTTATTTCGTGCACTCGTTTGTGTCCTCTGTCGAGAAGATTAACGATTTTCTTTAAGGACAAGGTGACAACAATGAATTCTCTTGTTGTTGTAGTACTTAGTCGTCCGAAACGATTTCCAATCGAAACATTACAACAATTGCGTTTTAACGAGAGATCGTAAATTATTGACGATATACGTTATAAATTTTCCTGTCGAAAATGAAACAGCTTGGGCTATTATGATAGCGAAGAATTCGTTGACGATGGGTATCGTGTAGACGTGTGCTCGCGTACGATCCAGAAACGCGATCATCGAGGGTCACGCGATTGAGAACATCTAAACTGTGTAGTATATAGCGAGTAAGCGGCACTCGGCAACTTGCCGGGTCAAGACTCTACTACACAGGTTTGGAATCGTAGCGCGGGCGTAATGAAATACCACGTACTTTACACCTATCTACCAAGTTTCATTTACAAAGCATTCAGTAAATTGTTACCGTGCGTTGATAACGCTTTGCCACCTTGCTCATGCAAAATTTATATGAGTATTTAACAGATAGTTTTGGCAGATTAATTTATGCAGTGGATTTCGGGGCTGAATAGTGTTTCAATGCTATTATTAAGGATATTGATAATGTTTAGGTCATAAAATGTGATTATAAACTGTGTTTCTTGAACTTATTAAAAGTCTAAGTTATATAAAAAAGTTAATTTCTCCATTTTATAACTATTCAACTAACCTTTTTTTATTATTTCTTAATGTTGTTTTTTGCCTGTTTCTCCTTGTTTTTAAATACAATAGAAATCTAATAAAGGAAAACTGACTAAAGACTTCGGAATTTCTTGCATTGTCGATACACTTCCAAGAACTCTTGTTATTTTTTTAAAAAAATCAAAGTCTTGTACAAAGAAAGTTGCTGGTATAGATTTTAGTAGCTATAGTTTTTGTTATAATATAGTACTTGTGTCTATGTAAATGGAAGTTGATATCCAACTCATACTCGTGTTAGAAAAATATTCACTTTACTGTAGATTAAAGCTATAGCTATCTATATGAAGTTTCGAATACATGAGTCATCCAATTAAACGTATAATTTAACATCTACGTGTAGCACATACAATCATACGCGAATGCCAATCATACATAAAATTTAGCTCATTACGGTGAATTGTCTATAATCAATTCCCCGTTTCTTTTCATTCAAAAAGTTGATTAGAAAAGAACTGAAATATTTAATAGTATCCATTGTTTGAGTCTATATTTTGTGTGAAATTTGTCAAAATAATCTCTGAGAACTGGAGTCAATATCAAAAGACACGCAAAAAATTAAAACCTAATATAGGAGAATATCTACACCCTATTTAATCCTGCTAGATTTACGATTGGTTCAAATTTTATATACTTGAAATCACAACGTGTTCTGGTCGTTTATTTCGCTATCAAGTGTTTTCTTTTTTCTAACTTACATCAGTATAATTACGAGATACGTGTAACAGCTTGCAATATCTAGTCATTTTTAATACGGATACAGTAAGCACACTTTCATATTTTAATTCAAGTACCAAATATTCCTATTCGCATACAAATATCTCAAACATGTAACGACAGTATTACAAATTGTCTGTACGTCGCCGTTTCGTGAGTAAAATGGGTTGCTATCAGTATCCCTTTATTTCTATCGGATATATCCGTGATATCGGTAGTTTATATCGTTCGGAAAGCTAGTGGAAGCAGGTGGATGCGCGCGTTGCTCTTGCGAAGGTATCGTTAAGTTGTAGGCTCTCTACCTACGTTACCTGTAGGCGTTCGATTCCAGACGTCCCATATTAACCTTGGATTTACGTCAATGCAGGGGCGTTCTACGTCGGTGTACGTGTGACGTCATTGTCACGAACTTATACGCGATACGTTTATTCCGACCTTCGTGAAGCTCGCTGACAACCTTTGTCGCAAAGGGGTGTGAATATTCTTCACTGTTTCTTATTTTTTTTATTTCATCACCTACTTTCTTCTTTTATCGTCCCAGCATTAATCCGATATTGTGAAAGGTACACCTACGTGGGAATTGGAGCAATCGGTGTACGTTTTTAAGTATATAAAATTAGTAAAGCCAGTAAAGTTAGTAAAGCTTCAAGCTTTGTGTGTGCCGGTTTAAGTTGGGTTAAAGTAAGATTATAGGATGAGAGATTGAAATTCTTTTGGGGGTAGAATATATTGATTTTAGGTAATAATATGGAGTAAACTTTATGTATTAACTCGGGTGTTTTTCGATTAAAAATTCAATTTAATTAATACATTTACACTAAAATTAATAAATAAATGTCACAATTTATTTTTAGTACATATAAATATAAGGATTAATAAACTGGGAGTCCTTGGATAAATAAATTACTAAATCGAGAAGAATATTTTTTATAAATTTCATTATAAAATCCATTATACATTATTTCAATGCAAGAACAATTTTATTTTTCTTTTTTTATTTATTCGTAAAATATATTTCCAGTATTAGTATAAATGTTATAATTACTAATTGCTTTAGGTAAATTTTGAATAACTGCAGTATCGATTTTTTCCAATAATTTTAATTAAATTCAAATATCTGATTATTTAGATCAGAAGAATAAATGTGATTTGAGTAATTATTGATTCCATTTTGTGATGGTTTCTTGAGGTGTTCGTGAGTATTTGACTCACTATCATCTATTATCATTATCTGAAGTTTGATCGCATATTAATGCTGACGGTAACATCTCGTAAGTTGGATAGATACGATGCTGGTACTAAATCTACGTTGAATTGGTTATCTTGCCGGCGAATTTTGTGTGCTCTAGTTTTGACTAAATAATTCTTGAATTTCAAGAAACGAACTACTAAATCACTCCTAAGTATCTTACATATAAATCATTCCTCTTTCTTTATTTGATATATCTAATCTTTATTGGAAATTAAAAATAAATCCATCAAATTTTATTTCATTATATATTTCTCTTCACTACTTACTCCCTGTACTTTATTTATTGATTCGGCTGTAACGAAACAACATACTTCATGCATTAATTCCGCCTCACTAGGAAAATCAAAGTCAAGGAATTTGAATCTGTAGAGTGCTTATCAAGTATACAATATAAACTTATGGAATTTTAGTTATTGCACTTTATTTATCAGTTAAATTTTAATATAAAAGTCGAGCCCAATGAAATTATTCAATATCAATTACTAATAAAATAATTTTAAATTTCCTAGAAGTCGTTTGGATCATTCAGTTAATCAAAGCAGAATAATCGCGTACTCGAGTCTGATAAAATAAACTCCGCTGTGTTTAATTTCAAGTATTAGTATAGTTGGAGTGTTTGAATACCTCTGATGGAAACGTTTGACGTACACCACCTGCCTAGCTAAATCAATTAAAGATTTTCTAATCCTTTCAACCGATTGTAATATTTTCTGAAATTTGTTTAACGAGCTACCAAACTCTCCTGTTATTAGTATAATGAAGAAGAACTTAAACTTCTTGAAGAATTTCTTGAAGTTAGTCTTGTGAATGCGAAACTCTGCCTCCTAACCCAATTGTATCCAATTATAATAAAATCAGAGGGAAGAAATAAGAATTTTTGTATTCAAGTATTGTAGTATTTCACTCATTACAATTTAAATTAAACCCATAAAAAGAAAGACAGGGATGAATAATTACACGATGCAACCCCTTACGTTCTTTACTTAATGATTTTAGGGCACTTTTTATTATTGACTTCAAATTAGGAAAAAAAATAGATAATTATTGAAAGACACGGAGTAATACTATTTTTATACTATTTTATTCTTTTATTATTATGTCGTATTATTAATTTCATTTTTGATACTTTACACGAAGTCATCCTATAAGTAATTTGACAATGTTAAAGTCGTTTAAATTTTTAAGAAATTGGTTTTATATAGCTTTTAAATGTTAATCGAGAAATATTGAAAATAACAGACATTACGTATCCAATAAAGTTGCTTAAATGAAGTAGTGATTCTATGATAGCGATTGTCATGACTACATATGTACATATATCATTTGCTTTTATGTCCATAAAACGGGTATTACTTTTCCATCAGTTAAATACATTTTTTTACATTGTTTATTTAGGTACTTGCTAATCATCAAGGTTACCTAATATGTTTGATATCAATTATTTTCCAACTCCTCTAATATTTCATAGATATTTCTATACCAATTTTGAGATCTTTCTTTTAAATTATTTTTCTTTTCCCGTCTTCAATCTTTTAAAACATTCATGTTACTTAATACATCGTTTTGATACAATAAATAAAAAATGGATAGTATTGCATTACATTTGAAAGATAACCACCACTCAATCGAAAGCACAAGTATAAAATTATTAAGCATTATAAATCATACTACATCTAAATTAAAGTCATAAAACATGGAACTATAAAAAATAATGCATCGACACGCTATTTGCAGAAGCGATAAGCGATAAGAGGTATATTAAGCGTTTATACAAATGCGTCTTAACGCAACATTTATTTCTCATCCGCGTGAAAAAGGCCAATCTTTCTTTTTCCAATTTATTCGCCCTTTCAACCACATAATCTTTCTTGTTCAATCTTGCAATTTTAACCGTGGAATATCATCGTGTTAAGTTTGTATTAAACGCAGAATGTGTTAAAAAAACCGAGAAATCTCACGATGTATGCAAATACCCTCCTCGTTTCTAGATCGTCTATATGTATACGGTTATCACGCGTATATGCACGTACATATAATATATTATGTACGTGATATACAGTTCTCTATCCGAACTGGATAGATCGTATCGGGGGAAAGGTGATGGTTAAAATTGTCGTCACACAAAACTTTTTATCAACTTCACGTATAATTGGTTGATTAGTTAAATAATAGATTAAATTAACAAAGCGAATAGGAACTAAAAAAGGGAAAGGGAAACTAGAGAACATTAAGAGAAAAAGCACGTGATGACTCGTGAAAGTTTGGAACATCGCGAGTATGAGTTTGTTAATTAAACAATGTTCGTCGTGTAAAACGTGCAAGCAAATTATTATTTAGAGTGGGATAAATAAAAGACATACTCTAACAGCGCGTAAAAATATTTTAAATTTGATCGGAACATTTTATCTATGTTTGTACAAAGTGTTCCTCCGGTGAAGTTATAATAAAAAAAAGGTGAATGTTTATGCAAAAAAAGCACAAAATATTAGGATATATAAAGTTTATTTAAACACATGGAGTACAACATAAAATGAAAAGTTTCCGGCTCAAAAATGACAGGAAAAGATACATACTTAGGAAGGCGTAGTAAAGATCGAAACTATTCTCTTCAATATTTCTAGTTTGCAAACGTTGTGAAAATTGCTCAAGTACAAAACTGCCTGTAATTTCGAAACAAGATTAGATTTTATATATATTCAATATTTGTATTTAATACATATATTCAAAGGTCAAATTCATCTTTATATAAACTCCCTTTAGTATTTTTGTATCCCTAATTCAGCCCTAATTATATTTTGATATACTCTATACATATTATAAATACAGTAAGAATAGATGAGTTTGATATTTATTATAAACAAAAAACTAGTCGTACTTATATATATACACATATTAATATGTAGGTATATTGTACTAAAACATGCATACGTATATTAATTAAATTACCTAATTCTATAATAAATTAATGATAAACACAGATCACAAATAAGAATTTATACATATATAAATACATATATTTTTTCTTTTCAAAATAAAGGCTTCTAATATTGGGGAACGTTACCAAAGATACTCTTGATATACAGACTATTTTAATATACGTTTGCCATCTGATGTTGATAATTCACTACGACATAGATTACGATAGGGTCCCTCTCATGGCTGTTATCAGACCTAGTTTACAATTTTCAGTTGAAATTAATCATTATTTTATCGGTTACATTATACGTTATTGCGAAGCCCCGTGTCTGCCTCTACATGCGACTCCTGCCGTTATTAATACACATCTGCTACTTTCACTGAATTCTCTTCTCGTCACCTTATCTTCCATCGTATCGTCTGCTATTAAAGTTTCATATGCTATTAATAGCGTTTCGAATTTTTAATGGTGGAATAGAGGTATTTTGTCCTTGCTAGAAAAAATTGTCTACGGTAAAAGATTTGTCTATTCGTGGGTTTATCACTGAACTACTTCTGTTGGATTAATAATAAAGTTACTTTTTTTAATTAGAGATTTTTCTTAATTAAGTTTTTTTAATATCGCATCAGTTGCTTGCTTATTAGCGACATGAACTATCTACTGAGAAAGTTGGGCTAGTTTATATACTATGGTTAGTAGTTTGGTTTCCTTTGTTATAGCTTTACTATTGATTATTGTTATTAAATGTTGAAACACTCGAGTTTTTGGTAATTACTGATAGCAGAGATTACTTGGTTTTGGTTTTTGCTAATTTTATTACGCAATGAGAATCAGAGCAGCACAATATTTAAGGATCGACGCTTTCGTACAGCGAAAATTTTAACTTATCACTGTACTGATGATAGAGGATATACAATTTCAAGCTTATGCAGAATTTCTAAACTAATTAATAATGGAGATTTCGTAGTGTAAGCTGCAACTATAACAATATTGCTCTAGAAAAACACCGTTATTCTAAATTCATTAATTGTAAATGTCCAGTGGCTTATGATTAAGTGTGTATACGTTCACGTTGTACATATGCTTACAATCACATACGAGCATTGGAAGATTATATAGCGACGCGGTTGCTTCGCTCATTCATAATGATGGCGACGCGGCTGCTCGCTGCGAACAATGAAGAGCATGAACGGGGCCCATACTTGTAGACCACAACGCGGGGAAAGCTGTGGGAATCGCGATTTCCGTTGGGAAGTTGACTGCGGGGAACCAAATTCTTCGCGAGCCTTCGTCGCTGTGTCTTCAATCTTTTTACTCCATTTGTTGCAACACCTGGCGCCACGTGTTTCCGATTTGACGAATTTGGACGATGCAATGTACTTAGGCGAAAGTGACGAATTATGGAACTAATTGGTATAATGCGAAGGCGATTAAGACAAATGTTATATGTTGGGATAGGTTGACCAAAGTAAGACATTACAGTTTGTGGTTGATAACCGTAAGGCCGATGAAAATAGTGAGTGATTTACGGGTATTTAGATGAAGGAAGCTTCTTGTGGTTATTAATTATGATAATGAGGATAATGGAAAGGAAATCCTTTCAAATCATTATACGTAGGAAGTTTGTTAGAGTAATTGAGAACTTTTATTATTGGAAAGAGGTAGATTATTAATTTGGTTTCGGTTTTATATAATTAGTGAAAAATTAGATCCTAAAATCTGTGTGTAAATGCAATGCCTATACGCAAGCAAATTATGAATAATCAGAAAGTTAACTTCAATCTAATCGGCCCTTCAAAATTTGTCGACTATGTATGCATGTACGTACATATCTTAAGCTCGCTTGACTGAAATTCATTGTAGAAATTCTTCGGAGAATGAACCATAAGTAGGTAGACAGTCATTTGATTCTGTCACACAGTATAATTAATGTATAATCAATTATTAGTGAATCATCAAATTACAATGTATGTGATAACTACATCAAATCACAATGATGTATAACTACATCAATATTTCATATTTCATAGAAAATTTCAAGTTTATCTGCAGTTTCTAAACTCAAGTCGAGAAATTCCTTTACAATTTAGTATTTATAGAAAATTAACAAATTTTTACTATCTTTCTTCTTTAGTATTTAGTATAAATATAATTGTAATCCTTTCAACTAATGTATAGTAAGTTACCAACAATCCATGTATAATGATACTAAAAAAAAGAAAAATAGAAAAAATGAAACAATCGAATTATATATTCCGATTATTCGACACATCTTCAACGCCATTCACCCCAGTGTTTATACCGATGGAATCAGTTTGTCGTCATTTGTCCGTGTTTATTCTTATTCAAGCTCATCTACCGACAAGGATGACATGTGTCAGAACGTATATCTCGGAGAATAAGTTTGGCTGGATCGACGCCAGCGGTGCTCAACCGTGAATCGTCTCCGTTGCCGATCTTTCTGACGTCCTCGGAGAGCCGGTAACGCGAGAAGGATTCGAGGTTATTTGTTCGCGTTCATTCTTATCCGACGCTACCTCGCCAGTGACTCACTCGGTGAATGCTGAACAGCCGAGACTGACGGGATCAGTCTCATTGTCAGTGGTACTCGATCCACGTGTAGTTTACGTATGCAGTCGCAATTATATTGGATTGGTATTCTTTTTTTTATGGGATTAGAGCCCCTTTCTTGCAGAATTAAGGGTTTCTTCCTTCAGTTATCGACATTACCTATTCTGTATTTTATCAATTATTTATTCAAAATTACATAAGACACTGCAGTCTTGCATAATTTATTCGTACTACTTGGAACAATTATTTTTTGACCGTCTATATTAAAGTTGAACAATATTTACTAATATAAACGTTTGTTTAATACAGTATGTGAAATCAAGTAGGCTTTTCCTTTCTTCTGTACATTTCCTAACTTTGGGAAAGATATCAAAAGCTATTATTGCATATCTTCCTGTTTTAATTCTATGCTTTAATTTACTTTTCTCGAAATTTGAAATTAAAGATATTGAAGATCACTTATCATGATACACAGGTCATAACCTATCTTAACATATAACCACAATGACTTAACAATAGCATCATACTAAAGCGTAAAACAAATCTTCTAATAAATCTTCCTCCTACTAATTTAACGCAGTCTGTACTTCCTACTTCATCTAATCGCAAAATCAACACACATGTACTTTACAATGCAAAATATGTAACACTATGTCACGCTAAATTGATCTACGCGAAAAAGATTAACGATGATATAATCAGCTGGAAGCGAGACAGAAGTCACGCTGCAGGCCTCTCCTTTCTCTATAAGCAATCGAGAACTCAACATTCGTTACGGTGCTGTCATTACAGTGGACCGACAAGTCTTATTACTATCTATTAGTCGAACGCCCACTGACAATTTAAAATCGTATCGGTCGTCTGCATTAGTGCATTGTTCCTTCTCTTTCATCATCGATAAAAGTTAGACCGCGAACGAATCGATCCTTTGAACAGTGATGTTTCTCCATAATTTTTGGCCAAATGGATTGTTTTCTTATTTTAAAATGTAGTAATTGTCTAGATGCTGGGTGGGCCTCGATCTTTCGCACTTTAGATAGTTTCATTAAAGTTTCAAGGATATCTTGTGTTCAACTTGTGCTTCGTGTAATATTGTGAGTTTCTATTTGAAAATTACAGAATTAATTTGTGACTGAATAGATTTTGGTATTTTAGGTTGTTCTTTAAGATTTTAGTCAATCAGAGTCGATTTTTAGATTATATTACTTTCGTAGAAACTTTCGTTTTTTTCGGAAACATCTTTCATAAGAATACCTAATTTTTTGTATGGATATGACATTTATATTGGGTACTAGTTTCAAATGATTTTGTCACTGTGGTTAAAAACCGTTTGAAATCTTCGACATACGTAAAAAAGAAAATTATCGTAAGCGTTGTATTGATTAACCCTTCATTGCACAGGTTTGGTTTGAGGGACCGAATGAAGATATTGTTTTTCTTATTCAACAAATTTTTATATGTGTAATAGTTTTACACAATAAAACATTATTATTACCAGCAAAAGGAACTGTATTTAATTAATAAAAATACAGAGAACAGTGGGTCCCTGGAACTCTATCCGTGCAATAGAGGAAGTATTTTTCCCCAAGCACTGCAGGGATAAAGTATTGCTATACAAATATACTAATTTACTTATTAACAAAAAGATTGAATATCTCGAAAACGGCTACTTAAGCACACTATAGTTCCCAACATCACGGTTACTTTGACGTTCTACAATTCCCAAGACTTTTGGAGGTCTTTTACTTACTTCTATTAATGTCTTCAATTTCTATTAAGGTTACCGAAACTAACTGTACATCATAATATTAGATAAGAATTACTCACTCTATTATATTAGAACAGCTTTATTTAAACGTGCAAATAAAAGTGCGATCCAAAGAGAGAGATCGTAAATAGTCCTTGTAAATCCCCATTGACGGTTTTTAATTCTTCCAATGAGAGACGATCGATTGTGGGTTCTCCGGAGAGAGAGAGAATGACTTGGAAACAAGGCTCGTGCCCTCCGTGCGTCGGTGCGATGGGCAACAATGAAGAAGGAGAAGAAACAGTAGAAGCGAAAGGATTGAGAGGGGAGAAGGAGGCCAGTCTGGAACTCTGTGTTCCACCTACGAACAGAACCTGGTCGTCGCAGTCGTCGTCTGGTCTGGTCGTGACTGAAGCATCTCCGCCAAATAGGTCTGCTCACCTTGGACGACAAGTTGACAGGACACCGAGAGAAAAGGCACAGAAGGATACTGGACCATAGGAGGGAGGCGGAGGTTGACGCGTCTTTCTATGCGCGTGATTTGCATCACGTGTCACGCACCAGGTTCACCGATTGGTCAGATCAGCCAGAGGCTCTCATATGTACCGATTGCACCTTGGATCTTCTTATGCTTTTTAATTTTTTTTTTATTTAGAGTTCTGATTTGAAGGTGGAATTCGGGTAGAGTTGATGATTGAAATTTAAGTGGTAATACATTATTTTTATTTTTAGAATCTGGGTATTGGAATATTTTTTAACTCATTCGGGGATGAGACTATAGGAGTATAATTGATCTCGTTTTAAAGATTGTAGTACATTTACGTATTTTAGAATAATAATCTTCGAATTAGGTTTCCCTTCAAGTAAATTCGAATTTAGGATTTCATATTAATATTATTAATTTATCTGTGTCAAGGGAAAATGGAAATTGAGAACAAGGTTGCAAAGCCGTGTAGCAGATCTTGGAATTCGATTTGGAAGTTTCTTTAAGAATTTCAACTTGATTCGCAACATCGTTACTACACACTTTCATTTCAAAGATCTGCGTTATCCTTCTCTGAACCCTTTATCGTATAATATGTACATGCAACTTATCTTCATACAGTGTATGAATCAAATGTAACCAACAGAAATCAATATCTAATTATCCACTTCCAAAGTCGATTATTATCAAGCATTTACCAAGCGATCTTTTTTATTAAAGAAATTAAATTATACACCAACTACTTAAATCAGATAGCAAATTTTAAAATTCACGTAGTTTTTCACAGTTTAAATGGGGATAGAAAAAATAAGTTCGTATATAGCTGAATGCTGTTAAATTGCAACAATATCTGCGGCCACTCAAAGGTGTTATCTTCGTGAAATGCAGATTACCTTGTGTTCGATTCGCAGAATCTCAAGGCTGTATCAGCCGATGCGATGCCTGCATGAGCAGTTTCGACCTGTACACGCGTTGTAACGCTGTCATAACGGTATGGTCGCAGATAATTTCAGGACACACCGAGTATTTGTTAACGCCACTGTACTGTAATGAAATGTGGCACAGGGAAAATTATGTCAATTTCAAAATTTTCATGCAAATTTTATTGCTTGAAAGTCCATACAAGACCTTCTCAGTCTTTGTATGTAAAGCATTTCGCATCAAATTGCATGAAACTTACTACCAGTGATATAGATTTTTGTAAATTTGTAATACTCGTTGACAGCTCCCAGAAATGAATTTCAGAAGATATGGGAGTAACAATCCAAATAAAAGATAAACTAATATGTACATATATGTGTACCAAAAGGAGGATTAAAGAATTTCGAAATAGAAGACTAAGAAAAATTGCTGCACAAAGTAGACGGTCATAGCATCTATCCATGAACGATACTTTGAACCATGTGATATGTATGGTTCTGAACTATCAATTCCCACACTTGATTTTCTCGAATCAATCTATCTTAATCCATACAAGTTTTATCACATTTACTTTGACTATATCTCTACTAACGACCCCTTAAAACTCAAAAAGCAAAGTGTATCCCTCGTATTTGGAGTCAAAGTGGCATCGAAGAGCATTTACGTGGCAATATATCTAACGGTCCTTCTCGGAATTCCGAGGGGTTGGAATTCGCTATGTCTTGACCACCCAAGGAGACTCGAAGAGAGTGCTCTTCACCGTCTTCCTCCTGCATACTATACCCCGCACCAACTTACTCGAACGGGTTGGTGCTGCTTTAAATCGTTACGTGCCTTTCTGCCTCGATTATGTTTACGAGCCGTTCACGAGTGCATTTATAATAAACTTTATCGACGCGTCAGTCATAAAAGGAACGGCGGATGTGAAGATGATATCGAAGATACAATGTCCCGATTCGATGCGCTGCGACTATAATCGACCGCGTAAAACCGCGCGCCTTCCTATTATGACAGCCCCGTCTCCTTATCTGACCGTGTACGCATGCGTGAACCAGCATAATGGTGCGTATTACGATGTGAGCTTATCTGGACCGAATGATTTTTACGATACAAATTTGTAATTATCCGAAGTCCGTGCGTGGCCTGGTGCCTAATTGCATGTTCATATGCTCCGAGTGGAGAATTTGAGCAAAATTAAGGAAACATATTGTGAAATATGAGAATGTAACTTGTTTGGAATTTTCCATGTACAATAGAATTACATTATTATTTGAATATATCCGAGAAAAAATAGTTCGAATGTTATACCTATAATAGGGGTTCAGTAATTCCGCCCATTATTTTTAGGCTAATTAGGTTACGTTTCAGTAGCTGATTTTGAATGTATGTAGGCTGGCCCATTTTCTTGGCTACTAACGAGTACAAAATTGTAAGGATTTACATGTATAAACTCTCATCTATGCGAAATCAAATTTCACTCATCATCCACGGCATCCGTAATCACTTTTTAACAAACTAAACCCGAGTAATTTTCATAAAATATCTTCATATTTACACGCCCAATAACTCATTAGATCTTCCAAAGATACCAATACTCCATCAAGGAACTTTTTCACTCTTCAAAATCAAATACTACGCAGATTACTCTCACTATAGATGTAAATTCATGCATGTCTAACCTCCAGAAGATTTAGTATCGGTCGACCAGACTAGTGAATACTCATATCTACCACAAGTCTGCTCGTCCTCGGTCCTTCACTGCCGAAGGACGTTTATGTGATGCTCAAAAGTCGCCAAGACCCTACCCCTTCTCACCTTCATTCACCTATATATGCTTATTTTTCGACCTATCGTTTCTCCGTGGCCTGAACGCGGGCAACAAAAGCCTCGAAATGCAGCCACCGTTCCAGGAATCGTCCGTCTCCCCGTGGCAGTCATAGCTGTTTCTCCTGAGATCCCAATAAACGGTCCTTCGGGTGGTCATTGTAAAGCGTGTTTGGTCCGGTGCGTGCGACTGGTGAGCGCGCACGCTCACAGGAAGCGTATGTGGGTGAGATCGGACCGAATTCGTGCGTTTTCGTGCGGCGACCTTCGCGTTGCTGCTGACCAAGTTGCTTCGACAACGTATAATAAACGCGGCTGCGTGTACGCGTATTGCGACAAAAGACCGAGAACGCTACTCTGATGTTTTCGAAGCCGAGAACGAATAACGAGTTATGAAGATTAAAAATGATTGTTGTGAGATTAGGAATAGTGGTTTTGTAACGTCTTAGTTGAGAGCAAGTAACTGTACTTCCGGTTACTTACATTACCCTCGTTGCAAACTTTGTCTGAATATATTAAGGGTCACAGTAGATGAAATAATTGGTACCATTCATACAAATTAATGTCATTTATTTTCTACAATGTTATTTCATAATTTTTCATATTTACATATAATTTTTCAAACAAATATTTAGGGTCCATGTATTAGTAATTAAGTCTAAAGCCTTAGAAGATGGTTTGAAAAGGAGTAACGAGGATTGACCTGAATTTGCTTTTTATATTGCAGGGTTTATGAATTATGATTTGGGTAGAATTGTCTAGAGTGATTTATAGTTCGGTAGTGAGATATTCTAATTGAAAGAATATTAATTAATTTCGGTTTGAACTTACTGGTGTAACGTTTGGAGGATATTAGAGTAATTAAGTATGAGAGAAATGAGATTAGAACCCTGTTCTGAATTCCTTTGATATTTTTTTTCTTGGATGCCTGCTTTACTAACAGTAAGTGAAACAAACATCTCAATTTTTCTAACACGAATTTCATTTCTGGTAACATCAGTATGAAAATATTCTAGAGTCCAGACAATTCAAGTTGAATTTTCCAAATATCCGTTTGAGTCTCCGTCAATAACGTACAGAAAACAAAACTTCTTCAGAAAACGCAAACAGAGGCTATTCACGAGCCATCCGTAAGACCACAGACAATCTGAAGAACCCTTTCTCCCTTTCCCAAATCTCCAAACACTCTCAAAAGATCAAGTTACCGTCCAGTAAATGTATTGGTTTTCATTGTCAGTAAAAACAAACGGCGTCCAAAGTGATAGCTTGTTTCCAGTCACGCAATAAACAGAAAGTTATGGAAAGCTCATGTAATCCTGTTGAACGGTTCGCTTCTTGGGTATCGTAGCACAGGCTCCTTCGAGTCTTGACTTGAAAATGCTCCAGACGTTGTCCCCTTTGCGGTTGCACTCCGACGAGAGACACAGGGTGTTACATTCCGGACGTATGACGCATGCTACGGACGCTCGCAACGATTCCTTTTCTCTAGTTCCTCGCGGCCTGCATGTGTGCTATCGAAAGTCGAACGAGAACGTAAGCAGTTCGTTAAACCTGCTGCTTATTTTTGCACACCATGCGAGTGTTTGTGGGCGAATTAGTACTTCAACTACCGACGATTAAAATGTATTTACATCTATCAAAGACTCATACCATATAAAATTAGATTCATGGGTTTCAAAATTCAACAATATAAATAGATAGGGGTCATTCCACGCCAAATGGATCACTTTTTTCCCTCAATGTCTGGGATTTTGTTCAAATTGAAATATGTTGTAGTCTATGCGAAATTATGGACGGTTTGAGTCATCATTTTGCCAATAATGAAATTGTTTAAAAATTGCAGGCCATTGACGTTTGCAAATTTTAGTGATTTTTACGAAAAGTACCTTCATAAAAGTATTTTTATCTCCGAAACTATTAAAGATACGAACTTCATTTTTCTTTTGTTTTAATCGTAAAAGTACGGCGTATTCGAAAATTTTTTTTTTAAGTTGAAGAAGTTTGTTTTTAATACTGCAAATTATAAACAAACTATTATGTTGCAAATTGAGGTTCAAGGTCACGATTTTAAAAATCCGAAAAAAATACTATCGTATTCCTTGGAATTTTTCCTATAAAATAAGCTTCCCTCTACTTCGATGCGACTACCTAATAACGTCGAAATAATTTGTTAAAGACAACGGTGCGCCCCAATTCAGGTAGACGTATCGCGCGCTGACGCGACGATGGAATGACCGCACCGCTTCTACCCCTTCGTTACGGTAAGAATCTATTATTAGTGACCATGTACTTTCTGATAAAAGAAGACATTGTTCAGGACTTGGAGTTGTCATTACTCTATGCTCACTTTGTAGTCGCTTTGCTTGTCTAGCCATATGGTACGAACTCTTAAATTCTCGACAAATTTTTCGAATGCTCCATGATTTTGGTAAAACAGTAAGAATGCTGATTTTCTCGTTATTGTCTGATACTACCTTAAATTTATCTTTTAATTGTTCAATTATCTCATTATTATTTTTTTAGTACTACTTGAGGTATTTTGCTCGCTTACTAAACTTGATTTTACGATACTATGGACGCAGTCTATTTTTGTTAATATTCGTCTCTTCCATTCTAAATTTCTACTCGTTAATGGAGACTCTCATACAGATGACATTAATATATTCGCGGAACTTACCACAGCAACAGGGTTAATTGTAGTATTACTTGGTGTACTACTTGAAATATCAGCATTTCTTGCCTCTGGATATGATAGTTCAAATGGTCCTGCTTTAGCCCAAGCAGTTTCAACCGCATTCTTCTTTCTCTCGCGATATAATTTCACAGAACATGTTATACAAATGAACATATTTTTATCAAGATTTGAAAATGAACTGGATAATTGCAAGGATACTTTACGGAGTCGTTTTGTATAACGCCTATGTCCACTTCGATTAAAGGGATTGCAACACCACTGGTGAACCATTTCCGAATATTTTACTACCCAGTTTAGAGACACGCACGATATGGATATCACCTCAAGACTAAAAATTTTGAAGGATGGATCAATATATATATAGCACGCTGCTTTATTGCTAATATGGAAGAACATCGCAAACCAGAAATGCCTGCAAGCCGTTACCAAGTTTTAACAATACCACGGTTTATTAATGTTTGGTCCTAATGATCGGTTTTTCCGCGGTATTAGTACCACCACCATCTTTGGATAACTAACTAGAAGAAAGGAACCATTCAATATTCTCTATAGTTTCTTTCAAACTTGTTCAAATCTTTTTTTCAAAATAAGCCATTAACGACATAACTGATAAAAACTAATTTAAAGGTTCCGTTTCGTATATCTCATAAAAGCTATAACGTAATTTCTCCAATTTTGTTAACAAAAGGCGCATCCCAAGTACAACAGAAACAAGCTAGTACAATTCCGATTATGAGGAATGAGTAATTGGCTAAGGCTAGGTAAATAACATTTTTCTGTAGGTACAAATGGCATCATTAAGACGGCTGTAATACCTGTCGACTATGTTAGCAAACTTCTATAAAAGAATAAAGGGTAGAAGCGGTGCTGTCATTCGATCGTCGCGTCAGCGCGCGATACGTCTACCTGAATTGGGGCGCACCGTTGTCTTTAACAAATTATTTCGACGTTATTAGGTAGTCGCATCGAAGTAGAGGGAAGCTTATTTTATAGGAAAAATTCCAAGGAATACGATAGTATTTTTTTCGGATTTTTAAACTTGTGACCTTAAACCTCAATTTGCAACATAAAAGTTTGTTTATAATTTGCAGTATTAAAAACAAACTTCTTCAACTTAAAAAAATTTATCCGTATGCGCCGTACTTTTACGATTAAAACGAAAAAAAATGAAGTTCGTATCTTTAATAGTTTTGGAGATAAAAATACTTTTATGAAGGTACTTTTCGTAAAAATCGCTGAAATTTGCAAACTTCAATGGCCTGCAATTTTTAAACAATTTCATTATTGGCAAAATGATGACTCAAACCCTCCATAATTTCGCATAGACTACAACATATTTCAGAAAAAAGTGATCGATTTGGCGTGGAATGACCCATAGATATAGCTTTTATGAGCTTGATATTTTTGGTGTTAGCACTAGGCAAATCAACCGGAGTAAATAAATAATGCGATTATTTAAAAATTTCGTCTCTTAAAATACTGCTAAATCAGTAAAAGCTTCTATTTATATAATACTTGCTAATTACTTAAAAGTTAAATAGATTCGGCTACCAAATCTTCAGCATTCTCAAATCTACCTAACTTTTTCATTTCAAACTTGGTTCACACCAATCCCCGAATAAGTAACTCTATACCCATCTCGATTATAAAAGTAATCTTTCTTTTGTCTCGTCTACCAAGTTTTTAAATAATTTTAATGTTGTCACCATATACATATACAGGAACTGGTCGCGTCAAGGGCTATATTCATGTTGTTGACGCGGCACGAACGAGAGCAAGCACGGTTTTTAATGTTGAGTGCGCACAGAACTGGGTAAGATATTGTGCCCGTGAAAGTGCTCAGCCGATTACGATCGCTGCTCCTTCTTCTCTCCGGTTTCTTCCAAGCGGTCTCTCGTCCGTCTCTCGAATCCAACAAGATCGCATCGTGATCTTACTCACTGTAGTCGCTCATGGACACGTATGACTCGCTTTTGGAGCCCCTACGTAATGAGCAGCATTTTAGTCACCGGTCACGTTTCACTTAGATGGGCCGCGCGTCGGTGAATACGCTATCCCCGGAAAAATTACTTCTCGCTTGCTTATTGCTTGAAATATGTTCGGGCCCGTGGAGGATTCCACTGGCCTTTCGGCGGTATCTGTCAGCAACGAGATTGTGCGATGATATCCTGCAACGGTGGCTCCGTTAATGGATCGAGGCTTTGTACATACTCCGACCGGAAACTGTGTCGATAAAGCGTATCGGGACCATTTTGCGCGTGAGAATGCAATTGGACAGCAGCCTCATTTGAAAAGAATCCTGAATGTTACTATTACTAAGGGATTTCTTATTAAAGGATCTATTAATAAGGAATTTATTCAGTTTAGTAAAATGCTGCTGCTGGAGGGAATACAGTATCGTTTATATTTATGTAAATGATAGAGATTTTATATTTTACTTCGATTTTATTGTAAAGAATAAGTCTTCTATGTTATTTTTAGCATAGATTAATCCTCATTGGAATGATAGACACGGTTTTTCTATTGCAAAGTAACTGTAGTTTTACATATTTTAAACCTAATATTGATTGAAATGTGTGTATAATACTGGTTGTTCACACTATTTTATTTAGAAGACTGCTTCATTAAAACCTGCATAAATTCATAATTTCGCATAAATTCAACTTGTATCTAGGTATTAATTTGGTATTGTACAGAAAAGATATGTCAGTATTCTCTGTGTTTCAATACATTTTTTCAGCCACAGTAGATTTTGAAAGTCTGTAGACTTTGTAGATTTATACTGTTGTAGCGTATGAATCATATTTAGATTTTGTTGGGAAAAAGGTGAAATATTGATCATTATAGCAAAATACAATCTTAGGATAGAGTATAATTATTGCTTTTCTTAGTAGACTGAATAAAAAGTTTTAAATTGTGGAAACTTAATAGGTAAAGTACAAGTTAAGGAACGGATCTAAGGGAACGTCTTGAAAAGAGTGTAAGAATTCGATACATAATATGCTTACGCAGATTGATCCGATAACAGGATTGCATTAAGTGCTGACTTCTAACTAAGCTGTTTATAGGATCTTACGAAATTCCTGCGTACTTCTTTCAAGACCAATAAACTTCGTTTTCAAAAGTGAAAGCGTTTATCTGTTTCTCGTAATTCCTACGCGAAAGGTAAAACTATGTTGCTGCAAGGTTACGTGTACGGCTCTCCTGGTCCCCTCGTGAGTCACTGTTATAAAAATTTCTAAAAACATATCACAGTAATAAAAGAAAAATAATAAAAAAATTAATAAAAAGATCATGTTTTATAGTATAACAGTACCCTCCAAAAAATTTCCGCAATAAGAATGTATGTCAAAAAACGTTTTTCTTTTTTTGAAACGTTCCAAGTATTATAAAATTAAGCACTAGTAGCGTTATAGAATATTACAAAACATTAGATATTCAGAACAAATAGCTAATTATACTTTTTAACCGAGGTTAGACTCACTGTCCATCGATTTCCATTGTACGGTGAAAAGTTGCAATAATGAATAGTGAAAATGTGTTTCCTCAAACTCGAGTTGCGCTGCGTGAGCTCTTTGTCGTGTGTGGCAACGGTGAACCCCATGGTAGAATCGAAGAAAGGAAGGAAGAGTATCGCCATTGTGAGGGTTACTGTCGGAATAATAATGCAATTGTCGTACTGAATGCCGAATATATTCTTCTCTCGTCTATCATTTATAAACTGCAAGCATTGCCGTATGTTGTGGCGTTTTCATTATGCTCTTATTGCTCCACAATGTAACTCGAAATCATATTTTACATAGGCAGAACTTTAGAAGTTATTCGAAACTTTATGTTACACAACTAAAAATACGCAATTAAAAAGGTTACGTAATTTAGAATTGTTTCTAAATCAAAATTAATGGTTTTACTTGCACTTGGAGTATAGGCTAGTACAAATTTCAACAGTCAGAAACATAAACTTTTGGGAAAGATCTTTGTAGTTTTTAAAGATATAAAGTTTTTGTTTATGTTTGTTTGATAGAACAATGTTAGGGTTCGAAATTTTACAAAATTCAAGATACCAGAGTTACACGTTTAATACCAAGTAATTTACGACAAAAAATCAAAACTAAGCGATAAACGCAATCAGAAATTCTTGACTTCATACTCAGCCAATTTCAAATTCCACTAATAATCTAACATAATCTCATATAGTAGAATGTATGTGTCACTAAATAGAAGTAAACTCTAATATACTAACAAATTCAATTATAAAAATAAAAGTAATTACGTTGCTGAACCTCAAAATATTAACAGAATCGTTAACTCGGCGTCATATCTTGTTTTTACATCTTGAATGTAATATATTCTGACATATTGACGTAACGCAGAATACGTTCATCACGACAATGGGCTATTTATTCCTATTTAGACGTTGCCTCTGATCGTCAGGGCAGCACCGGGTCTACATGGAAATTGTTGTCGTCGCTCGCAACACGGCACACGTACACGCGTCAAACATTTATCAACGATGTTAATAATTTCGCATGAGTGTCAAGAGATAGACGAATACACCATGGGCTACAAATCTACTGGGCTGAATAATAAATAAGGTCCTCCATTTCGCTTATTGGTATACACGAGGACGCGCTCGCGCCTCCCAATAATTCAACATTGCATGATCTCTGTGCGCGCGAGTTCACTTCCGTTCTGGGTTAATCGCCGCGCACGCGGATAAATTATCGATCTTTCCTTGTTCTCTGTGCTCTACAGTGCTCGAGTAACCTCGTGTTATGATTAATTGAATGAAAACGAGAGGGCCAAACGATGAAATCATCCGATTGTATTATCGTCTGGGCGTGACTTCTTCGGGCTCTTTTCAGTGGAAACACCCTCGGTTTCCTTTGGTCGATTGGTTTCCGCTTTTATGTCGGTAGGGAAGGCTAAAGGAAGCTAGGGATTAAAACTGGGGGAAATCGAATACTATAGTTAGAGTAGAATAAAGTAAGTAAGATATCTGGAAATATAAGGAATATTTCACATTTAGCTTTTTTAAAAGTTATTGCTTGGAAACTCTTTCAAATATTGAATACTTGAAGTATCATTTATCATTAAATGATACTAAATATATAAATATTAATAATAGAATTAGTGAAAAGCAGTTAATAGACTATACTAATTATTTAAATATTCGAAAATAATTTTAATAACTTTACCCATTCCTCCGTTTTAAATGAGTAGCGTCATTTCAAAAGTAGCAATAGTGCAAGTAATTCTGACACGCAGTGTTTCGAACAATGATCGTGCGCGTTATCAGCAATAAGTTGAGTAAAATCTTTAGTCACGATTACCTTTCCCTTCACAATGGACGAACGACGAAACGGATATTGCTCAATGCGTGCCGTTTATATACAAATACGCGCGCGCGACGTCTTTAGACTCCCACTAGTTTCAGTATGACACGCTCGAGAAACTTTCTCCGTTCGACACAATTTGGCTGTACCGCAGACTTCACATACATCATTTCAGGAACAACCATTTTTTCCTCTACGAACTCTAAGTTACAATCTAAATCTAATATTAATAAGAATAGAACAGGAAAACAATCTCTACTGTTTTCAATGAAAGATTATACTACTAAAATATCTTTTTATACCAAATATTGGCAAGCCCTGGATTATTCCTTAATTGCTAAAATGGAGCAATTACAAGTTGAAAAAATATAAGTGTATTCTAACTCTCGAATTAGTCTTCAATCACCAAAGTGGTCTGCTTCCTATTGAAAAAATATATTTTTGACAGCACAGTATTAAAGTTAATTGTTGTATACATATATTAATTCTTATTTAATCATGGAAAATAAGTATATGTTCATATGCATACTTGTAGCGTTTTAGTAAAAACTATCTCCTGTATATCAAAAATACTTTCATCTCCAAAAATGTCTTCGTAAAAGAGGTAATTTCCCCTCAACAAAGTTACATAGTACAACAAATCTCATTATTCTGTACTGATTAATCAGAGCTATTCTTCGATGGAGCTTTCGAATCAACTCTACAGAGGCGAGGCGTCGATTCAGTGCCGGCGTGCGCCGCGAGAGACTGGGGTGGACCGTAAAGGGATCCACACACATTAGAATATACCATCAGAAGTACGATCGAACTTACCCGTCTAATAATAAACCTGACACAACAGAGCCAACATTCATGTTTAACCTCTCAACTATTTCATTATATGGTCCAATAATGTGAATGGCTGAACAATTTGATTTGATGATAAACTGAACCAACAAATGTGAAGCATCTTATCGGTTGTGTAGCATTCGAATCCTGTGTGTAGCATCCTTAAAAGAGGCACGATCTCGGTGTCCAGATGCGCGTCGTAGGTGTCGTTGGATGGTTTACCAATTGGTACAGAGTCGCTGCGTGTGCGTAAAAACACAGTGGCAGCTGCAAAGAGGTGGGGAAAACGGAGATCTGTGCGCGATCACATTCGTGTAGATGCACGCGTCCGTGCCACAGAGCGCGGCGCATTTCACGTGATACACACAGCGCGACGCACGTACGCACGTTTATCGTCGTCGTCGCGTCGTAGTCGTCGTCTTCGTCGTCGTCATCGGACTGTACGTTTTCGTCCGTCTTTCTCGACCATTCTCCTCTGAACAGGCGTCTTGTTCTTCCTCTCTTTTTCTGTCGGAAGACGCGCGCTTGCGCCTATGTACGAACCAGTGCCACCCGTCCGTCGAGCGCCGCGCTGCGCTGTTGCCACCTCTTCGCCTCTCTTCTCCTCACCTTATGTACCTCGCGTCGGAGCTCCAGCTGAGCGTTCTCCAGTGGTGCTCAACTATCTTTCATGCATATAGTATTGGTAAGGGGATATGGAGATGTGGAGAGCCACGTTATGGGCCGGTTTGCTTCCTTTGCCTCTACAGAGGATGGATTTCGCCGTGACCGGGCCTCTGCTTTCAATTGGCGATTTTAATTCGGCTTTTCAATCGCATTGTCGCGTAACTAGTTTAAGTTGCAAAGGATTACTCCGTGCATTGGTTTAGGAAATATTGACTCGATATTTAGTCTTCATTTGTTGTTCTTCGATTTTTTATGTAGATTATAAGTTATCAAATACCGAGCCGACGAGTATTTAGTCTCCGTTTGTACAATGATAAAAACAGTATTCATATAATACGAATTCTTAACTTTTATTAGAGATATCATGTCTAGTGCAACGCCTAATTAAAACCTGCTTATATTGTAACAGTCTACAAGAATCTAGATTTTAATCAAAGTATATTCAAGGTATATCAAGGTTTTAATTTGTGGTTATACTAAAAAAATATCGTTAATAGAAATCAGAGGTTGATGGTTTTTTCAATCATTGTATGTTTAGTTTTTAAAGTTATCGATAGTGAATTGTAGTACCGTGAAAGTTTTTGCCAGTTTTTAGAAGTGTTTAGTAGGTAAAAAGTAGCCGGTGCAGTGTGTTGCGACAATAGATTTGATCGGCCGAGATCTACTGTTGAAAAGCGTAATGAACGATTTCACAATGTTTCTTTATTGTATGTACGATTTACATGATCCAGTAACCAGTTGCGTAACCGTCTCTTTCTTTCTTTTTCTGTTTGCTGTTGCATCGCGCCGTTGTGAGAAACGCGTAAAAAAAAGATTGCGGAACTTGCACTGACGTTTGCGATTGCGTTTTCTTGCTAGAAAAAAGTGTTTGCTCTGTTCGACAATTTTAATTAACTTTTCATTCCTTTCTCTATTGAATAAAATAAAATGAAAAATAGACATATTAGAATGGAAAATAGACAGTACAGGAAACGTTATATCAATAACAATTAATCCTTTCCATTTCAAGTATATCTTTCAAGTTATGTTAGTGTAGCAATTATTATATACATATAATTTTCATAATTAGTATTTCGTGCTTAATATGCATGATATGAATTAAAAAATTTAAAGTTAAAAAGGTGTGAGGAAGTAAAGGGTTAAGACCCTCATGGCCGTATGACTAATCATGTGATTTGAGTTAGGTTTTTGTACGTCTATAATTTATATATTGTATTTTATTTACTCATCATTATACTATTATATTCCACTATTATACCATTTATATTTACAGTTTAATTACTATTCTTTCTATTTAGTGAATAACAGTATTTAATCGTAATTTTTATTTTTCACAAGCAAAGGAAAATACTATTATGTGGCGTTGTATTTAAAAATTTTGTTATTTATAATTTAAAAGTAAACGCGTTTGCATTGATTCGCCAAATATCAACGAGTCGTATGGTAAAATTAAGTTCGTCGGCAGAGTTACACCGGTGAAACGAGGTTAAGCCACCGTAGAAAGCTACATTCATAACCATATGGTGTCTGTGGTAATGTTTTATACGCGGGAAGGGTTGCACCGCGATACGTTTGGTCCACATGGTAGTAAACCCGCCGCTTCGACCCCATAGCATCCTGTCTATGGAAGAATGAAGTAAACGAAGGGATGTTTAGAGTGAGTTGCGACTAAGTTTCGCTGTAGGAAAAATAGAAAACCGTCAACGATGCTTAAAGTTTTCAACATAAGTATTGGTATCTAATCGAGTCAATGAACTTGTTTCAATATTCTTACACGTTACATCTGAGAATGAAAGGAGGACTGAGGGAAAGTTTATGTAATGTATGCTGCATTATTATTTTCCTGGTTATTATTATTGAAATGCGGTTATGGCAACTTGTATTATTATGCAATATATTGGCTGGTGCTTATTTACACCTATTGTGAGTGTAGTATAAATGAGTAGAGATTGCAAACTTGTTCTTTTAGCAGGTGAAATAATCGTTCATTGAGCTTGAAGGTAGTAGAGCAGTAATAAAATAAAACAAAAGCATCTAATAGGTATAGAAAAGATTTTAAAGGAATATAAATTTGACAGAAAATACTTAATTATATATTAATGAGGAAACATTATTTTTAACAATTAAACGTTCATTAGTAAATTTAGAATATAAACATACCATGTAACAAAAATTAAAAAAATTGCAGGTCATTTCTAAACTTATTTGTTTATTGTTTCCTGTATATTTTTTATATTGTGTATATGCATATATATATATATATATAATAATAATTTGTTTAGCCGTGAGTGATATTAGCGAAACGAACACTACGAAAAGTGTGCAAAGTTAGGTAGGTGTCATGGTTTGCAAGTAGGAGACTTTCGGAAATCTCGTTGTGTGGTGCACCTTTGAGTACCGAAAGGACCGAGTACAGCTGCCAAGTGTCCTCAACATCGCCAGGTAGGTATTTATTGATTCAATGGTAGCAGTATGCCTATAGTTAGGTACTGTGATGTAACTTTAGAACCGGCTAGAGGGCTGGCTTGCTAGAAGAGGCGATAGGGACGATAGGGTTGAAGGTGCTCCGGATGATTACGCCAACAATTCCGCTAAGAGAAAACAATCCTCTCAATTGTTTGTAAATCTACCCTAACCAATTCTTAATTTAGACTAGAAAATTAATTGAAGCTGAAAAATTAGCAATTTGATTTTACTTTTCTCATTGATTAATGTCGTACTATTTAAATTTGTATTATATATAATTATTACAAGATTCTTCATAAACTATGTATTTTTTATATGTAGTATCGCAAATGCAAGAAATGTTGACGATAAAAAAATTAAGTATCTCCTAAGTCGCCCTTTTATATTTTTCATTATTTTGCACCTTGAAGGGATTAATATTCTTGCTGCGTGCAACATAAATGAAAAGATAAAAGAGCATTTCAAATCGAAGTATTTCTTAAGTTGCTTTTTCCACATTCTTCGTTATTTTATTATATCATGAAATTGTTTTTTTATTCTATTACATCATCAAATTATTTTTTATATCTTCAATAAAATTCTTCAGTTTAGAGGTCGCTGAAGTACATTCTATTGCATTGTTTATAGTTTCACCCCCCCCCCCCCCCCCATTATGTCAGTATTAAATCCTATAAAATACCTTCGTCTATCCAAAGTATCATTTCTGCAAATTTTCTAGGTCACTAGCAATCGAGACATATGTTAGCTGTGCTTTCAAATTTCTAACATTCGGTGCAGCATTGCACTCCTTGTTTGTCGGTCCGCGAATTTTCTTTTTCACTTCATTGGCGTCGAACATCTCCCGTGCCTGGTTTACGGTCGCTCTAATAAGAAATTTTGGTGCTCGTGGATATTGCAACGGGCAAGCCGTCTCGTACCTTATGAAACAAAATACTGTTGTTTCTCTAAGTTTCCACCGATCATTTTCTTTATGACGATTGTAAAACGCGAACAAAAGAATAGTTGAAGAGGATTCTATTTTTCTGTGGCTTATACCCGTTACGAAAGTTACCGTTAACAGTGTTAGACACCTTTTCCGTATTTTCCAACATATCACGCCATTTCATAAATCAAATTGTTTTTATCATATGTTAAATGAACATCATTATGTGATTTATTGAACTCGTGTATGGTAGGAGTAAATTGTCTAATGTGCCTATGAAAGTTTCTTATTTGGTATTATAGATAGAGACCTAGAGAGATTGCACATTTTTCATTTACATTGAAAGATTAGAAATCAAGCAAAAAGGAAGCCTGATTGCGGCATTGCGTCTGAATTCAAATAAGTTAATCCAATAAATATAATCAGAAATATGATCGGTGTTAATTTCTAAGTTTAATATTAGTATTGCCATGTTAATTTTCAAACTTTCCAAAGGATGGTCATGATCATTTTGATGATGTTCCCTTAAATATTCTAAAAATAAACTCAAGGGAAATTTAAATACAACAAAATTTTACAACAAAATGGTAGAGGAGGTGGTCTAAATATGGACTACCAGTTTTATTTTAGTGTTTACTGCCAAACTTGTTGAAGATACATAAACATCTACACGTGAATATGTATCTATAATATGTTAGCTACCTGATGTAGTATTGGTATATGCCAAACAAAAGCAATGTTTGCTACAAATTAAAAATTTAAAGTAAAAATGAAGGTTTTCATTTTTAAAAGTGTAATCCAAATATAGGTCACTCATAAAGTAATCTTAAATAAAAATAAAAACGTTTTCTTTTTTCAGAGAACTTTTTTTTATTGGAAGTAGGTAAAAAAGCTCTCAATGTCAGCAATATAGTGTTCGTAGCAAATTAATTCTTACTTCAATAGATCATTGTTAAAAAAATAAAACAACATATCTGTCAAAATTTTTACGATCACTTTGTAACTATAATACTGTTTGCAATAGATTACATTAATACAACAACCAATGTTTATTATTTCTTCTGTACAACTTCACTTGTTCTCTTCACTTCACATATTTTAATTAGCCCATATTTAAACTCTAGTTCATATTTAGATCAATTTCTCTACAACTGTTCTATCATCCAGAGCAAAATGAATGTTTCCTAACTTCATTGGGAATGGATCAAATAAAATAATACTTTCCCAATATAGTATACCGAATACTACTAACCCTATAAAGACTAATGTTTTCTAATTCAGTTGAATTCTGTCTTTTACTATTATGGTTATGAAAAGGCATTCAAGAGATCTATGTAATTATGTTTTCGTCGTTATCTTCCTTTTATTCAGGTTCCATGATTTTACAAAGTTTGAAGGAATTGCAAATGGAATGTTTTATTAACGCAACGTTGATCCTTAATAAGTTATCAGAAAGAGTGACATTACTTAGAAAATGACGTGCTAATTTTTCATCCTCTCTCATTCTGCACTTCTTTTCTACCCAAAACGACACCGTCAGCAATAAGTAAAACGTTTATAGTCGCATATTACAGGTCTGTTTGTGCACAGAAAAGGCAATTATTGCCGGCGGTTCTTGTCGATCGTTTGCACGCGTCAACTTTATTCCAACCGCTTGTTCATAGACAATGAGTATCCTCCAAACGCGGGCAACGGTGCTAACGTAATAAGCCATTGTTCGTTGGCCGATAAACAGCTAGTAAATAATCAATTAACGCTTACCTATAATTGGCCAACCCATTGCAAACGAGTTTCTATGCGTATCCTCAGGATCTGCATATACCTGCATATTCATACGGTAACGTGTTTTTTTTCTTTAGAAAAGGGCTGGTTGGATCATTTGTTAATTGGAATTATTAACCGGGAAAATAGAAAAACAACTCGTCTTGATTCACAATGGCACGAGTAGGGAAATTGGATTAAATCAAGCGTCTCAAGCGAAGATCCTGATATACACTTGTAGGTAACATATAGAGGGTGGCTTAGCAAAATCCGACCACTTAAGTATCTAATTTATTTTAATAATAATGATAAAAATACTTGAGATGTTTAAGTACAGTTCCGCAGTTGACCTTTGAACAACACAGCTTTGAACAACTACATGGGTCCACTTATATGCAGAATTTTATTAGTAAAAATATCGGAAAATTTCGTTGAAACTTCCTTTTTGAAAAAAAGTCGCAGATAAGTAACGTAGCCTACAAATATTAAAAAATCGAAAAAATGTTAAGTATGATGCAACTGGTTTATACTGTCACTCGCTATCATAAAACATACATATAATTTTAGTATTCCTTAGAATGCGTGCCGATTCCAGATATTTGATTAGATATGTACGTTTAAAAAGATCAAACAGGAACTCTACTAATTCTAGTATTAAATATCTCATGTACAATTACACACCAGAAGATCCTTCTTAGATATTCATTTCATGATGCGATACCCTATATATATTTGTGCGTATGTTATATATGCGTAACTACGAATTATCGTGCAAATTATATCATGGTAATCGCGATGTTGAATTTCTGTCAGAAGGCCGTTGCGCCTCCTACGGTTGATTTATGTGCTAATTAGCAACAACCGGATTATTTATTGGCCGAAGGCGGTACAGTGTCTCCGTTCGCCTTAGCCAGAATAATTATCAACGGCCGAGGATAATTAGCTGGAACGTGTCCCAGCTTGTTTATGGGAACGCAATACACGAGGATAACACTATCCTTTATAGCGCTTTAGATCTGCCTAGGAAGCGCAATATTTTGGCGGACGCTATTTTCAGTACCTCCGCGTCATTCGCCAACAATTAGCGTCCATGCTATTTACTGGTCGTGTCAGGGAATCAACGCGTCTTCAAGGTAGCTCCGATTCATTGCATTGAAACTCATTAAGATGTTTTAAGTTCTTGGTAAAATTGCAGTTCAGTGACTTTACCCTAAATCAACTTATTTTTTTCTTTTTCGAAGCAAGGCTTTATATTACCATTAAAAAGAAATATAGATCGGGAGAACTTGAAAGAGTAATGTCTTTGTGTTATTTTTTTGCAAAAAACGGAAAACTTAAAAGAACTACGGAATGCGTGGACTGATTCCGATGATTTTGAAGTGGATATGTTAGAGAGGACGAGAGATAAAGTCACTAAACTGCACTTTACCAAGTTCTTTCAGACATTGTTGTGATAATTATGCAATTATGATCACCCATAAGATTCAAATTTCGTATTGAAAATTAATGTCTTCAGTATTTATTGAGTTATAGTTAGTTATAGTGAGTGCTAAATTTAGTATGTTTTACTCAAGTATGAACAAAAATATGGTGAGCAAATATTTTTTAATAAATATACGAAGGTTAGTTTAAATTCATGTAGTAAGAGACCATTACATGCAAGTAGTTCAACTGAATAAATCCATGATTAATTAACATAAAATCTTACAATTCGACGAATTGTGTCAATTAAATGTGCAAAGAAAAATGTATATTTGAAATATGTTACGATAAACATGTTAAATACCCTTTACACTCGATATCTAAAATTGAACATAGAGATCATCCTCGCAGAGCTATATAATTATAGCAAAGCATGCTGATCTCAATTCTTCGAATCGATTCTTCAATCCATAATCCTGTATAGCGTTGACTTTGGACTAACTATACCTGCGCCTGATCGTGGTATTGACGATTCAATGGATTAAAATGCATAACGGTGGATAATTCATCAAACACAATCATTCCTTTTACAACTTCTAGCACACAGCAATCCTTTCTTTTTCCTCTTTGTCTTAATTGTATTTGTATACAATCAGTCATTCCGGTAATTAAGTTTCACAATTCCGCTAATAATGGCCATTGACGGTTAAGAGTAATTATAAGGTGCTCGGTGGGATTATAACGTTGATGAGGAGGTGGAAGAGGGTTGAGAAGCCGGGAAAAGAGCCAGGGGATGGTGCATGGGAGCAGGTCGCTCGATACTGACCACCTCACACCTACGAGGAGTGTCTCTCTGTCCCTTCCTGCTCGTCATGGCCTCTGCTTTCGTGTCTGCGTTATTCCTCGCATCATGTTGCCACTTTTTCCCTTTTCTCTTTTTTTTGCACGTTATTTGTCGTCCCTCCGGTATCCTTCTCCAGTGATTTTGAAGACGATTGCGGTAAAAATATTTGGAACGAGTTTCTTCTTCATTTCGCCGGTTGTTCTTGTACTTGACTTTGAATGTTCATTTTTATTTATATATTTTCTATAACTATTTCAATAATCTGCGTTTAAACAGTAGATCTACGGACATTGACTGTATAACTCGGCAGGTACACTCTATACAGATGTTCGAAATTAATGATTAGAGATGGGATGGGAGGGTTGAATTAGGATAAGGATTCATATCATTACATCAATGAAGGTCAACATAAACTGCTAAAAAATAATATTCATAAGTTCTGTAATTTTCAACAGGAAATATTTGAAATTCATCAAATTGACAGGTTTTATAAATTTGGCGTTAAAACAGTGCATATATACTGTATATAGCCATTAGAAAAACCACAGAGCGAAGAGTTAATTATTCACGCCTGGCATCCTTAGGAAATTCATATATGAATATGTCAATGCAAGCGCTCCTTTGCAAGGTCCTACTGGCTTTATCGATAAAGTCAATGTAGGTTGCATTGGAAAGGCCCCCATATTCTTGACTATAGGTTTCTGGAAGGGAGATGATGAACAAATCTGATGGAGAACCACTGGCGAGTAGCAGGCAGCTGAGCGGACAAAGAGCGAACGGTTATTGCAGGACGACAGTGTAGACTCGAGCAGCGGCACGCCGCGCGCCGGTGGGCCCCTCTTCTCCCTCCGTTTCATTCCCTCTCGCTTTCTTACTCACTACTTTACTCTGTCTCTGGTCGTGCTGCTTGCATCTAAACCTATAAACTACCTGCACCTACACTTCCTGCCACTCGACAATGAAACCTTTTCCCAATCGCTTCTGGAGTGATCTCCAGCCACGGAGTTCTACGTTTTCGAACTTCCGCAAAGTTTTTTAATTTATCCAGGCAGGACTTAACTGTACTGACCGGATGGATGATCGCATGGCCCCGTGTTTCGATGAAACTTCGAGCGCAAATAACTCATTGATGCTAATGTATGCGTGTCAAGTTTGTTTGTACGGGTGGAATTGTAAAATAATTTAGTTCAGATAATTAGTATAATACTTGGAGTATTTAAGAAGTCTTTAAAAAAAATTCATATAATTCTGAATAGATTGTGGTGTAATTGTTATGTATTGCATCATAGAATAGTGTCATACACAGTCTCAAATTTGATTAAAAGAAGTATTACTTTTTTTTTATAAAATAACTGCATATGGATTAACGCATTTGTGTATCAATTAGTCCAAGAAAGATTTTTTCCTAGATTCTAAAAATTGTAGATGAATTCTAATGAAAATATGATAAATCTAAAAATTTAAACAATAAACATTAATGTATAATCGTAGATAAATTAGCTTCGACCATAACAAAATTTTACTTAGAACAACTCAACGATATTGCAACCTTATCTTGCAAAACTTAATTACGTAGAATAAATTATTATATATTCAATGTCCATAGAATTGATTTTATTTATAAAATTATAAACTATGGGTATACACATAAAATTCTATACAGACCATACAAGCTTTCAAGAGGTATAACACTCTTAACAATTTCTCCTGCTTCCTTTCTACCACGTGCAAGAGGGTCGTTCTTCACCCTACATCATCCCTTCCCCACAGAAATACTTACATACTCTTCCAATCAACCGAAGGATGAAAATAACCGCGTCTTTATTGAAAGATCGATCGGGGGACCAGGTTCATAGGCATAAATTAGCTCCCACATAGACTTTTATCCTCCTTCCAAGGATAGAATGAAGTGGAGAACAGTATTAGTCAGTAGTTATTGAATCGCAGATGGAGCAATCATTATTATCGTCGCGTAGTCGTCGATGAGGGGCATCGTGTTCACGAAACGGCGCAATCGAGGAACATGACTGGTAACCTTGCGTCCGAATAAACTGCAGACAAAGAATCGAAAGAGAGGGAGAGCTGCTGATCGGATAGAAAGTAACTGAGTAACCTATGAATTGCGTAACACGAGTCCTCGGATTAATATGCAACATCGGTGAATTGTCTTAAGTGTAAAGCTGCTATGATGAGTCCCCAAATTTCATCACGATACTTTCGATCTTTAGTTAATTTTGTAATTGACGCTTTTTAAGTAACACAGTAGTTAAGTCAAAGGTGACTCTCTAGGGATAAATTCTTTTAGAGTATAAAAAAGGGTGTAATTTTTCCAATTTCCATTTTAATTTTCTTAGTTGATAGCATTTACAGAAGCAAATTATAAGGGTATTGATAAATCATATTTAGGGAGATGATTTTAATGGTTTACAGTACTTAATTCCTTGCCACACTATATTTATGATTAAAATTGAAGTATAACGATAGCTTCGGCTTATAGGATTAATAGGTGGTAGGTATCAAATAAAAATTACATATGTTTTAATTTGTTGCATCCGACATGGGGGTAAAGTAGTGAATATCTAATGCTATCATGGGTAGTCATTGAATAATTATTAGTGAAGGTGTTAAAATCTGAATGCTTAGCTGTAAAGAATTTCTTTAATTTTCTAATAAAGCTAGTAAAATCATTGATTGTATTATTGTTGATCGTAATTTTAAAGGGCCACTAGTACGTTCAGAGCAATAATTTGTCATTTACTTTTGCCTTATTGGAGTTAATAATTGACATGGGTCAGGTGCTTCATTGTTTCGTTGCACCAAGGAAATTGCACCTCATAACTTAAAATTGTTTTTATTGTTATTACTATTAATGGACATTATTGTTAAATACAGAGAGCATTTGTACTAAAAAATGGTACCAAATATTAACATGCACAATAGCTAGTTTTATTTTACTGTCTCAGTGTTGACCTAGAATTTACCTTTCCACTTCCAGAATGGTAGAAAAGCGATCCTTCCGCGTTCGTTGTAACCATTAGTGGACTATTTTCACCGTCTACGGTGAAAGTGTCGGTTGTCCACAAGGAGAGGACAGGAAGCGTCAATTTCACCCGGAGATCGTAAACGACCCGGGTCACTTGTCCCCGGGTGTTATCACGAAAATCTCTTCGCGCGCCCTGCTTTCTCATATCAATCTCCACTTTACCCCAGTTTTTCCCTTTTTCAATCTTATACCCCCTCAATAGTCTTAAACGATAAATTCGATTCACCCTAAGCTTTTATACTAATATACTTAATGTCGTTAACTTTTATACACTTAATCCTTCTAACTTTTTATGCAATATTCTAATCACAGAAGGTGCAATTTTTAAAATTCCTCTAAACATAATACAATAAGACAATAGATACAAGTAAAATAACATAACAGTACTACAAGTAAAAGTAGAAAAGGATTTTTTAAGCAAGTCTGAAGCATAATAAAAATATAAAAGTTATATTTATATAACTATAATAAAAAATCTATTGGATTCGTAAGAAAAATTCATCGACAGAACAATTTATATTTTGGGATGTTAGAGGCAATATCATACTTGAGTCGTTCCAGACACGATAGAGGGTTGAAATTTTTCGAGGTTTAAGTATAGTCCTGGGTTACGTAAAATTGGAGGACGTCTGGCATTGATATTTTAATTCACTGGAATTGCGCTTGGCATATTTCTGATTTCACGTTTTTATAGCTAACTTCTTGCATCATTGTATAGCCTTTTTATGCAGATTTCATGTGAAGTTTCTCGTCAGCTATTTCAACTATTCCATCGATTGTTGGTTCTTTCACTGTATTAATTGCATTATCACGAATGTCGTTCTGTCGAATTAGTGCTTTTCTTCTTTCGTTTTGCTCTTTCGAGATCCTCTCCTTCTTCCCCTTTTCTTCAAACTCTTTCATTCCTGTGAATAAGTCGACGGCAGAATTGGTCGCTTGTCGAGACAACTAATTCAAGGTGACAGACAGTCAATGGAGAACGGCTATCCTTGAAGTCGTCTGGAATTAGGTGTTCGTCTGTCGATTGCTACTCCCTCATTTCGTATTGTACTTATTTTTGTATCCGCCACAATTATTGGACAAATTGAAGATGTTGGGTGGTGGAGATATATCATTCTACTCTATCATTTTTCATAGAACTTAAAATTTGTATTTGTAATATATACATATGTATAGATTAATCACTTGGCTGAGGAGAGAATCATTACGGAGTTTACTGTTGAGATTGATATTTAACCATCAAAACGAGATACAGAAATTCAATTCGCAATGATGTGAATTTTTTTACATAAAAAATGAATTGAAACTAAATTATTGAAATTAGTATACAATTCGAACCATCTTAAGTAGCGAATAGGTCCATTTTCTCTCCCTTTAAAAAATTAAGCGTAGACAATTTTAGGCTGCTTTGCATTTTCTATTTTTCCTTTCTTCGTAACAAATCAGCATCCAATTAATGTTATTTGTAGATAATAAATAACACCGTCTTCGAAGAACGTTTATTGCATATGTGTACAATTTTTTTAATAATTCGGGCGATTGCAACACATGCCAATAAAGACTAATGTTGTCTATGCTAATATTTCCTCCCGCTGTTGGTTTATTGATAAATGTTGTAGATTCACATTAATATTGTCGTTGTCACACGTAGTAATAACTATTCATCGTGATAAGACACGTATCGGTTAGTCACCCGACTCAAACGCTTTGTAATAATCGTTCATTATGAATCATAATCCCCCACCTAGTTTCGAAAATTGCTGTTCTCGTGAGTAGCTTTTAACTCTACCTTGTAACACGGGGCTGAAGTTAAATGGGTGAAAAATATCGGTCGTGTTTGCGTCGCCATTGAATTATCCCTATACTAAACGTTGAGAATTTATTATTCATAAGCGTGGCAAGTACTTATTACGTTGGAAGTCTCTAAAAAATATACTCGTCATAGATTTTCGTTCTATTCAAATTCTGAATCCCGTAAAGCATTGGTAAAGATTCCATAATTAATTGCCTAATTGTACCAATCTTTTGTAGTTTTTATTGTTCTTCAGTATCTTTTAATAATAATTGACTTTATTGTGGATGTATTTTGTTAATAAATGTAATATACCATACGGTGCGTATCCTAAAAATTTGTATCTAGTTAAATTTATAATTTTTTATTATAATTTATAGTTTTTAATAGTAATTTATGGTGATAAAGTATGTAGAAATGCAAGGAAAATATCTGAGGATTGATATCGATTGTAGGGGTGATAGAACGTTTCGCGGTAATCGATATAGTCCACAAAACCGGTAATGTAAGCCACATTAGCGGTGCGTAGAATGGCAAAAACGCACATAGTTGTGTGCTTGGTACGCGGAGTTTAATTAAAAAACGAACTGCAATCTTTGTGTCACGTTCCATCGTGATGTAACGTTAGCTCTTGTTTTTACTGTTGACGTTGTAACGTTATACGCAAAGATTTCTTTTTCCGTGTATAAAGAGACGGTGGAAAGAAGTCATTAAAATCTGTAAAACAATGGTAATGTATGCGTGTGTTATATTTGTTTGAGATGAATTCATAAACGTTTCAGTGTGTCGGAGATTCAAAAGGACGCGTAATGCAGTATTAAAAAAAACTTTTCCTCTCTGTGAGTTATTCATATCACGTTGGAATATAGCATTCATGACTTGCAAACAGATTAGGGTCAAAAACGTCAAATGTATGCGCGTGTATTTATATGTAGACTAGCAAACAGAAGTCTGGTGTTATTAGACATTTTAATAATTTCAAAGATTCTCTTTTATTTTGAAATACAATTTTCAAAGATACAACAAATTATACCAGGATTTCTACGTCTACAATTTCTTGTGAATGACGAAGGTGAGTTTAACTGTTTAAATAGAAGGTTATACTTTTTTAAATCGCATGAAAATGATATTCGAGTTAAATTCATCGGTATATTACTTTAAGACATTCGTTTATTAATATTTCTTATATAATGGTACACAGTAACAGATTCGTGTTCGGTACAGTGAAATGTTTAAATTATTTATTTCATTTCTGGTCTGGTGTGACTTTGGAGACGATGGTGATGTCACATAGTTGGATTCCTCTTAACAATCATATACATGTAATGTATAAAAAGTAGATACGATACATAATATGTAACCTTCCATGTAAGTTATTAAATGTTATCTCCTAAATTAAAATATTTTGCAAATATAAAGCAACTAACAGACTGTGTCTCTCATTGTTAAAGAAAAAAGAATAGAAACAGTAAGACTTCTATCTCTTTCATACTTGTCATTCATCTATCAGCACATGCGCGAAGCTACCGACCCCCGCTTCAAATTCAAATTCACGTGCTTCCCTCTCGAAATCTTTCGTTCCACTCGCATCGTTGTTTCAATCGTTACCGCAATCAAATTGAAAAAAACAATTAGATACACCAGGGCAATAAAGCGAAATTACTTTAGATTACATTGATTAAATTACTTGGTCTTGATTAAATGAATCCCGGGCAGTAATTACATTTGTGTATGCCGGCTTGAGATGTACACGAAATGAAGGAGAGGGGAGGAACGAAAACGAAGCGATCTTGCACGTGCAGAACCTTTCTTGCGAAATGTTTCGACCACAGATTATCGGTACCATTGCCGTGACATACCGCGACCAGCGTTACGGTATTAATTAGTCGATTCGAGCGAAGACAACTGGTTGGCAAGGTCGTCGGTTGCTCGCCGATGCTCTGGACCCTCTTCACCGACAGCTGACAGCAAACGTACGCGATCAAGGTAGTACACGCCTCTCCGTACTAATCACACTACAAACGTTTCCTGTGCGCAGTGCCGCTCAACCTGCGGTAAATTAATATTATGCTTCATAGTAGATGCAAAACGTGCAAGGTATGAAAGATAGTAGATACAAATACACGGTAGAACTCTACTACTACTATATTGATTGCATCGCTCGAATATTACTGAAAAATTGTCAAATTCAATGTTTCATAACTTCGTTAAAGTTTATTAGAAAATGTTACGATAAAACCAGACTAAAGCTGAAACTTTTTATTTGTTTGTTCCTTTGATCCATCATTTTCATTTAAGCCGGTGCCCAGAGGATAGCGTTCTTCATTAAATGGAGGCGGGTCAAATTGTAAAAATTTGTTGATATTTAACAAGTAGTTCTACAGTCAAAGATTGTGTTAAAATCTCAAATTATTCCCCCATATTTTCTATAAAAACTTCTTAAAGTACATTTCCTTTTTTCGCTTACTAATGAAAATACTTTAAAAATATAGTGATTGTTCCATTTCTTTTTAGCAATCCCCTTTTCTCTCTTTAAATAATAATTCCCTCTTTGTAAAAAGAAACTCGGCACGCGTCTAGCGTGGTGCTTAAATGTTTTTCAAACGATTAATCGTTCTAAAGCGAGGCGACGGCCGCGCGCGCATGTGTCACAGGCGAGCTTTTTGAAGCGGTTTCCGTAGCTGCGTGCATTCGCGCGGGAATTAGAAACTGACATTTTCTACTCTACGGAGTGTGTAACAGGTAATTAGTTCTTGCGCGGAGCACTGCACGCCGTGGCAACAGAAAAAAGAGGGAGGCGCGGCAGAAAGAGAGAACGCTATTAAGTGAATTACACGTTTGCAGGTAGATCGCATCCTACGGTGAGCAGACCTGCACGTTTATACACGCGCGTAACGCAAAACTAGCATTACAGGGATTTTTCTTTCTTTCCTTTGGATGTCTATCTGGGAAAGACGCCCCTTCTTGGACGCAAAATTTGAAAATTACATACAAAAGTTGCACACAAAATCATAGTTAATTGAACAGTTTTTCGGTCACAAGCTTTTTATTGGGACATTAATTATATAACTTGTACCTACATAAAAACACTTGGAGTTTTACATTGTTTGGTAGATTATAGGGAATGCATTTTTGGGTTCATATTTGATTGAAACAAGGGTTATTTTCTGCGGAATGGTCTTTGTCAACGAAATATGGTAATTATTGTTTTGTGACAAATATTTTGAGAGGAGTTATTTAGAACTATTACATTGAATCTTAAATACACGAATTTTGAATCGAATACGATTTTCCTATTCGTAGCGACAGGGAAAGGGGGGATAACTGTAGTAGGATCTGTGTGCATACGCAGGAAGGGTCGATAGTAGACGAGATGAAATAGAAGGGAACAGATTGATGCCAAGGGATGAAAGTCGGCGGAATAACCGAGAGAGAAAGATACGAAACAGCTGTGCTGGTTCCGTGGAGACAAGTTTTGGTATAACAGATCCGTGCGGGCATAGCGTGTAATACCGTGCCGAAGTTATGCACCCTTCACAGAGGTTCTCAGTTTTAGTATTGAATTTAAAGTAGGAAATAAACGGGCTATGATGGAAGAATATTACGGGGTCAATGTTTCTTATGTGGTTTTATTATTTTATATAAGCTTTCTCTTCAGTGTTATATAGTCATTCTTTGTAAGACTATTTTTTAATTGGTACATAATTATATGTAGTCTTACGTAGCTTCTGGAATTTCAGTCCTTGAGAAGATAGTTGAAAAGGAAAAATCGATAGAAAAATAATATGAGAATGTTTCAGACAATATTTCTTGTGTGCTCTTGTAATATTATACAAGACTTGCGTAATACTCTACTTTTTATGATTATTTTATAGCAGTTATATAATTATGTGTTCCCTTGTAGTCTTTGGATTCTAAATTTCAAGAATTAAATTAGTAATAGAAAATAAGTGGAGGATATTAAAAAAAGTATTGTCAAAAGTTACTCGTTACAATTTTTACATAATTTCTTTTCGAAATGAAAACAAACAATGTACAAGAAATTTGTACCCAAAAAAAACTATCAAATAATCGAAGAACGCACAGAGGATATCATAAGCACTAAGTCTTATACGATTTCATTGCTTCTATTATTTGTTTTAATCCATCTTTCTATCGAGGTATGTTGTTGGTGTGAAAAAGTAGGCCATACAAAGGGACGAAAGATTGCACCGTTAATTAATACGGCATTGTGGGTAACGCAATCCAGCGGTTGAAATGCGTTGCTCCATTTCTTTAAAGGCTTGTTCTTCACAGGACTGACTTTCACGGTGAACACCGCGATTCTAATATTAGTCGGTGAATAACACTTTGGCTTCGCGAACCGTACAACTTCTGCTGCACAATAAAACCAAGATCGGACAAAAAAGAATTTTCTTTTTATTGTTTGACCGACTGAAGGCTTTCCGATATTAAGCTTGGTCTTTCTACGAATTGATTTCTGGAAATTAATTGGAGCAGAGTTGAGATACTTCAAAGATCGCTTACACATTTATTCACGTTCTTTTCTTAGATCAATCTGGTTTTTGTATCTTGTTTTATATTAATATATTACGTTATGTATTTGATGCTTTTACCGGGTGTTATAACATACATTAATCACAAACAATAATAATTAACAGGTATTAGTAACACTATTAAACACATAACTAATTGAACAAAATTTCTTCTAAGAGTTCAAAAGTAATTAATTCTTGAACAATACTTCAAACTCGAATGGATTAACGAAAAATGGGCAAGCACAGAAGAATAGAGAGTGTATTTAAAAATTATCCACAAATCGGTAGAATATTTCTTAAGCTATTTAAGATATTGCAAAAGAAACTCGAACAATCTCTTAAAAACAAAAAAAAAAATAAATTGTCCTGAATAGTTCCTCTAATCTTCTGCCCCTAGGTAAAGGTATCTACCCAACATAGTAAGAATTATTCCACGTCTTCACCTATTTATTATGCGAACGTTAGAAAGTATCAAGTTGACTTTAGAATCCCCCTTACTCCACTACTTAGAAAATAAATTATTCACTGCATCTAATAATCGTCCAACAAAAATGCTTTGATTTCTTTACCCGTTTGCAAATCGTACCGATAGAAATTTCCAGATAGTTTGCGGATAAATCCAACATATTATAGATACTTGCAAAGATGGAAATTTCTTCTAGCGTTGCAATGGTCGTAGAAATCGGGTGTGGCCGATAACTAGGATTCGAGCAGGTTCGATCCCCGGTGTGCCTCGGTGGCATTGACCTTGGCGATCCTCGGCGTCCGGTGAATATCTGCGTGGCTACGCGTTAACAGGTACCAGGCAATCACCGCAATAATGGTCGAAGTTTCTTGCGACCGTTAGGTATGGAAGCACTCTCCGCGGTGGAGATACGTGCGCCGCAGCTCTATACCGTGTAGCACTGGCGACCAAGCGCGGATAGATCTGCCGTTGTCAGCATAGTTCATTGGTTTCGCCGAAGGAGGATTCCACCTTCGATGCAGAGGAGTGCCCGCAGGTTGTTGATCCTTTCTTCTTCTCTTTCTTCTTCCTCCGCCTCCTCTTCTTCTTCTTCTTCTTCTTTGCCATATTCTTGCGATCTTCTTATTCCTTTCTTCTTCGTCTTCTTCAGTGGTCTCTTGCATTAGAGTCCTCCTCCCTGCTCTCATAATCCATGGTATAGCGTACCTTTACAAGATTATTATGAGGCGGATGACAGGTAAAAGGTACGCGATATCTCCAATATAGAGTAGGTGTGCTGATAGGATGATTATTCTTCGTGCATATGATGTTTCGAATTTATTTCCTTGGTTGAAGTTTGATGGAAATAGATCGGTTAGGGATAGGGAAGAGTGTAACGGATCTTGAATAGTACTTGTTAGGATTGATAGTGGATACTTGGAACGATAGTGAATAATTACATGGTAGATGAAATAGAGGTTTGGATGATCTTTGAAGAGGGTTGAAGGGTTGTAGGGTTGTCTTTGGTTAGAGACTTACTGTAAAATGGAAAAGTTTTGCGGATTGAATGTTGGAGTGTAAATTGCATTTCAAGGTTTGTCTGCAAACATTTAATTCTAATACATATCGCCTAATAAGAACATCAATATAGCCTACATTAGAATGCTACTTTCATTTCTTAGAATGCCGTAGTTAATACAGTAAGTTAATTAAAACACAATTTTCTGTAACTTTGTATTTTTTTACAATTTCCATGTAATAGTTAGTAAATAGTAGAAATTAAACAAATCAGTTACGTAGCTAGAACTAAACTAAAGAAATTGATTCTCTATACTATTTTACACCATCCTCATTCATATTCCGTCTCGTCGTCGTCTCGTCACAATTCTCTTATCTCATTCGCATACCCGTTTACGCATACATTATTTATACGGTTTCACTTCCGCAACACATAAAACTAAAACACTCTAGCCTCCCTATCTCAGAAAATCTTCTTTGTTCCTTTAACTCTTCCTCATTTTCCTACAATCAACCTACTTTTTCTGTGACCTACACTTTTCTCCCAGAAACTATCTATAATATCTACCCTTCGAGGAGTCGATTCTCTCGACGTCGAACGCGAGTAATTAGATAAATTACTGATTGGTGTCCACGGCAAGAGTTGTTAAAGCATAATTTTTATCGCGTCTTATACAGAATCCTCGGTCAAGTGGTAATTACCCGTGTGTTCTCCGCTGACGAAGCACGGTAAATGGGCAAAATGTTACCTGTTGGTAACATAGCGAGCTTTTGCCAAGTTCTAGGTAATCGTACACACATGGTGGACGCTCCCGTGGTCCGGTACTGCGTAATGGTGTTTAATTCCACGTGTGCACCGAAAGTACCGGCCGAGTGGAATGCTGCGCATGCACATGCTAGGTGGACATAGGCGCCTACGCACGGTGATCACTCGTAACGCGTTCGAAGAATCGATCCTACTTGCTTTTCCATGGTAGAGGTGGATTTACACTACGTACTTTGACTGGATTTACTCTTATTCTCCTTGTAAAATTTGGAATTTGATCTATATTGAATATTTTGATCGCATGTTTTAATAGTTTAGCTTATACTTGTTTGCACTGTATCAATGTTGCTGTGATACGTGGATTAATCTGTAGAAAATTACATTTTTTCGTCTTTGTTCTTTAGAATCTTAGATATTTTTTTTCTGAAAATAAAGGAATGAAGGTTTCACTAATTTTCAAAACGGGATGATCATCGTGAGATGGAAATTTATTAGAAAATGAATGGGTTTGGAAGGATTGAGTGTTAAGATTGTGCATTGTTAGTTGTAGAATAATAGGTTACTAAACTACTCTTGCTTCACGATATCGAGTAACACTCTTAGAGAAAATTATGGTGTATCTATAATAAAGACGCGTTATATTTGTGGGTAAATTTAATTTGTATTGAAGAAACTAAAGTCTGAATCAAAGATAAATTACGTGTCGTGTGCATGTGCGTATAAATTATATATTCTAATGCTTTCTATTGAAGCAGATATCAATGAAACCTTCAATCGAAATGTTAAGTAAAGGGTTATAAATGCACAGGAAATGATAGTGGTGAATCTACCTTAAATCTATAATTAGTAGGCTTAAAGTAAACTTAAATACTTTGTATTTATCAGAAAGTAGTTATCTGTTTTGGAGATAATTGATACGAATATCACTAAGCACTAGATACTCAAGCTTAATGAATCCTTGGGTGACGAAACACAAGTTTTTCCAGTATGGAGAAAGCCAACCTGCTCTAAGTCGTCCAGCAACTTCCATACATCCCTTGCAACCCTTCAGTGTCGAAGAATCAGAAAGCGACAGTATTCCGCAAAACTTCAGATCCAGTTGCATATCCAAAAATAATTCACGAACTTTTTTGTCCATAGAGGACAATACCCGTTATTTACAATTTTTAAGCGACCAGAGCCATTTCGAAGCAACAGTTCTAAGGAAAATGATCCGCTTTGAATTGATGATAGGTCTATGATTTTCAGATGTGTAATATTATATCATGAGAAGCACGATAAGCTAAGGGAAACGTATCTCAACTCGCAACAAAGTGCACCCTTTCGCCACAAAAGCTCACTGTACAAAACAACCCCTATCCCTGAATGATCAATATAGTGGTCCATGTAATCATTCTAATGAAAATATTTTATCTTCTTCCTATATTTATAAAATAATATAAATTTGAAAACAAAAGGGAAGGGTAAGGGAATTTTTCACTTGAATAATTAAATTTTGTATGCTATTAATTTCCCTTTTTTGGTCATTTTTCTTTATTTACGGAAGAATAGAATCTTGTGAGTACATAGTTCAGATTACAGCGGTACCTACCATTGCTTGGCCACATTGACAGGAGCCATAGCGAAGGAGTAACTTTTATGTGTGCTCCATTTCTTAATTCATATCGTTATCCTTTCAATGGTTTCAAGTCTTAGAAGCTTAAGTCTTGGCTAATTAAAATTCGTGAACTATACTACAACTATGCTAGCGTATAGACATTTGTCAAATGTAAAATCGTGTTGCGTTATTACGTCGCGTAACACATATGAACATATATGTTGCATGCGCGACGTGTCCATTAAGGCGAGCACCGGATGCACTTCGACATGACAGGTCGCGGTTCGTATACAAGGGATAATCTAAGCGTTACGAGAGCAGCACGAGTGCCATTTGTCGCTGGGACTTCTCTCCGATCTGCTCCAATTAACTTTATTAATCCTTCCGCTTTCGCGGCCTGCCTGCCTTACGTCAATCTCATTACCCTGTTTATCTTCTGTTACGCAAACTTCGCCACGGACCCCAAATTTCTTCGTTCCTTACTTCTTAATCCCATCGCTTAGTGTAATTTGGAGAATGAATGCAGTAGTCGGGGACTAGAATTCCGGGTTCCTTGTTCTGATAAATTATTACATAAATGAATTAAGGACGAAGGTTGCTTGAGTTCATTTGATGTTGGGTCCTGTAGATGATGGCAAGTGCTTCTAAGAAGTAAGTGTTGAGAAGTTTGATTTAAGCATATACTGTCACGTAAAAGTTAGAATTAAAGAAAAAAATGAATTTAGAAATGTGTTATCTTAGATATGTGTTAACTCTTCCGTTAAAAATCTATAAAGGTAAAAGAGATTGTTACTTATATCTAGAATATTAATTTTGAATTAGCACGAACACGAACGAGAGACTTGATGTGGATAACTTAGAAAGTGGTTGCAAATTTTTTAACGACAGTGTCTTTCTTTATTTAGGGTTTCAATTATATTCGAAATTTTTTGACGATGCTATACTGTATGTGTGATTAAAAAAAATTATCCATGTTACTACGCATTAGTCGAATGTGATATTTGATTCTTCCGGATCTTAAGTGTGGCATACAACAAGAAAAAAATCTTCAACGATAGTAAAATACACGCATTAACTTTATCACCAGAACTATCCGCGAGGACATTTGGGCTATTAAAAAATATTCATATTTCTCTAGGCGAGCAATTAGGCAACAAGTTTAGGTTGTTGGCGCAAGGAAGTATCGAATCACCATGATACAAAAGTGTGCGCTATAGTGAAACGATCCAGTTGTTTTGTTATCCTCGATTAACTATAGAAAGAATCGTGAATACTGGTTTTTCAAGATCGCTGAATGGTAAACCCTATGGTGTCGCAACTAAAAAATATTAAGGAAGAAAGACAAATTACACTAAGATGACTAATACTCCCAAATTCGAAAGTATTCATTTATTTTGCATATTGAAGGATTAAAAGAGAATTAGGGAGTTTAATAAATAAATGGAATAATAATAGAAGAATTTCGAATTGTAAATAATTCGACAACTTGTAGCTTTTAATAGTAAGATGTGCTTGAGAAACTGATAGTTGTATCTCTGCCATGCCACTGTTCTAACCATACTCATACAACTGCTCCAATAAAATTATTGGTCCATTCTGGGCAATTATATCGAGCCTAATTGAAAGTTGGTCTAGTCGGTTCGGTCGGAGGGCACCGTCTAGGTCGCCACTCCGCCCGGCATCCTTTGCTTCAAGGTCGAGTTCTTCGAAGGTCGTACTAGTGTGGTCTCCCAAAGGTGCGTGCCGGAGAGATACTAAACGAATAAGGAAAACGTGAAACTCACTGCAGAAACTCCACCGAGGAAAAGAGAGAAAGAGACATAGTAGAAAGATACCCAACGGTCCCGTTCAGAATGGACGATAATTGTGCGCTTGCATTCGTTCTATATGACCGAGCTGGGAATGATTTAACGAATATGGCATCTGGCCTGTGGAGAAGATCCAAGTCCGCGAAACTCACGCGTTTCTATCTCTCTCCTCCTCTTCTTTAAGCTTACCATACGTGAAAAAGAAAGAAACAGGTAGAGAGCATAATCGACCATCGGCTAATACTAATGGTACGTGCCGCGGCCATTGAGGACCAGTCGATAAATACAACCCAACTGCGTAAATCCACTTTGTTCGGTGTGGCACGTCGAGACGCGGCGCGTTGACTTACGAGGCGGGCCGCTGACTTACGATCCTTATTTAAAAGTCTCTGGGCTGCCACGCGCATGCGTGTAGGCCGGAGCTATAAAATCCCTTAGCGCGCTCACATGGGGTGCAATCGCGCTCGCACTCACTTTGCGAGTTTAATGGCTACGACTTTTGCGTATGATGGGCATTATGCGTTTATTTTTTGAATTGCCTACGAACGAGTTGGTTGATTCATGAGATTAGGTTCTTCTTCGGTGACCAGAACACGATAGCTTCGAAAGTGTGTCTTGCTCACGCTATCACATTTACTTGCGAGGTAAATACGTGTGTTTACGAGCTTGTACTTACGCTAGAGTGGATTTCAGAGTATTTGATAGTATGTGTTGGTTTAAATTTTAGTTAAGAGACTTCATATTGTTGCTGCTTCTGCAAGGTTAATAATTTGAAGAAATTCTTAAGACATCGTTTTGTAAGTAGTTTTTTGGAATTATTAGTTTATTTATTTGTAGCAAACATTCTTGTTTGTATGTGTTTGTATTTAAAATTATCAGAATGGAATTCAATATCATTAGATTCAATTAATCAGTATCTACCTAAATTCGACATACAGTAGTGGGCAATTACTTTCTGCGCGTTCTGTAGTCTAACATTCTTATGAAATCAAACTATTTACCCAATTCTTTACCATCAATTCTAGGGAGGACAAATGTTCAATAGACAATCTTAATGTATGTGAAGTTAGAGACAATCTTTCAGTTAGAACTACAACCGTGATCTTCATTTTCCTTAAGGCTGCTTCTATGTGCATCTCATCTCCATCTTACGTACCCTCTATTACTCTTACATATTTGCCGTGATGTAACTTGGAGCAGTAACTGATAGCATTTGATGCTATCCCGAGTCGAATTGATAGCTACATCAGCTTTGAAGATGCAATCCAATCAAACATAGTTTCATCGGTGATTGCCTTTTAACTATCTCCGATGTTTCGCATTTGTTACCTTTCAATTTGCCACATTTCATACTTCCTTTTACATGTAAATTGCCGAGTCTGTATTTGTAAGCTATTCAAGAAGATCATTATGTCTGTCTGGAAATGGCTGTCCCTTTAAGGGACACAGAAGTACTTTTCTATGAATGGAGATTTGTGAAGATCCATCGTGAATCCACTCATGAATGTCTCCTGCACAAAAAGGAAAATTGTAGAGCAGAAATGTTGCACAGTAAGAAACAGAAGCAAGATGGTGTATGAATTGTTATCGTGCATTAGTAAGAGAGTAGATATTTAATTATGGTTTGCTTATCGGAAATATATGAATCATAATAAATATCTTAGCTATAGATAAATAGGATAATATACGATTATAAGAAGTCGGTATTTGGGAAGGTTTCTTGAAAATATTCTTTATAATGTGATAATACATAATAACGATTTCTTTTTAATTTTTTATTTGTATAGAATTTTATGTTGTTTGGAATTGTGAGGTATAATAAAAAAGGAAATCACTGTTTGAAAGTTTCTTTTTCAAATGTATTACGTTTAGTTAAAAGCTGTCGAAGTTATTATTACAGTAGTGACTAATACGTATGAAATGATACACAAGATCTGTTGGGCGCGCTAGCGCATTTATAAGCGTAGAAAAATGACACGATAATGCTCAGGAGACGAACAACAAGAAGCGAAGGAAAGTTACAGTGTATAATCCAGAAGGAGGAAGTACAGTCCCCGATCGCGTAGCTTCATGGACGAAGTTTGCTGTAAACACATTGATTAAAGCGAAACTTCGATAATTTTACGCATAGAATATAAAAATATCCATAAAAACATTACGATACTTGTACTATAAAAAATCCTTCCTATAAAAAATAAAAAATAATAATTTGCAAAAATAAAACAATGTAAAGCAACCTCTCCAATATCGTACCATATTTCTAAAAAAAAAAAACAGGAAGAAAACGAATATTCGTTTAAGCATGTCGTGAAGTCATATAAATGTATAATTTATTTACGTCAGTGAATAATAAAAAAGACGCGGGAAAAAATTGTATCTTATTTTAAGAAAAGCAAAGAAGAATTACGATATAAGGAATTGCGTAGATGGACAAAATACGATGACAAGGGACATATACATATAATATCCCGATCATAACGGTCGCTCTGACACGTAGCTGTCAGTGGCGCCCGCCAAGTAGGAATAATGATAATGGTAATCCGTGGTAAGACGAGTAAGTGCAGCAACCTACTGGTTGCCCCCTCGTGTATTTGCCGCGTGCTCCCCTCCACGACGCTTTGACCCCACCACGGCTACTCAGCATTGTGATTTCCTCCACCATGCGGCTACGATATCTCCCTCTGCTACTTCCTCTGGGCAGGTTCGGCCAGCATGATGCCTCGCCCGCGATTCAACCTGTTTTCAACCCCTCCACGTGCCACGATGGGCTACTTCCCCTTAGTTGTGTTTTCGTCCCCCACCATACAGCATATCGTCTCCCTCTACCGGTAGAGCACCGTGCTCGCGCATGCGTGAGACGGATGCGTGCATGCGAGCGCTAGCCGTATGCGCTGGTGCGCGCCCGTTCGTGTAATATTAATAAGAAGAGAGCAACTCTATGAGGAACCAACGGCCTCCGACCCGTTCACCCTACGCTAGGTGGAGCCGGTCTGATACTGTACCCTCAGTGGCTCGCAATTTGCGGCTCGGTATTTAAAATATATGTTGTATTGGATTTCGCAAACCAAGTTCTTGGATCTTACCATTTTAATTTTTGTGAATGCTTCTGGTTATAATTAAACTTCTATTTGTCTATACGAATAGAGGTGATTAACCGTGGATGATTAACATTAGAAGACTTTGCAATTGTTTAGTTATTAATTTCAAATTTTACATATGTAAGGATAACTAGTAGATATAATATCATGTAAATATAGACAGTAGAAAAAGGCGTTTATATGTAATTATTATTCTCAGTATACTGCACTAAGTGAGCATTGCAAAATTATGTTGATAAATCAATTTACTTTCATCATACATAATTAATTCGCATTTCATCGTTGCCACGAAGATGTTAATCATACTGAGAAATGCATGCATCATTAAGGACACGTTGCGTTTATGTATCTCAAGTAATAATTGCATTCTTGTGAGTTATTGAATCAGTTGCGTGCCGCTAATTGAGAGCCACTGCGGGTGTGACCGTGAACGAAGAGGCAGGAAAGCAAGACAGCGTTGTGGAGCAGTATCTCTGTCCTCGCCCTCTGCCTCCTCCCTATGCCATGCTGTGTTTTCCCATACCTACCCCACCCATAGTTCTCACTGCGAGCGAAGTGGACACTAGATGAACCGATGGTGGGGCGGACGTACCACAGAGGGGAAGCTCATGATATCGTAGCAGTGGCACGCCGATGGGAAATGGAAGGGGAAGGGGGCAAACGCCACGGTAAGGTTAGGTTAGTTTAGGTTAGACGTGTCTCTTTGAAGAAGAACGGAACTGGTCTGAAGAGGGAGAAAGAGAGAAAGATACGGAGGTCACTCGAGAGATTGCCGAGAGATGACACCACTGCGCCCACACGATCCTATATAGTGGCAACTGCATTCGTACAGGTGTAACGTACCGCACACCAGCACCCTCTGCCCTCCATTGCCTTTCTCTCAATCTTTGCGACTCCCCACTTCATCTCACTCCTCCGTTCTATCGTCTTCTCGGTCCTTCCCTACCCCTTTCTATTTCGCGTTATATCCCCTACTTTGGTTACAAGTTCGTCGGAGATCCTGTGCGTTCTCATGTTTGCTCTGCCAGTACGAACTCGAGTACGAATACAATTACAATTACGATTACGATTACACGGGATTGACCTGTCGCCTCCAGTGTGCGCATGCCGGCAACGTCGCAAATCCACGTTTCTCCCTCCCCTTTGTCCCGCTGCTACTCCTCTACTCCCTCGGTTCCATCTAACTCTCTTCCTCGCGCTCGTGTTCACTTACTTCATCTGTCTGTCTTCGTTATACGATACGTGCACTAGCCGTCGTCGCTATGCGCAATACTGTCGCGCCGTTGCAAACGCGCGCGGCAGTGCACTACCGTTGCCACCTTCATTTGCGATCTTTGAGGTCACGCACTAACTTAGTAAGTAGAATAAAGGTGTTTTTTTTTCTAGCGAATCGGGTACAATTGAGTTTTTACTGATAAAATTTCATGGGAAAACATGAGCGTCGATATCTAAATAAATTTGTTGTGTGCTCTGTTGGATATTATAATGATCGACAATATGAAAGCGTTTAATCTTTTTTCCCTTAAAAATATTAAAATTATGTTTGGATTCTAATGTAAATAACTGTAGTACGAAAATATGTGGACGTGGAGTTGGGTTGCACATATTTCCCTCTGTGAAATGATGCTCTCCAGTGGCACGAGCTTTCAGAGTTTACACGTGTAACATTAACTTCTGTCCACAAGCGGCGACGAGTGGACAGCCGAATCTTGTCAAACGGGCGGTAGTAAATTTGCTTCAAGACTCCCGGCGTTGGGTATTTGAAAGCGAAACAGTATCGCTTTCCGAGCACAACACTAGCGGTTACTTGACTATGTTTTTGAATATTTTACGAACGCTACTAACTATATTTTGATTAAACTATTAATTTCCTCTTGGAATAATTAATCAACGTTATTTTTTAAATTGCTATACATTGGCATGGTAAATATTTGTAATAGTTGATAAATTCTATTTCATTTGTAATGAATAATAGAAGTTACTTTATCGTTTCTTGGTAAATTACTTTTTATGTCTTGGTTGTGGATTTGAATAAATTACTTACTTGTTTTCCTACTATTCTTGTTCTAATCGTAGTGGGTCATTGAATATAATTACAACTCCAGAATCCCATTGCAGATTCCGCCATTTTGTGTCTTGTGTCTTTTAATTCAAGCGTGAAAGCTTCTGTGTAAATAACTCGCAGGAAGATACGCACATTTAAAAAGACTATGTCTTTTCAAAACGAGTCGGCGGTCAAGGTGTTTGGAATCTTTTGACATTTAAATCGAATAAAATGACGGTGGGGCATGTATACATGTCCATAAGGATTTCAGTTATATTCACCATAAAATTTAATATATATAATATATATATAATAATTTAAAAAAGTTGTTAATAAATCTTAAGGACATATTATGTTTGTTTAGTCGGGGAAAAAATTGTAATAAATAAAACCGATAATATTTAATAAATAACCATCCAGAAATCACTAATTGTCCCGTCATAAAGGGTGTGCGAACATTGTATTTTTTTGATGCAAATTGTTTGTATGTAATTTCACGAAAAATTGTGATATCACTTTTATTCTTTTGTAATGATCATTACATTTAAAATTCTAAGTATTAAAATAATTTCTTATTTTAATTACTTTGAATACTTCTTACGCTTTCTCCATTTTTTCTATAGCGAAAAAAGTATATCGAAAAACAATTAAAGGAAAAAAGCGAAGGAGAAAATAATGAAGAACGTTCGACAATATTTTTCCTTTTTATCCCCCGTCACATTTAATTGACGTGTACTGTTGAGAACTGACAGATATAAACAAAAATAAAACTTACGGTAGCTGGTCCATCTCTATTTAGTGGTCACGTTGAGATGCCATGTCCAGAGAACGTTCTCATGGTGAATTTCCAATATCAAGCTGAGAGACTGATCTGGCAAGCCCGGCGTGCACTAGAGTTCGATTCACGGGGTCCAGTGCTCGCGGCTTAATATCACTGCTTGTTGGACGTTAGCATAAGCAAATACAGGGGGCTCGAATAGTAGCCCTGTGTGGATAAATTGTCGGGCTTATCGATAAGTAGAAGAATGAAAGGGAAAGAGCTGCTCAAGCAATCACTGCCTCATTACAATAACTTTTTGCTTCGCAATAAATCCTCCAAAAGAATAAATTCAGAATATTTTACTAAACTTTACTAACTTTTATTTAAATTATATTATTTTTAATTTTGGTAAATTAGCTTTTACGATAATGAAAATGATACGCTAAATGGTTATTATATTTCGTTTGTGTATATTGATTAAAAAAATCATTAACGGAATTTTTCATAGATTTGGTAAGGAATTTGTAAGATCTCTATAATATGTAATGGATATAATCCAAGGCGACTTATATTTTTTTAAAAGAATACAAATGATAAAAAGGGTGCAAGATGGTCTTGAATAGGGTCTGTTAAATAGAAAATGGTAAAAAAAAGAAGCGAACGTTGTATTGTACAAAGCAAATATACAGGTAATAGAAGTAGTACGAGCGTGTATTTCAACTGCATGCAAATTGCATCGTATCAAGAGCGAATGTTAATCTCTTAGTAACTTGTCAACGTTGAACTTAACTTTATAAGTATTCAAACAATATTTATGCAATTGTTTTTTACCTGGTTATAATCTACTTTTTGCAATTCAATTACACTAGTCATGAAGCTTGTTAAGATTTCTAAATGGAGCAATTTCTCAAAGACCCAAAAGTTTAAATACCAGCATTGTTTCTCAAATTATTTGCAAATTTACTTACTTTATAAAACCTAAGTTATTACTCTCATCAAAGGGAAGCTTCCATCCATTTCCTAAGAACGATGTTTTAAGGTTTCTCAACGCAGGACACGCGGACGATTCAGGCATTTTCCCTTCGAAGATAGGCGGAGTACTTTTAGTAGGGACTTTCGATCGGTCGTAGATACGGAGGAAACACTCTCGATGAGCAAAGTTGTGGGTGTATTGTGTCGGATGAAATTAAACCGGATTTCACGGGGGATTAAATGGTATTTCACGAGGTACGGGAATACGCGCGACCGAGAGAGTCTCTTCCTCTCCTCTGGCCTCTGTTCACCCCTTCTCTTACTCTGTTTTGAATTTGGGCGTGAATGTGACAGTTGGTTTATACGATTTTCGGATTGATGGGTTCGCCGCGTGGAATGCCAGGAAATGACGAAAATAATTATTATCCGCGGAGCTACTCGGCCCATGGTTGTTCGCGTTTGCGGATCTCCATGAATGTACGTGCATGTATACAGGGTGTCCCATATGTCTGAAATAAGCTCTGTATTTCACCCTTTCATGTCAAGCTATGAAAAATAAGAATTTCACGTAGAATTATATCTCATGACAATTATTGTACGAGAAATTTCTGACAAAGATATGACAGCTTAATTCTATACTAACATCAATAAAATGGCGTTTGAAACTATTCAGGTATTGTATTATATTAATGTTTTATTTTTGTATACTATACCAATTGACATAGCTTTTGCAGATCCAGTTTAAGAAAGCCATTAGCTGCTAACAACTAGTTCAAAAGAATACTTTGAATCCCTTGCCTTACACCCACGAATCACACTTGTGCTCCAAAGCATGGTTCAAATGCAATAAAAATATGCTATAAATGCTACAAAGTTTAATTCTAGTTATAACTACATTTTTAGGCTATATACGTGAGAATTGCGTAAAGTATTTTAATATTTTGCATCTAACACAGTGTTGAATTATGAAACTGTTAACGCCAACGTACGTATTCACTGAAAGAATCATAAGGCAAGGGGTGAATTTTAAGGTTGCTGAATGATTTTGATAGATCCATAAGCTACATCTTTCCATATTAACAAAGGCTATTCTGTGTTGTACGTAGTGAGATCGCCTTCAGTCCTAAGGCTGTCACAGCAAAACGGTTAATATAGATCAATGTATAGAATTTCATTTAAAAAAAAAAAAGTGCAACTACGTTGATTAGATGCATTGATACATAAAAATACATAAAGCGTATACTGTGCGATATTCTCCCCTATCTTCAATCCTTAAGCATATAATGAGCTTAACTTGAACGAGCCACCCTGTATGTGCAAGTATACGTGTATGTATTTAGGACATCGATGGCCAGCCGTACCTTTCGATTGTGGATATTAACTGGACGTGGAATCATTGCCCCATGCCGCGTAGCCATCCGTGGTCAGCGAATTGGCAAAACCCGAATTCACTTGTTTCGCCGATAAAAATTCGTCCCCGCTGCCGGGGAACATCGTCATCCGCCCTCGCCGCGTGATATCGAGCGTGTTGCGCCGCGTGTCACTAACTCGGTTCACAATAATTTCGCGTTGCCACCATTGCCGCTTGTTGTCTGCCCCCTCTCTACTTACTTTTTTGTATTTGCTTTTCTTTTTGTTTGCTCTTTTTCAGGAGGTGCGTTTGGTTGTTTCTGTTATGTGAAGGACAATGTTTGCTCCATTTGATGCTGTGATCAAAATTGAATTGTTTGATTGTACACACTTGATTTCTAAACCGAAGACTCAAAGCTCGTACGACACTGGTTATTTTTAGCAGAATTCTAATATTTGGTGTAGATTATGACTCGGATAACTAATTCAATGATTTTAAACGAGTGTATGAATTTCTTTTGTGTCGTAAGTCATCATTTTTTTCGAACAAGAATCTATATTTTACGTAAAGTATTACAGATCAAGAGTAGTTATATGTAAAATAGGTCAGCAATTTAATTATATTAAAAATAAATATCAACCTTAAAGAATAAATGGATTATTCTTTGGTACACCTAATATTTGTATATTAGTCTATTTATTTTGTTATTTGCTTATTAATTGAGTAGCTGCATCTATTATATACTGATTTATTTAATGGTACTTTCATGCAATTATAAAATCTGATGCCATGAAGTATACAGGATATTAAATATATAGCACCGTCTACATCCCTTATCTAGTACCTTTATCTTTATGGTAATTGATGGTACCCTTCGGTTGCGTTTTAAGAAGGTTCAAATGACGGTTGATTGTACGTTGTTATTTTAAGAGACGAATTTAAAGGGGGAGGTAAAGGGGTCAGAATTTTTAGAGTTCTCTTTTGATTGTAATGTGTCAGGGAAAATGTTAGTCATTTAGGGTTGCGTTTGTTGATTTATTTCATCATTTCATCCTTTTAAGCGCAACAGGAATTGTAGTACAGGGCGATGAAGATAATGGAGCTTGGAGTGCATACTGGTTTACGTAGCCAATAGCGGAAGAAGAATCGGTTGGTAATATCAGATTAAATCAGACCTTGGTATAAGATCCGTACTTTTTAACGAGTTTTTATCTGAACACAAACCTACTATTATCTTTTGATGTACTAATGGGTAATTAAGAAGTGAGATTTACCATATCCCAATCATTATAAAAATTCCGGTAAAGTAGTAGGCAAGAATAGGATGTAAACGACATTGGACCTTTTTTTCTTGAAGTAAAATCATAGTTTTCGAGATAGATGGTTATAAGCCGGTGACTGTTATTAATAACTTTCCATTTTACTTGGGGGAATTATAAAGTCACAAATATTTTATTTTGTAACATATGAAGAAACACAACCCCTTAAAGGCAAGTACCTAGAGATCTTGAATCGTGGCGTAATTAATACATTTTGTTATTCACGTTATCAAATAAGAAAGCAATTCAGATGTTCAATACGACTTGAATTCTTATCATAGTTACACACAAAACGTTAGATTCCCATAACGGTTAAATTTTGGAACTCTATTGATTTTCAGCTCCTACCAAACATACATAATTTTAAACTTTATGATAAAGTTAAACAATTTATATTCATTCCTATTTAATCTTATAAATATTAGAAATTCCTTTGCAAAATTAATGCATAAAAAATGCCTATTAAAGGAGAATTTTCTACGGTGAAAATGGAGATGGCGACAGCGTGGTGCATCTGTGGTCGGAGATGCTCGCAACGGTGCAACAGTATCGCGGCTGGCGTAGAGCGTGCATCGCCATGAGCAATGCATCAGCTTCGGCTGACCAATCCCAATAATTTACGATTATCGATCCAGCCGTGGTGCTCAAATTTGCTAATTACGCAATAATTATACGGCCTACATTAGATCCCCGACTACCAGCGCTACTCGCGAGACCACCACCCCCAACCCCCAACAGTAGATCTGTTGTCCACGTTCACATACCCTCAACGTTTACCAGTAGAGTCAATAATAGTTCTGTCCGGCCATGTCAATAGTTCATAGTCATGTTGGGTCGCGTATATATTGACCATGGTCCTTGTACCACCTGTATTGTGAGCAAATGCACTTGTTCTGCCTATAATTTTGCGACTGGAAGGCTTTGCGAGCGGAAACCTGGCTCGTTTGTTCGTTTGGTTGGATAAACGTGTGTGTAAGTGTGTGTTAGTGTGGACGAGAGAACGAGCGACCGCTTGGTCGCGTTTGGTTGCTCTCACAACGGACGACGTTGACTGACTATACGCGCCAAATCTCCGCCATAAGATGCATTACGGGTCCGCCATTAATAACTGCGGTGATTCCGTTCAAGAGGAGCGAATATTATGGATGCTGCTATATAATAGAGTTTATGATCGCTACAAGCATAGTCAAGATTAAGTTTAGGTTGGTGTCGCCTTTTCTCGACACCACGTTAGTTTTGAACAAACAGGAGCCGAGCGGCAAGCGAAGCCGCGACGAACAGATAATGTACTTAGTAGGTACTGCATCGACTGTGTTTGCGTACGCAGTCACATACGAGTACGTATAGCCATAACGCAATGTGTAGTACCAATATATTTTTGTTAATATCTCTTGGACCGGTACCATTGTAATCCCTGAAACGTATAATCTTAATCTTTCAATTAAGACCACTCTCTCCCTCTACTCCATTGTCCCAACAACTAAAGCGGAACCTAGAATTTAGATAATGTACAAAGATATACAAAATATCCAAAATACAGCACATGGTATTGTGGCGCTATGAAGAGGGGATAGAATGGGAAAAAGGAAGGGTGTACGTTTCGTCCTGGGCCTGCTAGTGGACTTATCAGTAAGGCTACCTAACAGGCCCTGACTTAGACGTTAGGATATTGGAAGGTAGGTTAAAGGCAGTATATATGTGGACTACGTAGTTGGAATGAGTACTTTCTAGAAAGCCCTATTTTTTCGTATATCCCTCTAGTTGTAGGTACAGAAGGGCCGCCACAGTATTACAAGTATTGCTTATTTGCTGTAGGAATGACGCAATTCAAAAAGCATGATTTTCTAGAAAATGAGTTTGAATCTTTCGAATCATTATAATTTTGTGAGAATATCACATTTAGTAGATTGGTACAATAATATTGGAATAAAAGTATTATATTATGATATCGTCATTCAGTGCTGTGAATTCTCATTGTACTACATAAGTACCTTTCAATTTATACCAGTAATTAAAAAACGGGAAATTAAATGTGGTGTCGTCATTGCAATAAAGAAACGATATTTAGATGCTGAATCTGTGTTTAATTTCTCTTCTTGTAGAGTATAAAAATATGAATTTGCATAAATATCTGCCGGCTAGTGATACGTTTGAGTTGCAAAGATGTGGTATATAAGAAATCGTTATCTATACCTGGTTTATTTCAGTCTTACAGTTAATTAAATTTCAAAGTGAAAGTAGAAGATTTTAATCGTATACGTGATGCTAATGGTTTCATTTATTAACGTGATTTATAATCTAGTTATGGAAAGTATTTAACGAGACAACATGTACAGTCATTATGAATGGTGTACATTTTACGGCATCATTAGTAATAATGCTTTCACAATCGAAAATTTAATAATAGTATTGACGGAGTCAGATGTTATATCTATGGTACATGCATGATAGAAACTAGCGTACGTAGTAGATTTACAATACCAAACATTATTTTAAACATAATTCATATGTTATATGATAATTTTGGAACCTCATAAATCATCATCACCGTTACACGAGATTTTTAAAATTTCAATCGATTTTCTAAAAGTAACCCACGTTTATCTGCAAATACATTAAATATAAAGTTGGAGAAACAATTTCGATATGAACAACGCACAGGTTCCTTGTCTCAGGTGTAACTTTGTTTTCCTTTCGATCGTCGGTAATCTCGAGCGTCGGCAGGTGGCACGCTGTTATCAGCTGCCTGGAGTCTGAAGCACAGACGCGATATTGTTACGACGTTTCTGCGCGTGTCTTCATTTAGAGCGGCGATAATTACGCGCAGGTTATCACGGGTACCTGTGCGTGTAATTGCGTCACGCATATCAGCGTCCTCGCTGTTCTAAATGAGAACTAAGAAGTTAATTGCGCGGACAGGAAGGAAAATCTTTGTTGACGATTTTGTACTTCGACTTCGTGTTTTTTGATAGCAAGAAGCGATTGGTAATCGTCTGGCATGTTTTTGCCAAATGATTTGACGAGAATTCTTGCTTTTAATCCACAATATTATTAACACATTTTATGCCGATCACGTAAAAGTACGTGTTTTTCATGTTGTCATTTAATCGCCGGTAACGTGAAAGAACACGCGTGTTTAGCTTGACACGTTACTAAAATTTCAAGCCTAAATAATGAGTATTTTTTCATTTATAACAATTTTTCTAAAGTGCAATTTTAAATAAAAATCTAAGAACAATGGCCGGCAGTTAATCAAGTCCCGTAGATGACAGATGCGGCGCAAAATGTGATAATACAAGAGTGTTTAATTGTAGTTAAATATTGCGCAACTCGACAGCTTAACAGCGAGAGCAATGAATTGTGATGTTTTTATCGTTTACATGTAATATTTAAGGACTTGGTTATTTATGTATAATAATAGTGAATTATATTTTTAGTTTCATTAAAATACGTTCTGTTTTACATCGATAAAATCTCAATCCGTTCTTATCTCGTTTTAAAACGGAACGAGATTTTTCACTACAGAGGTTCGTTTCTAATGCACGCATTCCTTTTTGTTTCAGGTAAGTCTAAACATAACGGTACACCATTGCTGCCGCCTATCTTGGTAACCGATTATAGTGAGTACATATACTTCATACGGTGAACTTGTACAATATACGATAGAACGGTAGCTTCCTGAATGTTGATCCCATAGGCACATATAAATGAATTTGATAAATCTTTAAGAACTTAGAGATACAAATATCGGAATATTTTTAACATTGTTTTTTTTTTTTACAAAGATGAAATCATAGTTGACGTTAGAATTTTCTTTGGAAATTTAATGAAATACACGCAATTTTTTATTTATTAAATTTTATACCGAATTTGTCTCTTTGTTTATACTGAATGTTTGTAAATAATTGTGCAAGAATTCGAGCTTCTCTGCGTTACTCTCCGTAAGCTGCTAAATATTTATGAGTGAATCAGAATACTGTAATCATACCTCGAGACTGATATCGCAATTTCTAAAGCAACAAAGAATCTATCGCACTTTTCAATATTTTTAAAGTTTATTTTTTCAATTAAATACCTACATTTTGTATCATCTTCTTTATTTTAATATTCAAATGAGAATACATCTCTAAAAACAGCCCTATTGTAGTTACTACTATATAAATACAACTCTTTTTCTATATTTCAAATATGGTAAAACTTGTAATATATTACTGACTAAAACTGAGAGTTTAGTAATTCCAACATGTTAGTCGATACATATTAGCATTGTTAGTGACATGTCACCCCGCGAATCATATAAAATGGTTATCTTTAACTCCATTTCTATCGACACCGTTTAGTAGCGTCTTGATTTCTCGCGTGTTCTGGTGGTGTGAACCAACAGCACAGGGACACGAAAGAAGACGACATTGAAACGGCTGCGAAGAGGTGAACTAACAGGATCGCAACAAGTGACCGACCGCTGCGCCCTCCTTCTATTATTTCCTCCCCCTCTCGTCCCACAACTTGTATTCCCGATAGTCTCTACCCCTCCCACGATGCTTTCTTCCTTGGTTATTGTATCTCTTCGTCTAGAGCTCCTTCGGTTTGCGACCCTTTCCTCTAACGCCGATTGTCTCAATCTTTCAACCATTCTTTGTCTCTTGGCACATGTGTTTGTCCACTTTGGATAAGCAGGAGGAAGTATTGACATAGGTGGTTGAGATGCTTGGATATAGTGCATTATTCCTTGGTAAAGATTTGGGGGTTGAATGACTATGTGTATGCGGAAGAAGAGTGAAGGGATGCAATAGGAAATAGCTGTGAAAAAAATTTGTTATCAATGAATGCCTCAAAAAATTTAAATATTTTCTGAAAAATTCACAGTAACGGTTTATGAGCAAGTATGAATATGGATACATTGTACAACTCGATCGTTATATAATATAAATACATACATATTTCCAAATGTTTCATCGGTGTATACATCAATCTACAAATGTAATAATGTGCTACTCCACCAATGCATCAACCTACTAATCCATTAATCTACTAATTTAGCAAGCCATCAATTTATCAACGTACTAATTTTCCAATTCACAAATCTACTAATCCACTAATTTACTAATCTGAAATGTACCAATCTACCAATTTACTAATATGTAGTAGTGCATCAATATATGAAATACCAAATTCTAAACATTTCATCAGATTTTTATAATACTCGCCATTATCACGTGGCAACTGGAGTAAGCAGCACGCGCATGTATCCTTCCGAACATAATCAGAGGAATGATCGTTGGAAAGTCGAGCAGCTCGCCCGCCACTCGCTGTCGCGTTTCCAAGGCAAATTTCTCGCGAATCGCCTAGTGGCGACAGTACAAGATACCAGCGGTGATCGCGGTCTCTGTTACCATGCCGATAGACGAAATCGAGCGTTTTCGATCGTCGCAAGCCACGGAGTAGTTTCGTAACGGTGTCACGTAATAACAACGAATCGACCTTCTCTTGAATAGCCACCCACCTTCACTCCCAGGACTCGTGATTATGCTTTTAACACATTCCCTATATTGAGGATAGTTAGTATTAATAAATTCTTCTTTAAGCGGAAGAAAGAAGTTGCAAAATAGACAGTATTTTGTGAACATTAAACAAACTAATTCTATGCAATTAATATTAATATAGTTTCTAATATAAAATTATAATTATTTTATTTGGGGTAAGAAGGTACTCTGCACGATAAGACTATAAAAGATCGACACTTAATAGAGTAACAGTTTTGCTGACATTCTGATCTTCTTTTACATTTGTCTTATGTAAAATATAATAGATTTTAATAATATATTATATCATTATAATTAATAACATAATAATCTTTGTGCTGATCATAGCGGGCCATCAGAACCACAATTCATTCTCCATGATGGCCAGTGTGTTAAACAGTGTTGTTCTAGAAACCCAAAAGGTTTCTCGACCGTGTAAAATCTGCAAATTTCTGGCGGAGTGCAGCATCCCTTGGGCTTCAAGTTAATTATACGAGTTTTATCGATCAAGGACAGGCTGGCAACGACCACCAGATGATAATCTCTTTGTCCATTGCAAATGCGTCTCAGGGACATGCTCGCGAATTCTTGGGCCACCGCGACGCTCGATAACGAATGCTGGGCTGTTTGCGATTTGCAGAGTTATGATGTCAGTTTCGCTGCCGGATTGTTTATCACTTTTGGCTGATATAGTATCTTTCCGTGATCTTTCTTCCGCTGATTTAGATTCTATGGTTAATTGTTAAAGTTATGACAAATGGAGATAGTTTTTTGGGGTTGGATATGTTACATATGTTGCTGCTGCATAATGAATACATGTCTTTTGATTAAATTATTTGGTCTGAAATGGCGTTTGAAGGTTTACCAATTGTTGAAGACTATATGTAGCCTCTGCAAAAGTATCAAATTTTATTTTTCAAATCATCAAAATGTTAATTTATAATGACAAGGTACTATCAGAAAATTGTACTATATTATTGCTAAGGAGAAAACGACCACAACTTGATTGCTGCTGATTCAATTGTGTAACAGAGTCCTCCTTTATTACAAATCAATCCCATATGAAAGTACTAAAGATACTGGGGTTTAAAGTAAGTTCTTCAATTGTGAGCATCATAGTTCGAAAATTTGAATACCTAATATCATTGAATATTAAGCTTTATATATTTGAAAAATTACTATTCAGATGATCTAAATAAATTTTAAGACATATTACACAGCATCTTTACCAGAAATCAAAGGTAGTGTAACAAAATTGCACTTCAGAGGTGAAAGTCTGAGTTGCATCAACATCACTCAAGCGTCGCAATAAAAATTCCTTCGCAAAGATAATCACAGCACATAGCATAATCCAGAAAGACCACATTACAATTGTTCTTCCACAAATCCGTGAATCTCAACACGCTACCGTGATATCATATTTCTTTCCTTCCATCGTAATCATTAGTTTCACAGAGATCAGTTTCCTTGATAATACCTGTTTGGATGCGTGATCTTTTCTTTCCAATTAGGAGGAGAGGCTATGGTTACACTTTTGCCTGCTCTCTGGCTAGCAGCAGGGTTATTTTAACGGTGTTCGATAACGTGTATCGTGCATCGATGTTGTTCTTGTTATGCTAAGGAGAAATGGAAAAAAGCGGAGACAGGTAATGGCTGGCTACCGCGGCATCACTCAGTTTCTCGCCCGCGCACCCTTTACCCCCCTCTATATCTGATTTCTGTAATCCTGGCTAATCACCCGTTCTCGACAATTGCAGGAACTTTTATGTAAATAGCGTAATGGCCAAGTAGAGAGCGGTTCGTGGGCCGAAAGCGAAAAATGCCTGTGTCGGTGGTGCCGCGAGGTGTTCGATCGCGAGCAACTACAGATTCAGGGAAGATTCTTGTGCTTGGAGTCAATGTTACAAGCCACGCAATGTCGAATAAATAACCCTAGTGATTTCAGAGGAATGTGATCTTATATCGTGCTATAACGAGCTGAGTATGAAAAGAGATTGGAATACAAATTTTTGAAACAGAATAGTGCGATATTTAGGTTTAGGTTTTGATGCCATCTTTGTCTCTGTTAGTATAAATGGGTTTACTAAATTCACTTTGAGTTCGAATTTTTCTCAACAAATTTCAAGTTACATTATTGTATATTAAAGATTTCTTAATGATGCTTTTGTTTTTTGCTTTTCAAGCTTCTATACTTTTTTAATTTGTCCTTTATATAAAATGTAGTTTTTAATCTAACAATGGTTATATTCCCTCGAAGGGTTCGACATTTTAAATTATTCTAATGGGATAATATAATAACCCGCTAATAAAAAATCTGATCTCGATCGGAAATTCAACGAACTCACATCGTTCACATCGAGGCGAATCGATCGAGAGCCAACGAACGCCAGGATCGATTGCCAACAGAACGCGGAATATTTTCGTGGGTGTGTTTTGGCAGGCACCCACCTTCTATTATATCGCGTTCAATTAAAATGAAAGCGGCAAAAAATGAAATCCCCCTGTCCGCCGGTGATCCAATTATCCTTTAATCGTATCCTACTCTGAATTGATCGAACGCTCAAAAGTTGCTTGTCGGTATCGATCCCTCCACAGAATGGGACTAACCAATACGAATTTAATAGACGACAAGAAAATTACAATAAATTACAAAACTAAAATAATCATAATAATTAATGAAATAAAGTATAATAACGTAGAGGACCATAATTACTGAGGTTAAAAATCAGAGATTAAAATCTTTTGTAGGATTCAATCCTAGTAGTAATTGATATAGTCATGAATCTTTATACTTTGAACTTTTTAAGACACTTATTCTTCTGACTATATTAATCATTTACAGTTGAAAGATGATCCTCAGTCGCCAAAATGAACCAATGTTCAAAGTTCTCGAGCGCAAAGGTTAAATTTCGCAATTATTATAAAAGCCGCTGACAAAATAAGAATTAAACATAACGTACATCTATACAGGTTTACTAAAGGTTACAACACAAGGTCTCAAAAAGTTTCTTCTACTGAATTGCTAAAATTAGGAAATTTCGTTAAGCTGCGTCTATACTGAAGCAACATCGAGCAACATTTTTTTGATGTTCCATGTTTCTTGAAGAAGTCGCCGCTTGTTGCCGATTGTTACCCCAGATTTGTTGCTTGTTTCCATTCGAATCGGTAAAGATCAAAGAAGAATAGGAAACATGCGGTAACACGGGACAATAGAAACAAATGTTCCTCCAGTGTGGATAGTTTGTTACTCGGTTCAAAAATGCATTGTCCCTGTCGACATCGACGCGGATAAAAGTATATGCAAAAATGTCGGTAATGATTTAATTTCTCAATTAATTGAACAATACAGTTTGCTTTCACACAAAGATTATAAATGCAGAAATGTTACAGAAAATTCTTGGAGTAAATAAGTAGTATAGTTAAATTTGATACAGTGCAAGTAAAAAGGAAAATGAAAAATCTGATTGCACGATTCTACAGAGAACGGAGAAGTTTGCAATCGGGAGCGGGAGCAACATTAAATGCTGCAACTGTAAGGGGCAAGTCTTCTTAACTTGTCTTTCAGTCTTTCAGCTCGCACCTCGGAACAAACTAACTTGAGTGTGGACGAGTTGGTGACAGCAACAAATGTAGCCACATCAAAACGAAACTCAAAATGTTTCTCGAATTATGTTGCTTCAGTATGGACAGAATGTTTCTATAAGTCACCATATGTTGGAAACGTTTTGGAATATGTACCAACAAGAGATGGCGAAACGTTGCTCAATGTTGCTTCAGTGTAGATGCAGCTTTAGCAATTTCCTCAGCATATTCCCAGCAACGTTCCTTCAGAATGGGGGGCTAGCGATCGAAGCCACGGCAGAGCAGACGAGGCAGGCCAAGCCGAGGAATGCCCCGAGGCTTTTGCTTAGGACAGTACCCGTGCGCGCGCGTTTTCTGTGCATTGCCGTCAGCGGCGTAACAACGCGATAAGTACAGCAGCCGAGTGGTAGGTACTCCACAAGATAGGCCGCGGCCGGCTTTCCTCCCCGGTAAATCGGAGTGGACTGTACGCGCGCTGCACGGAGAAAGGATATGCGGAAAGGTAGCGGTCTCTAACACACTCTCTGCATATCCTCGCTGCACTGTTCCCCTACTACTTCGTCTCTTCTCGCTCCTTTTTCCCTCATCCTCGCCCTTCGTTTCCCCACTCCTCTTTCGTGGTCCCTGTCGACGAACTCACGAGTTCATAGACAAGGACTCGGTGTTGTTCACCGCAGGTGGGACCGTCGAGAGAGCGAGAACAACGATATTGGACGGAGAAAAGTATATAAGGTAGAATCCAGTAGTAGGGACAACCAGTAAGTACTGGAGGGGTGAAAATGGCGGAAGAGGGGATGTAACGTTAGAGGGGGTGTGATAGCGTACTGGTGGTGGGGTTACTGAGAGGGTTGAAGTGGAGTAGTGGGAGACATGGAAGCTCCAAACGAGGGGGAATGAACGAAAACGTGTAAATGCGTGTGCAATACTGTTAGAACGCGCCACGACGCGCCTGTGTGCGGTTGCATGTATGTTCTGCTCACGTGTGAGTCAGCTTCCTGTATCACCGGTCGAGTCGTTCCGTGCATATTGATATTTTCGGTATGGCGGGCACTCTGCGCTTCTGCTGCGCTCGCCGTCCCGATGGCAAATCATCGCAAATTTTCCTCGAGCTTCGACATTTTGCCAAAGGGATACTGTTATAGGTCTGGTGTATGTAGGGTAGAGCGATTACTCGAATCTCGAGGATTGCTTATGGAGGTTGAAATATTGATCCTGATTGGAAGATTCGAATAGACCGCGCGAAATTGTTGGAGACATTCTGCAGTTGCGCATGCGCGGAGTAATCTTGTATGATTTTGCTGCGGCAAGTTAAAAGTGGTTTAAAGTATCAGTAGAATTCTTTTCAGGACTTAAAGTCCCTTCTCCTTTGTGTGTTTTTTTTGTTTCGCTGAAGATTTGAGTGGCATGGTTATAGTTTTTTTTAAATAATATGAATCCTGTCGTTTTTTATTTTAGAGAAGGTACTTTCCATATAAATAGATGAACTCTTAACGATATTATCTTAGGAATTTCGTAAATCTTTTTTTTATTACTATTCGCTATAGACAACGTTCTTCCATGAGATGTGCAAGTGAATTTTCACCGGTGGAGGGAGTTAATTCTCGCAAAGAATAGAGCTTAATTATAGTCCGATATCCGGGTATTGGGAGTGTGCCCAATAACGTTGTTTTACCCCCGCTATGGTTAATGGCGAATATTTATGCTTTACCTATTTTACAAGCTGCCATTTTCATGCTGCGCACCTAATAGCGTATGCTCCGTTCGCCAATTGGCCGGTCGTATTTAAGGATCGATCATTTTAGTGCAATTAACGCGATACTGTTCACTGAACCTGTTCATCAAACTTGTCAATAATTCATCCTATTACCGCATGAAAATTTATTCTTTCTTCTAATTTATTCTGTCACACACATATGTCTAAAAATAACCTGGGTATAATTTTTTATATTCTTCACCTTGTTCCAAAATGAACAGGTTTTAATCAAGATTTAGTAGCGATGAAAAAAGTAACTAAACTTTACGATTATGTATTGTAACCAAATAGCTGTAATATAAAATAATCCCGTACTAGCTAAAGAAAGAAAAAAATTAAAATTGTGGTGTAAAAGATGAAAGCACAACCAAAATCATAAAGTCACAATTTAGTAATAATATCCGCATTTTTTATTGCTATACAGGACACATATTTGTTACGATGAATGGTTGTGTTTCTATCGCCATTCATACGTGTTTAGGTTTAGCAAAAGGGTTAACAAAAATTACTTTAACTCCAAGTATACCATAACAAACATACTAATCACTACCTCTTCATTTCTATTTTACCTCATATGCGTTTTAACACGCATGATCCGTATCACAATTCCCAAAGAATGGCAATAATAGACATTCAAAAAATCATTTATCCTTTTTCCTTATTCAAACGCACCCCATTGCTTCACTCAGTGGATTCCACATCGAGTTACCTTGACGATGGCTTCCATGCTGACGCGTTCCTATGACGTGCAGATACGTACAGACGTATTAGAAATGGCAAACGCGGGTATAGAGAGAGGCCATCGTCCACCAACCCCTTCCTCAGTTCTTCCATACTCACGCTGTACCATCCATACCATGCTGTTGTGGGTTTTCGAGGTACTCTCTCTTCTGTTCCATCAAACAGAGCAGAGAGAAATAAATGGGATGAGGATGGATGGAAACGAGAGATAGAGCAGGTCCACGAGCCATTTGTCGAAGGCTACCTCTAGAGAGCCGCAATTATTTTACTTTCGTTGCAAACCACCCGTGTCTCATGGAACTCTGATCGAACATGCTAATAGTTAGGGATAAAGTACGATTTGTTGCAAATTTGTGGCGATCTTGATGCCTTTGCGCACGAATTGGAGACAAACCATGTCGCCGGCTGAGCTATCGTTGAGCTTTCTACTTGACGCGTAAGATAACTCGCATTCTAGCAAATTTTTCTTCGCGGATCGATTGCAGTCCATTTGTGGCATATTGTTAATTGTGTTAGGAATTAATTTCGAAGGAATTAGTTATTGTAGCATAATTTTGAGAAAGGATTTGGAGTATATAAATAATATTTTATGAAAACTTCGGTAAATAGTGTACTGGCCTACTTTTGTCGCATAACTGATACAAAATTTTGCAATTATAGTTGTAGCAAATGATTGATATTAAAAATCTATAATTAATTACTGTTAAATACTTATATTACAAGAATGAAATACAGTACAAATAAAGCATTTAATATACAATCTCTGTATTATGTCATTCAGCGTATTCTCATTCAACTTTACATTTTAATCGTACAAATAGAATAATAGACACTGTACCTCTTCAATAATTCAAAAAAAAAAAAAAAAAATTATACCAAGACTATACAAACAATGGCTAAAAAATTAAAAGAAAGTAGATGACATTTTTATCTTTAAAACAAAAACACTTTTAATTGTTTCCTTTCTTTTTATATTCTTTCTATTTAACAATGGACGATGATCAGTTACACGTTTCCCTGCTTTATTCGTATAGTTTTGCGTTACTGATCATTGTCATCGTCATTACGTTTCGAGTGCTTTTTTGTGTGCATATTTTTTTTCGATACGAAGAGCAGCGCGCTTGTAGCGGTTTAACCGCGCCTCCACTCTCGGAATGTTCGTGGCGGTAAACATTGACCTCGTTTGCAACTGGCGACACGGTGGAAAGGCGCTTGAGAAAGAAACCTCGACTTGCCCATTTTGTCGTAATATCCTGGCCATTGTGGAGTAACGCTGGGACGTTCCTCGCACGCAACGTCACTGTACATTGCCGATTCTTCTGCCTGCTTTTAACCCTTTCGCTGAATTGCCCGTATGTCATACGGGCACGCCGCCTGGGACCTCGATGATTTGTCCGTATCTAATACGGGCCACTGAAGTCAGTGCGGTGGACTCTATTTTAAAATGTAAGTCTGCTTATGGCTTATACCATCTTTTCTTACTTCTTGTTAGTATCATAATGCAGATAAGAAAGTGGACATCACATATAGCATATCCGGTTGCCTTCGAAGTCCAGAGCGATCTGTTTCGGGTATCAAACGAATTGATTCAACGTACAATGTGCGAAGTAGAATAAATATTTTTTCAAGTATACAATTCAGATTATTTATATACAAAATGAATGATTCATACATTGAGTATACGAGTATTGAAAATATAAATAGTGATTGTAATGATACAGTTATAGGGAGTTAAAACTTTTAGCTTGTTATACAAATTTATACAAAATATTGTAGACTTTGTGAAAAGGGTAGTTTTATCTATTTTATTATGTCAATTCATCTTCTTGCGAATCATTCAATTCCTCATTAGATAGAATACTATTTCTTCAGAGAGTTCCCATTAAGGAGCGTTACTTAAACAAGTCATAAAATCCTGATGTACTACGAATGAAGAAACGAAAAGAAAAATAGATACAAGAGGTTTTACTGTAACGTTTCTTAACGTAGGTATTGATACAAAATTAAAAATCACTATTTGTGTGAATATATAAGCGGTCCCACAATACGCGAACAAAACTGATAGATACACAAATCAGGTGGTTGCGAACTCTTCCTACGCTCGTTTCCCTCGTTTTCTTACTTTGGTAGTCATTATCGCCGATCGATGCGGAGTTATGAAGTTCTAGTAGCGATCTTCATGAGTCGATTGAAGCAACTCGACGAAATCGAGGGCAAACGAGCTGCTGTCGCGAAATATTAGCTTAGATGAACCTCGTCGACATCATTTTAAGCGATACCCGCATGCGTGCGATCGAAATACTAGAATTTATGACTCTGGTAACTCGGATAACGGAAGAAACTGCCCCTTGAAATATTTTTTATTTTATTTGTACTAAAATTAAAGCTATGTATGTATAACCTTGTTTATATAACGAAGAGCGGGTATAAAGAAGCGTGTAAGTTCTATATGTGTCTTCTATATTAGTACAAGTCGCTCTTCGGTGAAAATGATTAAAACTTTGTGGTACTAAAATAAAGATATCGTAAGATTATATAAAACAATATGATAGGTGTATAAAAAAATGTATATCTTGATTAGAATTGACTTAAATTTTGCGTAAAATATACAAAATTCGCTTTGACAGTCAACGTTGCTAATATATTAAAATGTATGCTGGAAAAAAAGCAGAGAAATTTGAAGTTCGGAAGCGAATACTTGGGGCAGACTAGAAGAAATGCTTCGGCCATCTTTGCGGCCATCTTCCGCTATCCGGGTCACGAAATTCGCGCTACATCTACCGCCAGGCCCTATCATCGGCATCGCTCTCCTGTCGATACTCGGCTAGGGGACGTCAGGGGATTTGGAAATACTCTGCTCCGCTGCTTTCCTTCCCCTTCTCGACATTTATCCGAGAACATGTCAGCGAGGATTCTCCTACGTTAAATCTTGCCCTCGACGCTGATTAACAGCTCTTGGATTGGTCTTTATACGAATCTCTACGAAATGGTACTTTGATTCGAGAGATCAAGATCAGTTAATTCATTATTCAAATATTTACGAAAATTAAGAAAGATTTTGGTAATATTGCGTAAAATGTCAAGTTCCATTTGTTCCGAGTACTTCGTAGAACTTCGTTGTTGCATTAGCTAGTTTAATCCTTTAAGGATTATTAGACATTTCTATATCTATTTAGTACAAATACTTATATTTCTTAAATACTTATATTCATTGAATTACTTTGTCCGAATATTTTTATCGGGAACTCTAGAGAAAATACCTATAATCCTTAATTTGAGAAAAAAATTAAATAACGATCTGATCGTGTGTCGTATGAAATAGTTGTTGTTTCAAAAGCAGTAACATTTTCTATATAAAATGGTTTCAACATTTTAATTGATCCACAAATTATTGACGTGAATCTTTTGTAGAAGAATATCGAGAAGAACAAATAGCCTGTGGGTGGTTTATGATACCTCGTAAGACGCAGGATCTCGCGCGAACTCGTACGAGTATCATCTATGAAATATCAGACTTGACGGATGCATTTTCATAATGCGACTCTCGAGTAGTCTCGTCACCAAGCGAACGGAGAGAAAGAGATAGAGAAGAGTTGCTACGATACACACCATCTGTTGGATATTTTATGGTACCGCCCACGGTTTTTCAGTTGGCCGGTGCACTTTGTACGCGCGAATTTCTCGCTACAGCTTCCGTGACCCAAAAAGGTTCGCGCCGTTGCATTTTCCTCTGCAAGCCTCCGTTGTTGATCGTCCTTTCCGACGAATAAATTCCTGCTTTTTCTTGCCGCTAGTTTAGGCGAACGTTCTTAAAAGCGTGTTCGTGTTTGTCTATTATTAGTAAATTATTGGAAAATTCGATGGACTTAAGTGGTTTGGAATTTTTGTCGGAACGAGTAACTCTACGCGATAGAATATCAAAGTATATTACGAATATTAGAGCAAAATTTTAGGGTGAGTCAATCATCCAGAGTAATTAAGACTCTGTTGGTCAATTTTGAAGAACAACACGTAGATCGCTATTTTTTTAATCTAATAGGACTATTGATCTATATACACGCGTATTTCGAAATTTAGAAGCTTACGATAGCGTACAAAGCGAAGTGTGACAATAAGAATGGTTGCTGCATGGCGCGTTGCCCATCAGACAACTATCTTTTTGCATCTTCGAATCATCGTTATTAAAAAACAACGCGAAATCAACATTCTCTATTACTCTCCACTTTATGAACATCCAATTTTGAAACTTTTGAATTAACTTCTGATTCCAAAATGTTCTGTATATGTGAAACTACAGACACTCGTGGCGCAAATTAGTCGTGTTCTAACGCATTTTGACATCGAACGAATCGAAGATTTTCCTTCGATCGTCTAAGATATAATTTAGTGGAAGCGTCGGCACGGTGCGTTGCGTATAAACTGCTCGTAAAGTGTGGCGACACGGTTCTCGACCGGTTGCAGCTGCACGTGTAATCTGATAATGCAGGTGCAACGAGCCGACGACGTTGATGACGATATTAATATAGAGAAATTATTGCGAGCGACAAGCATTAGCGTCGATTCATTACTTACCATGCCGCTTTTACGGACTTTACCGTCGGCTCCGTGGCAATTATTCGGGGAACAGGCCGTGTCCGGCGGCTGTCTTTTCTCATACATACACATGTGATCGTTCTGGATTTATTTGTTTCGATCCGCGATTACCGAACGATTATCTCTTCAATGTTACGTTGGTAATTATTGGCATAAAAAGAACAGGATGGAAATAGATTGACATTTTTATGTCTCGAGCGGGTGTCCAGAAACATCCATTATCGCAACGCCGTTTGACATCACCTTTTAAATGTCAAACAACACGTATGAAATAACTCAACAAACTTGGAAGGATCGTGAGCCAAAGTCAAAATGTTAGTATTCGTAACTTTCGGATTCAAGTTGTTTCCTAACGTATCATACATTGCACTCTTAGTTGAATTACATAGGTGTAATTTTAAGGAAATATTGCAGTATTTTCACATTAGGACATGACTTTGATCCTGATGCTTCAAATAAGTACAAATTTATATATTGGTGGGGCTGTGAAACCTTGAAAACTTGCTATAATTGAACTGAATGTGAGCACAATTGAATTTGGCGATTTGTATGCCTAAGCGGATAAGCGAAAACATGGCGGGTGTGTCGACCCCCGTCACTCTACAAATAGCGAATATTCAGGCTACTAGTCCTACGATTCGCTATAACATTTTCAACGTTTTATTGCTCTTTGTCTCCCTTCATTAACCTAATTGATCGCGATCACAAGTTCTCTCATTAAAATTGCCTGCTCGATGATAACGTTGTAGACTAATCTAATAAACTCTGCAAATTTTATTCCCCATTCTTTGATCTGAAGTCTTGAAATTTTACTTTTGTTCGACCGAAGCTATACATACTGCCAAGTAATATTTCGAATCAATACACCATCCAATCTTTTAAACGCCAACTTTTGAGACATCCTCGTCTGATCTACATGTAAAAACGCGGGAAGGGAAGCAGCTCTTCTTAACGATTGCAATTTACAAACGTTTTCGCGGTGTCGACGAACACGAAGTATACATATTCAGCACTGGTGATGCGTGCAGCCGCCTCATTATCAACATCCCGGAAATCTAGCGCGTCGTAAACAGGATTATATGAAGGCGCGTAACCTACGGAATCATCGCCGAATCGCAGGTTAAAAGGAACAAGGATCGTAGGTCAACCGAACGATACGCCCCATCGATTCACCTGTCGGTGCATCTTAACTGCATCGTTAGAAACTCTCGTTAGCATTCGCCAATGATGCACGCATGTATATTGAAATTGAACAGCGGGATTCGTTGATTATCAGAATTCTTACCAGGGTGAAGTAGTAAAAGTTGATTAGCTGGACTTGATTTAAGGTACAGTATGCGAGGAGTTGAGACCAGGTGTTATTGCAAGGTTTTAGTATAGTTGCGATTAGATTCGTAAATTTGTTTTACATACGTGGATTTTCATGCTTAGGTGAATGGTAGATAATCGAGAATTGCAATAAGTATATAAGTATAGTTCGATATATCTTCTAGTAATGATATAAGTTTTCGGTCCGGATATTATTATAAAGATTTGATTTACGTGTGATTAGAGTTGTGAGTTTTTAGATATCTGCGGATTTTTATGGTTCGGTGATTGGTAGATAGGAAGGGATTGTAAAAATATGTACTTGCAATGATGTTTAGTTAAGATATGCAGTACCAATCAAAAGTTTGGAATCGCTTCGCATTCTAAGCAATATAAAAATGGGGAAAAGGAATTAAGAAATATGTTACCTTAGAAACTTCTTCAGTTAAAATACTAAAAAGATAATGGAAATATTCATTTAATTTCGATCAGCCTGCCGTACGATTTTACGATGCCTATTAAATCCTATCATTCTGCAAAGATGACTAATTTTTCAAATCCGGAAAGCTGTGAAACTCGGCAAGGATTTTTCGTAGCTTTTAGCAGTTTTCGCCGGTGAAACAATGCGGAGCGTCGCGAAAAAATCGTGGAAGATTGATGTCGAGGTTGCTCTCGCAGCGTGGCCGATCCATTACGCGACACCGTAACATCGTTTCGAATTTTTTGAGCTACACTCTAGGTTACGTTTTCCACGCTCACGAAGGATACCTTTTTTTCCTGACATTAACGCATCGCGTTCGGCAGAGATATTTCGTGCAAACAGCGAAGCGAACAGGAGGATCACCGGATACGATGATGGACACTTAGCAGCTTCAGAGATATTTTCGATAATTTTAAATGGAAGAAATAAAGAGTAAAACGAAATTTGTATAGTTGATACAATATTTTCACTTCAACTTTGGCTTTTTGTAATAATTGTAGATAACATATTAGGCAGGTTAAATAGGTAGCTAAAACATGAGAAATTGATTTCCAATAATAGTAACTTGATTGTGCAACTTAAATTCTGAGTTGGGGCTCCAATTAACTACTGGCTTTCTATTCGCGAAACTGGTTACCGTTAGGTGCAATATTTAAAATTCTATTATTGTGCAAAAGTTTATTATCAAGTCAAAGTTATACCTCGGTACATTTTTTGATGAGTTTGAAAACAATAATTAATGAGATGATATATGAAGGAAAGTTGCAAAATTGAAAGCAGTTTTTCAATTTAAGCATGGTATTTATTTTAATATCCTGTTCTACAGCTATGATCGCCTTTATCGTTATCATTGTTATTGCCCCATAGTAGGGAAATCTAGGGCAAAATGAAACACTTAGGATTTAATAACGCACAGCAGTCTTGCAAATTCCATAGAATTCTAGTTTCTCTTTCAAGAACCAATCTCATCTTCGCATAGCAAAAGGCCAGGCAGGAGACATGCTACCACTTCGCATAAAGTCTACAGTATCATTCATAGTTATTCAAACGATAGAGATTTTATATCTTAGTTCGATTTTACTGTAAACGTTGTGCAAAATTCCTATACGACTACTATTACCACAGATTACTCTCTATTAGAATAGTTGACACTGTTTCTACTATCGGTTGATTATAATCGTATCTATGTATCTCATTCTTAAACTGTTCAACTAATACCTGATCGACTTTCCAAGTCATTGGAACTATGAGTCGTGTATATACGGTAGTCAGCACCGGTGAACCAGGAACTTCGCAGTCGACAAAGTGTTAACATTTCCAGGCGGCGTGTTTCTGAGCGAGCGTAGGCAGAACGGCACGCAAATCCGCGAGCTTGCGCTCTCTCGTTTCGTTTGCAGGAAAAAAGAGCATCGACCAGGGTGCTCACGGGTGCTCTCGGCCAAAGAGAGAGAGAGAGTAAGGGAGTAACGAAACCAACGTATGAAGGAGAAAAAAGGACAGTTTCGACGGTGAAGCTCTCCCGGAGAGAAGAATTGGTGGTGGTACGCGCGTCTGCGAAAAAGCAGCGAGCAGAAAAAAAGAGAAAATCCTCTCCAAAAAAAAAAAAAAAGAAAAAAAAGAAAAAAAAAAGAAAGGAGGAAACGTGCCCAATTTCACTGGGGAATTGTTACGAAGCTCCTCGCCCGCCTGTTTGTCCTGCCGATTCGCTGTAATCCGCCGTTCAATTTTCATTACCGCGATTTGTTTCTGGTCCACGTCAGCTGTGCCTTCCACCCTGTAGCCAGGAGATTTTTGGACGTTCGTTGGTAACGTTCTACTGCGTTTCGATTTCGTTTGGATACTGGACGAGATGTTGTGAAGTGCAGGATTTGACGAATGGGAGGGTCTTTTTAGATTCAGAGTAAATTGGTTTCGAGTAGACAATGGTGGAGTCGAGTAAAATGGTTAAATAGTAAGCGATTTAAACGTAGAACGCAGGAGGCCACGATTAATCCTCAAAAACAGAAGCTATTGTTAATTAGTTCTTACGCTATGAGCATTAGATTGGTCAAAAAGTAGCGTAGGAATTTTCAATAAGAAATAATAGCCATTTTCTTTAAGTATAGGAAATAATCGTTTTTGATGCATGGAGAGAATATTGTATATTACAATAATTTTAGGTATATTTCATAAGTTAATAGCAGCGCTTTGTTTTTTGGAAATGAAATCGGCATTACTTACTGCAGAGATTCAACATTAGTTTTTGGTCAACTCAATATTCTAGCTGTTATAACCACATTATAAAAACGGAGCGATACGTAATGAAAGTAAATCTTCATTAACGTCTGATCCACTTATTTCGCGTCTATTACTGATAAACTATTTTTCATACGAAAAAATGTTCCAAACAAAGTCATACGGTACTAAAAAAGTTATATGATACGATAATCAATAGTTTGCTACTTCACTGTTTTATCGTCATATCATAATTTTTACATAGCAAACAGTTAATGATTTAAGGTGGACGAGCTAGGCTACTTATTTCGTATAATCCAATTATACTTTTAGATCAGTAGAATTTATTTTTATGTTGCACTTTACTAGAATCAGATACTTTTACCATTGTGTGCTCTTATACGCGTTTCCAAATACACGAATGATCGTTGAAATAGATTGTTAAAAAGTTACATAATTGTAATGGTTATACAATCGATGTAAAGTGTAGATCTTTAGAAACACAATAGAGGAGTTAATTTTATTTGGTGTCTAAATTTTTATATGTATTTTGTACTTTTTTCCATAACCGTTACTATGGTTTATTCCCATTTCACTTAATTTACAAGCATATCTAGTAAAAATTCCACAAAAGAGACACAATATAACTTTGAATAAAAACAGAAATTCCTAATTTCAGTCTACTAGCACTTTTAATTTATATCAATTTTTGTCATCCAATTGCTAAACATTTTTAAAAGCGCGCAAAAATAAATTTATATTTTTGTCACAAAAAAAAAAGACGGGTGAATATTTTTTTTGTTTTAGTTAATGTTTTAACACCGTTAAATACGGTGGAATGAATCAACAGTGAGAGAGCAACTTCGAAAGGTTCTCGATTATTCGAGAAACTTGGCACTTAGATCCTCTCAGGCGACGCCTTTTGCGCTCCCATTTCTTCGATGCACTTTCTTCGCTGATCTCCGTGAAAGTCGAGAGCAAATTACGTCGAGGCGAAACCTCGCGTCGAATTAGAACCATCCGGAACGTCAAACCTCTCCGAATACTACTTCCGTTTCCCCCCCCCCCCCGATGTTTTCTTCGCAAAATAAATCGTTTTGTAAACAATTTTGTAGTATACCGTTGATAAATATTAATATACAAATCTTCACCAGGACAAACTTCGTCCAAATATTATTCACTGCTCTATCACAACTATTTTTACATTTCCCTCCTTTTTTGAATAAAGTTACTACTGTATTTTTCAAACAATGCATATTTAATTGCATCGAATATAATATATTTAAGCAAGTTTGTCGGGATGTTACTTACGTTAGAGTCAATTTACATGAACCAGATATGTCAAACAAAAATAGCTTTCAAGCTGTAAAGGGTAAAAAAAAGGTATGACACTTTGTTCACGAAAGTCGATTAAGTTTTTCGTTTCGAAGCATAGGTAACCATTTACTTACGTTACATAAAATCAGTATAATAATACACAACATTCGAATACGTATGTATGGTCAAGAATTTTAGATTTTCTGTGGAGCCAGAAAGTAGAAGCTATTGTTGGGTTCATATGTATGTATACATAGTGCAGATTGCGAAGCGTCTCGTGAAAAATAAATGACATTTTGTTTTAGAATTAGAAGCTTGGAAACATCATGCAGTGAAACTAAAGAATCTTCATATAACTTTAACCGTTGACGAATCTTAAAAAAGAACCGTTGATTTTTTCTAAAGAACTTCAATTCTTGGAATTTTTATAGTTGAAATTTTCACGTGCAAATTGCATCAAACTTTAAATTCCAACACTTGAAATTTTCGTAATGTGAATCATTAGAAACAGAATGCAATTTTTGCTTCTTACTAGCATCGTTAACTATTATCAAAGTTATTTCGCTTACACTTCTACAATTTTAAACCTCGAGAGTTCCAGTTCATTTTCGCGCGATTCTTACTTATTTTACGCAATATTCCCAAATTATTTTATAGAATATCATTTCCAATCATCTACTCTTGCTAATTTATCTGTAGAACGTACAATTAGATTAGCAACCCTTTTAACCAAAAATCCATTATCCTACAATTACAACAACTGAATACTTATAATTTTCATATTCTGGTTACGAAACGAGCTGTAGAAGTGCCATTACTATTTCTTTCGCCTCCGTAGTACAAGGTATTCGCGACGAAGGTTGTTTGTAACGGAGAGGTAATAAGTGGATCGTATTCCCGGCAACATAGCAATTCTCGGTTCGAAGACTCGATTTAGCGAATAGACAGAGAGGGACGAACAGGAGGATGAGAAAGAGTGAAGTGGGGGGCACACAGGACGATCCAAAGGGCGGATTTGCAGCGGCCGTCACCTGCAATTAGGCGAACGGTCGCCGCACAACAGCGCGCCTGTACAAGAACGCGCGGGCGCACTGGACCTGTGTTTCGACGATGCGCTTCTGCTTAGGGCTGCTCGCTTCGGCGCAGGCAATTTCGGCTTTGTCATGGTAATTTCCCGCTCGCACGAAATAATACCACGACAGCCAACCAGCCAGCGACCGCCAGGCAATTTTTGAATATGCCCACGATTTTCTTCATTCTCTGTGGAGCTGGTTCTCTGCATCGATTTCTTATTCGTCGAGCGATGAAACTCGTTTTTGGGGGATGATTATGGTTTCGTTTCTTTGATTTTTGGGTCTTTTTTGAGTGGTGTTGAGGGAATGAGCGAGTAATGTGGTATTTTTTGAGTTGGAAGCGAGTTGGAAGAAACGGGAGTTTAAGGTAATTTGGATGATCAATGGTGTGGTTGTACGTGTGAACAAGGTGATGGCTGAAGAAATATGTGGTGAATGAGAAATTAAGGTAAAGGTGATGGAAATGAATGAGTATTGTATGAAAATGTGAAGAACTGGAATAGGGATGATCAGCAGCAGTAGAATACCAACAAAGTAGATCAAGGAATTCTTTCACCTCCTCTACTTACCTTTCAACATTCATTTAAAAATGTAGAACAATTCTTATACCTTCTTTAATTTCTCTCCAATACCATTGCCTGCTCTGTTCCTCAATTTTTATGATATATTACTGAATTTCCCTTCAGTTCTCCGCTTTAAAACAATTCTTCCACCTCACTTAATTTCCCTTTAATTCGTAAACCTAAGATTTAAGTCTTTGCACAAAATTGTAATTCTTGCTTCCTAAATTTGTCAATTTTTAGAACTCTTCTCCGCTTAAATTTAAATTAACAATATTCCCACACATGGGAATTATTCTATTCTATTCTACATTTCCACTAAATACCAATACTTATCTTGGACCAGTCAGGATTCAACTACTCGCTTATCTAACACGGAAGATGACGCGACTACGTCGCCGTTTCGTCGCGCTAGAAAGTTTCTGACTTGACCATTTGCGAAAGATGGACAACGGAGAGCGAGGAGGGGTGGAATACGCCAGCCGGCATCGATTAAGCAGGGAATTTCGATTGACGTACTTAGCCCGTTAATTAATTGGTTGCCAGTATGTAATTCAGCGCTTCCGCATTCTAGATCACGATTGTATCCCATCGCACTGGCATTCTTGTCCGCATACCATCGAATGCCGCGGATGTTTCTTACACGCGCCGCGCACCATTCGATCGAGAATCGAATTATGTCTTCAAATACGGCCAACAATCATCCGTTTGTTTGCTGCATGGTAATAATTCCGGGCATAGTTTCCCGTTTTGGAGAAAGAATTCCTATGTTTACGATGATGCTAAGCAGAATGATACAGATTTTCGATTCTTATTTCATTATGATATTTCGTGGAATTACTCCTTTGTGAATTATGAAAATATATTATAATAATATACCGCAAAAGGTCAGATCATGTACCAAAATCATACCTATATCAATATCAAAATCAATAATCAACCCTAATAAATACTAAGTACATTTTCCGATAACAGCATCATTTACACCGATAATTAATCAACCCTATTAAAAAAAAGTATTCAGAGAGGTACTTTGAAAAGTTTCACGTTACAATAGCACATTAAGATTTGAACACGAGCTTCATCCAGAAATCATATTCCGAAATCTTGTGGCTTAAGATATACGTAGTAGTAGAATATTATTTATCATAATTGGTACGTTCGAAAAACCAGCAACTTCTATAACGATGAACTATATATTAGAAGAATCAATCAGCCCAACTTCATGCTCCGTGCATCTCTTAATTTACCAGGTTCTAAAGCGGAATGTCGGATTTGCGTCGTGGGTACAGATATTTTCGCTAGCAGCCAACGTGAAAATGTATTCGGCGTGGTCGTCGCCGAAGCCTGGCCGATAGGATCGATAGACGCTAGAAACGCAGCCAGCCAGCCAGAGCAAGCCTCTGCATCTCCGGGTCGCCTGGAAACTGGCTGCGCGATTCTGTGTCAGAGCGGCACCAAATGTGTATAGAGGTTGGCTAGCGCCATATTATAATCGTAATGGGCGATACTAGCGCCAAAGATACCGTAACTCGACCGAGGCAGCATGTGGACATCCGTGGTCACTTCGAATCTTCATTTTAGTAGACATTTTTTTAATTCTATACCGCTTCTCTAATGAGATTACACAGGACCCCTGTTTTCATTTTGTTTCTATTTTAAAGGAAAGTAGAAGCGTATTTCTTCAACTGGTAACGGAAAGGTTAATATAGTTTCGAAATATAGTTTACCGTTCTTTTCTAAATATATAACAAATATTAGCTTCGTTTTGTAAGTGTATAAGGTTAAGGAATCGTCCATATTAAATAATCTCTCTAAGCTCCCGATCCAGCATTGCATATACGCAGGATGCGAAAACGAGCTATACGCTGTGAATCGAAACGATTCGTCTGTGCCTCCTCTTCTTCAACGGAAAATTTTCTCATTCGTGGCAAACGGGAGAACAGGATGGGGTCGAATCTGCTCGTCCGAGAAAATCGTATCTTTGTGATCGATCGAGAGAACCGAATATCCGGCGACGTTTCTTGGTCACTTCTGACGAGCCGACTGTTCAAATGCACGGGACACGTTCTTTTTTGCCTCATTCAGGGGTGATGTAATCCGGGACCAAGTATTACCGTGCGAAGTGTGCTCCCTAATCGACTTATCGTCTTAGCGTAATCGATTCAAGCGATCCCTGGTGCATAAGTCGAAGAAGGCACAATGATGAAGGCAAATGGATCGCGTTCGCTAAACGCGAATAGAACGATTTAGCTATTGGTCGGTTTGATAGTGTAGTCATTTAATCGATGCTAAGCAAGCGGGCAGAGGCGAACGAGGAAGCTGACGAAACTCATGGAAATGAGAAGTCTGTCTGCGTGGCGAACAATACCGTCTGCGATTGTAACTGATCGGGCCATCGAAATCAAGATCGAAGCTTTCCTTTTGATTCTTTGTAGTTACGAAACATCAGTTGATGATCTTGAGAACTTCGCAAGTGATCGATTGCGCATGTCGAGTGAGTTATCTCGGTTAAGATCCATGGGATCCCTCAGATCTTAGGGTAGCCCAAGGCCCTTGGCTTCCTTTGGACTTTCGAATAGCCCAAAGTCTTTAGGAAGAACCTTTGGGTATCCAAAAGCCATGTAGTTTTCTGAATCCTAGGAAATTCTAAGGTTGTACAGTAGTAGTAATTGATCTAGAAACCTGTGTGGTAGAATTGTACGACTGCTGAATTGTATCGCAGATTTGATTTAGTAAAGAATATATATTTTATTGAAACTTCGATTAACAGAATGATGTATGTTTATTGCACCAATGATACAGTGTAGTCGGATGGAAAAATAAATGGATATATATCTAAGTAAATAAATAACTTTCGCAATAATACTGAATTAATATTGATATAGTATTGATTATTATTGCATCGTCTTCAATGTTGAAAATTTTAATTAAATTATTAGTATAATTTCCAATTTCACTTTATCGGTTTCGCAATTTTCTGACTGACTACCTTTACTATTAATAATGTAGCAATTAACAATTAACAAATTTTCTTAAGCACAAAGATCTAATTAAAGCATTTTTCTGTTACAGGTGAGTAGATCATGGGTATGTGGAATCTATACTGATGTAGTGCCATTGGTAAGGTCAAGTCATATACGGACTGCGGATATTCATGCATTTATGCGAAATTCAAACACGTAAAAAAGCTCGAAGTGCGTGTAATATGCAAAAATATACAAATTATCTAAAAAGGTAAAATACGCGTTATGATATTTGAAAAGTGAAACAAATTTCTATTTACATTTGATTGCTTCGGTTGCATTTACCAAAATATGAATTTAAAACATCCGTAGTTGTACATTTCTGATTAAGATAATCTTACTATTTTTACTACTTTTACAATTGCACTCCTTTTGTAAACTAACTTATTAAAATTAAAGTTCCTCTAATTACGTCAAACAGTACACTTGTTAGCCGCGACTATGACTATATAGAATATACGCGTGTGCCATGATAAGTGTGTCATAGTAAACCGTTAAGGAAGTCTAATTTCGCCGTTTATCGTAATAAATTAAATGCGCCAATTAAACTGTCGTGACCATCGGAGTATGGTGCATCGAACGGGTCAGGAAAGGAATAGAAGGACGATGCGTTTCTACATAGTAAATCATCTGCTTCGACAGAGCGTTTCATATATCTGGGAATTGCTGGTGCGCCCAGCAACTTTCGCAATAGTGAGAGGCGTGTGCCGTTGCACGTAGCTTTTGATCTTCATGTGTATATACAGGCAGCTCTTGTGCCTCATGTCACCATTGCGTAGCTGGTCTTTGGGCCTTGTCACGCATTTCCAATCCCCGCCACGTCTACGCTGTTACAAAAATATCTGTACAATACACGGTTCAGCTACTAACTGTATTCAAGATTTTCTTTCCTCCGTGATGCAGAAATTTCTCATATAGTGATCCGATTATTTACTAAATTTTTTTAAAAATAACTATCTTACTCGTTTAACGCATTGTCGATAAGAAACACGAATCGGCGTTTTTCATTTCTCGAGCGTCGAAGACGAAAGACGCGAATTGGTGTAAAAAACACACACACACACACACGCTAAAAAACAATTAATATCATCCATAATTGTACCAATCTGTTTTTGACGAAACTACTCAACTTTGAATAGCTGCATGCATGTTTTACATACATCCCGAAACAGTACGGAAACTGAGGTTCGTTCTGTTTCACAGTATACCGACAGCAATGTGTCAACTTACCTTTTTACTATTTTCTCAGTGATTAAACTGGTTATCCATAAACTATTTTAATATCGTGTTAGACATAAAACACTGAAATATCTAATATTAAAATATAAAGAGAGGATGTCCAACAGCTCCATAACTAAGAAGAGAGATTCTTTGTCATTTGGTTCTTAATATCAACATCGTTGTTTGCCAGTCAAAGAATAGTCAGAGAATCGTTTCGCTAGAGCATCTTCAGTATCACTGGGTGCATTTAACCAAAATTAATCACCAACACTTTGCCTTTGTTTTATTGAACTGCTACCGACAGCTTTTGCGATACGAATCAAATGCACCATTATGATCATCGTGCCAACTTCATCCATCAGCGAACATTTCTCTTACGTCTGCAAACACTTTCACCCTCTCGCTTTCCGTTCCAATCACTGTGTTCCGGCTGCATCTGTGACCGCAAAATGCAAGACCTAACTAAAAGTCGATTAATCCAACGTAATCGACATAAAAACGTTCGAGATAAATATTATACGGTGGACTGAGCAGGTGTATCTTTGCATAAAGCTTTGCGGATAGCGATCGCAGCGGGTGTTCCGCCTGGAAAACAGGTTCAACTTCCAGAAGCCATTCCATGTGTTCATAACGAAAGAAGACGCACAGGATAGAGAATCACGAGGAAATCTACTTTCCCCGGTGATTCGTTATCGACAAAGAGACGTGTTATCGTGGAAATAAAGGTACACCTCTCTTTGAGCGTGACGCGGCGATCTTTCACTTCCGGTCGCGATGAAAGAAAGCGACACGCCGTTGACGCGAGCCCTCTTGCAAAATCAGCCGAGAACAAACGGAACGAACGAGGTTACCGTGACTGAAAGTGAAACGGCAACCGTGATCGTACTCGAGCTTCCCGTTCGAAAGGAAGAGATTTTTGTTTGCGAAAATCTCTTATGCTTAGATGACTGGAAGAAGGTTTAGTGAACCGTCATCTGAACTTCTAATCTTCTAATCTGAAATATAGAATATAAGAATACTAACATTCTTCAGGCGATTAAGTTCCGTCTCCTAAATTATTGCTAGTGTGGAAAAATAGCATTGCTCTGAAAAATGTTTCGTACATAGATTTACAAGCGTCACCGTATTTTCTTCCGGTTCCATAATACACGGCGATTTTCCCACTACAGAATTCAAATAATACTGTGCAACGATGACCAGTTGTAACTTGCAACGAAAGAATAGTAAGTAGGTCGATCGTATCATAATAATGATGTAACAACTTTTTGTTCGAAAATAAGGATATTCGGTTATAGAAATATAGAAAATTACTTCGGTAATATTTATTTTAGAATATTCGCTGGTAGAAGATGAGAAGATTCTCTTTGATACATTTACACAGATCATCCAGGATTTAGGTTGCTTTCTGATACTACCGGATTTGAAAGTAACTTTATAAAATTATTCTTCCTATCTTGCTATCGATATTATTATATATACTTAATAATTCGAAAGAATTTTTTCATAAAACGTAGCTTCTAACCAGGGACCTCGTACTTCGCAACTAGTAACCTGTAACTATAAAATTATCATTGATTGCTAGCGATTGTCAGCGATCCTTGCAATTAGTAGCTATATATATCCTTAAACTATCTACGCAGTTTGCAATCGTTTACAAAATTTCTCGTGTTTCTTATTTTCGTCTTGTATTTTGCCAATATAATTGGATACTTGTAACGCGTGTTTTTGTTCAGAAGCGTCCCTGAACGTGGGGGATCTTGGGTTCGTAGCCACAATGAGCCTCCCTGTTGTTGATAAATACTTTCCATTTGTTAGAGTCGCGGGAAAGTCGAGCCGATGTACGATACGACCACCGCGATTCGACGCAATCGTTTCTATGCTGGAGATGGATAGAAGCATTATGTGCGATTGCTAGAAGCCAGGAGAAAAACTCGCGATTCCTGGAGACAAAGTTGACGAATTGAAATCATTTGTTAGGTCGTGTATTATTTATTGTTCATACAGATTTTCAAATGAGCTGTATAATAATACAATTGTAATTTTGCATTTCCAATATTAGTGAATTGCGTATATTCCCAAAATGATGTACATATGGTAGCTACAAAAATTATTTTGGAATTGTATTCTTCATTCTGTGTTAGTTCAAAATTTGAAGTTTTGTAGCAGCCAATAATAGTGTTATACTTATTTGACTGACTATTGTATGTTGTATATGTCGCTCGTTTAGTTAACCATTAAAGTTATGAAAAGAGAAGAATTGAGGATCTTGACAACTCGAAGCTGAAACCAAATTCATTAAACAATTAAATTGTTAAAAGAACCTTTTAACAGTGCACATCAGGTTTCAATTTGAAATCCAATCAAGCAACTCTCAGCATAAAGCTTAATCCAAAAACAGTGTTTTATTTTCGTCTGACGCATGGATCAGCCGCGTATTTTCACATTGCGCATTCGCACCCGCACGTTTATCCTGTTTTAGGATCAGAATGGGTGCGAACAATTGGATTTTCGCGCGTAATGCATCGGTCACCTGCGACAGGTTCTAATGGCGGTGTCCTACACGTAGAGTATACTGTAGAATATCGCAGTGGTAGTAATAAAATATTGCAGTAGTGGTAGCATATTGCCTCTGTAGCTGTCGCGAAGCTTTTTCCACCATTTTGCGAAACTAGTACCACGAAGCAAAGTAAATTGTTGTTCATGACCCATACTGATGATGGCCGAATTACTAACGAATTATCAAAGTGGAAAAGAACGAAGTATAATACGTTTAATTTTAAATTTGGATTTCCAATTGACTCCCTAAGACGATTGCAATGCTAAGCAATGCAGTACTCCATTTACGAAATTGCCTTATTTATTGCAACTTTTATTCATTTTAATATTGTAATATTTAGTATACAATACGGTACTTGAAAATTATTACGTAACTATATTTAATATATAAGCGTTGAGATGAAGGTACGAAACAGGAGACAAAGTTGCATGGTGCTCTTGATCAGTCGCGCGGAGATTCGAGTCTGTCGCAGGAGGGCGTTCACAGCCCGCACCCTTTTCCCTGGAATTCCATTTGGAATTTGTGCCCCGGAGAAAGTGAAATGCCGTTTCTGCGGCGAGACGAAATAAAGCAGCGTGAAAAAGTGCCGCACCGACAATGGGACGCGGACAATCTACAATGGCGAACGGTACGCCCTCGAAAAGCAGATGATAAGCATCGAACCGATCGAAATCGTTTTAACGAAGCGTTTATGCCTGACACGAATTGTTACGCTTGACTGTGCAAAGTTGACGTGTCAATCAATTTTCTGTGGTTACTTAGTGATTTAAGTCAATATTTAAATAAACTAAAAACAGTATTTGATGGGATAAGTCAGTTGATTTATAATTAATTCTCAAGTAATCATTAGTATTACTTATAAGATCGTAGAAAGAGATAAATATTTATTATTGATACGTAGATATTATTTCTACAACAAATCGTTTCTCTTTAACATTTGTATTTGTTCCAAGTATCGTAATCTAATTATTAAGTATCCTTTTTGAATCTAATAGCAATTAAATGGCAGGAGAATCGTTTATAAATTACTATTGAGTAAAACGTACAATTTGCAGTCATAAAATAACTAGACAGAAAAACCAGGAGACGGCCATGCGTTTCGGGGTAAGCGAATCGCGCGAGGGTTGCATAGACCGCCAATCGATGAGTTAGAGCGTTCACGAAATCCATTTCAGGAATGGCGGATGGTATCTGCCGATATTTTCATATCCTCCGCGTGGACGTGTCAACCATTGGCGTAGGCTTTGGTACATCAAACATCGGAAGCTACCACTGCAAAAAAAAACCCGTATAAAGCAGTATGAATACCTCGTGAAGGGGATGAAACGAATATAGCGGTGTCGCGTTCATTTGACGAAAGTTACCCAGTACTTTCTACTATCAACTTCAGCAATCTTTCTACTGTACTTCATAGGTATTCGAATCGAGCAGATAATAAGTCATTGTGATTACTTTTCGAGAAATCAAATTTTTATAATACAATATTTATTATATTTCAATGTGAGAAATTTCACTCGAAATTTGATGCAATTTTATTGATAGCTAAATAATAGCTTGAATTAAAATACTTTATATTAAAGTTGGCTAGTGATGTACTATATAATATATGTACATAGGTATTATTTAAAAACAATTGATATTTGCAAATTTTAAGAGGGTAACTAAATTTATTTTAAAGAAATTCTTGAAATTTCAAGCATAAGGTTCTGTCGTTTTAGTCGTGTTTGATATCTGATTTCGTTATTATATTTTATCGATCGAGTTAACTTATCAAGTTTTAGTAACTCCTGTAAAATCAACTTATTAGACCCCAGTAATTCAATCTGTTATTCATATTTGGTTAACTACGACAGTAATACGTTTCTTTTATCTTCTTCTAAATATGAATTTATGTACATATACACATTTATTTCTCTTCCTTAATTTACTGAATAGGTGTTATTTCACGAATTAAGCTTTAAAATCGGAATGTGTGTGTCGTACTATCAGAAATTTGAATATTTTGAGGTCGAAGAAATTTCTTTGGAAGGATCGTATTGCGAAGTAAGAAATCGCGGCGACATCTACGTCGATTTTCATGGCGATTATAGCTCGTGACTGGAGTAATGCTAGGTCGAGATAAATCGATCCTTGCACCCTGAAATATTCACGCTCGTATCAAAGTACGTAGACTGTGTGGTCTGCGGTAATCTTGCCGATGTAGCACGCACATACAGACACTTCGTTTCAAAGCGCTCTCTCTCTCTCTCTCTCTCTCTCTCTCTCTCTCTCTCTCTCTCTCTCTCTCTCTCTCTCCTCGTGGCTCGAGCTTTTACGGCAAACGCCTCGAACTGGGACGAAACTTAATTGAACCCCACTGAAAATTATCGAATGTATACCGTTCTCACCAATTTGCACTTTCTTTCGCGACAAGATAATGCACCCCTTTGGTGGGCATCGTAGAAATTCGTATTATTAGTATAATTATTAGTATTACTAATGCAACGTTGTTGGCGTCGATTCACATAGATTCACGTATAACAGAGTTTCGCGTTTATAGTGCATACTATAGCGAAACTTGGAAATGTTGCAGTCTATAGTATTTCATATTTTCACTGAATGTTCGTTGATGCACGGTTGTAATAACTATAGCGTGGGAGTAAAGTTAAACAGCATAAACATTTATGTAATTTTTTTGTCGTTGTTATATACATATTTGACGGCTCTCCTGCACCCACCACTAGAGGGACATACGAAATAGGACTTTCTCGAAAGCACTCGCTCCAACTACCTCGTCCATATATAATACCGCCTTCAACATTCCTTCCAATATCCCAGTGTCTAAGGCAGGGCCTGCTAGGTAGCCTTACTGATGAATCCACTAGCCAGGCCCAGGATGAAACGCAAACACCCTTCCTTTTTCCTATCCTATCCCCCTTCTACAGCTCCACACATACCTTGTATACTACTAAAATATCTTTCAAATGTTACATATTTATTATCTTAAAACCACTTATAAAGTATCATAATTTAGCCCCATATGGTTCGCGATAGGTTAAAAGACTCTGTAAACGAATTCAGAAACGAGAAATACCTATGGAATCAACGCAATATTGCCGGTAAACGTCTAATTTCTATAAACGATTGAAAGTTGACCACTGGCGCGGGAAATTTCAATGAACAGGAGGACAAAAAGGGGTGCACAAAGAAGGGGTGCGCAAAGAAGGGGTGCGCATGGGCGTCCTCGCGACTTCTGCACAATGTACGAGTGTAATCGCGCGTCTGCAGGGGGGCAAAAGAGAGTATCATGCGATACGACTAGTCGTTTGTTCAATAAACATGCACCAGCCGTCCGACGCGCCGCTCACGGCTATTATACTTGCCGATCGAGGTGTTAGAATAACGTTGAAACGACGGTAAACGATGTCGATGAGTTCAAGCCGGTCATGCTTACGCAATGTCAACCTGACACAAGAAAAGCTGAATACCGGCTTTCTAACGGGTGAAGTCGATCCGTTTGCTTTGCAATCGGCCTACTGTGAGTGCTAGTTATTGTGCAAATCAGAAGCTTTAATCGGCTCTGTTAGATGAACGGCATAGACGACTTATTACAGGTGATTTAACGATCGGTTACTTGACATAGCAGAAGGAAATTTAATGACGGAGATTAGAATTTTTCTGTTGGAACGCGTGGGTCGAAATGTGCACTTTTGCAGATAATTAGCTTTGTAGAGATCCTACTAGAGAATCAGAAGTAATCCATTGATAGGTAAACAAATGGTAGGTAGTTAATTGTAATTGGTAAGTAGGAGGATGATTAGGGCATTGGATACAGTAGAGAAAATAAAGAGGAGAAAGAATTGTAATAGAAACATTGCAATACGTTTCTAACTTTACTTCTGTTTTGTATTAGCTAAAAGTTTTCTTGGTTCGTGATTTGTGTCACTCCTGTGTAAAAGTATTTAGTTTTATTTATTATAAATGTTTATAAAAGCAATGTGAGAGTTGGACCACATCACGGAAATTTAGCTGTTACTTGAGTCTTCGTTTAAGCATTAAGATTCAATTTTACCAAATATCTAACAGATGTCTTGCAAGAAAAAGGTCTATACCTTATATTAAATCCTCCTTAGAAACGCATATTTTATTCCATCGTAGACCGAAACACAAATATTCTCTTGAAATTATCCTGGGCATCGTTAAACGCAACGATAGTAACACAGCTAATTCCAGAATCATGTTGCCGAAGAGTCGCGAAACCGAGATTCATTGTGAAAGGCTAGAATGGGGGAGTCCGCTAATTTGGCGCCGGCTAATCGCGACTAATCGTTACCCTCCGACCTGACGCAACCGAACAACTCTTCTCTGTTTCGGGCGATGCTCGCGAAACACGGTCGACGTTTACACGCGTTTCATCGATGCAATAGATGCATAATTCATGCATTGTTATTACTGTTATTAGGATTATTGGCGGCTTCCTTGGCGGTTCGGGTTGGTCTTGTTGAAAAAGCGAATTAATCGCAAGATACCGTGATTAGGGTTTTAGACGGTCGGGGATGGGTAATTACGGGATTATTAAATCGCCACCCACACGTACTGAAACTGTCCCGGAGTAATGAATCCTTCTGCGGCCTACACGATGTTCGATAAGCTTATAGACGAGATGGGAACGGAACGACTGCCCTGGTCGATAGGTATCTAATTACTGACTGCTGTGAATTTGTTAGAAAGGCTTCAGAATTAGAAAAGAATTTTTGTGAACAGGACGAAGTGGTTAGACTTTCTGGAAATTGAAGAGTATTTTGTACCGAAGTTGTGTAAGGAATACTGGTACTGTTGATTAGGATAAGTTGATATTTCTTTCAAAGTGTAATGATTAGACTGCGGATTTTTATGCATTTATAGTCAATTTACATGTGCAAAAAGTTAGCGAACGCACATAATATGCAAAAATATACGATATATCCAAAGGAAAATATATATCGTTTTATTTAACTATAAAATCGTTCACTTCGGGATAACCGAAATTAATCTTTCTCTGAAAGACGACCACCTATCTAAATTCAATGTCAAAATTTCAATAATTCGCTACAGTAATTTTCGTGCATAGCAAGCATTCAAATGTCCTCCAGTGACGAAAAGGTTAAACAATACTCTTTTAAAACAGGAAGAAGCTATTGTTTGTCGAAACTGAATCGGCCGTTCCACTTTTGTCGATCCCGTTATATACTTCAATCGTTTTGCAGCACGTTTTAAGATATAAAGGGAGAGAAGGGGGAAATTTTGGTACCATTTCAAGGTACGTCGTTAAACAACCCATACGTTTGACCAGATAAAGTAAATGAATCACTGATAACAGTCATACCAAGAGTAACCAAACCTGTTTCCATCATATGAGAGCCATTTGCAAGAAATATTGCTTTCGACGGTATACTGTTCAAACCAATATTTCAATAAATATCATAGGGTGTTATACCAAGTTTGTGACATCTTCTAATTTACTATTACTGGATACTATTTATGTACCAATATCTTGCGGTTAGATGTTAGAACAACTTTTAGTACAGACTCTCCCCCTTGCATATAGTACATTTGTATTTTTTTTTTTTTTTTCATACATGTAACTCATTTTTATCGGTATACAGTAAAATCGTGTTATTGTTATTATTATTAGTATTATTGTTATTGTTATTATCTACATTTTAACAAGCGATAAATGAACATTGAAACGTATTGCTGACTGTTATTCTATAATCGGGGAACGCAACCATAATGAAAAATTTCGATAAATTGTATTTACAAGTGAAAGGTTGAATTTTTAAGTTCTAGCATTCTATTACTTGGCTGAGCGTGTACAAATGGCGGCTGCGCTAGATTGTATGTCTGAACAGTGAGCGCGTTAAACAGCATTTCTTCGCTATACTGCTTTCTTTTACACAATGTTAGCTAAAATTTTCTTAATTTGTGTCCGTCGGATACTTTTACATATCGTCGTTTATATTTATTCGATTGGCTTACCTAAGGCTGCGATTACAGTGGATGCTTGTTCGTATGAACTACGTTCTGACGAATACGTTCACACTTCTCATTCTTGTCTGATAAAACAGCTCAAATATATTTATCAAAACGCTAGTTCGTACGAACACCTACAAATATGTGTCCACTGTAATCGTAGCTTAATACAATACTTATCGAATGTTAGGTGTAATATTCGATGTAATAAAATGTTGTGGGAAATGTGTGAAAATTGCTATTTACAGGGCGACAGAATTTATTTTTAGTACTCCTTTGCAGTAACCTCAGCATCAATAAAACGACCGCGTTAATTTTTCGCTTGCCTTTTGCGGTTGATGGATACGCCGACCATATGGTCGGGACATGCTGGATTTTCATGAAAGTTCAAACGCTTGTTTTTCTCTTTGGATCCTTCAGAGCCTCTTCCTGCCAGCGTTTTTTTTTTTTCAACCGCGTACAATGCACTGGTGAAACGTTGTAACAGCGAAAAACACCCCTACGTATACATTTTAGTGTAATTTATGTAGTGGCTTGAATCTTTGCAGAGGCTGTGAAAAGCTTGAGTTTCCAGCTTGCTAAAAATATAATGTTCGTATGATTTCGATACACGTTTGTAATTTTCTTGTTAATATGGAATACTTTTGTAGGGATTCTTTAGTAAATGATTTCAACGCTGTTTAAAATACTTTTATTATAAACATGGAGAAGAGGCTGTTGCAAATAAGTAGTTATCGTTCAAAAATTTATTAGTTCAAGAAAGGTACTGTTTCGCTGAACAGAGCAACAAAACTTTCTTTTCCAATCGGTAAATTTGATAAATGTAGTTGAAGTGGTAGAAAAAATTACCACCTTTTTAAAATAACTTGATATTTGAATTCCATGTATTTTTATAATCATATAAATTTCTCCCTTTTAAGTAGTTTAATTGTATTTCCAACGATAAGAGGTAAATGAAAATTCCTTCTTACGATCCATATACAGCCCACCAAACTCGCATAACAGTGAACGTATCCTTCCCGTTATAAAAGGGTTTACTGCATTTTCAAGCGATTCCTTCCGAAAATAATAGATCAAAAGCCGAAGTCCAAAAAATCTTTCATACAGTCTCTCAATTCTAAATTCTGTATGACTTCAAACGCAACAAGAGATCGCTCCGAGTTGTTGGTTCGCGTTGATAAAGCAGGTCGAAAATGGCGTTCTTTAGCAACCGATGCGGTTGTAATGTCGTCAGTTTATTGGTCGCGCGTGGAGAACGTGGAAGGTTCGCGTGCTTGCATCTACACCCACGCAACCTAGGTGACGACGTTTCCGATATATCGAAGCGGAGACGTATCTTCATATTAGCCACCCACGCGAGAAATCGTTTCCATTGTTCGGCAGTGTATCGCATTAATTCGCGAACCGTATAGAATAATTGATCTACCCACGATGAATTGACGGTCCTCCTCTCTTAATTACACGGGTGGTTACATTGATCTCCTCTACGATGCTCGTACTTACACGCTCGTCTTTTATACGTATTTCTTATTGCACGATGAAGTTTTCTCTGGCGAAGCTCTGTTCGATCAAACAAGACATTATCAGTTCGAGTTACGAAGGGTTTCTCCTTTTTCGCTTCTTTTGCACTCCCACGCGTTTCTTAGGGAAGACACGGTCGTCTGTGCTTTCATTCAGGGGCGTTTCTGTTGATTTTGTTGGATGCGAGGACTGATAGTTTACAGACAGAATTTTGAATGCTTGGACTTCGTACTTGGAATGTAGTTTTGAGAATTTTAGTGGTTGATTAACCTGCTACTCGCGTCAATTTAACGTTTGAAATTCCTTTGAAGATTTGAAAATTAACAAAAAGCGACCGGATTTCATTAAATGGATTTTAATTCTTGCTGGTGTACGTGCGATATAACATGTTTCTATCATGAACATCTAAATGTTCTTAAAAATGCAAAACATTCTTAAGAAAATAAATAATTACATAAATTGTTACGTTAATTGTATTATAGGCGTGAAAGGCTTTTGCATAGTAAAATAGTTTCTTTGAAAGTTAGCGTCTATTTATAAAAAAATCGTTATCGATTATTAGTTTCGATGTAAGGTTGAACAGGCTTTCTCGTTACTTATTTCTCTGCTATTACTAACTGTGTAGGAGTTAATATCACATTATGCAGATTATTTATACAACATTACAAAATGTTACCTACAAAACGGTACATTATTTGAAGAAAAAAAAATTGAATTTATTTTTCTATTTACGATTTTATCGCTACTAGCAATTGTGAGAAAACCAAAGATGTGTCATAATGTTACAGCGAAAAATGACTCACATCGACCTATTGATACCCATCTGTCGTAAAATTAGCAAATCTTTTATAAAAGAGGAAATGAAAATAAGTCGAACATTACCCAAAAGCTGTATCAGGGTCAACATTTTTTTTACACAATAAACGATGGTTACTCGACCTATTCTTTCTCTTTTACAATAAGAATCGAAATATTGCCAGACCTCAATGATTCATACCTTCACGCGTAAAAATAAACATCGTATACCAAGCCTGTGACACAAATTTACCTCTATTGTTAATTACGTTATCCAACAAGCTCCTCGATACCAAAATTCAAAGCAAACTCCAAACTCGATTATCATTCATCGATAAACAGCAGTTATTTCTATTCGCAACATGAAACAATATAAAATATCACCATGAAATTATCAATATTTACATTTCGCGTTAATAATACCAGCCGAAAATAGCATCGAAACATTTCCAAACGATTTAATCGGCCCACCCTCCGCTCATCGCCGCGTTATAATCGGGGTTGTGCTCAAAATTTGCGGACTTCCGGAGAACTTTCGATCCTTGCAGCGGCATTAGCGCGATTACGCGGAAATGGCATGATACGCGTGCGCAAACACGCGTGCAGAAAGGGGAAGATAGGCGAAGTTCCGCGAAACCGGTGCCACTTCGGCCCGGAAAACGATTATTGGCCGATGTACAGCGCCACTTTGTATGCATGGCCCGTTTCGAGAGGGAAAGTTACGTTATTTTCGGACGTTCGTGTAGTACTCACCTGGCCCACGTTTTACGCGAAAGCCTTCGACACGCTTTAATGCTTTGTCCAAGCATTTAAGCACTATAGTTTCAAATATTATGCGCTTGGAACTGTTTAAGAGCGGATATGTTTGAGCAAAATAAAGTATTAACGAAGGGTAAAATGCTTCAGAGTTGTACGGAAAATGTATAATTATATAGTAAAATATTGCTGTCGCCAGGAATTAATTATCGGGTGTTAAATATAACTTTCAATTTGTATAGAAACATCCATACACAATTTCAATGAATCGCAAATTTGTCGCGTAATATACGTAAAAATTATAGATAAATATATGTAGCTGTTAAATAATTCGATAACTAAAAGGTTAACAACGTTCGAGGAGAATCACAGTATCTTTCCCCGATTTCTCTGATGCACAAACGACAGTCTCTTCTCGCCAAGCATGGTCATACACGGTGAGTTTACGAGTGGTAGAGCAACGACGGGGGAAGAGGATGTTTTATGTATTCGTTGCACGAGCGTCGTTTATTGTTACACCACACCTAACGGCCAGGCCCGAAATTGATGACAATTGCGCGGCTGGAAAGGAACACGCCGCGGATGAATCATCTGCCACGTTCTTTCCCTCCCTGTGGTTTGGCGACCTCTTTGTCTTTACTGGGACCAATGACTCGACCGTGTACCAGAATTAACTGCGATTTCTCCGGAAGACGGGGCCGAAAGCGTCCAAGTTCTGTATGTTTAATCGCGGCGATTAATCGGGACCAACCATCATTCGCGAAGTATGCGAAACTTTCTGGGTCAGTGGTGTGTGTGTCAGCTTTGATTATTTTGTAATGAATGTCGTTAACCTTTTAATTAGAGGAGAAACTAAAGATACAGGATATTCTTAACAAATAGAAAGACAATCTGTTGGAGAAAGAAACATGATTAAATGAAGGTTCGACTGAAAAAACGACGGGGTGAACAATAGTAAAAAAAATTGCACATTTTTCAAGAACATTTCTCAAGAAAATTATTCAAATTTTGATTGCATTGATTAATACATTTTTATGCTAAACGAACCTTTATTTTTATCTGTATGATGTGGTGCGTGGGAATTCTTGAGACTTGGTAACGGCGCCTATATAGACGGCATCTTATTAACACAAAAGCCAGGTATATCAATTAGCTAACGAAATCAACAACTGATTGCTAATGATACGCTCGAATGTATAGCTTGTATTCTCTCCGTCTAAAACCAATACCAAAGCGAAACGAATACATAGAATAAGATATAAAATCTGTAGTTAATCAACATTCTAAACCTCTATTCGCAAATTTTACAGCAAATTTACTCTAACAGCGAGACAACTCAAACTACCCCAAGCAACCTATACACCGCGAAATGCACTGCACTCCCCAAGAGATTACTCAAACACGGAAGTACATATATTTATTAAAATTGTAGCGAGCTATATCGCCAAAGTTCCCCAAACCGGTGATGGAGTTTTTTCCGCACTAGGGTGAAGATGTTTATCACAGAAGCAAGAAAATGGAGCTTTCGCCTTCTAAGGGGGTCAGTGATGCACCCACGTATATAGGTACTATATCTTTGTGACTTGAAGTAAAGAACAGGAAAGACTACGAAAGAACGAGTAAGATAGCGAAAGAGGGGAAGGGGTCCGCGATAGCTTGGTGCGATGATACGATCTCTCATCAGCAACATGAAGCTAACAAAGCTCGACTGTACCCCTTGGTAACCGATAAGACGAAGCGTCGAGCAGCGACCCTTTGCTCCTTTCACCGTGCAATTTCTGCTTTTACTTCCGTCAAAGAGAACGATTCTCGTGGCCGCTTCGCCTCGTTTCGTTCCGATCTCCTTGGGATATCGGTCGAAATTGTTCGCTGGTTTCGCTAATAAACGTCTCGATTTCGGGGCACTGATTCCCTTTATTTAAATACTATGGCGGTAGTCAAGGGCTCCCATTTTACATAATTAACTTTTAGCGTATTAGAACATTTGTACAGTGCATTTACTTTGAATTTTCGGAGCAATATGTATTTACATAATATAATAACATATTATAATATATAATATATATATATATATATATATTAGATGGAATAGATCTTAGCGTTGGGTATATACAATGTATGGACGGTGTTTGAAATTATTTTAGAAAAGGAGAAAAGATATATAATATACAATTTGAAGATTCGAAATGATAATGAATATATGTACATACATGCTGTGACTTATAAAGATAATGGCTGTATGAATAATAAATACAGTTGTAAAGTATTGATTAGGAATCTAAATGATCGTTTAAAAACTCCTGTGTAAATATACAACCTTCAAAAACTAGATCTTGAGATTTGCATAGTAATTAAAAGGTATCAAATAGGTATTAAACTTAGGCTCAATATGGTATAGCAACATTACTCGATGCATCTTTACATTAAATATTTGTTCTTTATTTCCACTATTGGACGATTTTTCTTTTTCACTTACTTGTTTTCTAGTAGCTCTTTTGCCGCTATCGGTGAAATACAAAGACAAGCTGCCAATGGTTTAGCTCGAAATTTATCAGGTGCAGAAATTTATCATGCTCTTGCAAGATAAATACACGCAATTCATATCGAGTTTCGAATCTTTAACAAGTTTTTATTATAGTTCATAAGGTTTAAAATCCTTTTATTCCCTTATTGTTAGTAATAGTATCTAAGGCGATAATTATACTATTATTAATTCATAATTAATGGTTTGTGGAATTCCATGGTTTTGCTGATAAAATTTGAAGTTCCACAATAAAATTAATCTTTTCGTTTTAATTAATAGTTAAGAACCGTTATTCATGAACCACCATCAGCAAACCAACAAAACATTTCATTTCCCCACAAAAATTTCACGCAGCGTTTCTACCTCAAAAAAAATTTTCTCCAGATTTTTCGCTGCGCCCATTATTTAGAACAAAAGAGCGTTTGTGGAGGGAATTGGACAGTGGTCCCGATTAAAAAATTACGTTGGACCAGCAATGCCGATAAATATTCTAGCCTGAATTAAATGGGAAATCATGTTGGCTGGTGCCCATTGTCCAATCTACGATCCTTGTTCACTTTCACGTTGTTCGTCGACGACGTCGTCGTCGTGGTCTCGTGGTCGTGTGGTACGTCCCTCTCTTTGACTGTTCCTCTTTGTCCGTCGCCGATTCCAGAGGTCCTTTAATAACGGCCACGGTGATTTATCGACAACGACACGAAGAGTGGTCCGTTGCAGTTCCAGATTCGCAGATAGATGAACACGCTTTGAGAACAGGTATAAGTACATCGACCCTTGGATCGATTCTACGGTATGACTATAGTTTTTCACTCTCATGAATACCGTCAGGTTAACGTTTGCATTTCCGGACTCATTTTTTTTTTCGATTACGAGATTCCATTGATTTTTTGTTGCACTTGGTGACTCTTTGATTTCAGTTTAGAATAGTATACGATAAGATGGGAGTAAGATAGGATTGTTAATGCAGGATGATTGGGTTATTAGCAGGTGTGGAGAAGTAACAGACTTTAAGGTAACGGAGTTATCATTTGAAAATGGGGTAGCAAATATTGGAGAACAACTTTTGTATCCGAGAGAGTTAGAATATGATATGTTTTGGTATTGTATTCGGAGTTGATTTTTGTTAAGATTCCATTGGATTTTGTGTGTTTTGTTTAATATTAATGGTAATACATTCCTAATTGTTTTGCCGGGTTAATAATATATCTATAATCCTATATTTTATAATACTCAAAAGAAAAAGTACGTAAATACTTTCTTACAAAACCTTTAGAATTCGTAAAAGAGAAAGTGTAGCCTTACTTTTGAAATTCTCTAGTTTACTTTAACCGTAAATTATCTACCCAGTTACCAACCCTACTTCATTAATGTAGTTCTATAAGAAACAATCTGTCCCGGAGGAACAAGCCAACCCAGGTAATCTACACTATCGGTAATTCCTTCCAATACCTATCAAATTTTAGAGGAATGCCATATTTTCCATTAAAGAGAAAAATCACGAAACGTACAAAAGTAGCGTTCGCTTCCGTATCCTGAGGAAAGTAAACTTCCAATTGCGAAGAATCCGCATTAGACGCAACGGGGAACGAAGAAAAGGAGATTCCTTTCCCCTTGTACCCGGAAACCGGTCGAGGGAGTCCTAACAGAGGCGGTATCAGTGATCTTCGCGTGGAATTCTCGTTTGTCAGACGTCAGCCAGCTACTCGACTGACCATGACGATCGCACGAGACTCCAGCGGCAGCCAGTGAGAGAACGATCGGAAATCCAAACGTTTTGTACCAGCCATCGGCCTATCTGTGCTCCTATTAATCCATCCAAGTCCCGTCGTACGCTCGATAATATTGAGCCGCGTTATAATCGACTTATCGTCGATTGCAAACCTCTCTCCTATCTTTCTCTCTTTCTCTTGTTGGCGAATTCGAGTCGAGCAGGGAAAATCGATTCTTCTCACGCGACACGGCTCGTTCGGCTGTGCTCATACGATTTCTCGGCTGTCATGTTTGCTTACTTCGCTGACCAATGTCGCATTCGCTTAGTTGCAATGTTTGATAGTTTAATATGACAACGGAGACCGAGAACAAAAGGTTTTATATTGGGTTGCTGATTTATCAAATACTGTAAACATTGAGTTGCTGATTTATCAAATACTGTAAACATTGAGTAAATTTATATTAAATCATTGTACCATGGTATCGAATTGTCCTAATACTATGTTTATCGTAATTGAATTATATATGTTGTCATATTGTTCCTTGTTTATTTCATTAGAACCATAGGATCTTACTACTTATATGCCTTAGTACTTCCTTTTACTCTGTTACAAAATTTCAATACAAGACTTGGGTCAGTTTTACTCCGAGATACAGAAATCTTTGCCAAAAGCTAATACATAATATTATTACATTATATTCATATATACCACCAATTTACACAGTAATAATAAAACCAATCTTCAACTCCAATTAAATCTATACAGACTCTACAGCAATTTTTTACGTCGTTTAGCTATCATCTGAAAAAATCCTCTAATTTTGTTCAAACGTAAATCTACTCGCGAAGAAGATTTAACCCACAAGCTTTGCTCATAAATCGCAGATCGCGGAGCACCTGTGCGAAGAAACACACGGAGGCAATGTACGCCGTCGCGTAATTCCAAAGAAGAAAGTCACGAGCTGACTCGTGGGTGGCATGGACCGTTCGAGTGTACAATGCGAATGCAGTCACGCTGATATGCGTCGCATAAAACGCTCTAGGATTCCTTCACATATACGCACGCTCAGCCACACATGTATAGTGAAACGGGTTAGGGAGCCATAAGATTCCCCGCGTTTACATAGTGCAGGAACGTATACGTTTTCACGCGGATTCCGCCGGTAGCCGTTGATGGTGGCAAAGTAATAAGAAGCGGCTTAGCCGACAGATTGCCTGCTCGTCCCCATGCCACGTAATAGAGGCTTCTTTTCCTACCCCGACACGGCTTCCTTCGATCCTTTCCTTCCTGAAGAGAGAGGAGAACCACTTTTCTATCGGCTCTCCTCCGTTCTTGAGACTCGCCTCGCAACGGTGTCGAATGATACTCCGACCGCGTTCTCCTTTAGTGAATTGCCACGGGAGGATATTCTAATAGCGCTCTGTTGGTCCCTGGAAGATTGACTGAGTTGTTTGTTTTGCGAATTATATGATTCTCAGTTATTTCTGCTTGAAGATAGAAGATAAAAGTTGAAAGGTAATGCGTTATTGCGCCACAAGCTATTTTGTGGGCATGATTAACACTACGTTTACGGAACTCGTCACGTTGACGCATTTCAGATTTCATACCTAAAATTATAAAGACCATAAATATTATTTTTCAGTACTTTATGTTAACTTTAATTAATACGATAGTATGAATATGTATTCTAATTGATTCTCTTCATCCTCAACCTTCTACGTTCGAATATTTATATGCTGTATACGTATTTTTCCGGAAGCCTGTCAAATTATGCACGTAACGTTCGTAAATCTAGTGTTAATTGAGTAGTTGATGTAATCCTTTTGTAATCGAATCCTTTTTTTTTATTAAAAACTGTTTTGTTATAATGTTCTGATCATTAGGTATGCGATGAGTGCTTAATTGTAATTAATTTTTGAATACACAAGTGTATATATCAACATAGTTCTCTGTCATTAATTATCATGTTTGCAATGGAAAGTTACTTATGCAAGTATTATAACACTTCCTTATCGCGTTTAAAACGTATTTAACCCTATAAATTTCTCAATAACTGAATAATTCAAATTCTACGAGTCCTACTTTTCTAGAGACGAAACACATTATGTCTGTTTTCTTTATCTTGGAGCAGCAGTCAGAATTTGTCGTCAACGGTCCGGTATCGGGGCAGTTCGCTCCACGTGAAATGATAATCGCGTATCATACTGGAGGCATCGACGTGCCAGGGAACACGAGACAAGTGGCGAAGAGAATTGGGCGCGGACGCAGAGGGTCGAAAGATTGCATTGGCGATACCGCGTGTTCGACACGCTGCGGAACACGTGTACCGATGCAAGTTGAAGCACATACAGCCGCATAAGGTATCTCGTCAGGCATGCGCCTCAACGTGGAATCTTGCAAAATTATCCGAGTTTCTAAATTTTCATTCGATATAAAACAATTTGTACCAATATCTACTTATTTTGCCATTGACGCAAAGGTTCAATTATATTTCGATCTTGTTAGCGGACCATGTACCAGTAACAGTTACTTAACAATTAAAAGGCAGATACAAATCTACATTTTTGCATGCGATTTACTTAGTACAGACTACACAGATTCACCCTGACATTTAAGTGTTAAAAAGTTACGGTTTATAAAAGTTATATATTTTATTATTATAGTGTTAACGCTTTATTGTGGTTTTGTACGTCCAGAATTATAGAATTACCTACCATTTCATTGGTAACATTATTTCCATGAATAAAAATGTTCACAGTCTCAGAAGTGTTTATTAAAACTGTTTCACTGAAAATTACATTTATCTTAGTTGCTAACCCAGTAAGAACTTCCTATATATATATATATATCTATATATATATATATATATATATATATAAATATATTATATATATATATATAAACTTTTCTACATTCAATTTTTCCTCTCCAATAAAAAAAAATGGGATCAAGGAAATCCATCCAAACAATGGCCCGAACAATGAAAGATTAAGACGAAGCTCCATTTTTATTCCGTTTCCTCCAAATGTAGGTCTGCTTTTGTCACAGCAAAAGGGACCTCGATCGAGATATCCCAGCGTTCTGCTTGATCCGCGTAGAAAACTTTGTTTAAACGCTCAATTCGCGTAAGAATGTCGTTTAAGCTCTGAATTAACGGACTACTTAGGCGACTGTTCGTTGATATTCGAAAATTCGCGTGTCCGGAAATTGTGAGGCCTGGCAGCAAAGGTTATTCGAAGTGCCAGGTACAATAAGTCGCGGTGAAGGCGATGGCATCGAATGGAATCGAAAGTGGGACGGCTTAATCCCAGCCGAAATCCATTCGCGGCAAGATTCATTCTTCAACCCTCTTGGCACAACGATGGCCGCTCCTGCTTCCGGTTCTGAACATATCATCCACCCCGTTCCGCGATCCTCTCGATAAATGGATGTCTATTCCCTACCCCTACCTGGTCCTTGCCCCTACCACGCTGATTACACGGTTTAATTAACGACTTCGTAACTCGTACGCCACCCTACACTATCTCTTCTAGCTTCTGAGCAAAAAGGCGACTGAAAATGTTTAGGCACTGGAGTAAAATTATGGTTTTTAGATAATACGTATTGATCAGCTTTGTATTGGATTTTGTTTCCTTTTTTTAGTTGCGGACGCTTGGTTGTTAATATTAAATTTAAGTGTATAAGGTGAACTGAGATCTTTTAATCGAATAATCGTGGACATCCATTGATGTAATATTAAATTCATGAGAATAGAGAAAAAAATCAGTATCATTATTAGATAACAGTAACCATTTATTGTTCGCATGAAAAATACTATTAACAAAAATACTTCTACCCAATAAACAATTACCAGATTCGGTCATCACCACCCCACACGCCATTCACTTTTCACAAAATCCCATATAAGACACCCAGTTTGAGCTCTTCAATACTCGCATCACTATACATGTATGTGGGAATACTTACAGCCTTTGAACACTCTCATAAACGATTACCTCCGACGCAGCCAGCTAACTCTGAACCACCCAGCCAATTCGATCTCCTTACACTCCAAAAACAGGTTCGCTGCTCTCCGAAGGTATCTAATTTCCCAACTGCAAGTTCCTTCCATCCTCTACAGGCCATCTGGTGCATACCTTGATCTCCTCGTCGACAATGCACAACATCGTCCTCCTCGAGAACGACATCATCTTCGTCTTCCCTTTAAAAAGTACGCAGTTGAGCCTCGAATCGATTTGCGGAGTCAAGTGGCCTTCTTCTTGGTCGCAGAGTTAATAGTATCTCCAATTAGGGACAGGGGCGGCAGTGCGTTACAGTCGATTCGCTGGTCGTAGACGCTACCCGCTACTGTTTAGAGGGTCTGCTCTAAAAAGGGGGTTGGAGGCGTCAATTGGACGGCGGCTCGGTTGGCAACCCGTCGACGCGACGAAAAGCTCGACGTGTGCCGATCTCTCGGTGGCTGGCCCTAGGTTGCCGGTTCTTACGCCACTGGGATCGATATCCCGGGAGGCCAAACAGTAAACAGCCGGTTGGTCAGGATAGAGCCGGTGGTGGGGTTGCATAACATGGAGGCACCTACTGCCTTCGCCTGCCGCCTACTCTCTCTCTGCCTCTACCGGCGTCGCCTGCCCGCCACCGCTGATAGGGGTTGAAGGGACCACGAACGGAGACCAAGAACTGGCTAACCTTCGCCTTCGAGTAAACGTAATGCTTCTGCATTGAAGTTCCGAAACTGCAATAAAGACTTTAAATTGCGAAGCAATTAACATTTTGACAGATATAATGGATTTCTAATGAAATTGTGATATGGGTGATCTTGCTTTTGTACTGAAATCCGAGAAAAAAGAAGATATCTTAAGGGAATGAAAAATTTTAAACATTTGCAAGGTTTAAGGTAATAAAAGTGGATGGAGTGAGATTAAAAAGATTTTCCACCTACCAATTTTTCCTTTCCAGGATAGTATACAAGATTTAGTACTACGCACGATTTTTTTTTCTTCAAGCAAAGTTGAAGTACCCCGTGTGTTTTATAAGACGTCAAAAACAACCTGATTTATTTGTTCTAGCTGTTTTACCGGTAATTTCGCTCGTTTAGAGTCTCATTAATTAAGTTAAAAAAGACAGTTTTGTACATGAATGGTTTGCAAGGATCACTTGAGGAACTTTCACGATGACGAATTTTTTTTAGGTATATTAATTTAGAGTTCGGATTAGTTTCAGTGGTCTTATTAAGCTTGGGAATGGTGCTTGTAGCTGAATAGAAGTTTAAGTACTTCTTCTGCATATATAGGATTTCCTAATAGTCAATTTTTTCGGACGAATGGAGTTGGTTTCTAATTCGTTACACACTGAAGCATTTTATGAAGATTAATGATTTCAGAAATGTATGCATATTTTGTGAAGTTTAGAATATACCGAGATATTCGGATAGGCAATTATTCAACTAATATTTTTAATGTACCATTTTGAGTTTTTGAGTGTTATCATGAAAGATTTAGGCTACCAATTTCCATTCGACACAGATTGAAAAACGATACCAAGACTGGAAGTTTGGAAAATTTCAACCTGGGTGAAGTTAGATTTAGGATACGTATTTTATGAGTTTGTGTAGGTCTTTTACGACAATCGATTTTCTGGAATATAAGAAGTATTCGAATTTCATCCGAGAACGTGTCCTAGATCCCAAGATTTTATGGATGCTGAGGATTTGAGACGTTTGGGCTTGAGGAAGATTCGTAACACGTGACTCGTAATGCTTCTTATGAGTGCTATAGTAAAACACTAGCAAACAGAATTTTATGACGATCAGTTCTAGGCATTACTTTTAAATTAGATAAATACAATTTTCAACATGTATAGTAAATAAGACTATTATTAGATTTCCAATAAATTAGATCAATTATTATATTATATTAACATAAAAACAGTTGCATTTTGCTGATTTGGTGTTTCTGTATTTTCACTGTTTCTTAATAAAATTAGTGAAATCAAATTTATCAATTTTTAGGTCAATTAATTTTATTTAATATTTATGAGAAACGCGTCTTCTTTACCTGTACGATTGATCACATTTATTTAATTAAAGCACACGGCATTTTAATAAAATAAGAAAAGAAAAAAATCATTGAGTATAATAGGAATTGTATAATCCAAATTCTTTAAAAGTCCAGAAAACAGAGGACAAAAACTCCAACATAATTTTCTGGAAATCAGTACATAATTCATTCTATTCCAATACATTAATCGTTACACCACCACTTCTTTCAGTAGCGGAGTGCGGAGTATTCTTCCTTCATAATCCAACCCCTGTTATTCTTTCATTGTCAACCTATCAAATTCTAAATCTCAACAAAAGCTCATCATCAAAAAAATACCTCCAACCCATATGAATAACAAAACTTTTTCATTGTCAATTTGGTAAATTCCAAATCTCAACAAAGGTCTGTTATCAAAGATAAGCTATACTCGAACCGTATAAACTCCAGAACCGGAAGGACGAGAGAAAACGAGTGTGGTGAAGACCGATAAATCAGACACGGCTATTAACCGAATTGGGAAAACGCATCCCCCGGAGAAACGTGGAGTACATGGATCTCTGACGGCGCTCGTAGGAGGCCGGAAACGCGTCGACAGTGTCGAAGGAAAAAAGCGGAAAGATGCTCCAGGATGTATTCCCTTTTCTTCGTCCCCTTTTGGTTGTTGGTCGCAGCCTCGTGAGGGATCGCGTTCTCGTGAAAGAGAACGAGAGTCTGCTCGAATCTTGCTACTGGCGGGGATATTTCGTCGTCGAGAGGAGGCTACTGCTAAAGGTTGCCGAGGGGTGGTTGATCTTCACGCGGGAACGTGATCGGCAAAAAGAGACCTGTGCCTTGAAGTTCCATCAAAAGTAACGCAATGATATTCTTTACTAGCTGTCTTGCTTGCGGTTCTTCCTTTTCGTTTTTTAGTGATTTAATTTTTCGTTAAAAGAATTCCTAGGCTAAGATCTTTTCGAGAATAGGTTCTAAAGAATTGCGTGAAATATTTTTAGAAAAACTTTTACGTTAGATGTGAAACAATAGTTGTTTTGTTGACCTTAAAACGTTTTAAAACAGATGAGGTTTTTAAGGGAAAATCTTGAACATTTCTTGTATTCAATATTTGTATTGGTATACCTAATATTAAAATATTAATACGCATTACAATTACAATACAATGGTTCGACTTTATACCAATCTAGCTATACTTGCTTTAAATTTTAATTGTCATGTTTCACTCGAAAACCCAAACATTTTCCAGTTCTTATTTGATCTCCATTTTCCAAAGCATTTGAAGTGTAACTACCAAATTTCTAACTAGCAGCTTCGATCCATCCACGAAATAACGTTGCAACGATGTTGCATGTTTTACAATGGCGCGATTAATCCGAGTATTCTCGCTTGCCGAATAAACGTTCGGTCACGACATTTTTCACCTGACCTGAAACGGATCACCAGGGAGATCGGAGATCGAGAAGCGAATCGGAAACTGATGATCGACCATAGGAAACGAATAGGTTTCACGGTAAAAAAATAAAACATACAAAATCGATCGAGAATAAAAATACTTTTTGATAAGCTTAGATATACATATGACATAGTGGAATGAAGAAATAACGCAATAAGAAGTTGTTATGGGTCTTTTGAAATCGATAACAAAACATTATGTGTTTGCTCTGTCAGACTTTTTTCTACGATGTATCGGTGTAGAGAAAAAGTGGACAACGCTGATAAGAGTGTTCCCGTGGCAATGCTCGTTTCTGTTTTATATTGGGAAAGGATAAGCATTTTTTAGGATAGTGTGATATAACGAAAGAAAGAAAAAGAAGAATTGTATGAAAAGTGAGATCGAAGGTTCTCTTAAATAAATTTTCGAATGTTTACAAGAGTATTTTACGTATAACGTACACCATCTTCTCACCTCATCTTATTGTTAGGCTTATCTTCCCATCACATTCTCCATTGAATCTTGTTACCGTTTTAATTGGCTTTACCTCCAATATTTTTCTACGAGTTACACTTATTCCCTTGTTACATTCTAACTCTTGACACCTCCTTAATAAACGAAGGTGAAAAGAACATTACCTCACTTTAGAACACCTAATACCGATAAATCCATACGGAGCACAATAAAGATCTTACAGGGAATCGTTCGACGAAAGGAAAGGCGGAGAATTCAAAGAAGAAAAAAAAAATAAAACACGCAAAAGGTCCCTGAAAGATGCTTGAAGGCAGGTTGGTGTTGCCACAGAGGAAAAAAGGGGTGGCAGACTGGGTTGCGCGAAGGTAAGCCGAGCAACTCGAAGCCTGGAACGTTCAAGAGGGCGAAGGAAAACGCAAAGTCGATCGCGTATGCGACGTCGTTGGGGACTCGTTCGTTTTTCTATTGGCGCGACGAACACCCCTGGCCGTTTTGTGAACAGGGAACTGGACTGAAGACGATGAAACGGGATAAGCGACGAAGAAGAAGGGTAGCAATAGGGGGGGAATGGAGGAAAATGGAATACGTGAGGTACTAATCGTAAATACTAAAGTAAAATTAGAAACGCACCACGTTGATTCGTTCTTTATTGGTTAATTTTTCTGAAAATTGTGCTCAACTGGTGTTTTTTTTTTTAGGGGTTTTGTGCGGTTGAATATCAGTTGGTGTAAAAATTGTAATAAATACATAATAATTTTGTTGCTGTCAAATAATTTTGGCTGTCCAATTTTACATTTCAACCTGAAAATTGTGTTTCTAACTTACTAAGCCGATTGGTAAATGCGACAACGAAAATCCTGGAATTGAACCTTCATCCTTTTTTACGGCTTTGATTGTTGAATAGCATCGAAAAACTTAATCCCTTAACACTTTCAGTCAAAATTGGTAGGACTTTGATAAAAAAAATAGTATTCAAGGTATTACAGTAAACTCTTTCGTATTTTTTACAATGTTCAAACTATTTACGCCATGGACACATTTTTTATTTACTTTGACTTAAATTTCGGTGACACGATATCATGTCATTAATTTAATAATACAGTTAGCTCGTAATTAATTATCTTCTCTCACTTCCTCTGCGAAGAATGGACCGGTTGACCCCGATTTTTCATTTGATTTGAATTAATGTCGTTTGATCAATTCAAATTAGGAGAATTTAATTCCATGACAATAATAATTAGTCGGCCCGATTCCTAATGAATTAAAAATGGAAAAGGGAGGCGAAAAGTGGGTTGTAATGTGCAATTGAACGGAGTTCAGAACACGAACGTAATCGCGACGCGGATTGTATGAATCAGGTTTAAAGGGGAAACTCGGATATCAGGCGAAGCGACGACTCTTTGACCCACGTGCCATGTCGCTGTTACATTTCGTAGTTTCACGCGTTTTCCAACCACCCTTCAACGAAATCGCTCGAAATTAACCCGTTTGAACTCAATTTTACATTTTGACTTGTCAATGATGTTTAGAAGATCCCGAAGAAGGACTTGAAGCTTTATCTCTTGTGTTATTTCAAAGTTTAGTGTTTACGTTGAAACGTACACGTTTATAAAATGAATAGAATTTTCTTCAGTTTACGAATTAAAAAAATGTCTTATTTATAAAAATTGCAAATTTTCTAAGATACAAATTTAACCATAAAAATCGAAGATTTCCTGTAAAAATTGCGAAACACATGTGACGGTAAATGAATTCGGAAAGCCTTCATATTTTTTTTTATCCTTACCTATATTGTCTATCAAGAAAGTCAGATTCAAGCGATGCAGATCGATTTCTAATGAAAGAAATACATATTGATATAGAATGAAGCGAATCGATGTAGCGAGAGGTTAGGCTTCCGTAGAACGTCGACTTCACACCGGCATAAGTATGTAGAACAAATTTCTAATTCACCTCTTCCCGTTGCACCGTCCATTCCACGTGTAAACCATGCAGAAAACTGCGCTCTGCTAACTAGACCGTGTTGTAACTGACGCGGGTATGGCACACGATGCTCACTTTTCGTCTTCTCGCTCCACTAAATCACCCACTTTATACGCATTTCGTTCTCCTAATCCTCCTTTCAATCATCAGGGCCAGGCAATTTTCGTGATCTTGTAACTTAATCAGAGAAGTTTTCGATTGAAAAAAATAAGGGAGTATTTCAGAAGTAAGGCAACAGCAAGATAAATTCTTCGATGCCGAAAATTTCTCATTCCATTCACGCTACCGATCAATCAATATAGAATTAGAATTTAGAAGTTTAACTGGTAAGTAAATTCGGAAGGAAAATTAATTTATTCTACGATATAACTCTGTCCGATCCTTATGCGGATTCCAAACAATATTTTACATGTTTACTCTGAAAATCCATTAGAGTATTGCGACCAAAAAATTACTACAAACTGTAAATTCATTCGGTTATTGTAAAGAGAGTTCTTTAGTGCTTTTCCTACCTATTCTGTTCGTTCTCCTGTAAAGCTTAACTGGACCAGGAAGAAGGATTACTATACAGTCGCAAAGAAAATTATAAAAATATCTCACTTGAAATGCTACAAATTTTACTAAGTAAGTGAAACTCAAGAAAACTTAACTTTAAGCTTTCGAATCTTTCATCTTATTACGTAGCTATCATAAACTCCAGATTTTCAGTTTAATCTCTGGTTAAGACTTTAAGCGATCACAATCGGGATATTCTTCCGGCGCATGCAAAACCTGCCACGCCATAGTTTACATTTTCAAAATTTCCTTGTAACATTAGAATCATGGTCCGCGAAGCGATTCTTCAAGATCTTCGGTTATACCGATTTTCCAGTCGTGAGTTTTTATTACGCCTGTTCCATATTTTCTGCTCACCCCCTTTCGTTCAACCTCACTCTATCCCTTTTGCATCCATTTCCATCTCTCTTCTCCTTCGATTCATCTCGCTTCAGGTTTCCCCGTGCTCTATACTTTATCTCCGTTCATTCCTGGCCAACGTTCTACGGTTCTGCGGCTGTGTTCCTCTCTCGTCTATCGTCACTCCATCCGTCTCTCTTTATCCGTACTCTCTCACTGCTCTCTCCTTTCTCCCCTTCTCTCTTTCTCTCGCTCTTTGGCTCCACACCTCCGCTTAATAATACACACCAGCCAGCCAGCCGCTACTACAACAGCACGCCAGCGGCACCGACAGTATGGCATACCACTTTATTGATCTTCTTTCCCCGCTTTCACAGGTTTCAACCCGAATTTTCCACCACTTTATGCAAGCGTCGCCCTCCTGCCCGTTTATACGCGCCCCTGCCCCCGAACGCTCAGATTCATCCCTTCAGCCGTCGATAAATCGACCATCGACCGGTAGGCTTCGACTGAGACCTTTCTCGCTGAGGATAGAGTCGATGTTTTGAGGATCTTGCTGTGGAGAAAGTTAGACCGATGCTTGGGGGTCGTGGGATTTTGCGAGTTTCGCTGTTTTAGGGGTGTTTGGGGTAGGCAGTTGCGGAGGATGATTTGGTAATTGTTTGGGATGTGTAGGGAAAGATGTTAATAGGTGTGGATGATTGGATCCAATCTAGGGTTGGTTATACAACGATATTGGAGGAGCAATCATGAAACTGACTGTTCTTATTTGTTGAGTTGCGTAGATCGTTTGAAGTTCATAATATTTCGAATAATATCCCCGATTATATAAGTCGACAAATTGTCTGTTAATAAATTTCGAAGAATTCCCGTACAGATTAATAAAGTACAATGCATAACACAGCTCCAACTCTCAATTACTCCGAAACAAAGAACGTGGCTACTGTAATCTCCTCCGCTTTATAATTTAAGAGATTAATATCTCTCAGTATTAAGCGTCCGTTCTCGGAGCTTTCAATTCTCACCTCGGTATCCTTTTTCAAATTAAATTCTCGGAAGCTTAAGAAACTCTGAATTCTTTAACCCCGACACGTGGTTAAACGAGAAAGTTATCAAAATCTCCCTATGAAAATGTTCAGTTCAAGTTTACGTATCAAATTATCTTGCGTCTTGAATCTTTTTCTGTGTCTCAAAGTAAATTAAAGAATAAAATTGAACAAATTTTCGGGGAAACAAAGACTCGCAATTTGCTCGACTAACAACCGTTGCTATTCCCGTTCTGTAATTCATTTACGTAACAATACGAACTCCCTTTGGTACATAATATCTCACGATTTTTCAGCAATGCAAAAATTCCCAATACCTAAGAACAATAGCCCAATACGATTACTCGGCTCCAGTCAACAATTGAGAGACGCAATGGAAAAGGGGCACATGCCGCATCTGCATTGACTTTATTTTTTGTAGCACTAAGTACCTCCTGCAATTTTGTTACTAAAAGTTGCTTTCCTGTAAATTTGCAATATTGTGACTGTTTCCCATCGAGTTATTTAATTTTCAACTTCACGATAAAAAAAATCGACCGTTTTATTCGATAATGCTTGAGAAAAGTTGCTTTCCTGTAAATTTGCAATATTGTGACTGTTTCCCATCGAGTTATTTAATTTTCAACTTCATTATAAAAAAAAATCGACCGTTTTATTCGATAATGCTTGAGAAAAGTAACTCTCCGAGATTTCAGTTTCGTTTTCAGTATTCATTTACACTATTTACTCGACGAAGCTAATTAACATCCATGACGCGAGCTTAACGAGTCCATCGACGAGCTTGGAAGTTGAACATGTACGCGTACAGAAGGCGGAAAAGAAAAGTAGAGAAGGCGAAGAAGATACACCGGTGGCCTGGTTTCTTAGGATCATGGAAGGTGTTCTCCTCGGTCGGCGAGTGTAAACACTGTTGCTAGCTTGAATCTTCTCTATCCGTTCTCGAGCGTCTTCTCTCATCTTCTTCTCTTTTTTCAAGAGATTTTCCTTCGCCTGACTGCGGCGATTTCTGTTTTTACCTGCTAAAAAGGGCTGCAAGCATCGAGCAAAGAGAGTATTCCGGTTGGAAGATCTGTATGTTGAAACAGAAAGGAAAGACGTGGTTCTGGGTTGTAATTAGTGTAGTAGATTGACTTTTGCATCTCCGTTGTGTATTGATTCTTTAGATGCAAAATTTGTACAATCGCTGAAACGTCTTAGACACTTTATCGTACTTGCTCTAAATCTGGGCAAAATTAGGTACCAATTAAAAAATACAGAGATGTTATCTTATTTTGTAGATGTTTTATACAGTAATTACAACTAAAAAGGAAAAGGTTGTTTATAGATCGTAATTAACGCCAATTATGAAAGGTTTACCTTCGAGGTACATTGCTACCTTCTTCAAGATATTTTTCTTCTTCCTTTATAAAATTATTCCTAACTTTGAGAGTAACGAAACTTCAATATAAAACTAAGTAAAAAGATGCGCTATATGTACAAAACTTGTAACCTACAACTTTGAGCCTCTTGAAGTGACAAATAATTGCCTTAAAATATCGTCCGTAAATAATAAACCTTCGAATCCTCAAGCCTCCTAGAATTACTCGCCATTTGACAAATAACAGCTTCATTGTACTTATCATAATTATATTTTCCATTTTTTTTTGTAAAGGCAACATGATTATATACAAGGTGGCCTAAAGAGCACAACAGAATTGAAACTCGTGGATGCTTTAAGATTTTTCAGTAAAAGTTCATTTGCGTCGATGAAGACGAGACTCCATCGTGACATTGCACTTGAACAAGATATCGACTTTGTATTAAGTTCGTCGACGGCCTGCTGGCTGTACACGGCGCTGACGCAAGTATCTCTGCAGTTTCGTTATCGGCCCGACATAAAAAGCGTCGATAAGGAGAGAACGCTCGCCTCGTCGCGCCATTGCTACGCCAAAGTAGCCCGCTTGACTTATACTTCTTGATGAATGTTTTATAGTTAGTTGCGGGTAAAAATTCGTAGTACCTATTGAGGTAGTTAAATGTTGATTGACTTTGAAGCTTATACATTTATCAAATAATTTGTTAATAGAAAAGATATTTCGAAGTATTACTAGAGAAATATAAAGTTGTACGATTATGTATTCCGAGCAATCGTTGACAGTAAAGACTGTAACAAATAAAAGAGATAATATGATCTAGAAAAGTAAGATAATTTACGTATTGAGATTCACCATAAAGTGGCATATTGTAAGTGCTGTTTTCTGAGAACGAATTAACGTTAAATATAACAATTTTTATTTCTAGAACTACACTTAGGCTGAAAGAAGAAATCGTATCTATTAAAGTGAGAATGTATAACGATCTTCCGAACGTGTTTAATACTTTTATAGTATCTTGTTACATAGTTTATATTAAAGACATATGAAATGTATGTATCTTTAAATTGTAATAATTTAAGATCAGATTTGTTACGGCATCATCTATCTCCCTTAATATCTTTCAACACCAATGGAGTTAAGATAGAGTATACAAAGTTACGAGGAGATAAGTGTTATGATTGCATTAACATCCTTTTCAGTAACAGCATCGTAGATCTTCTTGATCCAATTTCGCTAATCAAGGTTTAATCGTTACGCACGCGCCTAATATCGAATAACCGGAACTATTAAACGCAAAGTGGCACTAAAACTAACAAATAAAGAAAAAAATGAAGAAATAGACAGACAAAGAAATTTTCAATCATCTTTCTTTAATTGTATCAGATACAAATTACTACATTTTCAATGTTTCTATCATTGTTTAACGTTTCATTATAGAATTACTTATTCGAAATTGTACAAAAGCAAAAAAAAGTTCAAAAACCGAACCAAATCAATTAAAAAAACCCAGTACACTAAAATGGTGGTATCAGACTATACAAAATCTTAATGGAATCAAAAATCCGTACTAGAATTAAAATCCTTATTATTATTAACCGTTTGACACCTAACTAACAAAATTTTCCTTTCTATTTCAGGTAAGCGCACCTTCAGACTTCCTAGTTCTCAATCCAAGGATTGCGGATTCGTGGGTGAGCTTAAACCTTTTCGTATTCTAACGTGAACGGATCGAACCCGAATCTTTCCCCCCCGTCTTTCCTCCATTTCTCCCAAAATTCTACGGATAGCGGTAAAGGCTGTTTCTCATTCATGATCAGTACCAGTCGCTTATTTCCGTAGAATCTCATTTACCAGGAACGGATCTGTTTAGCCGGACGACGAGCGTGATTCAATTACATGGATGCGCGATACCGAGCTGCTCGAGAGGAGGCATAGTTGTACAAACACGCCATCGGTTCGTGCACACTTCTAAGGCTCTAATGAAAACAAGTAGGTAGTAGATGTCATTCCACGGCAGTGATTCTCATTAATAGCCGAGCGAGCCGTGTAATTAAACGATCCTCCTCTCCTTTGCTAATATGGAAGATGGCAACCGATAGCTCGTCCGCGAAGCTGACGTTTTGAATCAGGATCGAGAGAGAAGTTGACAATTAGAATGAAAAACGTTGTTGTGTTACCATGCCTCACGGCATTCATGAAAATTGTTATTATCCCGTTGATCAAGTTACAAAATAAATAGTAGGTACTCTGGCGACCATGGCTCACGGAAGCGGTCACCATGTTGGATGTTTGAAATTGTACGGCTATAAACACAGGTTTAAGTTAGATTCCCGATTATATGGTTTCAAGTGTTTTCATAAGTTTTCTGTGTAATACAACATGCTCGTTCATGTTTAAGACGATTCTTAAGCAGGCTATTGCTTTTAATAGGTCAAGATTAATAGTATTGTTGACTCGGTGATTAAGTTGTTAAGATTTTGGAATAGCTTGACACTTCTTAACTTGATGGTTAGAAATTCAACCACTGGGCTAAAGTATCTAAGAATTCATTCTACACCGAACGTTTCTTCATCACGTCACTGTATCACTACGCACGCGTAATCTTCACGCCATGTTTCTTATCCCGCTCGTTCCCTCCATTACTGCGTTCCCTAGTTATGATAGTTTTCATTCCGCACTGCGCATGCACAATGTCTGTGCGTGTTCTCGTTTAAATAAACGCGATTGTAGAACCCGCTGCTCATACGTACAAAGACATCAGCGGCCCAAATCCTTTGACGGTTTTACTTTTTGGTTATATGCGCCGGTTAGTTGCATAACAGATCTCGCTGCACTCGAGCAGCCTACTCTCTTTGTTCGGCAGAGGAATTCGCTGACGACAGGTTTCGCTGGAATCGTGCACGCCTCGAGATAAATCGGCGAGAGAGCGAGCGAGTATGCGCGCGTAATTGAAATTTGTCAACCTTAAGAGGCTTTTTGCGACGAACCGTACGGAACGGTTGGATCGTTAGCGCGAACTGCTTGGAGGGGGACATGCGGATGTAAAAATGTTTCGCGTTATTTCAGTTCCTCCTCACTGCTTCCTTTTCGAGACCCGTTTATTTAACCCTTTGCGCGGTTCTCGCGTGGAGGGCAGGCTTTCGCATAAATTCGTGAGATACACGTGTGTCGGGCTTTTGAATGTCGTGGAAGGTATTTTTGGAGTTATAAATTAAAATTGTTAAAAATACCAAGCTTCCCAAATTTTTCTGAGCAACGGTTGAGATGATTTTTTTATGGGGAAAAAATACAGATACTAATACAGTGTGGTAACTAGAACTGTTGAAAGTGCTTAGTTTCTTTGAATAGTTCGCATGAATTTTAAATTATATTTTACAATCGTATTGAGGTTACAGGGATTAGATCAAACTTTTCTTAGTTGTATTAAAAACGGAAATATGTTTGTTGATTTAATTCAAACTTAACTTTAGCCGTATCCAAATGTATAACACGTTTATCTAAATTGGAAAAATGAAGATAGAACAATTACAACTAATTTATATTTAATTTCAATTTTGGCATCTCAGATATAAAAGGTAAACGCTAAGAATTATCTTAAACAGATTGCGTTAAATAGTATAATAATGGCACATAGTAACACACAACCAAACAAAATTAAAAAATGTATGTATTCCGATCATTAATTTTTAAGTTTTGTGCGTATTAAAGACTTAATCTAAAGCTCGCAGACTCCGAAAATTCGGCAAGAATAGCATTTTCCGACCGTGAGCGGAAGAAGAGGCATCTTAAGCAATAATTGTGGCGATAAATAGGCGCCTGCAGCACTGCAGAAGCAATGAGACAGAAAATCAGTCGCGCTGCATCGCGAAAGTGGTCGATAGAAAAAGATGGAAGAAGTACTCTCGCATTCCAATGAACAGCAAACCCAGAAACAGGAGGGACTGGCAGGGTGACAAGTCGCGAGGAGGAAGATTGCAAGGGAAAAAAAGACAAGGACGAAAGAAAAGAAAGGACAGGAAGGGAAAAGATAGAACGAAAGAAGGAGAGAGTGATCTCGCAAATCAGTAGGAAGGCGGCATCGACCTCTTCGTCCGCCATCTTTGTTGCTCTAACAACGTTCTCCTTCGTCTGTTCCTTTCCCATCTCTATTTTCCTTTTTCCTTGCTTGTTCCAGTCGCGGAATCCTTTCTTCTGTGTGTGCATTGTGCGGATAATACCGGTGCTGGCTTCTCTTTTACGTGACTGTGGGCGAAACCGAGCTAGCAGATACCGCGAAGAGAAAAAAAAAAGGAACCACGATCGGTATTCTCTCCCGCTCTATCGTCCTCTCTTCATTCTGCTTCCCCTTCTGTGTGCATTTTCGAAAATAGTCCAACCTAAAAATATGCAAGAACTGGAGACTGGCTGATGGAGAGAGGAACTCTTTCGTTTGATGGCGGAGAAGTCGTGTCCTGAGACCTACATGAGTCTCGATATATGTATACATAGATAGAGTTATTGATACTTGGCAACTTTTAATAACTCATCGCCGTGAGAGCAAGATAGTTATCGTTGATTGGATTTAGCGATAGCTTGGCTCGTTTCACGGTGAGCGAATCGAATTAAACATTAATTCTGTGTCGCTAATGTCTGTTGAATATTTGCGAGATTGAATGTTGGGAAAGGAGACAAACTAGAGGAGGTATGAGCTACAATAGGACAACGCGCGATGTGAGCAAATTGTCTTTGCTTGATTCTTATATTTGGTTGAAATAGTATAAAATACTTCATATTTAAAGTATAAGAATATTATTGGCTTCTATTTTATAAACTACAAAGAGAAATGTTACTAATCGTTTCTCTTATAAGTAGAAGTTATAAAGAATAATCTTTTTCTATGTTTTAAAAGATAATTCATGGTTACTTCTTTAATTTGTAAAAACGAAACATTTAACTCAACCCTTTCAAACGTAGTATGGAAACGTATGATATTGTAATATTTTGCGAAGTATTTCCTTTCCAGCAATATTTTTTGGGATAATGAATCTGTTAAATGTTCTCATGCACCATACTACAGATATAACTGTAACGGGAGGGCGAAATATGAATTAATATTTGGAAAGGTTACATTTGCGATGTGATGGAATCTTGATTATTTGGATTAATTGGGCGACGCGTTATTTAAATGGTTAATTTTTTTTTTGTAGATATTTTGTTTTGATGAGTAAAATTAATGAAGTAAAACACCAATTATCGGTTTGTAATTATTTGAAAGCGGTTTTGCAAACTTTTAGAAGGTTTTGACTTTTCGGTTTCATGTTTGACTACTGTTTTGATTACAAATTTATTGCGATCTTTGCAAATCAACTTATCTTCCCTGTTCTGCTCTGCACATTGATATAATGCAGTATAGCTGACACTATATTGATATATAACGCGCAAATTATAAAAAAAACGTTGTTGTAAATAAACATCAATACTGTTTGATTGAATAATTAAGGTTTACTTCATTACAATCTATCATAGTTTGATAAATTATATTATTTTATGGAATTTCTAGAACAAAATCTATTTAATTTGTATTCGATCTGTTTCCTATTTATATCAATTTTCGATTTGAATATTATTTCTCATTTTTTCCCAGTATATTTATATTAATTTAATCACTATAAAAATAACGCTTTCTATTTTCTATAGACCCATTCTTACCATAGTTCTGCATATATTTATGAAGAAAATATTTCATACATTAAAATTGTAATAACTAAAAAGAATATTGTTGCTGAATTTTAAAGTACCATGAAAATTATTTTAATGTGTTTGTTATAATGTTCATCCCTTAATTACAGTACACTAAACAATAAAAAAAGTTCTTTCTTAATAAAATGTACCTAATGAAACTTTTACTTTTTCCAATCTTAAATATATTAGTACAACATTTAATTTTACGTCCTGTATATTCCATGGAAATATAACTCAGGACATTGTTGCCGTATCACCAAGTCTACATTTTTCTCTTTATTTTTGAGCGCGCGTTCCCTTAATATCTTCTTATCTTTATTATGTCCCTAAATCGCCCCGTTTTTTTTTTTTTTTTTTTTTTTATGATATTTCCCGATCGATGATGAATTAATGCATATCAGCCACTTCGATACCAAAATAGTATATCGTAGACTAAAGTGTTATCAGTTTCTCCACTAATCGTCGTACTATGCAATTTCAAAGACTAATAATTACTTCATAATCCAACGAAGAACACATTCCATACTACGTGACCTCCAAGTGCTTTACGATTATTTACAAGGTAAAATTTTCATTAAGCGAATTTCCCAAAACATTTTCCCAAACAATGACATATAAAATAATATCTAAGTGCTTAGAATTACCCATCGCCGTCTCTGTTCCATAAGTAAATATCCTATTCTGACTTTCTAAGTTCGACACTTTCTCAATTTTTAATATTTTATCAGAATTTTCAATTTCTTTACCGTTTTTGTTAATGAAATTAAAGTCTGTACTACTTTCTATTAAAAGATCCTGAATTTCTGAACATGTCATCACTTATTCTGAAAATTGTCGCATGGTCTGTTGTATTAATTGAAACGCGACATAAGGCGACCAGTATGCAAAGAATGCGCGGCAGCAGAGCATCAATTGTGCGGGTGATGTTACGATACGTAGCTCGTCTTTATGATAGCGTGTCGGACATTTAATTATAAATATCGTCTCGCTAGCCTGTCGTGATATTCGTATAATATCTGCACGCGACATCCGCGTTGTTAATACTGCCTCTCGTTCTAAAGATGCATATCGGCCGCTAACATTACCGGATAACGCTATGGCGCGTCTCTGATCCTTAATCATCGCGCTTAGCTCGCGACCGATCTCACCGTGATAATTACTTTGTACGTGGCTTGAAGTTGAACGCGAATTATCGCTTTTAAGAATATGGAATGTTAGTGTACTTGATTTTAATGCATCTAAGCGTAATGGAAAGTATATGTGACTGCTCACATCCTGCGCACCCGCGCAAACGGTTTAACGAATTAAAGTTAAAAGTCATCGAATACAAATCTATAGTCGTACACAAATATTATTTAATCATTTATTCACTTAACGCGGAATTTAATAAGAAATATTTTACGAAATATATAAAAGGAGACGAGAAAGTCATGAAAAGACAGATGGAGATAGATCCTTGCATAAAGCAAAATGAAGAATTAAAACATGCATGGAAAAGACAGTAATCTATATTTGCTTGAGAATAGTTCTGGTGTAGTGACACGTTAGGATCTGAGACTTAAATTAGGTTGAGTATCACTGGTGGATTTGTAATAAGTGTAAGCGGAGCGATACAGATGCATCGCTCTCGCAGTGGTCCCGTTTGCTCGCTCGCGCGCGTTCTCTTCTCGTCGAATCCCGGCGCACCGTGAAACCGTGATGACGCAACGGCGTAGTGTTGGTGGAGATTGGGAGTGCGGGCGATGTGTCGCGAATGCGCTTGTGTAAAAGCTCCGCTGCCAGCTGCACAGCAGCCGCTTAAGTCGCGCTCGTGACTCCGTGGCAGAGAGTCGATTTTTATGATTTGAAGCCTTATCCAATTGCTACCTTTGCGTGTGATTACTTAAATTCCCTATTAATACACTTGAACTTAATTCATGATATGTAGAGTAATAATTTAGGTTGGAGTAGTAGTAACTTCGAAAAATGGAAAATTGAAAGCAGTTTTAGATGTATTTTAGGAAGATATCTTTTCGGTAGATGATAATAAAAATTATTAATGTTATACGATTAATAGCAAATTAATGCACTAATACAATTATTCAAATATTACTGACAATTCCCTTCTAAAACTTTCTTTACCCGTGGAAGAATTCAAAGAATTCACAGTCACAGCGTATAATAATGATCGTCACTCACGCCGCTTCGTTCTCACAGTTCACGCTGCATCATATTGACTCGGCTTCGCCCAATACTAGCACAGCGTGTGCAGGACTATCGAAACTATGCCTGATAGATGCGTTGCGGTATATCGTTCGAGTGGTTTCGAAGTCGCGAAGCTCTATGGCAGTCGATGGCATCATACGGGTGGTGTAAAACACAGGCAAAGAGCTGCGATCGGAACGAGTGAAGCGCGAATCGGAGTAGAAGTCGAAGTTGGAGTCGTGACGAGTCACCTCGGGTCGACTCGGCTTCGGGCGAGCATAGCCGAACGTGTGCCTACGTGCGCGCTTCACCGTTCCGTGGTGCGGCCTGCCGTAGCGGAACGAGGAGACACGAGACGATACGAGACGGGACGAGACGACACGAGACGGAGCGGGACGGCGCGAGGTGAGGCGAGGTGAGACGAGACGAAACGAGGCGAGGCCAGTCGAGGTGAGCCGAGCGGAGTCGAATCAAGAGGAGAGTCAGTGGCTGGCGACTCCTCGAGGCGTCAAGTTCGTTGTGTGGGGTTTGTTGTTCTTTCGCACTCCCTACAAACCACGTGCGCAGCTCCGTGACAGCTCCGCTCAACGGACTAGAGTACGCGGCGTTACCGTACGAAGCGACGTCTCGCTTATCGTGATCGAATCGATTAGTGACATTTTTAGTAGAAACGGAGGATGATTTTAATAAAAACTGAAATTTTTCAACGTAAGCCCGGGGAGCATGGAAGTTGGAAAATATAAATTGTTTATGATTTTAATACACTTTTTTTACGTACTACTGTGAAGTTGATGTTAAAGCTTCAGAAGTGGCATCGTTCGACGCGGAGATAATAATGTATATTGTAGATAGGCAAAATTATATAAATTATCAAATCGAATGCGCAATTACTTTTAGATTTTGATATACAATTAAAAATAGCATTACCAGATAACGGGAAGTAATCATAAGGAGCTGAAACCTGTTTATGCCACTGTTTTGTGAGACCATGGATATTACAAGTTAAAATTTGTCAGGATGCCTTAGCTACTTGCCCTCGTCGATTATCGCTGCTGTGACTTTTGTTAACAACTCTTATCGGTCTTACGAGAATAACCTGACAGTGCAGTGTAAATATTATGAATACCAGAATCTTCGAATCGTGCGCTAAGTTAAAATTACAATGCCCGCTAATCGTGTCCGTTGCCAACCACGAAAGTAGTACTGATGAAATCGAACTTTTTGCGCCAATTTCAATACCTAATCAGAAACTAAATAAAAGTGCAACGACTCAAAAGAATTAACCAAGCAATAGTAAGCCTGTTGGCGCACCATTGAGTTGCCAGAGGACAAAGTAAGTGGACCGCGGCAAGACAAGAACGTAACGCGGGTAAATTAGTCATAGAACGGGTACGTCTGTGACAAGAAACGGAATAATAGCGACCGCGACCGGAAGAACGAGGAAACGAGAAATGAAGAAACAAGAGCGAGGAGGAAGAAGGTGTACTCTACGAAGCGAACTTGATGTAGGCAACCACTGCGGCGAGATAGGAAAGCAATAGAGAGAGAATTATACGTACGCAACGCATGGAATAGAAGGAAAAAGGAACACCAATAAAGATAGGAGGAAACGTGAGAAAGAAGGAGAAAGACGAGGAAAAGAAGGAAACGCGAGAGAGAGAAGAAGGAGTTAGGGTGAACGAGAACGAAGAAAGGAAGGAACGATCTGTTTGAGTGAGGGGAGGGGGCGAAGAGAGAGAAGATTTCTGGGCACGCGCACTCCACCTGCTAGCGTGTAGTGGCACGCGCCATACCCACCCCCTCCGCCGCTGTGGACGTTCCGTTCCCCCTGCTGACGCCGCTCCCCACCGCTCCCTTCTCGCCGCAGTCCCTCCTGGTTCTACCGCGGCCGTCGCCGCCACCGCCACCGCCACCGATTCTTCCCTCCCCCTTACGTCTCCCACGAACTCCTCCCCTCATACGACTACCCGACACACCGACCCCGCTCGAACTCCCCTCATTCTACGGTGCCTCTTCTCCTCCCGCGGGAATCCCCTCTCGTGCTCCCCTCACGCGTGCCATGGTTCCGTGACCGGGACGCGCGGGAGTCAATCGCTCGCGGACTTCGATAGGACGAGCACGATAGGTCCTCGCTCTTCCTCCTTTCTTATACACTTCTTGAAACGCGTTCTACGCGTGTCGCCGCGGTGTCGCGTGCTTTTCACGTTTTCGAACTTCTCTGACTTCTTTCTGTCGCTTTATTTCTTCACTTCATTTGACTCGTTTACTTTCTTCTCTCTGGATACGAATCAGAGTTTGACTGGAGTTTGAGGTTAGGTACTTTTGGAGCTCGTCACATGTGTAATATTCAAAGTGGCACGTAGAAAACAGGAAAGACACAGAGAGAAGATTTGTTAAACAGCAAAAGGAATAGCACGTTGCGTATTTCACTTCGGAACGGCGCGTGGCTGTTGATCAACAAACGTACCCCCAGCAAATGAAAGATTGCTAGTCAAAGTTCACAGTGACTTTTCCCAATCGTGATAGAGTGGTGAGGGAAAGGAAAAGGCGAGTAGTTCGCGGAGAGTTGCCGACCGATGTTTGCGTATGAAAAAACCCGGTCGTCCTCTTCCACCTCTTCCTCCTCTTCTTTCCGGCATTCATCTACTGGCAGGGGGGCAATGTGCCGGTCGATCGGTGCATTGTAAACAAAGAGAACAAAGGGCCAACGGCGACACAAGCGACGACGAAGACGAGGACGAGGAAGACGAGGAACGAGGACGGCGTCAACTACGAAGCATTGAAGAAGAACGTGGGAAGGGAAGAACGTAAGAAGGAGGAAGGAAAGCAAACGAGTAAGATAAAGAGTGGGGCGGGCTGACGCGTGCTACTACCGCCGTTACTTCCATTCCAACAAAAATAATCCAGTCTCCGCGGTGGAGAAGAGATAGAGACCGCGCGAAAAGGGAAGAAAGATAGTGGTGCCAGAGAAAGAGGAGAAATATCGAGTTATCGTAGTATATATACGCACACGTGTGACTTCGTGTAACCAGCGAGAGGCGGCCGCGCACAATACGAGTGACGGTAGTTTAAATGCAACTTTCGCGGGCTGGTGACGCATTCGACAGTGAACGAGCAAGAGGAGGATATGCTTTCGAGATAAACACGGGACGAGACGATCGAGATTCGTCACGAGCGAAAATAAAGTGGAGATAAATTTGGTGGTCCAATCGGCTGGAGCGGACGAGACTGAAGAAAGAAAAATGAAAGAAAGAAGAGTTTTATTTTGGACGAAGATCTGGCTTTTCCGTTCGCTGTAGTGTCAGCAGTGACAGTGCTTCGCGCGCGATCAGCTGTTTGAAGTCGCGACTAGCACGCGTCACGTCTCGTTCAATTGCTGTGGTGTTTATTGTGTCGTAAATTTTTGACACGAAATTTGTTAAAATTGGACCTAAAGGGCTCGATCGCGGCAGAGATTGCGTTCCTTATCCCTGCACGCGTGTTCCAAGTCAACGTACTCGAACCACCTGTTGACGATTTACGAGGGAAAATCGACGCGGTCTGTTCCGACGTGATTTTACGCAGTCGTGCTGCCGTTTGAACATGTATACTCTGGTTATCATCGTTCATTTAAAAGATCAATCGAAATAGCAGATTTAGCGTATCGTAACGTATCATCGTGACGTGTACGTAAAAGTCGCCACCTAAATACACCTTTCCTTCGTGTCAGTTGATGTAAGTAAATACGACAACCAAGACTACAGGAATCGTTCTTACCATGTGTTCGATAACGTTTCGCGGGAACAGTGTTGAAGCGGTCGCACAGACGTGTGTACTATCCGTCGAGGAACATTGACGTGCAAATTTGTAGCAAGTATCATAGGCAGCGTGTTTGAAGAAAATAAAAAATGCGAGTGATGAGACTTTCTTTGGCGGTGCGGTACGCCGAGTATTTTTCGGAGTGAACGTTATCGAGACGCTGTTAATATATGTCTTATCTGTCGTTTGCATCGGCGGAGTGGCAGAGAAAAAGAGCAAGAAAGAAAGTGGAAAAGAAAGAAAGAAACTCGACGGAGTTCGGAGGTCACGGAACCGTTGGACGATATGCGGCACGCAAACTCGTTTCGACGAGCAGAGAATTTCGGCCCGCGGATCCAAGCGGCGCGTTCGCGTCGTCCGGACGCCAATAGTGGCGTGAAACAGTGGTGATATGCTGGTCGGGGGACACGGGAGCGTCGATTCTATTCCCGGCGTCTTTTTCTCGCCGGTTGCGTGACGTTCGACTGGTGGCGAGAACGCAGAGTATTATACACACCGTACTCGGCGACGTATTCGAGCGCGAACCTCGACTTCGTTGTTGGTGTAATTCCTAGTCAAAGTGATCGGAAGGGCATTACGTTTATTATATGGGCATCGAAGCAGTTACATCGTGTACAGTAAAAATAACATAGCAAGAGGAAGAAAGAGAGAGAGAGGCTTCATTGTAAAGTGTTAACTTGTATAGTGTAAAAACAGAACCTAATATCCTTATTCAAATTTCCCGCGGTTGGCAAGAAGGCAACGAGGGACCATTGGAATTGGACTAGAGATGCCTGTGTTGCGATGATTGAACCCCGTTGTCGTGAAGAAACAGCCTAAGTCGTTGTTTTACGCTTGTTATTAGTTGTGTATGCGTCGTTACGGGACTCAAGATCACTTTGGTTACGCACGAAAGAAAGTTGCCGGTGGAGGCGCGCTGGTGGTGGTTCGAGCGTCTCCGGAAAAGCGCGGAAGACGAAAGCGAAAGTACGCTGGTGTTGCGTGCGTTGGCGCGTCCCAGAAAATGACCTTCAAGTTCCGTTGAAAAACTTCCACGACTTGGATCAAACGGAGAAAAACATGGATCTGTAACACCTGTCGATGCATATAATCGTCCTGTGAACCAACAATTGTCGCTGATTGACAATTGTGCTAGTACGGATACTCTAACACGAGAAGAAGCAATCGAAGGAGGGGCATGGTGGGCCCCCACCAACCAGGGCCACAGGCCCGGGTGGCCCCCCTGTAACGAGGAAATCTCTCGCTGTCGCGCCGCTCGTGTTCCATTACACTGCCTGGAATGATGGTATGTCTCTTTAAAAATAATATTTCTTATCTGTCGTCGCAGTGCGGCGTGCGTATGTCATAATTTGTTTTCTTCTTCAACGACTAGTGCGTGTAACACTATAGTCGGTCGGAGTATATCGTTCGTATTTTGGTGTTTTTGTTGATAGTTCGAAACGTTATCTTGTTTAACGTTTTTTAAGCATTTTAGTCTTAGACAGTCGAGAGTCAAGTTTAGTTATGGTAGGATTTATTCGTTTTAATTCGAATTGCTTTCTTTCTATTTTGAGAATAATACTGGGAAAATTTACACTGTTAGTGGGTTATACAGAATTTGGTGTAAAATCGTAAGTTTTTATTGTTTTGTGGAAATTTGGAGGAGCATCTGGATTTATTTAATAGCAATGATAAGAAAAATTCAGTACAGCTACTGCAGGAGTTTCCGGGCAGTTAACTTTTGATCTTTATATCTGATGGAGGATTAATTGAATTTAAGTAATTCTATGTATTTCATGGTTGGATTAAAGCGTTTGTTTTTAAATTCAACTGCGTTTATTGTATCTGATATATTCTTGAAAAGAACAATACTTTTACACGTCATTTTATTATATTTAAAATTTGCTCAATTTTTGCTCTTGGCATATAGAGATAAAAAACTACCAAACAAAATGTTTTTCGTACTTCTGTAAACAAAAAAAACACACAAAGCTATTCAAAAGAAATTCTTCGTGATTAAATATAAAGATTAACGATTACTTTAGTCAAAATTATGATTATCTATTGGCATAATAGGAATCACTAATAATTTAAAGTATATATTTCAAATTTATAACAAAGAATAGATGTTGAGGAGCTCAACTTTTGCAAGCAAAAACTCGCTGTTCGCCCAGCAGGTTTTGGGGCGGTCGTCCAACGACGACGCAGATAAAGGGTATCGATTGGTGAATTTTTTTTGTTTATCTGCGCCCCTGTCTGTCGGTAACTTGGAGCGCGCACGAAATGTCACCAGATAACGGAAGTTCCGGAACGATAAAAATAATTCAACTTCGAAAAATCGACGAAAAGTCGCGTTTGTTTGATCAAAACGACGATCGTGTTTCCGCGATCATTTATATGTTACCCTTTTTCTCTCTTGAGAACGACATTGGTTGGAATCTATTACGCGTCTTACCCACGCGTTGGTCTCTCTGGAAGATTCAAAGAAACCGGAAACGTCTGACCGCCGTAACTGTATTGCACTACGTACACCGGTTGTTTGTATTGAAATTACGGTGCATGTCTCTTGGAGCATAACACGGACGTATTTATTATACCGTGACTTTGTACACCGGTACTTGTCGATGATTGTATGAAAATATATGAGAGCTTTCGCAGAAAAATGCAAAAAAATGCGAGGTTTGTAGCTTAACAATACTTTAGATCACTTTTCTGTTTTAATTTTTGGTTCTAAATGTAGGTTACATTTTTTTCGGCTTCAAGCGCTTGATATTAAATAGCATTAAAGATGCTATAGACACTTTTTCAAACCTGTAAGGACATTCTTATTACAATAATTCAATGGTAGATGGATTACACACAGTAGCCGATACTCATACGTTTAACTTTTCACTTCTATTAACGGTATCTTTTTTAAAGCAGTGCCGAGTTAAGATCTGTTTGTATCGTAAATTAGTATCTATTTTGCACTTGTATTTAAGAAGCATCAAAGTTTTAAGTTGTCATTGCACAAAAAAGGATATCGTTAATAGAAATTAGGATATTAGCAGTTCATTACGATACATAATATTCAAAATGAAATGTTCTGTCTATTAAAAAAACAAGTTAAAATAGAGATCTGGAGAGCGGCGTGTTATTGATTCAGTGGCAGTTAGGCTGTAGCTTGGTACTCCGTTTGAGGAGCGTTGAGATCGCATGCACACACGTAAAACAATAGATTGACCGCCGTCTAACGGCATTCTAGCAGTCGGACGACCGATAATAGGGGCATCCAGCGCGAGCGCTTTGCGGCGCGCGGACATTCCGCGTTTCCTTGTCCCAGGCGCACCGATTCCGTTGCAGTAATGATCTGTTCGCGATCCGGGGCGTTAGACGGGAATCGGCCAATCACGGACGATGCCGATCCTCTCACTTCTTTAAATCTATTCACCAGTTTTCAATAGACGACCGTGAGAATCATGTGAGCAATTTGGTTGTAGGAATTTCCCTTTTTGAGGTTTTATTTTGATTCGTATGGAAACTTACTTTCTTAATTGCGGAATGTTATAACGAAACAGAGTAGAGTAGGGGCTTTAGAGGAATTTGTGGTTTAATTTGCTACTTCGGTGAAAAACAGTTTACGTGTAAGATGTATTTCCAAACAATGTCTTAACATTTTTCGAGATATACTTCAGTATATTTGTTTCTATTTTATGGAATTGTAGTGCTTTGCACAATTAGGACACTAATAAACGGACTAGGGTCAAATATGGCGAATGTGAGTTGTAATGAGTAATGAATCTTATTTCTGATTTCCTCTTTATTTTGAATACTTATGAAACTAATATCTGCCAAATACCTACATTAAATACCAAAACCTAATATCAATTTTTAGATCTCAACCCAGTCTTCCATACTCCAAGCTGCAAATTATTCTCAAATTACAAACAAATATAAAAACCACATTTTTCTATTTTCTACATGTAAAATACTCCGCAAAATAGAAAACAATTGCAACGTTCATTTAACTTGCCATAAAGCACAGGGATTAAAAAAGACGATAGGCGATTAGGGTATCTGCAAAAACGACAGTCGCGTGTTTGGACGAAGGGGTGCACGGTGGGGTGTCGTCGCGCGCACGGGCGTCCCGATTCCGGCGTGTCATAACAGGGGAATGAGCTCTCCGCTCGGGTAGCCGGCTCATGGCTGCGCCACGGAATTATTTATACCACTTGATTACACGCGTTGCTCCGAGGCGCCCCGAACGAACGGCGGAAACAGCCGAAAGCTGGCTCCGAGCTGTGCGAGCTATGCTTGTCGTATTATCATGCACGCATCGCTCTATCGGTATCGATGCGAAGAATCCGGCATACTTTGCCCGCTTTCGCGATATCGAACGAACGATAACGAGGACGCCAAACGACTAGAATGAATGAAATAAGGGATAGAGGAAAAAAGATTGGTTCTTCTATGATGAACTTCCCCATATGTGTACATACTTTTCCTGTATCATTTTGTTGAAATTCGATTCACGTTTATAATATAAATTAGAATATGAATTGATCATTATAGTGTTTCAGATATTTTTCGTTGCTTTGTGAATATAGGTCTTTTCAAATGTGAATATATTGTATTTGATAAAAAAATGTGAAATTAACAACTCTGAATTAGGTTAATATAATATATTAGATCAAAATTATTCAGAAATATACTAAATCTGTCAATACGATATTTACCTTGTTCATGTTGATCATTCGAAACTGGTTTATTTTCTAAAGATAATTTGTAGAAACTATAAACAAATTTGTGCGACGATCTTAGAAATGCATAAATGCTAAGCGAAGGACATAATATCTTAGTAGAAAATTTCAGAAATTTCTCTTACGGCCTAATGAAAAAGTGCATCAAAGATGAATCTTTTCCTATTCATCAATTCGATTGAACGTTGCGGTTCGCGAACGACAGCATCGTTGTAACTAACCGCGAAAATGAAACGCGTGCGCTGACGAGGAAATGGTATCACCTAAATAAAGCTTTAAGGACATTTTAATATTTATGGGCGCGGGAGGGTCGCGTCTCGGTCGCTCCAGTTCGCGAATACACGACCAGTAATAAACCTGTTTGCTTGCCGCGGCGGTAATTTATTTTAGAAACACGTGGGCAGCTGAATCGGGAGGAAACAAATTTATTTCGTTGGACCACGTTGGAAGAAGTTGATAACAGGTCGAAATTCGTAGTAATTTACGCTTGCTCCCATCCAGTTCGCCGGATTCCCTTTGGATTCCGCTTTCGATTAGGCTAGGTACCTGGCCATCGGTGGTCCAGAAACGTTATGGGAAACAAAGAAAGATAATCTACGATTGCGACTCTTAAATATTTCTGTAATTAACAACTTCCGGGTTGAATGAAGATCAAGGTTTTAGAACCTTGGAACTAGGTTAGGGAATTATGTAAGAATGATTGGAAGCAGAAAAATTGCATTCGTGCCAAATTTTCCCACTTTTGTCTTCACTTATTTTCTGCATGAATAACATACCAAGAATGTTCTTACTCATCTGCGTAGCAGAAGTTACCTAATAATATTTTGGAAACCAGCGTAGATTATAGATCACACACATGACATGCTCTTTTGAAACTGAAATTGCTCCAACTTTTGTTCTAAACGGAAAGTAAAAGTTATTAACAAAGAAATTCCAATAACAAAGATATATAGTTTGTGAATATTTTTTATTTTTGGCTTTGAAATATTTCTTGTTTTACTTTGCATTCACAACGAAATCGGTATATTTCCGCAAATGGACAGATTCCTATTGTTCCGTAACAAGGATCCTTAAGGCGCGGCGCGATAGATTGGAGCGGATAATTCCAAATGGTAGAGGATTCACAAGAAAAAAGATGCAATCAGGCGTGTCGCGCCCCACGTATGCTTTATAATGTGTGCAGTAAAAAGAATAACCAGAATAAACCGGAGCAGTCCGAAGAACAAAAAACAGTTTACCTTTGGGCTGGAGATGATAAATCCGACGAAGCAAGGACGTCAAAAAGCGAATATTTTAATAAACAGACTATACAAGACATACAAGATGGTATATGTATTGATTATGTATGATTATGTATGATTCTGAGAATTGTATATGTATGATTCTTGCCGCAGAAAGTAGAAATTAAACTAGATTCGATTCGTTCTACTTAAATTCTTTCCGAGGTAGATTTATTTTAGTAGTTCCTTAGATAGCTTTTACGTGCCTGAAATTTGTAGAACTGTAATTACATGTAGTACGAAACAGTTAACAACTGAGGTAGTTAAGTGTGTAGTTCCTCGATGTCTTTTACAAATATATTGCTAGGAGATCGCTACTTCAAGTCTTGCAACTTGAAGACTATTAATTTTCCTGGTACGCGAGAAGTCCCGTAATTCTCAATTTGAAGCACCGAAATACGCCTGGTCGACCTTGCCGCGTTATTAGGCTACGCTTTAAACGAGATTTCAGCGTCTTGCTGTTCTGTCGATAGCTCCCGTGAGTCTGTGGCGATATATTTAGCTTCGTAGCAGGGTATCGCACATCGGTGATGCAGAGGGGCAAATCCGACTCAAAAAGCGATAGACGAACACGATGGATGGCGTTAGAACCGCTTTTGCAAATATACGAGGTCTCCAATCCGGCTAATAATTGCTTGACTTTGCTCCAAACTGAAGTTCGCGAAATATCCAAGTTCTACACTTCTGTGTTTTCGAGTAAATGTTGCCTTTTTGGGTATTCGTTGGTCAGAAGGACTCATTATTGGACCGAGGAAGCTTACTAGGTCATACTTCTATTAAGAATAAGTGCATTTATTTTCAACTCTTGGATTTGATTTTAAAAAAACATAAAAAAAGTATCCTTTGGTACATAAAACAATACTTAATGGTAATAAGTGATAGTTTTTAAAATATAGAACAGGACAAAAGAATTCATGTCAGCCAAGAACAGGACCAAATGAAGAGCACCTGGCGGTCTTTTTAGTGTTCAGTATAGTACTTACAATGTTAATTTTTTAATTCGTATCACTGGTACATTTTGGTTTAATTCAGAGTATGTATGATATTAGTTTATGGGAGAAATGTTTTCATTTAATCATTTTTTGGATGCTTTCAGCATTGTAGCGAAGTCAATTCCTATATTTCTGGATTATTGGCATTTCATTGTGTATTTTTACAGTTTCGACACTCCTGTCAGAGCTTCATGGAATTTTCCAAGCTGATACATTCATTCACTCGATGATGATTCTTTCGTCCGTTCCGTTCTATAATTACAATTTATCTTTGGATAGCACTTCCTGAGCTCTCTATCTAGTTTATTCACGAGTTACTTGATGAGATTATGATGGAACCATTACAAGGTTACAATCGCACTTTTTCAGTTATATTTATCAAAAAAAGTTGTTTGGTTCGTTTAGTTCGTCCTAAAACAGCTCTGATAAGAAGAATTGATGATTGGGGTCGTCACGTAATACGTTTTAGATTCTTCTGCAGCTTGAACTTAAAAGAGATATATTTTTTGTCATAAACAAAATTTTTAAAAATTAATAAGTAATTATAAATTAATTAGTCATAATAATACTTACATAAATAGTGTTTTATTCGTATGAAACAAAAACAAAGTAACTAAAATTTCTCCTTTCGTAAAGAAAGTGAAATACTCAAATGTGAAACCAATTTTGCTGAATAAAAATATACTTATTGTTTAGTTGTAATGAGATAAAGTATAATATTGTATATACATATATGCAACGTCCAGTGTAAAAGGGTTAACAATTTAATTCTTCATTGTGATCTACGATCATCGTGTTAGGGTGCGTTTAGTGATTGTTTTTCGAATTGAAAGCTGAAGTTTAAAAGTAAGCTGCTCGATGGCCCTTTACATTAAAAGAGCACGGATTAATGAATTTGGTCTTGCTCTTATTCGTTTGGTGTAAGCGCACCCTTATAGATACATTCTTTGCGGTGCACGCGTCCGATGGTCCGAGGCGCGCGCTGGCGTCATTCAAAGTGTTCTCTCCTGCTGGTTCACTCAGTTTCCGTCCCCTCCACTTTGTTTTCCGTGGTAGTCGTTGTGTTACCGTCCTGGGGTCGGCTGTTTGCGCGCGCCGTTTCTCGCAACGCGGCCGCGCTTTACGACCCGATAAACCAGCGTGTTTCTCAGCTAATTTCCACTGTGACGAAAAGTCGTTCCGGCCATGAATCCTCCACGACCGCCGCGCCCAGGAATATCGCGCGCAAAAATTTCAGTATCTTCTACGTTCTTTTCTGTTTGGTCTTTCGATCTCTGTTCTCTTCTCTGCGACTCTTCTGGAAAATATTACTCGCGTCGAATTTGCGGATTAGATGATTCGAGGAACGGTGTGAGGATCACGGAGGTTTCGTCTTTGGAACACGTCAGAGTCTGAAGCACTTGTCTTTCTGGGAAAGACGATAAACTTGATATGTTTCTTGTTTATCTTTTCTGCGTTCTTGAGAGTAAAGACGCTTATAGTATATGGAAAAATTCAAATTATATTAAAAATATCCAGATATTTTGTTGGAGAACAGTTATAATAAGTGCTCTTTATCGTGATCCAATCAAATAGGTGTGAACGGAAAAAAGAAAATGGAAAGTATGATGTCGTAAGATTTACAATGTAAGGTAATAACTACTATGTAAAAAGTAACATTTAGGGGCTATAAGATCTACGTGGTTATAAGATTCGACTATAACACGCTAGAGGCGTACTAGTGCACATTTATCAACTTTTTCTGCAAATAATTACTTCGCTTTTTAAGGATATGTATACAAGGTATTACAAAATACAATTCCGATTTTTGAAAGTCCATAACTTTTAATCAACCTTTGTACGAAATTAAATGCCTTGCATGTCAAGTTGTCTTTTTTGACAATTTTCTTTTATGGTACAGTTGCAATGTAATTCATTCAAAATATATAGTTTCTTTGTTAAGTCAATCTTGAAATTGGAAGTTGGTATGTTATCGGTATTTTTAAACGTGGTGATATATTTTGGGCAATATTGGGCTTGAATAGTCGAGAAAGTTTAGCAGCTTTTAAATATATTTTCTACCAACTCTAAAAAGTTTTTTCATCTGGAGAAACAAGCTCTCTCCGAGTTTGAAAAACACGAGCTCTAACGTTTTATTTACCCCGTGCTGTTCACCCTTAAAAAGGCTTACTCAGCACGTGTATACATATACATATACTTGCAGCAGTCACTCAGCCTCTCTGAAGTAGATACGCTTTCTCAGAATCTTAACTTCCAAACGTAACAGTCGCACTTCGGGCTTAAAAACTTTACAGCCGCTGTAACTCGAAATTTTGTTTCGTCTTCTACGCAGCTCCTGCTACCCTGACGATTATCGGTGATAAGTTCATTTTACTTTATTTTCTTCTTTGGAAATTAGAGGCATAGTTAGATTAATGGATAAAATTTCTTAAGATAAGATAAAGTATCATTTTGTGGACGATACACAGAACTTTAAAAAAATACATGATACATAAACCAGGTTAAATATATTTGTCAATTAAATACATTTTCTGACTCGCATTTATATACATATTTTTAACATATTATAATTGATACAGGGACAGTTTATCATATACGTCAAATAATTCACAACAAAATTCCAGTCTTCTAATTCCAATCTTATCAATTCCCACTCACAACAGAATTCCAATTCTTAATAAAATTTCACACATTTCAGTCATAACCCATACCAGCATTTTACTTTTTTCTTTAATTGTAATTAATAACAAAATTTTTGCTTTTTCCATATCTTATAATTTTAGCCCATAATAAAATTGCAATCTTTTTAAGTCTAAGTCTCAATAAGATTCTAAAACGTTCACTAATTACTTCATCGATCTTATCCTCGCTTCTTCAAAATTTTCACCGTGTATACCCACTCAGCGTGCATAACCCAGCATCGAAAAGGAACACTAAGATCACTTTCACGACCAGAAACGCGTAGTTTCAATCACACCCGCGTGCGTAACGTTTTGTAGGTGTCACGTGCTCGTAAAGACACTTTATTGGCTCCCCCGTTTTCTCTCGAAGGGGTGAACGGAACAGAGACGGCCGTCGGGATACAGTGTGAAACAGAGAACGAAGAGTGAACGCAAGGAATGGGTGATAGAGGGAAGAGTTGGTAGAGGTGGCCGAGAAACGCTCGCACGAAAGCTTCACCCGCTTGCTTTTCCTCCTTGCGAGGACTCGAGCCTAGAGGGTAGAGAAGAGGGTCGGCGAGGTTGTGGAGGGTGGAGGACGCATAAAACCTCCGGCCGCAGATCGATAGAAAGGTCGGAGGTGTGTCGTGTCTGTTAGACTTTGGCCCGAACTCGCGATTACGTAGCCAGCCTTTGCCGTGCGAGCATCGACCACGAGGAATCGGTCGAGATGCCTCCAAAATCAAAGTTTGGTCGTGTTTAGTACGGCCAATGACTTTTGATCTTGGAATTGAGAATTCTTGCAATCATACTTGTGATTGTGTTGGTGGGTGGCTAGTTATGGTTGACAAGTTGAATTGGCAATTTTTGTGATAATGCTGATAGATGGTTGGTTATGGTTGATGTGTTGGATTGGGAATTCTTGTGATCTCGATGATTGATATTCGGTTGTGGTTGATACAGGTTATAGAAGGATGGTTGATACTCTTGGGTGTTTTTCTTGGGTGACTTTTTAGATGTCCCTTGCGAGCAAAGGGTTGGAGGGGATTGGTATTCTGAAGGGAATTGATATTCTTCTAGAGGGTAAATTGTTGAAGAGAAGGTTTATTTACCAGAAGTTGAGGTTCGAGCTGTAGCAATATTATTTTACTATTGAGGTGGTGGTTACGGAATATGAATTTATGGTTTTTAATTATGGTTATATGGTTTTAGAATTTAGAATTCGTTAGTCATTTTGAATTGAATTGTTCGGGGATATAAATAGATAGCTGAAAGAGTAATTTAGTGGTTCAAGTATAATAATTGAACAATTTCTTATTCAAGTAAGAAGGTTCATTTTCTGAAAAATTCAACATATTCTCTGAGTTAGACACTTGTACATTTTTACGTGTACCATGAGAAGAGCCTAATATATTTTAACAACATCAGTTCAACAAACGAAGATAAGTTATGTATCCTTAATGACGATAGTAACTGATCATTTAAACAAAATATTACTTTCTTAATTACTACAACATTTACAATTTTAATTCCACATAGCAGAATACTTTTCTAAACTAAAGTTGATCAAAGCACATCTTCAAAACGCGATGTCGAAGTTTCGGAGCAAAATTACTGATCTCCACATCCTCGTCACAAATTCGGTCTGGAAAGATAACGCGTAATCGTCACTTATCGTAATACTAACGTCATCTGTTGCCAACATCTCTTGTATGTCTCATTGTGTCACTGTCAAGTTAGTAATGTTAAGGAAATACAGCGACGTTCCCCTTTTTTTAGTTTTCCACAAAAGCGCATTTAATTAAATCACGCGACTTATGATTTGCACAAAAAATAAGCATGCGCGACTGTTTTTTTTTTTATTAAAGCGGCGCTATCTACTCGCGAGTAAAGTGATTTTATTGAAACGACATTATCTCGAGTAGGGGTGACGAGGAGTCAAGCGGTTTATCGGTGACAAAACGTGTGTTGTGGGAATTCTGGCGCTAATATCGAACGGGCGACGTCGGCCGACGAGTATCTTTAATGCTTTCATTGCCGACGAAATAATCGGCGCGAGTTTATCTGGCCTCGCTGTGACGCGCACCGTGTATTTTTAATCGACGACTATCTGCTCGTTAACTCACGTTCGACCGTGGCTAATTTATTCGCGCGGAGAAAAACCTCGGAAAACGTGACGATGACAATCTTTCCGATAACGATCACAGTGGCGACGATCTTTTAAACGAATGTATTGTTAGAGCTGATATCTTTATTAAGAATTCTCTGGAAATTAGTGAAGAAGTTTGGTAGGTTATTTGTCTGAAGATGGAATGGTGGTTTAAGTAATTTTACAAGTGAATCATATGATTGAGCACATGTTCTTTTTTAATCTCAAGAAATTTTTAATTAACATTTAAAAAAAAAGCTGTATTAGCTGTAAAAGGCGGACGATTTAATTGAACATTGTTTCGTGAAATATAAGTAATTATTTTGTAGCAGAATAATGATTTGTTTTACAGTAAGATGACCGATTTATCAGTTATAAGAAATATTTTGATCACTAATAAATATAAATATTTTAGTCCGTAAGTGATTAACGTGCATTTTACAAGTTTTTTTTTGTCGTATAACAGAGAAGAGTTCTCTTTTCCGAAAAGATCGAATTATTAGGAAAGTATAATACGTGCGTTAAAAATGTTGAAGTCTAACTTTTAATTCGGATTATAGAAAGTAATAAAAGAGATTATTAATTTTTTTTTTATCCAATTCACTAAACAATCTTTTTCAATAAAAATTCTATCCAGAAGAGGGAATTTTGAAAAAGTTCGAGAACGAACGAAGAGCACGTGGCTCGAAGCGTTCTCTCAGGTTGCTGCAAATACGGCGTTATTGATCAAGTATTACGGAAGCCGTATGCGTGCATAGAACAGCAGCGGATCTGTCGGATATATCGCGACGAGTATCTTTAATTAGCGTTGTTGCGCGACCGACAAAATATTGGCTTGTATGAAGCTCCAACCGGAATTATTCTATAGCGATAGTGGATACCGGAAACGTAAAGGGATAGTAATATATCGGTAAACAGATAAATGTGACAGTAAATGCATATTTATAAAGGAATATCAGAAATAAAATGGTAAAAGAAAAATGGTAGTTATATGGTATTATACATGAGGTTTAAAGACTCGTTTCTTTCATTTTTCATTGAGCTTCGTTCTTAGTTAAAGCGTTGGACGCAATAAAAAGTTTTAACCCCTGCGCAACGGAAGACGTACTATGTGTATGCCTGCAAAAGTTGAACAACTATTTGCTAAAAGTATGTATGTAGGTGTATCTTTTCTATAACTCAGTATTACTTTTATTGTCATTCCTATCTATCATAATATACTTAATTACATAAATTACCTAAAGATACTCATACCTGTTTAAGTATAGGAAATATAGATATAAATATTTGGATACTCTACATTACTAATTGTACCGTAATATTGATGCACGAATGATACAAGAAATTATATTGTATAACAGGAAAAATATAAGTATATTTTTAAAAAATGTCAGTCGAATTCTTGAAGACGTATATATACGTTTGTGCTAAAGCTAATCTTTAATCAGTAGTTAAGATTAATTAATAACGTAACAGGACAAGTTTATGGTTATGCAGTTGTCATCGTATATAATTAGAATAATAGAAATTCTATATTTTTGTATTTCCATTAAATTGTAATGGTATTTTTAAATTCCCACGCGATGTATACCCAAACACATCAGGAACGATTATCGTATAATTAGCATTTATCGAATCATTTTATACTAGGAGTGATTCAATTGTAGTAACATTATATTTCCAAAAATGTTTTAACTGATAGAAATTCAAAAGATTTTACGATCGAATTAAAGCGACCTTCTGCCCACATGAAATTCTTTACTATTCCAAAAATTCGCAGAATTCGGAATCAATAAACCCGCACCGATCGTAAATCAGCTTCCAGCGCGTACATAGAAATCCACGGCCTGCGAGATTACAATCAACGATTAACCGTGGATCGCATTAATTAGCGACGTACCGTTGTAAGCTCGCGTAGCATCGATCTTTTCGTCCCTGCCTCCGTTCAATTATTCAGCCGGTTTTTTTATTGGTTCACCCTAAGAATTCCCTTAATTCATTTGGTACTGTATAAAAGTGGAAGAAAAATAAATTCAGAAAAGGTTACAAGTTTAGGTGTTAGAAATGAGGATGCTTAACCAGTTTGTACTCCAATTTGAAGAGATGTAGGAAAAATGAATTTTACATAGAATTTTAAACTTCATGACAATCGTTTGGAGATTAAAGAAATAATAACAAACTATTGCTATATTAGGAAAAGTCAAATAGTATTTAAAATACCTCGCTATCTCGATTTTATTCCGAATCGATGAGGCGGAGATGGTCCTGAAACAGTCGCTGTTTTCAATCGTTTCATTATATTTTATATGTGACTACGTCGACCCATCGCTTGCTCGCAGTACATCAGGGCTAACTATAATCATTCATTAAAATTTTGCAATGAACTTACTCAATAAGAGTAAAATTTCAATATTTATCGATACCTCTACCTTTGAGTTAGCTTTGAAATCTTACCTTCGATACTTTGGGATATTAATAGCAGAATAAGAATCAAAAAAAGAAACAGGAGAAGGTAAAAAAAAAAAAAAAAAAAACAGGAAGTTACATATATTTTTCCCCGTCTATAGGAGTCGGAAAGGCGGAAGATCGTCTTTTGGATTTATCCTCGCTTTCGATCGAACGGGTCTCCCGCGATTCGCGTTACGTTTCGCGTACATCGAGAACGGTAACGGAGGATTTGTAACGAGCCGTATCGAGAACGACGCCATAACGGAACAGCCGTAAATCATCCGGCATACTCTTTTGCAATTAAATCGCACCGGCTCGCGAGCTCATTTTGAAGGGAAACATATCAGCCGCCGCGAGGGTCGTTGTAAATCACAAACAGTTAATAAAGCTCGGTGGAGCAGCTTCATGGTGTCATACCTTCCTCTTCGTGAACCCTCTTGACAGCTAAGAAATTCGAGTGGACGAGAAACTGCGTTAACGAGCAATCTGGTGGTGTCTTTGATTAAAATTGTTTGACACTAGAGTTTTCTTGGTTAATTTTCATATGTTCCTACTTTGGGGGTCGTTCACCGTTGCGTACATTATGGTAGAATTTCAATCGGGATCTTATTCGGCACCAATCTTTTGTTTCTTGCCTAAAAATAGTAGCTGTTTTAAAGTCTTCGCCTACTCGTATCAGCATAACGCATGGGCAACATCAGACCAGCTTCAGGTATTGATAAGGATGTGGTAACTTTATTCCTAGTTATTTATACGAAAATAATGGATTAACACATTGCCTGCCGTTTGAGGATTAGTCATGTTTAGAAAGTGTTTTTGAATGATAATTGAAACTTAAATTATTATAGTAGGTACATAGAAATTTTTGAAGAAGAAGCTTGGCATTTAATGGGTCAATGGTAAATGTACATTTATCTGATGAGTTAAATTGAACGAGTAATAATCACCGATCGCTACCATTTAATTTCAATAGTGGTACTAAAGAGAATCTTTGGTCCCAAATGGTATGAATTCTTTTCTTTAAGTAAACCATAGTTGGTATGTTTTTTTATGGAATCAACAATGTATTGTTGAAAAAAGCGACGTGGTAAATTCCTCGCAATGTTTGTAAATAATCAGACGTAGGAGAGTTACATGGCATAATTGCATGTTAATTGTGCATTGTTCCAGTATGGAAGCAACAATGTTGCAGGTTCCTGTTCGGCTCGTTTGAAAAGTCTAGTATAATTTGAAGCTTCGTTGGATGGAATAAAAGACACTTGCTTTTCATTCACTGCACCTGCAGAGTGCATACACAAAGAATTTCTTACAGTATACCGCTGTGCGTGTGTTGAATTTATCTTAATGCAAACAAGAGGTATTTGATAAGAACCGATTAACATACATCTCACTATGCTATGTTCTTGTAACTGAGATTTATTCATCGACAGAAACAGACATCAAGATGTTGATAAAGCAAGTTCACCGGATTACGTATTTTAGTGATAACACTGTGCAACAAATTTTAACTTTTTTTTAGGCCTCTAATAATGAATAGACAATTCTCGTAGATTTTTGTGTGCTGAATACGAATCCGCAAATCGTTTTCCTCCTACACGTACAGTTTTTGAGAAATTTGATTTTGAAAAAAAATGCAAATTTTCAACTTTGAAATGATTTTGTGGTTAAGCGATAAGAGTTTTTCGGTTTGAATCAACGCAGAATTATTCTAGGAACTCTCCCAAATAAAATGATATAAGTTATTGTTACATCCAAGACATGTAAATATGTTTAAACAATGATAAAAGTGAAAATGACACCCGAAACGCAGCAATTTTCGCGGATATTCTTCAATTTATTTTCAAAACTAAAGCTGTAGGAGGGAATCCAATCACACCACGCGATAGAGCAGACATTTTTCCTACGGAAACGGCCAAAGAATACTGTTGGCCCGCTTTTGTTTCGAATACAGAATCAAAATAGTTTGGCAAAACGCGTGAGACCGGCAGTGATACTCATCGCCGGCCAGCGCCTCTCCTGTAGCTCAACGTAACAGAACCAACAAACGCGTGCGCCGCTCTCATTTAGATACAGCATTGTACTTATTATTTATGTATTATTACTTTTTTTATCTATGACCTATTTGTTGACAAAAATAGGAATTTTAAAGTATATATACCTAAAAGTGCTTTCTTCTTGCCTGACGTTTATATGACCCTTTTGCCTCCCTTTTTAACTGCCAACAGTAATCTGCTAACATTGCAGCACTATCTTTTCCATAATAGCGGTTTTCTATCACAGATATATCTTGATGAAATCGTTCGCCATGTTCGTCACTTACGTCACCAAGGTTTTCAGGGAAGAAGTCCAAATGCGAATGTAGGAAATGCATTTTGAGGGACATATTGCATCCCAATTTTTCGCAGGCTTTAATTAATTTTCCTACTATTTGGGCGTAATCCGGTGATCGATGTGTCCCAAGAAAATGTGTGCACACTTCTTTAAATGCATTCCATACTTCTGTTTCTTCATGTACCATTTTACAATCGAATTGTGTATCCTGCATTAGTGTTCGTATTTGTGGTCCTATGAAGATACCTTCTTTTATCTTTGCCTCCGATAAATCTGGAAATTTTGTCTTTAAATACTGAAATGCGGCTCCGTTTTTGTCCATGGCTTTTACAAAATTTTTCATAATTCCTAATTTGATGTGTAATGGCGGTAAATATATATTGTTTTGATCATCTAAATTAGGATATTTTATGTTTTTTTCTCCTGGATTGAAATTTCTTCTCATTGGCCATTTCTTAACTTTGTAATGGTCTGACCTTGCCCGACTGTCCCATTCGCACATAAAACAACAATATTTTGTATAGCCGCTTTGAAGTCCCATTAATAAACCTATGACCTTTAAATCACCACATATGTGCCAATTGTATTCTTTATAATTTATATTATTTAATAACATTTTAAAAATTTCGTACGTTTCCCTCATTCTTATACCGTATGCAATTGGTACAGAAGGATAAGTGTTGCCATTGTGCAATAAAACTGCTTTTAGACTTTTTTTAGAGGAATCTATAAAAAGTCTCCATTCTGCGGCTGTATGTTTAAATCCTAATTTTTTCAATAAGGTATCAGCATCAGGGCAATAGCACAAATTTTGTTGCGAAAGAAAATATGGTTTAAATATTTCACATCTTTTACGGTAATGTGTAACATGTGTATTTGGTGCAAGAAGATTCCATTGTTGCAATCTAGAAGCCAATAATTCGGCGCCTGTTTTTGGTAAATTTAAATCACGTACCAAGTCATTTAAATCAGCTTGATTGATGAAATGAACGTGACCCTTTGACGAAGATGTTTCATCGGTTTCTTCAGATGTGTTTTCGTTGGAATTCGAAGCAATAATGGAAATCAACGTGTCTGGAACACGTGAAGCTGCTTGACCCTATCATAAATCCTTCGACAGTTACACGTAAAACATTGGACTTTTGTGTTTGATTCTTATTGAGAATATATTTATGGGAAATGCACATGCTGGTCGTGCTAGGTGTACACAGTCTGTTATTTTTTAATGTACTGAAGATAGCTAAAGTGTTTGACACTGCTACATAAACTAGAAATTATATTAGCGAAGACAGATCATTCTTATACTGTTTTCGAAAATACGGAAATCCTGTTTATTTTAAATTAACAGACGTTTTCATAAATGGAATGATGTATCAATATATCTGTGTCTTAGTATACGAAGTGTCAATGTGAGAATTTATGCAGTTGAAATATTATGTATCTATAGGTATATCTGTGATAGAAAACCGCTATTATGGATAAGATAGTGCTGCAATGTTAGCAGATTACTGTTGGCAGTTAAAAAGGGAGGCAAAAGGGTCACATAAACGTCAGGCAAGAAGAAAGCACTTTTAGGTATATATACTTTAAAATTCGTATTTTTGTCAACAAATAGTTCATAGATAAAAAAAGTAATAATACATAAATAATAAGTACAATGCTGTATCTAAATGGGAGCGGCGCATGCGTTTGTCGGTTCTGTTACGTTGAGCGACAGGAGAGGCGCTGGCCGGCGATGAGGATCACTGCCGGTCTCACGCGTTTTGCCAAACTATTTTGATTCTGTATTCGAAACAAAAGCGGGCCAACAGTATTCTTTGGTCGTTTCCGTAGGAAAAATGTCTGCTCTATCGCGTGGAGTGATTGGATTCCCTGCTACAGCTTTAGTTTTGAAAATAAATTGAAGAATATCCGCGAAAATTGCTGCGTTTCGGGTGTCATTTTCACTTTGATCATTGTTTAAACATATTTACATGTCTTGGATGTAACAATAACTTATATCATTTTATTTGGGAGAGTTCCTAGAATAATTCTGCGTTGATTCAAACCGAAAAACTCTTATCGTTTAACCACAAAATCATTTCAAAGTTGAAAATTTGCATTTTTTTTCAAAATCAAATTTCTCAAAAACTGTACGTGTAGGAGGAAAACGGTTTTCGGATTCGTATTCAGCGCACAAAAATCTACGAGAATTGTCTATTCATTATTAGAGGCCCAAATTCGTGTTGCACAGTGTAATATGGACGCGACCACTCTCAGTGATTAATAGTATTAATTCGTAGCTTAGAGAAAGGCAATTTATAATTATTCACACACAGATTATGTACAAAGCATTGTAAAAAGAGGAGTAGAATAGGTAATAAAATTTTACTTTGTTTCCATTATTTAAAGTTGGTAAGAGATTTTGTATTATAAATTAAATACTACGGTAAAATTTTGAAATACACCAGGCTAGTATAAACATAATTTAACTCTCAAGTAGCAAATGACGCTAATTCTAAGTCCCAACAGCCTTCAATTAGGTTGAACCTTATAATTTGCTAATTACATGTGTTGATGACAGTTTCCGTTTGCGAATTAGAAAGAGAAAAGGCTGAAGTAACATGTTCGCATTTCACGTAGCATTTAAGGGTTAAGTACTAATATCAGCAAATTTTACCTACCAATCGTTTGAAATTAGAAAAGAAATTCTACTCCACCACACGTCGCTTCGACAAAGAACGTTTAATTTCACAAAAGGACGCGTTTCCCGTATCGGATAAATATTCATTAGAACGAGTAGGTTACACAGCCGACGGGATTATTCCTAGTTATCATTTATTCATCTATGTCATCAGCGACGGCGTGTACGGAGGACGTTTAATTAAAAAAGATACCGTACGTAGCCAGGGGGTGTGAATTTCTTCGCGGACGCACAAATGAGAAACGGGGATGATAATTTAACGCGCAACGCGTCCCGGACTAGCTGTGCAGCCGCCCGAAAGGAACATTATTATTCCAGCTACCGAACTACGCTAATTCGTTAGTGGTTTGGTCACGGTCATTGAAACTTCTCGTCCAACCGACTATCTTATCTCGTAACGCGGGCGATTCAATTCTACTATTCACTGTATTTAATTAGTTCTTCCATGTCGATGGGAACATGGTTATTTTTATTTGACAGGGACAGTTCGATGTCTAAGAAGTGGGCGGAAAATGGAATTTGCGGTTGGATTGTTTTTAAACATAAGTGAAATTATAAGACAGTAGTTTAGTGTGCAATGTTAAAGAGACCGTGCCATAAATTTACCTTTTATATCATTAACTGAATGTTTATCGTACCTTCGTATTAGAAGTTTGCCTTTTATCTGAATTACAGCAGTATAGAATTATTAATTGCACAGTCTTTTGTATCACTACCTTAGAAAATTAATTAATCAAATTATTTTTATATTGTGCTGATTTACTGCAAGTACTAATTTAAAACCTAAACGAATTTTATCTTTTAATTGTTCGACACTTATAATTTCATCAAAATATAGAGTTAATTTAATGTAATTTCGCCAATAAAAGTCGAGGGAAGTTAAGTCGGAAAATCATGGTGGTCAATCTATTGTTTCATAGCCGTATTTAAATTCGATTTTCTCGAAAACCAAACCTCATATGAAAAAAATGTTATTTTATGTTTTCGACTTATTTTTTCGTATCGAGTTACCTTCTTTTGGGTTGTACCATCAGTTACCGAACACCATGTATAGCTAAATGCCAACATAACATTGGTGTGTTAATATCCTTTGTGGACAATGTAAATAATTTATTATTGTTTTCGAATGAATGCTACAAGTATGGCATAAGTTTGCAACTCTTTGCTATAACAACAACTCAACGATAACTTTGGTTATCTGTTTTATATTGAATCGTGAGTCGATTAGATTCGCTTGAACGAGAAGTTACGCGTTCCTTGCCCTTAATATTCCACTACATCTGACATGGTGAAATAGTATTATGGCAGGGAAAAACAACTTTCCGGGAAGTTCGTCGAGGCAGAACTTCTCGGTGGTTGGAACGAAACTAAATACAAGGCGAGTAAGATGTCGAGGTTACTCCGACATGGTCTACTCCGCGGGGGCAAAAGTCTGCCCTCTGAAAATTTATGCACCTGTATCCCTTCCGATGTATGTATCTTTGTAGTTCGACAAATGGTGCTCTCGAATTTTCAGACGGATATGGACTAACTCCGGATGTTTCAATGGATACATTTTCTGTAGGACAGTTGGTCGTGATTTACGAAGGTAAATCACAATTTGAGAGGGATGTATTTATTTAATATTTTCATGTGTATTTATTTGCAAATAGTAACACATAACAGTTAACGTATTTGCTGTTATTAGAGGGCAATTCCCCAAGAACTGTATATCTTTTTATTAGAAATATTTTTTTCTTTATTATTAATTTTTGTATTTTCTAATGGCACACAATTGTACGAAATCGGTGAAAAATAAAAATGCAAGCGGTGCGGCAGCATCATTTGTACTACAGCAACATACATACCAGCAGCGACTTTAACAACAAGTACACTAGTATTTACCGTTTGTACCGTCAGTAGTTTACTATGTTGATATATTCAATTAATTGATTTTTATGCAATTATAAGAAAATTAAATGTGCGAACGATTATAGAATTTACGCAGCTTGTAAAAATATATAAAACATCCAAATTAAAGAACATGTTCTAATATTTAAAAGCTGAAACTAGCCCCTGTTTAGCATCCGCGTCTTTATTTTTGCTTACAAAGAAACGAATTTCTATAAAAATCGGCAGCTTAATAATAATTAATTATATATAATAATTATCGGGAAAGGAATGTAGAAGAAAGTATCAATAGATATTAATATATAAAATGTGATAGAAAAGGGTTATGAATTTTAAAGGGTCTTTGAGCGTACGTAAGATTTTCGTTGTCCAAAAAGGGAATAAAAGAATAACGACACAGGAATTTCGTCATACAGGCGAAACACTTGCTGTCGTTAAAGAAAGCAAAATCAGTCGATTTAACCTTCATTTCTCCCTTCATTTTAGATTTCCTACTTTCTAAGTAAATCCACAATATAATAAGTCGACCTGTAAATTGTATCGTTGTCTCGAAGCTTGCAGCGTGACCAAGGTAATAAATTTCGCGTAGGGCATTCTCTTACACCCGTGCTCTATCTCCTTTGAACGTGCAACTAGCTGATAGAAGCACGGGGCGATCTTTTCACGAGGAAACAGTTGCCGCGACGTGGACGTAAGTCAGGTATCACGCTGTTTGTTCAATAATCAATTCGACACCCCGATGGGAGTCGTGCCAAGGTGGTGAAATATTTTGCAGGAAACCCGGCAGAGCAGCGCACGTTGCGCTCACTCGTTCGCTAACTCTCGCTAGAATTTATCACCACAGCGAAAAGCGGCCCAGCTTGCCGCAGCTCGAGCGCCGTTGCACCCGATCGATCTGCGCGTTTTCTCTGCTCTTCCTCCCCTGATGTTCTTTTGGGTTCCAATAAAAATTGACCACGAATTATTGCAGTAAGGGCTTGGAAAATTGGCTGCTGGCACAGATGAAGATTGGGGGTGGTTTTGGGGGGATGTAAATGATTATTACAGGAGTTGGAATAGAAACTGGACTCTTACAAGAGAAAAGGTAATTGGGTGAAGGGTTACGTAGATTATCAATCTTATTGAGATTTTTTAAGAAGGATTATAAAAATAGTAGGTGATAAATAGTTGCGATCCTTAACAATTAAAAGATCAGACGGTTTTTGGTAGTTAATCCTACAACCTTTTCCTATTTTACTAACTTAAAAATTTCGTTGTTGTCAAATTTATAGAAGGTTTTAGGCTTCTATTGTCAGTTCTAGTGTAGGCAGATCAGATAAAAATTCTTTCAACTTTCTGGTACTAAAAACCAGTTTGTGTGACCTTTTCTGGGGATTAGGCTTACAATTTACCTAACAAAGCTTTGAGAGGTTTGATGATGTAATGGAACATAGAGTAGTTTAAAACCGTATGTAATAAATTTAAGGCATTGGACGATAAATGAAGTCGTGTTCCTAATATCATTTTGCTATAGGCTGTATAAGAAAATTATAGGTTTACCAATAGTTGACAGTAAACCACCAATCGATCCTTTACTGTTCATAAAAGCATGCTACGTAGTGTGTTGTTTGACGAACAAAGTAACGGTTATAAATTTCACAGTATGAATGGCGATAAGTGCATCAGTATACGTGATTTGTTTCCTTCGAAGAGTAAATTTCAGTGCATTTATTAGTAAAATACATGAATATAATTTCGATCAAACTTTAACCATTTACAATTCAAATATAGATGTTGTATCATACTTGGATTAATCTTAGTTCAATTTATAATACTGTTATACTCAAATGCGTTAAGATACGACATATACAAATAAGACATATAAATATATGAACCTTTCGTTGGTATTGTTGGATTACAGATAGTTATTATATGTTCTTTATGTGTCCCATAAATTGGTAACTTCATTTATGATAAAAATATTTATCATGTTAAATATTATGAATGTTTCAATGATCATTACTTATTTGACCGACCTGCTAATATAACAACTGAGGGTTAATATTAGATGAATTCATGAGTTCATGATAAAAATTTGTAAAAATAATGTTTAACCCATTCGTGGGTAATGGAACGCACAAAGTCCCATTGTGTGCTAAAAAAATTAATCACACTTTCGCAGCTGTTACAATTTCAATAACTGGTAGATTGCAACAAAAGGATACTTAATAAAATATGATTTGGTCACGAAAGGGTTAATAATTAAAAAAAGGTTAATAAAATGTCTGTACAACAATTTCCATACGTGAAAGTATTTACTGTAAACCAAGTCATGGAAGAATGACATAATTGCGACGTTTATTCTCTGAACTGCACATCTTCAAACGACAGCGCGTATATTTTTTATTCCAGGAAGTCCTCGACCTGTTTGTTCCCTACCGCGAGTCACTTTTTATCTTCCGGTATTCACGTTTCAGCGTTGCGAACATTGTGAAGCGTACGGAACGCCGGCTACCTAATATCGAAATTTGCATACGCATTGTAATACGAGAGTCAGCCTATGTATTGCGCGCCTCTTTTATTCTCCTGTTTCCCCGTTTTATTCCTCGTTCCGCGTGCTCCTCGAGGTCAAGGCAACCACCGATAATACTCCATTACCGCCGATCCAATGAACGCCTTAACCTTAGCGGAACTCGCGATTGCGAACAAGGTTTACACCACGCGAATCGCATAATTTCGATGAACAATCATCGTTTTAACCCATTGTGAATAGATCGCGAGATATTTCATACTTTCAGATGGTAAAAATCACAAAGGGGTTTTTAAAAAAGATAGCTTTAAATCTATGTAAGTTTGTATTAAGGTGTACAGTAGCTATAAAAAGTATTGGCACACCACCATAACTAGCTACTCTAATATCTCTAATATCTAGGTAATCGGGTAATTAGAGTTTTTGTTAAGTTCAATTCTAATTGCCATTACAATGAATTTTGAATTTAACGTAAACTTCAGGAACGATGTAAACATTCCTGTCCCGTTATTCCTGTTTTAACATAATCTAATTCCATGCGATAAATTTTAAAGCTTTTGTAAACATAGTTTGGCATAAAATCGATCACATAAGTTTATACATTGTATTCGTATAGTGAGTTTGAATGCGGAGAAACGCTTCAGGATCTGCACGGTCTTGTTAATCTTTGATGAAGCTCTGAACCTAACACGAGTTCGCAAAAACTTCTTCATATTTACTCGAGAATCATGAAATGTAAAAAAATATCTTAAAAAAAAAAGGAAAACAAAGACAAAAAGCATCCAGTAGGTTTACACAGGAAAGAATTTCAAGGCATACATATTCTACAATCGTTAGTTCCGTTCGAAAAGAAAGGAAGAACACGCGTGATTTCGTTTCGTGGCGGTAACAATAGCTGTAATATCGTCGTAGAAGGAAGGAAAGTTTTTCGCATACTCTTACAAACCACTATCTAGAATCATACTCACATAAGCGCTTATGCTCGGTGCACGCAAAAAGATATCGACGAAGTAACGATGGTGTTTATTGTAAGGGGTTGCAGGGGGTTGCAAGTTGTCGCGTGTGCGTAGCATAGTCTCGCAAGTGGGATCTCCCACGCTTATAGTGAATAATTTCACAGGTATCATCGTGAATTATGCGAGAGCATCAAGTATATCGTACAGTGGACACTTCGCGATAGCGATTCCTCAATACAAGAAATTAATACGCGCGAGTATTATCGAGTGTTGACGTCGTGCTCTGAATAAACATTCGATTTGTTCGTTCTTCTTTGGAACCGATCGTGGCTAATGGGCCTCCCCCATCAGTCACCAAACGATCTGCGTGAGTCAAACATTGATATTCCGTTAACATTATTCTGTGATATTTTGTTGAAGTTCACATATAGCTTAAAATATCGTGAATTAGTCTGAAGTACGATTTTGGAGTGAATCACGTGGTACAATAATTATAGGATGGACTTTTGAGATACAGGATTTGTTAATGAATGATGTAACGAAATAGTCGAATAGAAGAGAGAGGATTTTTAGACGACAATTTTTGCAAACTATCGATTTACACTAAAAATGAATACAACAGATATTTTAAAAAATAGATAACGCAAGAGAAGTAAAACTTTACCTATATTCTTTACAAACAATCCTTGAAGAAGTGCATGATTATTAATTCATAGAATTTCTATGGAAAATTATAAATTGGCCAGTTTTTCTATTTTTTAATGTTTAATATTAGAGGTAATAAAGTAAGCTGCAACTTTTGGCAGAAATTGTTTAGGTAAATATTAGGCGCAAAATAGAGCATGAACATCAAAGTAATGAGAACGGTTATACAAAGTATTGTATATGTTCTCTGCATGTGTATTTGCGGACTTGTTAACTTTGTTTGCCGAGGTATACATTGCAAATATACTTCGTTATGATTTTAATTTTGTACAAGAAATGGTGCCGGTAGTTGCTATTAATAGCATAACATAGCAACCAGTTCAAGGTTTAGAAGTATAAAGAATAAAATATAGTAAGGAATTGGAAAAGTGTAACATAATAACGTAGTTGTGACCTATTGCATTGCACATGGGAAATCGTTGAACTATCGTTGTTTCCTAGAAAGGTGTTCGAGCATTCGTCAAAATCATTCTCTTATCAGTTAATTACAACTTCATTTGATCTACTCTCGATTTCATCACTTAGTATTCAATTTATATCACTCATACAAGTACCTACACATGTACAGTGAAGAGCATATACGAGGCAATTGATAAACAAAATTTACTATAGTTTCATTCATATATATAGAATAGTAATAATGTTTATAGTTTTTTAATTTATCAGAAATATACTTTCGAGTGGTCTAGCACACGCACAAATAAAAGCACAACCTACTCTATCATTCAACCGATAAAGTTTAAGTGTAAATGTTTCTCTGCTTACATACGTACCACCGCAAATATCTTACTTGTCACGAACCCAATCCTGCGTCAATTAAGCGGGCATCTTCGTATACACTAATACTTCTCTATTTCAACCAGTAAAAACGTTTTCAAAATGCTTAACTTCCTATAAGATTTAAGCTAGCTTCTGCCAAACACTTAACAAAAATGTGGCATCAATAATCATTTTTTTTTATTAATGAGTCAATGAAATTTCACTATCCCCTAGCACCCAAAATTCCTAAATTAACTAAATTTTATCAAACGAGTCGTATTCGTGATAACATTGGTCGGAAAAAGTCAGAACATCGCGTGATAGGGCGATAAATAAGTAATTACTGACAAGTGTGACGACGAGATTGCATAACAACACAATCCCCTCTTCTGTGTTCTCTCCTGTTCTTTTCCACGTGCAAATATCTCCCTCTCTTGTTCCGTCGACGAAGGCGACACGTGTATGCATCGACTATAAAGTGGAGGCTAACGCGGATGTGTAATTTCTCGCGGTGATAGCGACCCAAATCTTACCTTCTCCAGTTCCATTGCTTTCTAAAAATGCGTAACATTCCCATAGGATTATGGGACTCTGGGAAGAGATTCGAAATTCGTTGCATTTTCTAGGACGTTCTAGTTAGATATATACCTTATTCCTCGATTGACTAGTGGAAATGATCGTATAAATGGAGTTGCTCCGTTAACATCGATTTTTTTTTTTTTTTTTTTTTTTTTTTTTAATCATTCTTGGCTATTTTGAAATGGCTTCCATGGCATGTTTTTAGAAGGAAGAATTTGTTTGGTGGAAGAAAGAAAGACAAGAGGTTTTTTTAATTTAAATTTTTTAGAGTTTCAATATCGCATTAGCTATAATTATATGATTATTAATGACGATAATTGAGGGTGGAAATATGGAAATTATAGAGTTGTAGATTTTATCATGGAACATCGAGTCCGTTAAAAAGAAGAAAATGTTTGGTACTTGCTTCGTGCCATTAGGACTTTTACTTAGAGGTATTAGAGGAATTTAGAATTTACAACAGAGCTATGGATATTTAAAGAAGTTTGAAAGATTGTGGTTAATGGTAATTTGACAGTTACAAAAGTCACACATTAGAAGATCTTTTTCAAAAATCCTTTCTTAACAAACTTACATGTAGCTGCTTGATCCTTGTTTTAAGTTCGAGTTATTAAGATGTACTGATGATAAAGAATCTTGGAAAATTGTTAAGTTTGAAGAGATAATGGATGGGTGGGTACCAGGTATAGGTATGAAATCTGTCTTTTTTTTGGTTTTCTTTTAACGTTACGAATACAATTAATACTCGAAGTGGTTGGTATTCATGTGTACGGACGAGAGGAATTTTGATTCTTTCATTATGTGCAGGTCACTTATTATGCAAGTTCAGTGTATTCAATGCAGAGTGTAAAATTTATCGATCGTTTCGACATTAATGAGTATATAATATAAACGACAATGTATTCGGCTTATAGTCGTTGGAATATATGTGTTCATTAAAAAATTCCGTTATAAAACGTATATTGAAATATAATGACTGCCAAAAAAGTCATTGGCATCAAAGCCACTATGCATGATATGGTATTTGCTAATAACAATAACCGACAGATGATCTATTGAATCAGACTTTACCCTTTTTACAAATATTATAGATTTAATTTTTCCAAATATCTTATCTTCGTATAGTTTTACAACGTAACTTTTCTCCGATCACATCTAGAATCCGTTCCACAATTTTAGAAGTTCTTCTACTATGCGGTGCATCATATGTCCCAACTATTAAAATTCCACCCTTGCTTCCGATTTAACAACAATCGCCAAAAATCTTGTTTGATTTCAAAAGAAGTTACAACCACTCTTACAATGATTACTCTTACATAATTGTACAATTACTGTTCCAGTTTTGTAAAGTTTTGGGGGAACACCGAAAAGGTCATCCAGTTTTGGCGTAACGCGAATTTATATGTGGATTTGCACGGTGCATATAGGGGAAGAGAGGGAAAGAGAGCGAGGCGAGGTGGCGAGTCGGTGCGCTGGTTAGTCCGCGTATCGCGTATGTGCCGGTTACGCACGTTACAATCACGTGATTCCATTATGTCTGCCTGCGCACGATTTGTTATTGTAATTACTGGAATCTGCATATCAAGCGACGAAAGTCTACGGCCGCGCTTGTGCTTTGTATCGTGACACGCGGATCTATCGTGCGCCGTAATAGTTGACGCGCGATATCATCAAACGGTGCTGCACGAGAACCGATCCCGTACTCAAAATCGACCAACACCAAAAGATATTAACCGTTCCTTATTCTGTACGAGCCCATGGAGACCACTTATGGTATTGTACTGCTAACTCCATTTCTTTTCTTTCCATACAAAGCTGTAAAAGAATGTTGAACTGGGGAATATTTAACCAAATGTTTAGCAATTAAACGTAGAGATCGTGCAGATATCTGTGGCCAATGTAGAAATTGATTATATATGTATAGAAATGTATTAAAGGACAATACTCGTTCGTAGCCTGCTATCAAACTGGTAAGGATTATGCGTGTAAAAATTCGGTTGACAACACAATAGATTTGTAGTATTTTAAGTAGTTTTTTTTAGAACTCTTAATATTTGGTACACAAATTTTAACACTTTGAAAAGGAAGAATCACGTACACGAAAATTTTGTTAAGTATTAGCGTCTTGAGTGGTAAGCACTCTGCTTTCAAGAGTTTATCTAGGCAGAAAGTACTTTAGTATGATAACAAAATCTTGATTTGATATAAGCTTGTAAATCTATTTTGTATCTATGCATACACGTTTGCCAACAACTTATCAAAATATTATCAGAGTGTCGTCAAAAATTCATTTTCTACAAAACTACCTATAACGCTTTCACACTTATTCTGTTCCTCTTCCATTTTTATAAGAAAAAGTATACTTTCCCTTTCAGATCCAATGCATATTTTCTAAAGTAGCTACCCTTTATATAAAAATTCGCCAATCTTATTTAAGTTTAGGGACAAATTTTAGTGGATCAGAAATTTCTCTTACAAGAAACTAAATTTATAAACGAATTCTTGATTTAACAAGATAGCTTGTTCCAAAATAAGAAAAGTAGCAACACGATGACTCCCTTTTCTTATTCATTGATTCTGGCGAATACGTGGAGTTTTTATTAGCCAAGCTAACTTAAAACAAACGACCGTTGGTTGGCATAATGAATTTTACTACCGAACAAGCCGGGTTCTCGATGGGTAAGCGTCGTACGCCTACGCTAAACACCATCCACTCGTCTAAAAGTAACCGAACCGATATCCAGTCTAAATATGGATTTGCGTGTACGTTGGCCCTTGTGAACGCCTGTTCGAAGCTTGCTCCGAGTCTGTTCGATCCTTCTTCTACTGTATTCACAATCTTATCTCGAAGAGAAAGGTTCACTTTCTGGAGGATCCAATAAAATCACCTTAACGCACTTTTATAGGCGATGAAATCTTCTCTCCGTTTGGATCCGATGCCTGTCTAATCTTTGTATATTGGAACAAGAAAAAACTATATGAAAATAGGTATGCTGATACTTTTTTTAAAAAACTGTCACGAAAACGTTAAACATCTGAAATATAAATGTTAATCTTATCGACTAAAAATGTCAAACATGGATGTAGGGTCTGAAAAATACAATGTAGGAAACAAATAGAAGATTGCAATTCTAAACATTTATATTGCGTCCATGAATCCTAAACGAATGAAATGGCATAAGTTTGATAGATTGATGCGTACCATTCATGAATATGGTGAAAAAGATTGAATTTGAAACTAATATACATACATATGTTAGTGCACAGTTTATACAATTCTTAAGTACGCTATTTTGTACAGCATAAAGCAATTTACAATTTATCACCCCTAAACAGTACAACTCTCTTCAGCTGCAACAGTCCAATAGCTCAGGGGTGGAAAAAATTGGGTCAAAAAGTTCGAGGCCCAGTTTCGTCTGTTTCCCATCGAAAGACGCGTTTCTACCATCCCGAGGAGTATTACACCCTTATTTCTGGCGGCATCCCCTCGTCGAATGGTTCGCTATGGTTCGTTGACCGCATAGAATCCGGATGTGGGTAGAAGCATTTTACCTGGACTCCGTGAATCCACCAAGTCTTCAATTATACGACCACTTTAGTCACGATTTTTTTTAGTCATTCGCTCGTAAAAATGAAGAAAAACACTTAGAAAATCGAAGATTTATGCTTAGGTTGTTGCGCGAGAATTATCCAGATCATAGCTATTTTAATCTTTAGAAAGAAGAGTAATAAATGGCAACTATTTTTTTAATTTTTAAATTTATGGGTAACAGTGACTTTTGCACGCTAAGTGGCAGATTGACAATCATCTATGAATTTATGCGGATGATAAAATTAACTATTGCAAATTCCGATTAATTCGAATTCTTCAAATTTTGACTAGATCACTGTGATTCTCAATTCACACCAAGCCACCAGTGTATATTCTATTTCAACAAATTTTCATTTTAACGTAATGGAAGTACAGTCGGACGTGTAAACGTTCGTTCACCTATCGCACTTGGCGTGTGCAATAATAAATAGAAATACATACGTACAATTGAAATTGACAATTTCTACGAATATTAGCTTATTCTGTATTAATAAATATTAACTTCTGTATTTTTCATTTGAGTTTTATATAGGTGTGTATTTTCCTTGATTTGCTAGCCAACATTCTTACAAGTGTCACAGTAAATATTCCGATGGGAAGTATAATGAACCGTATGGTGTAGCGTAAGTAAGGAAGATATTCGAAGTGGAATGTTCACAGGTGATCGGAAAGTTTCGAGAACGCGGAAAGGGTGATCGGTTCGAAAACACAGCGACCTCGACACGATGTGTCCTATCGGAACTCTCCAAGGACTTTCGTAATGGAGTTGTATCAATAATATAGGGGCGTAATAACTTCGCTAGCAGGGGCTGCCACACCCTATTAACCGCATCGCTTCCACCGCAATTACAGTACGCCTTCGTACACTCGTGGCTTGACACAATATTACTAGGCACTGATAATAAACTTACATAGATAGTCCATACTCCGTTACACGCTTCCTCTGGGTTCACTTGCACTAAACGCGAAGAAACAGCCAAGATAAGATCCTTTGTTAACGCATCACGAATGAATGCTCTCTGAGTGTTTTGCATCTTGTAGTTTCAGGACAAAATGTTTGGTATTAAGCGGTGCAGTTAAAAATTACCAGAAGATACAGCGAAAAATTTTTTATTAAAAAGATCCGGATCATTACCTGGACATTTTGAATTAGTTAGAATTCTTTTGGAGCTATTCTATGTACGTTACAAATAAATTCAAATATTACAAGTGGAAGGGTAAAGAACCTCTGTGGTTTAGTTCACTCCATCTTAAAAGGGTAGACTTAGCAAACGACGATAAATAAGAACTTAGTAATAATTGATTTAGCTTAAACTTTAATGTAAAATCTACATTTCAAATATAAGGAAAGTTTTGTATATTTATCTAACTGCAACTTTATATCGTAATGAGGTTTGTTAAAATATGTTTCATGTTCACCGTGTAATTATCAAATTTATTAAATTTCGTACAGCGGTGGTTATGAAAGTAAGAGAATTTTCTTTAATTCAATTAGAAATATTGATACAATGGTTGTTTATTTATGCAACAAGGATGCACAGTGTTTTAATTGCAGAAATAGAAATCACTGACTACTTTCGTGGAATTGGTGATTCTGGAAATTAATCAAATATGCAACGTTAATGAAGGTAATGACAATTTAACAGTTCGTTAATAATTTTGTACGAGTTGACTTATCTTTTCTACTTTAAAGATTTTTCTTCTTTGCTCGTTAGGCAAACAAAATTACGGTTGATTAGAATTTTTCATTTTGGTAGAAGATATAGAAATGAATAATCGTCGTGAATAAATTCTGTGTCGATAAAATGATACAATGATAGAGAAAAATAGTACATTTGTAAAGATACAAAACGGATCTTAGAAATGTAGATGGACAGGAACGCAACTTCGGAACACATAGGGTTATAAGGAGTTACCCAATCAACGTTGAATAACAGAAATTTGACTGCATACTGAAAACAAACATAATTGAAATTCTCGATGAATCGAAAAGAAGTCATATTTCATCTATGTAGAATTAATTTATGAATCATCGCTTGGTGTTTCTAACTCATTTCAGCAACCGCCAATTTCCTTGTCTTCTCTAAGGGAGAAACATCAGTTAACCCTCCCTAAAAGGTTTTTAGTGCAGTCCGTATGAAAATTAACAGGGTAATCGATCCACTTCGATGAAAAGCACGTTAACGGTTAATTGTAACGCAATCGTGTACACCGGCTACGTTAAATTGATATTTATACGTCTGTGACTGAATTAGAACGGCTTATAAATACCCGTACCGCAAATAGCGTACCATCGTAACACGTGCGGCCACATGAGATGCACTTCAATCCGCTGTTTATTATTTACTGTTTACTCTTCGCAACGTTGACCCTTCCATTTATAGTAGAATTTCTACCATTTCTGCCAGTTACACGTTGAAATTTCACAATCGAGGGCATAGATGCAATAAGGGCGCAAGGTCATCTCGAGCCCTTTTTGTGGTCATCGATACAATACATTCTACATTTGAGAAATTATACTTCCTCCAAGTTTCCCTCTGATATCCCAAAAATTGAAGAAAGTACATCATTTTAAAGTGTAGTGTGGCCAAGCTCGACGACTCTGCCTTTACATGTTACTTATTTATATTTTGAATTTGAAGTACTTTATCAAGTTTATTACACTCGTAGTGAATTGTTAAGAAAAGAATACAATATATTTATATTAGAAACAAAGGTATGGAATGTTTCGGAATCATAAACGTATCTGTAACTTGAAATCAAATAAGTAACGAATTATTTATTAAGAGTTAGTAACTTACTATGACCTTATTACTGTACCTAGAATGTACTCTTTTAACATTAAAAGCGGATAAAGTAAATTATTTTGTACAAAAAAAAAATGATTGCACGCAAAAGAGGCGTGCGAGGTATAGTTTTAATTCAGTTTAATATTTCGGTCTTACAGTGCTGTTGTATTTTATGCTGTTATTGAAACTAAAAATTAGAATGTGCATTTTCCTATTGACAGCAATGGTGGAAAGTGTAGGTCATTAACATTTAAGTATTACTACCTTTAATTCTTTAAACGTTGTTTTCTTGAAACCAGGTTTTTATACTCACACCCTTCTTGCAGCTAACGCCTCAATTCTGCGTTTATTTATCTTCTTTAAGTTACGGTTGAAATGAATCGTGCGATTGAAATAAAAAGGGATGAATTGCAAATAGAGGAGGAAAGTGTGAAGAATTGAATAAATTGTCATGGTGGATTATCTTTGAAGCAAGGATGACGTAAATTCGTTCTTGCACAAGATGCGATCACTGTTAAGAAGATTACGACCCCCAGCGTTACGTTCCTCGCCTAGAACTAGCGATTTCCAGCTGAATATGTATAGACGTCGGGGATGTTCAGTTTGTTGATAAACGGAAGAGTTACATTAATATCGCAAGCGAATTTGAATTGTAAACGAGGTTGACTACTTTTCTTTACCGATGTTAGATTCAGGTTAAATGGCATACAATTGTTTTATGTTTCTTTTTAACATATTTGTTGCGGAATCAATTGCTTATTGAGATTAGAAAATTGTTCATTGTTCGCAAAATTAGAAGCAGTACAATAGCTTCAATCATTCAAATAACTATTGCAAGTATTATTTTTAATTTAATGAAATTGGATATGCAAAAATTTAAAATAATGCTATAATGATGCAAGACTTTTGATTAGTAAACGAGGAATATATTTACAATTATTTGCTCATAGAATAATCGCTTCTGTAACATGAAACATATCGTACATAAACAAGTGGTTTCGCGTGAACGCTCGAAATCGCGTAGTCATGTCGGTTTGACGTGTGCCAAGACTTACCGCACTCTCGAGTCACAGACATGCTCTTCAACGAAAACAAGCTAATACTCTGATGCTAGTCTACGTTAGTGCTCCAACATTAATTAACTGTAATTTTACTCTTGTCTACTCTAATACCCTATACTCCACTAGCACTGATTCTATTTTAATATTCTATACCGTAGACCGCGAAACTTTTCATCAGACGATATGTTTCAGAGAAAATGAAGAAATTGTTACAGTATTCAGTTACATTGCGTTATTTGTGAAGGAATTCATATGTTCGGCGGGTCACACTCGTAGAGCAAATTATGGTCCTAGTGTAACAAATGCAAGCCGTATATTATAATAAAAATTAATTTTGACTGTAACTGAAGTACCAATTTATAAGGTTGAGAATTACCAAATGGAAACTACATATAATATTTCAGCATTAAAATATCGAATAGTTAATGCTGTCACACGTAGCCATTGAAACGGTTATATAACAACGAGATAAGATCAATAGCAATTTCCATCCAATAATAATAATCAAACTTGAACTCCAAAAGTAATAAGTAGACTGCGAATTTTTATGCAGATTCGTATTTTTACAAGCATAATTAAAGAAACGTGACTTGAGTAGAGAGATTTGTTTTATCCTATAAATGTAACAACACGTGATTTGCTTTGCATATTTAATATATTTTTCCCTACTGTGGGCATTAAGCAATTTTTGACAATCTTAAATTTCCCATAATTGCATAAACGTCCCCAGTATAGTAACGAAACTCTGATACGTCTCTAATTAACATTTTCGATCATTGTCCTCCAATATTCAGACATTTCTCTAACTCTAATTTAATGGCACTGTAAGACTCTAATATTGATTTTCGATTCAAGATATTCCACTTCTTTGACCTTATGTGTTATAATTCTTTTGCTGGCTGAAAATAGTTTGAGAAATTTTCGAATAAAATGAGATCACGATTGCGAAATCTAAGTTCTTCTTAGAAATCTATCTATCTCTTCCCACGAGCAATCTCCATATTTCGAAGATCGGAGCAGTCACGAGAGACAGAGTAGGCCTGTTGGTTGAAATTTAGGTCGTGTTAACAGTTTGCCGGCGGAGTGCTGGCGTCGTTAACGAAACGTAACGCTCAATAGATGCGGCGTATCCTCCCATGCAGGAGGGAGCACGCGCGCGCTCCTCAAGGTTACTGACACGCTTCTTATCTTTTCCTATCACCGTACTGTGCTGTCGAGATTCAACAGATCGCTCGATTTCGCGCTGTCGAACGGTTGTTTGTATTATTGATAGACCTCCGGCGGGAAATATCGGAGGAAAATGTGTGTTCGTGTTAAACCGTGAAGTTGAGTCTAGTACATCGTAGACAGCGTGGGTACAGGAAGATAAACGAGACTGTGTTTATTGTCTCCATGAAAAATAATTGGATAATGATCGAATAGGGGAAAAATTAGATTAAACGAAATGTAGTATCGGGTAAATTACAAACGGGGAATTGATGGAAAATGATAAATTGGTGAAATATTAAAATTGTAATGAAAAGTAGTGTTTGTTACATAGGTTCAGAATTCTGTTCGATTGTAATATTGTCCTTTGATTACTCATTTATATGCGTTAATGAATATAATTATGGTTCAGTGCACAAGCGTGGCGCGTAAACTATTATTTCCGGCCGAAATGGCGTAATGTCGGCCCCAAAGTTCGATGAACCCTCTGGATGCAGTCGTTAACCGCTTTCGAGGGTTAAATCAGCACCCCGAGCGACTTCGGTCAGCCAATCTCCTTCATTTCCTCCGACAATGTGTACATACGCAGTAGGGGTGGGTAAGAGCCTGGGAATACGAAAGGCAGATTATAAAGTTTGGAAAATTTTCGTGAATCGAGTCAAGTCGCGAATCTTTCTTACAGTCGAATTCAGTAAAAAAGTATCTTCAGATTAAATTGAGGTTGTAATTTTTTGGGGGGTTCGATCGCAATCAGATTATGATCCTGAAGGTATTCCAATGTTCAATGGAACTTTATACATACAATCAACAGTTTATTTGCTTTGCTCTTTATTTAAAACCTTTGCCCGAACAATCGTCAGTTGGATGGTAATTGTTGTTACTGCTTATTGATCAGAAACTAATGCATCGTAGTTTGTACGCATAATCAGCGTTCTAATGCACATTTTACCCATAGACCATGCAGTAGTCTTGCGTAGTTTATGTATCCCAAAAATATTGCGTATACTTCCATTTACGAATTTATTATTCTCGAAGGTATCCAGATTGCGTATTTAGCACTTTATAACGCTCTGTATTTCCGGAAGTTTTGAGAATTTCCATATGTTTATTATTCTATTTCATACTCTTGAGTGTCCTAATCCACCCTGTCCACGCATGGGTCATCTATATCTTCATCTATATCATTTTTCACACCTCCTGTTGCCATACTAGCACCTACTTGTTCGTAATCTCTGAGTGGCTGAATCAATTGATCGTATAAACTCTCCAAGCGTAATAAAGTGCAAACCGACTTTGGTTAGGGGTAGAACGAAAAAGGTATGTAACAGAGGGAGAAACGGAGAAGCGAACGGAGAAGGGAGGAGGTTGATGAATCTGAACGGACGGGAATGAAAGTCGGCGAAGATTTATGTCCGCGTTAATAACTGCGTTGTCGTTCGCGGGATCGCTGCCGACTGTCTCGATTACGTTTCTCGCGGTACCTGAGGAAATTCGGTACACCCTTCAACATCATACGTTTACTTTTTCATATAATCTGCGCGAAGAGCGTACGGAATGTGTAGACGGTATTTTTACGTTCAGTATAATTCTTTTTGCGAGATGAATGCGTGGAAGCGGATATTTTTATGTTATTTATGCAGGATGATTATTGTTTATGATTCCCAATGAAGTACACCCGTCTGTATTATTGAGTGTTCGTTGTGGCGAACGTTTGGACATTAAATATGGAACATGACTATGTGAGTGTACTTTCTTGGGAAATATTCACTTTTTAAATTTAGCGAGATACTGCTCATTGTCAGAGTTGGCATTGCGAATGGTTTTTAAATTTCCTTTGTAAATTAGTGTAGTTTTTTAGTATTTTCCTTTCTATTTGAAAATACTGATTTTAAGCATTTGCATTATACTTTGGAATAGATCAATCACGGGCAAGATATAGAATAATTTCCACGTTGCACGCTATCCTATCACTTTTTGATACGGAATTAGTAAATTTATTAATGTAAAAGGATATAATAAGAATTAAAGGCAATAATTCAAATAGCAATGATAGAAAACGTTCAACTAAATTTGGCCTATCTAAAGTGAACAAAAAGTTACTAAAATTTCCGAATGTTTCACATATTGATTGTTTCAGACCATAGGACACCGAGCCTCATAAAATTATAGATTTATCTTGTATCTTATTTGTGATTGTTAGACTGCGGATCTTTATACATTTATAGGAAACTTAAATATGCAAAAAACTGCAGAATGCATACGATGTAAAAAAGTATGTAAGATATCCAAAGTAAAATTCACCTGGATACAATTAAAGGGTAAAATCCAATTTGTATTTAAATTCCATGTCTTTATTTTCGATGACAAAAAGTTGAATTTGCGCGAAGACCCGCAGTCTATTGATTGCATTAACATTCAAAACTTCTTTCTGTTTTAACCTTCGAAATACGAATGGCGGGAATCGATGGCTGAGTTAGGAGTGAACCATGCTAAAACTTTGGAAATTCCGATTACGTATTGAATAAATACTATTGTTTTTTATCACATGAGAGACAGGAAAATAAGAACACGAATTGTAAGTAAATAATATTTAATAATATTGTTTAGTAGAAGCATTATCGTTGTTAAGTGGCAGGCCTCCGATAACCTAGTCATCGATATGCGAGAATTAATTATTTAGTTCTCTGCGACAGAGCAGATATATTACCTCCACGAACGTTAGTAACCGATACTCTAATCATAATTTTCTTGCCGATCCGCGTTAATTAGCAGCGTTATAATAAAAACTGCGTTAGTAACATTAATTTCCTCATGCATCTTAAGAAACACTTCTTTTAAACAAACTTATTGATGTTACTCCGATGAGTTACATGTAATTTACAATTCATTTAGTATATTGACCCATTCTATGCGATTTATGTAGTTGTTTATATAGTTGTTAAAGTTAAAAGAAAATATTAATTTCTAAAAACGTTCTTAATATAAGTTCATTGTTTCGAAATTTTTCAAGTTTATCGGCTTAACGAGCCCCGTTAGGGGCATGTATACGGAATTAGAAACAGATGCAAGTTCCAGAAAGTGACAGACGCAGAAAGATCGATCGTTCACGAGCACGGATTCTACGAATTCTTCCTACAGTTTAAAGAATTGCTTTCTCTGAAGTTCGAAGCGTCGATTCAAACTTCCTTAGTCCATTTCCTGTTCCAAGCTACCTGGAGAACTTACGAAGTAAACGTATTGGTGTATCTAATATAACGGGACCAATAATGGGCTCGCGGATTTTTCTAATCCATCTATGTTGCTGTTTGGTGTTACCCTTTTGTGCGCATCGAGATAACCTATAAGGGTCGAAAGTTTGGAACAGGAACAAGAAATTGAAGGAAGATTGTAAAAAGTAAAGAAATTTCTACTTGGATAAAATTATAAACACGATAGTTCAAAAATTGAAACCCCATTAATTAACCACCATCTCTCTCGTTCATGGATTAGTATAAATTTTTGCTTTATTTGATAATTGAATCTCTTACTAAATTTATTAAAAGTATACAATTATAATGGTTACAGAATTAGCGCAGCTTTGTGAACATAACGCTAATCTTTCACTGCAATAACTTTTCTGTCTCCTTATCTGTTCTTTATTGTTAAGCGATAAGTGCTGAAAATGGTCAAACAAGTGTTATTTCATTTGTATTATTGAAAGACGTCGTTATTTAAAAAATATGTCCAAAAATCTCTGCTCAATTCACTGTACAGGTATTAAAACCGAAATAAGACCGCAACACGGGACGAAAGCACGAAGGAATATTGACGTGGGGGTTGGTCCCGTTATCCTAGGAGGGCCGTGCACTTTTCGCCCCGCAAAATTGCTCCGATGAAGGTGGCAGCAGCGAAACTACTCCCCGGGATACCGTCTCTGGCGTCTATTACGGGGCTGTGCAGCATGCACACAATCCAGGCCGGTTTCCTCGTTTTTCCCGGGCGAAAAATACAGGCGTTCCGGTTCCGCGAGGCGACGGAAATGTCTGCATTACTGCGCGCTTTCTCCGCAATTTCCTCGCGGCTCGCCAGAAACGCTCCAGGGCACTCCCGAGCAGCCTGTGTTACGTCGAGATTTATCGTGCTCGCTCGCGTGTCACGATATTCCGAAACCCGATTCGATATCTAACGATATCGTCACCTTTCTCCACGTGTATACCTTGCAAGTTTTTGCACCGCTTACGGGGGGTAAATCAATTCTTTTATGGAAGTCGCGTGGTGTGCTTGGGAATGAAATACGATTCTAATAAAGTTTTGGCAATATTTGTGATTTTAAATTTTATCACTTTAGCGATGGAGTGTATGTAAGAATGAAAGTTGCAAATATTTGCAGGTGTTAATTTATCATCCCCTTTTACAGGTGAATATTACATAAACCCCAGTAACTTGTGGATATTTTTGTAATTTAAGTTTGTCAGCGGTGTTTTTGAATTTAGGAGACATGTTTTACAACGTTCAATGTATTACATCAAATTATGATTCAAACGTTAGCAACTTCTACTTAGAAAAATACAGCTTAATTAAAGAAACTGAATGACTCGTTGAAATGTGAGAACTATATATTTATTATACATATAAGTCTTACTATTTATTTGACATTCACTGCGTATTATATAAGATTATCTAGGAGAAACCTATAATATAATTTTGGTTTATTACTAAAAAAGGGAAACTGTAACTCCAAAAACATGCTATGAGCTATCGACGACGTAAATCATACAGTATTCTTATTTGAAATCAATCGGCAACTTATTTATACGAGAAAAATTGTACAATTTCGATTGAGATGTTTGAAAAATATCTTTATGAGCAAACCTCATTAGGGTTATTTTGTTAAGTTCACATCATAATCCTGAAATGTTATTAAATTGGCACACGCTTATCTTAATATACAATAATAATAAGAATAAAGAGTAAACAATCCTCTTGAATTAACTCTTTGCTGTCTTATAGCACAACGTCACGAAGTATAGATTCGAAGGAATATCGCGTTACATCTGTGAGAGATGCGAATTCCAACTAAGCCATCTAAAGCACGAAGGATGTTCGCGGAAACGTAGGACGAGCGACTCCCTATTAGAGGGTAATACGTATTATCGATTTTGGAACGAGGCGCAGGTTATCCCGGTTCAAATCATGACAAATGTACGCTACCATGTGTGGCCTGCTTGTCGGTGGGCTTGCCTATCTGTGTGTGCGCCATGGGTGGACTCGACCGCACCCTTAAAAACCTTTTTTCAAGTTTTTTTTCTCCATATCGGCGGCACATGGTTTGTCTTCGTTTGAAAACTTACCACTTTGGATTACAATATTTTGTATAATGTAACGCATAAGCATCGATTCTTCGCGCATTCGAATGCCAATTTTTGTACCGAGCATTACGATACCTAATTCATATCTCCATTTACCGATACCGAATGTTTTGCACAGAAGACGAGATTGACGAAATTGCCTCGCTGCAAAGTCGCTCGTTTTCTAACATTCATTTTACTTGAAACATTCTTGGCAAAATTTGTCAAATACTAAACTTTTATTTTGTTGTAACGCTACTACTGTCATGTTTAACTGTGATATATACTCGAGTGGATGAATTTGTATTATGTAACGTAGGAACATTTTAGGTAATCGAATAAAATGTTGACCGTCTGAGTTATATTACTTTTTGTGACGTATTCCTAGTTTTAATTGCAAAATGATATCGAACGATGTTTAATACTTGAGGAATCTTGGAGCATGTATAGCAAATTCATGAGACAGGCTCATGATATGCGTGTCGCTGAAGGTCACTTCGAACGCTTCCTCCGGTATGCAATTAAGAACGTTTATAGCTCGAAAATGAAGTATTTCCTTAATTATCATGTTCACTGGGACACCACCCCATAGCGTGACCAACTATTTGTGTAGAGAAAAAATACCCGTTATTCGACCAATTAAATAATTATATTCTGTATACTAAACTTAAAAATTCTATACCCGGAAGAGATATTTTATTACATTTAGCACAGCCATATTACAAAAATAGACGTCGTACTGCAATAATGAGAAGATGTAACAAAAATTTGCTTACACTATTACAAAACAATAATCCATTTGTAGTCACGATCATTTTCGAACAAGCATATCACATTATTGCATACATTTAGATAATACCACTTATTTACCATATTATTTATTATTGGACAAAATGAATCGCTTATTTATCATAACAATACTTTGGCAATTATGTTTATTCACTCTCTATTCAAAAATATCATCTACAATTTCTCCAAACTTCTCTACACCCAGTCATTTTTAAACGAAGCAACCGCATCGAGATGCATGGACTCACGTGCCACGAGTCAAATCTCGATCCATGTGACGAGATTTATACTCCTCGCAAGGGTAGACCAACATCCATGCGAGATAAAACAGGGACTGACCAACGTTATATCGGTTGGTCGCCCATGAACCGCGGCATTCCGCACAAAGACGAACGAGGAAAAAGCGTCGCCAGTATTGACAGGTACGGTGAGAAATTGCCGAGTTAATTGCGAAAGAAACTGGTGAACAGAACGAGGTATCCAGGCCCGCGAGTTAAATATCCTGCGCTACCGGTTCCAAGAGAGTCCAGATCGAAGAAAAACCAGTGAGTTTAGAGTAGTCGTCGTTTGTTTTGCCTTGACCCACGAACAGAACGCTCCCGGCAACTTCTCCCGCTCCTTTTTTTTTTACCTTTTTTTCGTTTCTTCGTTGGACCAGTTGATTACTTTCAATGGGTAACGCTGGGGCTGCTGCTCAATATTAGGGACCGAGGGACTTGTTTTAAGACTTGTTCTTGAAATGATACAAATATAGTTGTGATAAAGAATTTTTATTAAGTGGAATAACATTTTTGCAAGGAAAAAAAACTGCGAAATTCTAATTTTAGCGTTTGTGTTCGGTTGTCTCCTTAGAAGTTTCATTTACTTATTCTATTATTATTACCTTACCGATTTGTTTGGAAGCAATACTGTGAAAAATATATACGATACCAACTCCAAAAATTAACTCCTCCCTAAAGACTATCTCCTTTCGTATAAGAATCTAAAAACCCATAAATCTGTCTACAGAAATCCTACTTAATCATCTATTTACTTAACCATGAATTCCGTTGTTAATTATCGAAATTCCAATCTTTCATTCGAATCTGCCAATCATAATACCTGAAAATAACTAACTTTTTCATTTTCTCGTTTCAGCAGCAAAAATTCGTGAAGAGGACGGCCGAGGAGTTGGAGCCAGCCGGCGGTGGTAGCGGAGACGGTGGCTTCGGCGAGCCCCCGGTGAAGCTGCAATGCACGCAGCCACAGCATCAGCACCAGCAAGGTCCAGGTGGCGGTGGTGGAGGCGGACCCCATCACCCCCATGGCCAACATCCGCCTGGAAACGGTACAAACTCGACGGGTCCAACCCATGCTGGCGGCGGGGGAGGCGGTGGTGGCGGTGGAAACGAGGGCTTAACCAAATTTTCCGTAGAAATCGTGCAACAATTAGAATTTACCACCTCAGCCGCAAATTCTCAAGCTCATGTGACCGTAAAAACTTTAACGAATACCTCGGTGAAGAGCGATTTGTTAAACGCGTCGTCGTCGCCGAAATCGGGACCAGACACCCCATCGTCTGCGACGTCGAGGCCTCAGACCGGAAATGGGGCTGGAGGCGGTCCAGGAACGGGAGGTACCGGCACCGGTGGCCCAACTGCTCCTGGAGGCATCGGGTGCGTTGATATCGGTAACCTAGTGGAGTGCAAGCAGGAGCCAGACAATGAATTCGTCGATCTGGAACAGTGCGCTGCTGCGTTGGAAAAAGATGCAGCGGCGAATGGAGCAGGGTTCCCTGGCTTTTCTGACTTCATGGGGGACGATACAGGGGACGAGATCATCACCTCGGACGCGTTCAAGGACCTCATTTCCGAGATCTCCGACTTCCATCCGGAGTTCATGAAAGACTTTGACTTTGAGGAGAAGATTCCTGTGGATGCTCTGGCGAATAATGCTGCGGTGGCTGCTGCTGCTGCCGCAGCGGCGAATAATAATAACAACAACAACAACAATAATAATAATAATAGTATCGGTACGAATAACGGTCAGATCAAGATTGAGGATGACAAAGACGCCATACACCAGCAACATGCAAACGCGAATAGTAATAGTGTGAACAACGGCAGCAGCACGAACAACGGAAACGCTAATGTGCCAGCTAATTCGAGTCCTGGTACTCTTGGCTCTTCTCAGTTTTCTCCCGCTAGACTACCGTACACCGGACTAGATTTTAAGTCCGAAATGAGTCCTGCAGCTCAGACATTGAAGCAGATGGCCGAGCAACATCAGCACAAAAGTCAACAACTTGGTCTTGGTGGATTCAATCCCGGTGCCGCAGCCGCTGCCGCTGCGAGAGGACCTACCGCCCGCTCTCCATATGCCGAGTTCCCTCAGTTCGGAGGAACATCGGACTACCTAGGCAGTCCTGGCAGCACTGGCCCACCTGGTGCACAGACTCAGGCAACGACCGGCACCGGGTCTTATCACAAAAACAATGGTACCTCCGGATTCCAGAGCCAACAGACCAACGACATGTTTGTCGGCTCGCAAACTCAATTCGCCACAGGTTTAGCGGACATGAAAAGACCACAGCCTGCTACCGGTGGGAAACCTAGTATGCTTGGACCTAGTGGAGGATATAAGCAGCAGTATTCGCCATACGGTAGCCCAGGATCGATGCCGAATCATGGCAGTCCTGGTTACCCGCTTCCGCCCAGAGGCTCCCAGGGTGGCGGACCCAACCAAACCGGATCTCAGGGACCCTTCACGAGCTCCACGCCACCCAGACCTCCCTCGGGACCTGGCACTTCCACTCTGCAAATTAACCAGGCGCAGCAGCTGCATATCAACAATCCGGGGCACCAGATTCAGGTTAGTGGGTTATATTCTTTTTTTAAATTTATAAAAACTTATGCTGTTGGATTTGGATCTATGATATCCTGCAGTGTTCTCGTAATTAATTCCAATTTAAAATTTTCTGCTGCACTTTGCACTGCAGTTTTGTACAGTAATTGGAAATGTTTAAATATAGTAGAGAAATATTAATCTGTTTTTTAAAATTATAAATACATATCCAGAATGAAAAATCGAGGAAAGGAAAACATGTCATTTTATAATTCGCAACAACAATTTAAAAACCACTTGCTTTTTCTATAATAATTGCGCACTTGTTGCAATCTTTCTTATCCAAAGTAATTTACTGTATCATAAATCCGAATTGAAATTATCTATAGTCTAAATTACCCATCAAACCAAAAATCCGTCAATTACAGTAAAGAAACTAAAAATTTTATCTCTTCCATGCAGTAAATTAACGTTCCAAAATTTCCAAACTACCCTCTAAAAAATCGCAAACAAGAAAAGGAATAAACAGGAAAGAACAAAATTACAACAATAAATGGCAGATTAGCGAAATATTGAGCGCAAGTCTGAGACTAGTGATATCTGTTGCGTCGCGACGACACGTCTATTTTTATCGGCGGTATCACGAGTCGACGTCGGTGGTGGCGACGACGCTACCACCACCAGCGTCGTCGCCACCGACGACGACGCCTGCGAAGGGGAGTACTAGCTATGCCAGCAGCATCCCCGGTAGTAGTAGCAATGGTAGTAGTAGGAATAGTACTAGTGGTAGTAGTCGAGAAAACGAAGGGGGATGTTGGCGTCACGAGAGCGCCGTGACGCGCAACAAGTAGTCTACCCCTCCGCTTCTCTCTCTTTATAAATTTTCCCTCTCACTGTTCACCCCTACCTTCGTCGAATTGCGAGGGTAGTGGAAGGAGGGAATAGAGGGTTGCATGGCCGTGCGCAGCCGGCGTCGCGACGCCGCCACCGTCTGCTCGATTTAACCTGCGCCTGCAATCCGCGTCAATACGCTCCAACCGGTAGTCGCGAGGCTGCATTCGCGACAACCTGCACGCGACCAGCTCGTTCGCATGATTCGTGGCTCGATTAGTTTTATAGTACTGTTAGGATGACATTTCAATTCTTGAAACTGTCGGGGATAGATATTTTATTGTTTGACGTAAATGGTACGATTCTTGGCGCCTTGCAACTATGATTATTTCGATCACGCGATTTGTCGATGTTATTTAGGTGAACGAACTGTGGAGATATGAATCTTTTTTGGAAATTTAATTTTTTTAATACAAAACAATTATATTATTAGATTATCTATTGCCTATTAACTAGGGAAGACGAGTTAATTCATCAAATAATTGATTTTGTTTTAATTTGGGGTTGCATTTATATTACTACTACTTTTTTCCGACACCTAATAATTTATTCGAAGTGTTTTAAAATGTTTAGCATCTTTGATTCCAATGATTCATAACGATGTTTTAATTTGTGGCACTACATATTGCCAAAGACAGGCCACTCACATTTAAGATTCTCCATTTGTCACGGTCGTAAATAACGCGATCACGTAGGAGATCGAAAAGCAACGCGCCTTAATTTGCTAGAATTTGTATCCTAACGCACTATGTGTAATCGAAAGAAATTTGTGGGGATGTAAAGTCTTCGTTACTCTCAATTATTACTTCAATACGAAAAAGATTTGCGATATCGCCTGTATAAATCTTGTTCGACAATCTTGTTTTCATTCACTTAAACCAGAGAATTTGCATGCCTATTGCTGGTCTGGCTAGTCCAGCATCTGTAAGTGGTCTTAGATCCTTTTCACGTCTTAAAAGATTTGACACTCAAAATAATATATTGAAAGCTATTGGTAGAAGTTATGGAAATTGTAAGAAAAAAACTTAGAAGGCTATACAATTAATATTCATTTGAACTTTTTGCGTAGAGTGTCTTTCGTATTATAATTGAACAGTGACAGACATAAAGGCATATACAGTAGCACTTTAAAACGCAAACGTTATTCGGTATATTTTTTTATTTTAAACTTCGTGGAAGCCACTGTTTCTATATATTTCTTTTACGAAATAATCAATATTGAAAATTTTATTAGTAAAATATATTTATTACAGACTGTATTTAAACATTGATTTACATTAAAAAATTACATCATAGACTGCACTACTACAGCTGTCAGTCGTAAGGAATGACGAACATTTATATTCTAGGGTGAAATTTTTTCGACGTGGGAGTTCGACGATCAACTTTTCATCCACCCCCGATATAGAATTAATATAGCAGAAACCTAGAAAGATATGTATCAGTCGATTTCCAATCAAACTCAAGGAGTTATGTACAAATATTTTCAAAAAGTTTCCACCGAGAACGGCCATTTATTATGGAATTTGTATAATTTCCCAAAATGGCTGTTCGATCACACAAAAACAGATAATCATTGTGGTTATTCTGGGCAGATCTTATCTATTTGGTCCCCGAACGTCTTCGAGTACGCTGCTGAAACGTTCGCTTGGTTCCGATCGTGTATGGACACGTTTGTCCTCATAAATCACGCTTGCTATCGCGCCTATTTGCATGTCAATACGTCCAAGCAAAAGATGCTTCCTTCTTCAACGCTTCTTTATTCCTTCCGTCCGCATTTTCTTCTTCTGGAGCCCGATTTCGTCTTCTTTCTCGTGTTTCTTCCATTTCCACCTCGTCTTTTTTTATTGTTATTGCGCTGCATTTCCGTCCAAAAACTACGTCGCGGTTTTTCTTGCCTGTCTTCCGGTTATTGAGCAGATTTCGACGAGAAATGGTTATCCGATCGATTAGCCTACCATCAAGGAGGTATGTATATGTTGGTATAGAAGACGTGAAAAACTTTGTGTCAAGAAAATTACTAACAGTACTGTACAAGAAGATTGCCTAGGATAAAATGTTGGGATAAGATATTTATCTTGAATGATAAGTTAACTGTTTCAAAGTATTTTAAGTTCTATTTTTTGTATGGAAATCAGTCCTGCTTTGCTGGCCGAAAAAGATACCAATTTACAAGACTACTGAATGGATTTTACTGTCTTTTTGTGTGAGGTATTTAGTATTTTTTTCTCCATAAAATTATATTTCATATCTTCAAAATATTATTGTAAATGTATTAGTTTATGTGGTAAAGTTGGAGCTTTGGTAAGATCACATGCGCTCTGCGGAAGTTCCCTTTGGCGTCCACATGATTGCCATAAATTCCTGTTAATTTAAGGTGAAGTAGATCCTCGAAATTTGAATGGTTCGAAGTGCGAATAGTTCGAAATTCGAACAAAAATTTAATGGAAAATTCAGCTTCTAAATTGAAACGAAAAATCGAAGTTCGTACATAATCAGTTCTCCCGCGACTCTTTCAGTGAGTGTTTGTGCTAGCGTTTTTAAACGTTGCATTTATCTCATTTAGTTATTTTCATACTTATTTATGTATTTTTTTTATGATTCTTATTCATAATGATTCTAAGGAAGAGTGATAAAAGTAAAAATCCCGAATAAAAATTGTAGTTTCTACGTTAGAAAAGAAAAAGGAAGTCGTCAATAGCTATGCATCTGGTATCGATATACATACTTCGAAGGTCTAGAACGGATTAATCTAATTTGCATTATTTTAAATTTATTATTTATCATTTTAAAGTTCAAACCAAGTCTTGGAACGGATTGTGTTCGAATTTCAAGGGCCCACTGTACTCGAAAGTTAAAGGAAGATAAAGTCTAACATAACTATTGTACGTACACATTTTTGAGGTAGAAAACGAAACTTTCCCTTTCATTTCACAATCTTTCTACCACCAGCATGACAAAGTTAATTTTGCATGGGTGCTAGTTACAATACCTGCACGACGACGCGTTGAAAATTTCAAAACAACGGTATCACCGGCCGAAGAATGTTATCTTGCGACAAATTTACATATCATTCCCCGCGACACCAAAAACCGACCGTTTTCCCACCGCTTTTTCCGGCTTAACCGGTGTATCAACCAGGTCACTTTAGCATTGGTTAATCGATGCCCTTATCGCGCCGGAAGTTAAGAAAAGGTGTTAAAATGAAGCCTGTTATCGTTGCTCCTTTGCGTTTCTTAGTTGCTGGAATTACAGTGATCGCGCATTGTTATCGAATTTGGCCGCTTTTGTGGCGAATGTAAATGACTTGGACGCTTATGGCGCTATTTGAGTGAGAGAATTTCGTGGGAAAATGTGTTGCTTTGGACAAATGAACAACTACGTCTTAAAAAGAAAAGGCTGGTTAAATACTTTGTTTTGAATTTTATTAATCTTAGTATCCAAGAAATGTTAATGGTATAATCAGAGAACAAAATTTGTGTTAATCATACTATTTTTCGGTTGTTCTTACTGCATTAAGTAGCTTCACCGATTTCGAATCTTGTAATTGACTTTCAAATTTCTGGCATCTGGACAATGTTCACTTTATAGAATATTTTTTATACGATACTCAAGTGTTCAAACTTAGTTTCTGATCCAGTTCCAAAGTCTTATTGAGTACGTTAAACTTCGTAACATGCTAAACTATTTTACATGAGCAAATAATGCATATATAAATTGTATCTTTATATATATATATATATACATATTCCCAAATTTATTAAACAATTGGCATTTTGTTCTCGAAGAATGTAACGAAAGTTACGAAACAAGGAGAGTTCTTGTTGGACGTTTTCCCGTGGTTACGAATCGTTCGTCTTTTGGAGAGTTTCCAAGCGTCGACGCGTCGGAATATCCGAGTACGAGTGTTTTCCTCGTCGGGCGCGTTAATAAGCGGACACGCGCGTATTACCGGAAATTGAGCGTGCGCGCAAGCGCCTCCCGTTCGGGTTCAAAGGTTACGTAAACCTTCGATCGTCCGCTTTTCGAATGCACGCGAACGCATACGGTGACATTGATACTAAATTTAGAAACACCATGGGTTTCTTGGATTCTTTTTTATTCTTAACCCATTGTTGTCCGAGGAAACCAAAATTTAGGGTAAGAAAATTCGGAATCATGAGGAAAACAGTCAACACTCAAAGTTGAGGGAAACAAAATTCGGAATCCCGATATAAATGTTTAATCGTATACAAAATTCATTTCTTTAGCAATGTGATTTATTTGAGTTAATATTCTCCCATTCTTTGTAAGTTTATGTTCCGTTTCAACAAAATGTCCCGTGTATTATTTCGTAGTTTGTTATATTTTCATGTGGATTTATCAATAAAACGTAACGCACACGAGAATAATTCGTCAAGAATGTAAGTATTTGACATAATCAAACAGTGGGACGAACTTTCGTACCGAATACAGTACTTGCAGGTTCAGAAACTGTACGTTAATTCATCTCTAATAACAAATATTGACTATTAATGTCGGTTCCAGTGATAAATGCTTTCTGCCATGATCGAGGGCTTTCACGACACATTTCTGTTATATGTTAATGTATCAATTGTAATATTACGATAGGTTGCAATACTATATTCCAATCAATCAAATACAATACTAATTAGAAAAAAAGCAAATATACTATATGAAAGTGAACACATTCAAGAATTAATCAGTGTGATTACATTAATCATAATAAATAATTAATGTGGATATTTTGCATAATCTTGCATAATTTTGCAAATTAACTGCATTTTATACTTTTTTTGCACATTTTAATTTCCAATCAATGCTAAAAAATCTGCAGAATATTCATCATCCAAACAATCACCCTCAAAATGAGAAGAATCAAACTCTCGATTCTAATACTTTACAGTCTATCAATTTAACCTTTTGCGAATGGAACAAGATAATATTCAACAAATTTTCGTTTAATTATTAGCCCTTTTAGGACGGGACTTAACAGCAGCGCCTATTAATGATATTAATTTGAATTCCTTGCTTTAAAATTTGACATGTGTCCAAGAAATAAAAAACATTGGGTCCAAGAAATAAAAAAACATTCGGCTATTTGCAACATCTGTTTGCAAAGGGTTAAATATGAAAAACATAATCTAAGATTATGCAAGATACTTACGTGTCGTCAGTTATAAGAATACCATGGATTCTCATAATTTTATTCGCGTCGTTAGACACGTAAAAGAATCTCAGCCGAAGGGGGTACTCTTTCACCCTTACTCGAACTTCTCTGTTCTCCTTTTTTCTTTCAGGCCTCGAAGCGATTTCCGCGGTCGAAAAATCGAGGTTAACGGAAAAAGCGAAAGGAAGATAGGAGGGGAGAGCTTACTAAAGGGAGGTTTCTATCCCGATGCTATCTCCTCTGACTGGAGAATCGGTATCGATCGGTCGCCATGTTTCACGCATAGAAATAAATCGCTGGCGTCGGTTGGCGACCCTGTCTCACCTATGCAAATCGGGCCACGGCTTAATTGACGAAATATTCAAATCGTCAGAAGCTCTGAACGTGCATTCAAATGATAATGACTGCGCGCCGCTGAGCTTCTTCCTCTTTTTCAAAGGTGGCAACCTCTTCTTCTTCTTCTTTTTTATTCTCTTCTTCTACATAGATGTTTGAGACAGTGTTAGATTTAGTAGAGATATGCACAGTCTGGCGGAGATCGTTTTGTGAGGTACATATTTCAGGTTGAAGGGTTATCGATCGACCCGAAGCGTCGATCTACATATTCGTAACGGCAAGCAACAAGGACGCGTTTCCTTTTCGTGAGTGACCTTCATCTTGACCTCTTCGCAACACGGAGAGTTGCCTCGACACACGGTCTTGTGTTAAATATAAATTGCTTGGAATTATTATTGTTCCCTGGAGCGAACAGGAAGCTCGATCTCTTGAGCCTGACCTTTGAACCATAACGCGCTCTTTGTCGTCTCGGGTGCGGGACTTTTTGTAATTTTTGTTCGGCTTGATGTTTGTGAAAGTGTTGTGACTAAGTAACACTATTTTATATTATGCATGAATAGAGGGAAAATTAATAATTTAATTTAATTGGCATTAAATTTAATCTCTTTAATTGATATTTAATTAAAGGATTTCTAACAGAAATGAACCTTGAAAATTGTTATCTTTTTGCAAAGAAACAAAGAAATACTGTAACATCTTTCATTCTTGTGTAATAGATTTTAATTTTCTTTAGTAAAATATTTGTCATATTACTCAATTGCTGAAGTCTATACATATTATATGAGTATATAATAAGTTCACACATAGGGACTCACCTGAAGTGTATATCGAATTACACTACTCATTCTAGTAATCTTTCAATTACTCAAAATCTCCTCAAATGAACACGTCACAAACCGAAGCTAGGAAAAAACACACACGTGGACTGATCTTCAAAATGTACTTTTCATCTAGAGGTTTCACCTTTATCCACATCTCTTCTAAGATTTCGCCTAGCGTGCGTCGCGACGTTCCCGGAAGATACATCTCGCGGCTTCTTACAATAATCCCAGCGGAGGTGCCCGGAACGTCCACGAGATGTATTCCCTGGACGTGTCCCTCTGTCCGTGGTTTCAGCACGCTGTCCGCGCGACACAACGTTAGAAGGTGTGCATTCCACAACGTTGCTGCATACCGCCCTGAAATCGATACCCGCGTCCCTCCGTTCGTAACCTACATCGTGTGTCGAGGCGCGTACAGTCGCTAGCAAAATGCATTGTCTCGCCACCCATCCATTCTTCTGAATAGGCCACCGCTATCAGCGACGCCGACCAAACTAGCGGATTCGATTTTTTCTCTCGCCGCTTCCATTCCGAGGCCGTTATGTTGCACGATGGCGATACCATTTCAACTGGTATGGTTGTGGCTCGTGGATATTCTGGGGTCGTGGTTCTTACTTTTCTTTTTTCGTCTGCGGTGAAATACAAAGTTTTGAGCGTTTTGACTCTTTTTTTTATCGGCGTTGGTGGCGTTCGTATGGAGTGTTTGTTGTTTAGGAGATGAATTGTGTGTCGTCGATCCTTTTACATGGCGTTTTGGTTCTCGTTCCTGCGTTCGATATTGAGAGAAGAGAAATTTTTAAAGTTTGGTTTCGGGAAGTTTCGTTTTTGGGGTGGATTGTGTTTTAATGTGTGCTGAATAGGATTTTGGGCAGGTTGAACATTTTGATGGGTTTGATGTACACATAATGAAAATGCGATATTACTGCAAATATCAGTCATATCATAACGATAAGGCAAAGCAAATATACAGTAAGAGAGAGTGGTTTTTGAGCAATATACACTTTATAATTTCACAATAAATTATAAATTCAAATTATGCAAAAGAACCCAATCATTTTATTTCATTTAAAATATTACCATTCTCAATTTCAATAGTCATCAGAGAAATCACCCCTTAACAAATGACCTACGTATTTGTAAGTTTTTCAGAGATTTATACTAGACAAAATGCGTTATAAGCGCATAGTTTGTTCACGGTTAATATTTATGTGTTCCACTGTACCTGGCATAGTGTTGTTTTACATGCAAATATACGGAGGTACGGTATGGAGTTGTAGGGTGGGGGAAGCGAAAAAACTGCTGTCATTGCGCGGCGTGCAAAAATTAAAGCGGTCCATGCGTGATTTATATTGTACGGTATAAAACGGGTAATGAATGGCAGCTCGTGTGCGTGCGTGCATGCGTACGTACACACAATGTGCGCGAAAACTCGCGTAATCGATACGGGCTTTAAGTTCGCGCTCAGCGTGCAGTCGACAACCTGTGCAAATACAATGAGTTTAAACGATTCCTTGTTAAAACGTAATGATATTTTACCTACAATGATCTGAAAGAGGATTCCTAAATATGGAAATTTGATTTCATGTATTGAAATGGAAAAGTAGTTTTCTCGTGGAAATAATTCACCTTTTGCAGAAATTCCAAAAAGAAAATTCCTTCAAAACAAAAAAGGAAATCGCTGGTAAACTTTTAAATGAAAAATTTGGAACAGTATTTTCAAATGAAAGATCTATAAATGAAAAAAGAAATATTATAAATAGACTATGGATGTTTATATAAAGGCATATTTTTGTAAAAACGTTGCTAGAGAAATGAAGGTTAAAGCATTAGCAATATCTTCGGCGTGAACAGCAACATCCTTCCAAATGTATCACCCCGTTATCAAACTTCCAATCAGAAACTCTCTGTGCGCAGATACTCACCCAGTTCCATCTCATCGATAGCCCAAGGAGACAATAGCCGAGGAACTAGGCGACGCAGATAGTTTCGCCTCGGTTGCACACTTCGCACCACCAGAATCCGATTGACTTGCTAATTTTAACTCGACCGTGACATCGCACCAGTGCGAACGCGCCTATGCGGTTTTCTCGTACGATTGTCTCATGGCAACCATTTCCAATTCGACATATTGGGAAGAAAAAAAATGACGACTGGTCCTACAGAAAAGGAGTTAATTAAACTGCAGTTTAATTAGCACCATGTATCTTCGGTTAATGTGTTGAATCGAAATAAAATGATAAGTAGATAATTTTAATACTTACAATAGTTGATATCACTCCTCTGATTTATTTGTTGTCGCGCAGGATCAAATGCACACAGAAGCTCCCAAACCTATAAACTTTAAACTCACCGCTTCACCCCTGGCTCCAATACTTTACCTTTCTTAACAGAGTGAGGGATGTAGTATAAGCAGCACCATTGCTTATGAATCGCTTTATTTGGTTAAGGTTCTTAACAATATTTGTAACGATCAATCATAACTCTCGTGGCGTTATTTGTTTTGAGTGCTCCTAGGTGATCCATAAAATTTAATTTTACACCTTTCCGTTACTTCAGACTCCATCCAGTAAGTTCAACCCCAATTATTCCTTTCATTGTCTCTCATCTTCTACGGTCGTTTTCAAAACGACGACCAGGGATGAAAAAACTGAGACTGACTCCAGCCAACGGATTAATTAAACCGCTGGTGAATTATCGCAGTGTACCGTCAGTTAATGCGCTTCTGCAGACTTTGGTGCATTTCTGCTAGCAAGTTCGAGCTAGCTGGCAAAATGTAATTGAAGCGCGTGAACGCACAGAAGAGGATGACAATCGTAATTAATCGAGGCGATACAAACAAACGGCGTTGTCCACGGGATATTGTTTGACCGGCGACGTACCGAACGTGCAACAAATATGAGCCCTTTAACAGGCTCATTTTTTCTAGGCCCCGTTTCCATGGTATTCGCACGAATTTTCGACGCGCTCTCGCGAAAATTATCAGTCGATTTCATTGCCGGTGATTTTCACGTTTTGTGTGCACGCGTGCTATGTTCTGTAGCAATGGAGATTCTGTGTGGTTTGATGTTCCGTTTTGTGCTAGAGAATTGACGAGGGTGATAGAGGTTGTATTTAAGTATGGAAGTTTAAGCAACCATAGTAATAAGAGGTTGATTTTCAGAAAGTATTTAATGGTAAAGGATGCACTACTGACAGGATTTGTCAGAGGAATTTGAAAGAAAGGAAATTTAAGGATTTTAATGTAACTTGAAGTTCTGAACTAGAATTCTTACATTTAAATATTTTAACTTGAATACGAGAAGTTGAATATTTCAATTTGCATATTATAATTTATATATTTGTATTTTAATATATGATCGTGATTACCCGAATTTGAACATTCGCATTTGAATTTTTTAACGAGTTTCGAAAATTAAAAAAGGAATAGAATATTCCGCTTGACGAAATGCAAACATTTCATTATCATTATTGATTCATCCATCTACTTATGCTACGTTTTTATTCTAGAATAGTAAAAAAAAGTTATACATATGTGCCAGTAGGTTTCACCGCGCATATTTTATCTACTGCAGCGAGTATTACTTCGGAATGTTGTAATAGAAAAAGTGCATTTTCCAATTCATTTGATTGCTTCCATTTTGTACTCGCGGCATTAGCTAAGCAAAGCAAAGCAGTTACATGGTAGCGTTTATGACAGTCCCTTTACTGCCGTTTACGACCAGTAAGTACAACCTTTCGAATACAAAGTGATTTGTCTTTTCAGTTACTTCGTGCATTTTATCGTCGCTCTACCAGCTCGCAGTAATGAAAAAGGAAATGGAATGACAAACGTCAGACGCAAGCTGATTGCACAATTTTATTTCAAAATTTTTTACTGCTCATATATATATATATGTATAATTTGCCCTTTCTATTTTCTGATCATTATCTGGATTCGCAACTTAGCAAGCGAAAATCCACATGTAACTCTGGTATGTCGACGAAGCTTGAAAATCCAAACGTTCCTCGAAAGACGAGTGGACTACGTGTATTTTTGGTCGGTCCTCCGTGGAAGCTCAGCTAATAATGACCGGTTGGAGGAATTATCGACCGCCTTCTGGAACTCATAACTATATATTTAATCCGGGCCGGATAAACATTGCTCTCGAAAATAGTAACCGCGTGCTCATACTGCGCTCACCTACTCGTTATACCTCCCTAAAATCTCTGTTGCTTCTTTTCTCCGTTTTATATGGTGCAGTGCAAAGGATCACCAAGAAAGTGCAATACGAGAAGAAATGGAAAGCGTAAAGGTGCTCTCAATGCATAACTAGGGGTAGTTTTTATTAATATGGAAACAGTACAGGTATAAATATTTACATACTCTACAAAATTAATTATGCTGTAATGCATACGAATGGTAATAGAAGTAGTACCGTATTGAGAACATGTAAATATACACATCTATAGGTAATTGCAGAAAGGGGTAGCAAAAAGGTTAAGAACGTGCTAAATAATTTTTACCTTGTATTCAGAAATGTAATTTTAGATAATGACACTTTGTATGTGTCTTAAGAAAAATGATATTGTCAATAGTTAAACAATTGTTGGAAAAATAGGATTGCATAAACGACAAGAAAAACGATTAGGAAAGGAAACATTGATCAAGCTTCAAAGGGTTGATACACGAGTTAGTTACTGCGTTTGTCGATTTTTTCCCTCTTCTCCATTTCAATTGGCAGTGTAGTAAACTTACAGGCAAAAGTCTCGTATGTTCTTAGCTCAACGCCCCTTGCGAGTTGCAGACGCGCTCGTGCGCTCGAGATCTCTCATCTGCTCGTTCGATCTCTCGAACGTTTCTTTCCACGGGCAGAGATGGCTCGCCTCTAAAGATAGAGGCGGTTGTTCGACACGCGTTTCGTATTATGCCGCCATTATCGATAAACCGACTGGCGGCTGGGTATTTTTGGCCTGTAAAAGGCTCTTCTTCGGGGCGTTTCGTATCCTTCGCGCCTCTACTCGGGGTAGGTAGATTTCAGCGAAGAGGATGATGAGTATTCGATGTTCCTGGACTTCGTGGAAAGGCAAAAAGTTCTTTCAACTGGTTATATTGAGTTCCAGAACAGGATAGTATTTATTGCATTTATTTTTGTAATATGTAGGCTATGTAGTTGGGCTTCTTGGTGACAAAATTAATTTTGCGAGGGATACAATATGTGATGCGTGGAAAAGAAAATTTAAGGCGCAACAAAATGTCGAAGGGATTGATTTTTTAAATTTAGTGTTCTTAGAAAAATTTGGAAAAAGTAGTTACAAAAATTGTTTGTGGTTAGTAATGGCTTGAAACTTTAAATTTAGCACGAACGTATTATTGGTAGTTTTTATGTTCATAGATTAGTTTCTTTGATTAAAAATTATTATATCACGAATTAGATCGAATGACAACGATGAATTGGAAATTTTAATACTTTGATATTGCTCATTTTTAATCCATTAATAAACAAAAAGATTTCTTATACTACCATTAATTCTAAGTTTATAAGTTAATGATTTACCATTGATTCAAATGTTCTTGCTGATGCAGAATTTTGATGCATTATCGTCAAATTTTGTTGAGAATTTTATATATGTAAAGTTCATTATAGAAAATCCTTTAACCAGATTCGTTTGTAGGTTAAATTTATGTGAAGAATATAGTTATGGTGGTGTTACTTGCGACGTTGAACACGGAATTATGAAATGCGGCGTAAAGTATGCGATAATCTGGCCCTCAACGCGATGTTTAACCATGGTTCTGGTCTCTCTCTTTCTCTCTCTCTCTCTCTCTCTCTCTCTCTGCTGTTTGGTGCAAAAACAGGCCGTGATCCGGGTGCAATCGCGCGACTGCAAATAACTCGGCTTCTGGCCGACGCGACGTGGGATGCCCGAAGTTGTAAACACGCTCCTCGAATCGAACGGAAGCTCTTCTTGCTTCTTGTTGTTCTGCAAAAATCTCGCCGTACGATCCCCCTTAAGAAAAGAACGCGAGAGTTTTGCTATCTTTAGGATATTTTACGTTTCTTTTTGGGAAATATTTTGTTAAAGTTACGTAAAATTGCTCTTTTTTAAAAGCTCTATTATTACTTTTTAAATTAAAATAATAACATATCACGTGTTATATAAGAAAAACTTACGTGAAGGTAAATCTTCGTAAAGATTCAAATAGACTTTTACAGAACTTTAATGGTTTATTTGATACTCAATGTAATTACACTCAATACAGTGATTGACACGATTCTACAATCAAAATTGGAATCTCTTTATAGTTGATAAACGTCAGAGATTCGAGAAACATTAAAAGTGACAATGCTAGGAATGATCGAATTCAGGTAATTACTAAGGGAACGCAGAACAGAGAAACTCAGGGCACGTAGGGTAAGGATAATGCTTGTTAACCCCTTCACCGCGGCGTCCTTAGCACTAAAAGCGCCCTTGATGTGCTTGATAGCTTTTATTAAATAAAAATAGTACACGTTTGACCATTTAAATATCTTATATTATTAATTATTAGCTTCATAGGTAAGAATGATGCTTTTAGCAAATAACTATCCAATTTCTCGTGATGTATATATGCATCCTTCGTAACGAAAGCATCAAGGAATAAGATTAGGTAATTCAGATGCTTCGAGAATAAGAAGCCAACAATATTTAGACAGCGCAGTCATCCAGAGGGAAGTACGTTAGATTTTCCTCAAAAGACAGCAGAGAAAAAGGTTTACAGCACTCTGAAATTTTCCATCGGCTCATGAGTAACTACCGTGAGGCGTCATTTAACGGAACGCGAGGAAACAAGAGGCTTGAGCACTCGACGTTCGATATTATTCGAGCTATCGGCGATACGAGGCCCGCCACGCCACACACCGCTCTATTTTCCGCGGAGGCAGCCTCTGGCTACTTGTTTGCGCAACCATGCGACAATAAAATTCGTTTACGAGTGCATTAGGTCCGCGTGCACGGCTTTGTGCGATAGCCACTTCCGTTCCACTTGTAAATCATGAATTTAGCACAGTGTCATTCTTCTGGGAAGTGTTCCACCTTTTTTAGTCTTTTCTCTCGCATCATTAGCATACATACGTGTTAACAAGCTTTAATTGTTCATTGATAGGCTTTTGAAAAGTTAAGATGATTTTTGAACAGATACAGATGCTTAAGTACTGATGTTAACTTGTCAATAATTTCTGTGTACGGATATTAAATTGTAGTGTACATAACAATGTAAAATGTAATTAAAAGGGGCATCCTTTTTACATTAGACAACTTACAAATTGTGCATTTTTCAACTAACGATTGATTTGAAATTCTAAATTGAACACTTAAAATCATTATACAGAACCCGAAATATTTAATTATAATCGTGGTTATTTGCATACACCAATTTAGGGCGATACATGTTTAGTAAAGCTTGCCGCGTAGAATTTAATATGGACTTCTCTAGTTTTTAAAAGTATTCTACTATCACTCGACTTAATTGCACAACAATCACATTAACAAACTCTGAGAAAATTTAATAAATAAGTACTAGGTCAGAAGCTTACACATATCGTTAACCTTTTCGTTACTCTCAAAAATTAGGCCGTCACTTGCTAAAAGTATATGTATGGCTTTTCTGTAGCACACTTCTATTTCTTTAATAATTCACATATATTACACTGTAAGTAATGATGTTAAGTATCCAAATATTTAGACATATACCGTTTCCATATTAATAAGAATTGCTTTCATCCATGCACCAAGAATGCTTTCAAAAAGTGCCGTAGAGAAAGGGTTAATCGACTGTATGTGCAAGGGATGGTAATTAGGCGTGACGAGCGACGCGACGTCGCGATGCTCCGAATGATATCGAAGACAGTCTTCCCGTATAAAGAATGACGTAAGCTCAGTTTAATGTTGATTTTCCTCTAGTTCGTCGTGGACTTAAAGAGCTAGAATTTATTCCGCAATAGCTGGAGGATGGTGTTACGAAAGGGGTAGTTCCATTCAGTATTTTCTCTATGCAATTCTTGTTGGACAGGATGGACCAAAACGGAAGAATTTTCAATTGTAATAACTTATTTTATTTAACAAATACTTTAAAAAATTTTTTTTACATCATACAGTTTATAAAATGGAAATATTTCTCAATTAACTTCTCATAAATGTCTTTCATTTTCTGCTTTTGTATTGTCTGTATTTTATATAGGTGATATTAACGATTGAATCATTTTATTAGCGTAAAGTGGAAGTAATAAATATGTAATAAATAACTATGTTTTGCGGACGTTTCAATTTTCGACAAGTGTTTGAAACAGTTTAAAACTTTATACCCGAATGAAATGCGTTGCACGCTCGCGTGGCAGTTTAAATGATATATATATATATACGATATGCATTTAGTTGAAGACTTTTATGTGGACTTCTATACACATAGTAGTAGATTTCATTTTAATCGCATACGTGCAATATCTTATACAATACAATTAATTTTTTGAGTCAGCATTATTGACAATTGTTTTGTTTTTTTGGTTCTGCAGCTTTTAGTGTCGTAACAAGTTAATTAACTGTTAATATAATCAGAATAAAAAAACTGTTGTTTTAGCAATATAAATTGGGAATGATAACCGAAGAAGGTTAAGAAAAAATGTTTCGTCAGCTGTCAACAATATTCGCCAATACTAATATATACTAATGTAATAAAATATATATATAAAATACTAACATATTTCGAAGTAATCTAATTTTGTCAATACTTACAGGTATTTACTACATATTTCAACAGAGTATAATGGGAATAATCTTTTCTTCTTTGATACGAAAATTCAGAAGAAACTTCATAATTCACTTGTATCTTTATTTCATCATTATCTCACTTTTTCCTTTCTTTTTCATTCAATTCATAAAGAAGTTAATCAACGTCACGAATAAAAGTTACTTTGAAACGCAATACGATGAGATCAACGCGAATCTAATTCAGAGAATAGTAAAGCGTCACGATTCTTATTTGATGCTAATTTCTGTCACGTCGAATCGCATAAAAATGGTCTGCATGATAAGTGCATGCACGTGACGTAAACTAGTTCAGAGCAGAAAAGAAACTTTTTATAGTAGTGATATTATCCTCCTTAAGAAAAGCTTTAATTTCTAAAAAAAAGTCATCGTTCTCAATTACCATTTTGTTCAACTAAATTTTCACTTTGCTTATATCGAATCGCAATTTTCGAAAGCAGAAACAATTACAAAACTTCAATGTATTTGCATTACTCTTTCACCACTTTGTTAGAATGTAAAATAATATTTGCATCTCTTCGTCTAAATTTCTGTAAATATCGTAGAATATATCTGAGTTTGTTATAATTTTCATACTAGCTTTAAAGTACTATCCAGTTCCGCGTTGTAATCGACACTTTAATTTGCGCTATCCAATTCTTTAATCGGTCGCTTCCTCGATAATAATAAAATAAGCAATATAACATTTTCTTTCAACGATAACTCAGAACGAGCAATAAATAATTTGAAATGCAGATAAAATAATTCTAATAGAATTTTGCAATTTTTTACAATTTTTGACGGATATAAATTTCAGTAATTTTCATAATTTTTTACGCGTATGGTACACACATATTGTTAATAATTTATTGTTTCAAAATAATTTTTCCGTTATTGTTCGTTTCGTCTCAATAACGTAAAAGTTTGAAGCACACGATATATTGTGGAATTAGATATTAACTCTAGTTATTGATTAGTCCCTAATATTATTATTACCAGAGTGTATCATAAATTGAGATCCAATGGAAAACAGACACATTCCATAATACAATGAATTAACTTTTGTGAGAAACAAATTGCTGGTAGAAAGAACGTACATTTATTTATAGATGTAGCGTACGTCCCTTTTCACGGATCCCTTAAATTTTTTTAATTAAGTTTTAATAGTATTAATCACTGTGAGCCGTCTTATCCAATGAATTACATCCTCCAAGCGTCATTATACAATTCATAATTGCGCTCTTCCTTGTTCGAGCCGCAGAAATTAATCCACGTCCGTGGTATCGTTCAAATTAGTCCACTTCTTGAATAATTAGGTTACTCGTCTAGCAGCCTAACGCGAAACCCGACACGCTGTTTGTCGCTGCTTTCTGAAACGCATGGACAAGGTCGATTGCACGTTATCGCGGTACGTTGCGTCGATATTGCATAATATACTTCTTGCTTTTAACTGCTGTGACCGTATGTCGCTTATCGCCTAACGATTTTTTTTTCACTGCTCGTGATTAATTGGATATTGAATCGGCGATCAACAAATCACGAATAGCAAGTGCTCGATTCTTAAAATAGCATCGATCAATTCTGCATTTATAATCCAAATAATTTGGGTGCTTTTCCTTTTGTCGAATAACTAGAGGACTGGCTAGTAACGATGAAGGTGAAATTTATAAGGCTGAATACGACGACTGAGAGTTGTGAATTTTTCATTGGCCGTCTAAATATTTCTACTTCATATGGTCGGTTTTACTATAGATGAAACGAAGTCCAAAGTAAGTAGCATTAAAAGCGTTGCTGATGATAGTTGCAATTACTACAGTACAATTTTTTTAAAAAATCTAAATGTCCGGTTTTAACGAAATTATTATCTTTATATATAAAGTAATGCACGTTTAAACACCGATAAAAAATTTTCACCTGAATTCCAATTACTCAATCCTACCAGACACCTATTACTCGGTGTCTCGAACCCAGTGAAACCTTAATTTATTGACTAAAGCGGTAAATAGATATGGCGATAGTAAGAGAGAATAAAATTACTATCTGTTAGGCGAGAATTACAATGCGGATCCACGACTAATTGGAATTTAAACATACAGTACTATATTAGAAAATTTACGAATGAAACGAGGTAGAAATGTCAAAAGTTTTATCAAAAACTAGATTAATTTAGATTGATTAAATTTATAGTGCTTCTGTAATACGTGTATATAAAATCTGAGCAATAAGAATGCCAGTACAGTGTTACGTTTCTGATACACGTTTAATTAAATTCTATCTTGTTTGATCGGATAACACGGGATTGATACTTCCAAGTTGTTAATTGAGTAGTATATAACATGAATCAAACCAGCGGAAAAGCACGCCGGATGCTCGTGTAATAAACACATAATAAACATTTGCCATTAACGTACATATATCTTAGAAAGGAAAACGGAAGACGACGAGCTGCTGAATTATCGTATTCTACAATTAGCATATCGTGTTTACCATCGACCCGTAAGATCAGTCTGTTTTGTGGAAACATCCGCAGAAATATGAAGGAAAAATACATGCAGTACATACATATCGTAAAGTACACGATTACTAATCCTCGTATTTTTAAAGAATATCTGGTCGTATAAAAAGAATTAAGGTTCCAAAAAATTAGTGTCACAAAAATTCTAAACAGCCATAGAAATCAACTTGTCTTCGTTCTAAATCGAAATTGTATCCGTCGTAAATATAAAAACGAACACTTAAACTTTACATAAAAGAATTAACTCAAACTAATTTATTGACAGTAATACATAATTTCTCTTATCATAAATAACGATTAGATGCGTTCTCCTCGTTTAATTTTTCAGTAACCGAATCAGTTTTTATTACGAACTTCTTAATATGACGTATTTGATTTCTGTTATGATTATTGAATTTGTAATGAGTGCTAAATTGCGATTAATTTTTCAGCATTCAAGTAAGACATATTCGTCTCATGAAACGCGAAATGATTAAAGAATTAAACAAGAGTCTGCATTATATTTCATGCTCGAAAATAAGTAATCACCTCCCATAAAATAAATAAAGAAGCACTAGGAATTTATAGATTTATCAAATTTTTCATTGTTAATTAACGTCTGGCTTTCGATGATCCGCGAAACGGAGGCTCGCTTATCTCGCCTCGCGATAGTAGCGGGATAGAAAGAGGTTATTAAACCGAGAGCACGAAAGAGGAAGCCTAAAAAGTTAGAAAGAGATACATAGAAGCGTGAAAGAAAGAGAGAGCAGGCGGGAAAAGAGCTGGTCGACGTCTATATGCAGTCAGAGGGTGGCTGGTAACGGGGTGGCCACCCCCGAGAGCAGTGCCGTATCAAACAGAGCTGTGGCCCGGCCGAGATCGATGCGTCGCGCGGCTCATCACTTATTTACGCCTTCATTACTGTAAACAATGCGTCTCCCTTTGCGTCCGGTCTCTCTCTTGTTCACTTCACCCCGGCTTGTCAGTCCGTCGACGCCATTCCATCTCGTCTGCCGGGTCCACCAGGGTCGGTTACTATTCGCCATCAACATCGTCCATTTCCATTTCCAAAAGTAAAGGCAAAGGTTTTAAAACACGCACCGTTAGGGTAACTTTCGGTCTGGGTAACTATACAGTCTTTTGAATAATTTACTATCAGTGAGTGCTATTGTGTGATGTAATTTTCGAAGATGCATTTGAATTCTAAGACCAGTTTGAGTGAAGAGATTAGAGTATTGGCTTTGAGGAAGTCGTAGATTAATGACTTCGGTGTTTGCACTATTATATTATTACTGCATCGCGGATCTTTATGTAAATTCATATTTTTATTAATAAAATTAAAGGAATGAGATTTAAATGGAAGGTTGTTTCACTCTCAAAATACAACAGTTTTTACTTTACTATGAGTACTATGTGTTTTTTTTGCATATTAAATGCATTCTGTGCCTTTTTGCACATTTAAATTCCCTATAAATGCATGGGAATCCGCGGTCTAATTATTAATAGGACGGGAGTTTTGTAATTTCCGAGTTTAAAGTAAATATTATTTTTTCTTAGTCGCAGATGCTAGGAATCGTTGTGATAGTTAATTCCTTGTTTTCCAACCACGATACACTATTGTCGTAGACTATGATCCACGTGCAATAAACACAGGCTGTATTTTTGAAAAAAAATTAATTATAACTGTGGCTTGTAGCATTAGGTTATAGAATTATACATTACCAAACAGAGATTGGGTTATCGTTTAACATCTCTGCTGGATCTTATTTCTCAAAAGCTACCCCCTCTCGTACTTACATATATATCTATCATGTTGCGTTATCTATCTATCTATCGACGGACAATACCAGGGTTAACCAAACTACCAGTTCGTTACCCTCGTTCAGATTTGGTTGAACAACGGTAAACAGGAAGAATGCTAAAGATGGGCCAGGCACAAGCAGTACCAACGTCCAGGGTGAATAATTTAGGGACGCAATTAAAAGGAACGAGCCGCGCACCTACGACATTAACGTTCATTAATAAACCACGAATGGATGAACGAAGAAGCGAGAAGTGGTTGGTTGGCAGCAGCAGAGAAGAGGCTGCCAGTGGTGCCGGTATCGCGAACGAGCCGGCGTTTTCAATTAAAATGCCGACATCGCCGCATTGCAGCAGTCGGCGTCGGCGTCGGCGTCGCGCGGGTTATGTGCACAACGTGCCGGCCCACGTGAACCGGCGTCAGCATACGCCGCGTTTATCCGTTTTTCCGTCTTCATCGCAGCGTCCTTTTCAGCAGACGCCGTCCAACACTACCGCATCTTCCCATGCCGATCCAGTATCAGACGCCAGTCACTGTATCCTAGCCTTTTTATTACCACCCGCGAATATTGCCCACGCTTGTTGTCTCCCTGAATGTTGAAAGACTTTTCTTCTGTTGCAACCCTTTGTGTTTCCAGTTTTTATCTTTATTCTTGAGATTTAGTATCGAGGAGAGGGAGATGGGTTGTTGCTTGGGACAAGTTGCGGGTGGAATTGATCGAAAAGGGGCGGAAGAATGTTTCGAACGAAGGCAGTGTGGAATTTAAAGAAACATAGAGTAAAGACGATTCGAGGATTCGAAAATCTATAGCTTTAAGAATTTAAAGATTCAGAAATCCGCGGTTTTAAGAATTCAAGTATTCAAAGATTTATAGACTTAAAAATTCAAGGATTCATAAAATATTCAAAGATTCAATGGCGCAAGGGTTCACGTATTAAAAAATGCACGAGTTTTAGGTTTCCGAAATTCTACAATATAGGTTTTTAGGAATTGAGGAATTAAACTTTTCAGAGAATTCCCTCAAAAGAAGGATCTAAATATTTAAATTCAATTTAGAGTTCAATTTCAGTGAATCGTTAAAGCATCGCATAAGCAACTAATTCAGAAGTTTTGAGAAAGCTAGAGACGAAGGACATTCAAAGATAGGTTGAAAGACAGGTTATTCAGGGATCAGCTGAGTTCGAACGTGATCTGAGTTTGTAGGCTGGTGGGGTCCTTTCCCAGGGGACAATCGTGAATCTATCAAAAGGTAATTTTCAGGATCTGAGGAACATTAGTTAAATGAGGACGTCCTGTCAAGGCGAGTTTCCGCGACCGGAATTTTCACACGGCCTTCGTTCGCGGTGATAAAAGTTTAATCGAATCGGGGCAAATTCCACTTTACATTTCGCCGATCTCATTGCTCCTTCTCGTCTTTCGTCAACTTTTACGAGTCCGCATTGCCGCGGAAATGTTAGTTTCTGATGATATGAATATCTGTAACTCCAAATGGTACGGAGAAGCTTTGAGATAAGTACAATATTGTGCTTACGAGATGGACGAGAAGACCGAAATTCTATTTGCGGTGGCGATTGTGGAAAGTTTATAGAAATGAATTTTAGTGTAGTTTATTTCAGATTAGTATAATATAGCCTAGCAGTTAAGGGATGTATGAATGATTCTGCTCTGATTTGAATTGTTTTTTGTTGCTTCATTTAGATCTGTGCTCTTTGGTATACTCTGTAACCAAAAATGTTCACTCAATTTGCAAATCTGACTGAGTATCCATCCTTCTCTTAAAATGTTGAATGCTCTAGAGATGACCGGTGACTGGGTACACGTTTCGACTGCGACGTCACCAGTGATTGACAACATTGAAACTAACTATAGCTTGGTCATAGAAAATTGAAGTCTCAGGTGGAGTTTAGGGTTAAAAAGTAGGAGAAAGACGAATTTAAGAGATATCTTCAACGACCGGTTTGTCCGTTGTAATGCGAGATCTTTGCTGCGCAATCAGTTAAGTCATTCAGGGAAAACAGAGGAGGATGTTCAACCTGAAAATCTCTCGGGAAATCCTGGAATGGTGGGATCTAGTATATGCAAGTTCTTGCTGGCAATCTGCTTGGTCATGGCGCGACAAACACTTCAACTTTGCCTAGCCAAACTATAAAGCATTCCACTCAAGTAGACAATCACATTTATACAATCTTTAATAATGTTAATGTTACAATAGTTATGTATAATATCATCGTAACCGTCGATTGCGAGCTTACGATTTGAAAACTTTCGAACGGTTTAGAGGTCCTATCGTTTGCATCCATTTCTTTGGATCGTTCGTTACAGAAGAGTGGTTGGCGTCGTAAAGTTTTCTGACCGGTAAAAGAGAACTTCGATCGAGGAGACCGAACGCGACTCTGCGCCGCGCGTCGTTATGAAATTTTATGTTGAAACTTTGGTGTTTTCCATCAAGCAGGGTATGTGGGTTTATTTCGGGGAGACGTTCTCGTAAATGACGGAGGATTGGGTGCAAAATTAGACTGATTTTAAGTTTAAAACTTTCGATTAGAAATTTTGACAGATAAATAAAGGGCGTGAAATAAAAAGTTGTTTTAGCCTTAAGGATGGCAGTGTAAGTAATATTTACTTTTACCCTTTTACTGTGACCGTCTAAAATTAATGCAAGATCCTTCTGATACCACAAAGACAGTATAATAGAATTCTAGAAGAGATTTGCTTATTGGATGCATACTCAATGAAGAAATAAAAAATAGAATATTCTGCTACCCTTATAGTAAAACAGATATACATTAATAACCTTCACTAAAGACTTGTTATAAAAAAATCGGTTCAAACTATCTTGAATCATTGCTGTATGCTAAGCTTATGGCTATGATTATAAAATTCTTCTCTCGTTTTATCTAATACGTCCAGGTGCCTCTGCTTTCATAACATTTTTCATTACTTTCGTGAGTGCGGTATACAAAACACAAACCTGGTCTTTACGTCTAATAGAAACACGCTTTTAAGCACACCACCAACGTGTCTTTCTTTACTGTGCGCTCATCAAAAAATTTCCCATCCATTTTCATTGTCCCCCATATGTTGGCGCCTATCCCTTCTCCATTGTTTCAGCGTTTGCTTTGTACGAAAACTTGCTCTTTGCCTGCAATTCGCATTTTTCTCAAAGTAAAATGTCCCATTAATGCACTGTTGGAAACTTTAGGGTTTAACGTTTAGTCCCAAAACTATACTGCTTCAACCGTGGCGCTATAAGCAAAAAATCACCGACGATTCTAGCAAATCGATGCAATTCTACAGAATATTCCAATATAAAAAAAAAAAAAAGAAAAATACGTGAAACGTTCGCAGAGAATCGAAGCAAAACCGGTTCAAACGATTGCTCGAAGCGGTCCAGCAACGGATTCAAAAGGGTTGCGACCATTAACGGGTACGAAGTTGAGAGAGCAGCAGTGGTGGATGCACAGCCTCTAACGGCTGGCTCGCATCTACGGTTCCACCATAAACCACCCCCGCGACTTGACACTCCAGGCACGTAGTATAATTCTTTACTCTTCCCTCCCGTCGTGTCCCTCTCCCGGAGGATGCACGATTCTCCAGGTCCGCAATATAACCAGCGGCGCAGCCAGCAACAGCACACCGCCACCCCCGTGATCACCGACACCCTCCAAGTCTTGATGTTAAGGTTCTCGGTTTATCCTCTCGCGTTTCCATCGTATCTTTCTCTCCTTCGTGCAACGCGACACCCTGGAGTACTCCAGCGGACCGTACGTTTATCGTTCGTGATTCGAAATCGAAGGTGCTTTTGAGGTTTTGCAAATTTCCTGTGTTTGCGATAGAGTTGTAGTGATAGTGTATTAAACAGGGACGGATTCGGGTAGTGGGTTAATTGAGTTATTCTGGGAAGCACAGTACTGATAATTAGTGGAATTATATTAAAAATACTGTATTACAAATGTGGAAGCAACTACGTAAAATAATGTAGGAAATGAGAAAAATTTGCGTAGAAATTAATAATTATATGGAAGGTTCCGGTAAATCATAAAACAAACAAATCAATTTACTTCGACGTGCCAAATGTATTCTATCTATCTGAAGCCATCAGCCTTTACAACAACTCTATCATTACCAAAAACACAGTATTGAACAAAACCTGACCTTCCCACGAAATCCGAGAGTTAAACGACTCCCTAATTCCATCCCCTATCTCTTCTCCGATCTTCTTCGAAACAAATAGCAACGGAGAAAGAAAAAGAGGGACTCGTACGCATCAGGCGGGCGAAATCCCGGAATAAACGCGGGAGAAAATCGATCGGGCCGGAAATACCGAACGAACGGACGATTTAAGGATGAAAAGAAGGGGTGGTTCGTCCGCGCGCGAGGCCTTCGAGCGAACCAGAGCGAAACGCGGTTACAGAAGTAGAACGAAGGACATGCATATCGAGTCAGGGACGTGGTGGGGAAAGGGCGAAAAGGGGGGGGGGTGAAAAAGGGGGGCGTGAAGAAGATGACGAAGGGAGAAAGGGGGCAAGGGTGAGTGAAAGCAGAAAGACGGCGATTCGAAGGCTGATGTTGGGGGGTTGGAAACGGGTCGTCGAGGGACGCCAGGACGTGAAATGGAAGAAGCCCCGAGGACGACGGCGTGCCACCTCGTCGCCTCTCTAATGCAACATGACGCGATACGAGCGGACTTATGGTTCAGCCGGGGGCTGAAAAACGAGAGAAAAAGACACGGGCTCGTTGGTTCATCCGTCTAACACCGCCCCCGTCACTGTCCCAGGGAACGTTTCACCAATCAGGAAGCACCGCAAGGCGCCCCGTTAATAAACGAGGTTGCGCCAACGCGCATAATTCAGAATATCGTCACGGTTTTGCGACCGGTGGACGGTGATCCGTGGGCGAGTTTGCGAGAGCGATTCGAAGGTGAGTTTTCTTCATCTGGGTCAAAGAAGATTTCATGTGGAAAATTTGAGTTTCGTCTGGCTATTGAGTAGTTTATTGGGTATTGGGTAACTAATTGAGAAACTCTGGTTCATTGTAATAATTACGTACGTATAATGATGAATCTCCAGTGTATTGTAAATGAAATGTTAGAGGATGAAATTGAGCGACAGAGAAATGTTACGTAAATTGTTAGTCATAAAAGTTTCTCTATTCACATTTTTTGGTTTTATTTCAATTTAAAAGGGCAAACTACGATTCTGTTAAACAATTATATATGTGAAATGAGAAATTTTTAACGATTTATAAATGAAACATCCGTTTGGATGAACAAGTACTTAGTGCGATAACGTATTACGTAAATACTTACGTAAATCCTAAAATACACTTGAAGTTGGTTCGATATTGTCTTAACAGATGAAGATAGCAAACATTTTACTTAGATCAGGTAATCTACTCGTGAAAGTTACGGAATCCCCAGAATATTTAGAATATACAAAACTCTCCCTTTAAATACTTTCTAATAACTTTTAATTATAACATATTCCCAGACAACCTATTAAACTCAATGGTTAGGTGGAAGATTGAAGGTGCAGACGATTTTAGACACAAGTAGAGAATAAGGTGATTTAATTTTGTGGGGCAGCGTTAAATCGTGATATTCTTCAGTATTATGATATTGAGCGTGCCGATATTGCTGGGCTGTAATTTCTAATCTTATTAACTTGTAATGTCATTACGGGAGCTAGATGCGTTCGAGTCTCCCCAGATATTGATCCTGGAGGACGCGACGTTCGAACTTGTATTTCGATATCGAAAATCACGAATATTGGAATTCACTGTATACGAAGTATTTCAAGTATTTCAAGCCCGAACCTGAAAAGATCCACAAATTTTGGATTTTATCTTACGCGGTCCATATAAATTATACAAGTTCTATAATTGTGGAACTGGATAACTGCCATTAGAGTAAGAAAAAAATGTTCAATTGTAAATTCTCTTCTGAAAATTTTAACTTGAGTGAAGGTACGTGAAAGTAGAAACAGATATGCATTTCAATTCAAATCTCTGCTTCGGCTTTCGAAACTATGAAAGACGTGTACCATCTCTATTCTTCTATTTCAATGTAAATTTAGTATCTATTCGCATAGAACTATCTATGTTTTGGAAAATCCAAGATTTATATTCCGCTGCTTTACAAATATTTTGTCATATATTTGAAATTTGCAAGTCAACTTTTTGTGCTTGTAATCTACTCCGACAAATAAGATAAATGTTCCATATCCCTTTCAAGATTATTACATTGCCCTGCATTGACTAGTATGATCTAGTGCAGTGTTACCAAAATTTTATCCAGCATACCGTCACTATTCTAATGCTAATAAATATTGTTATTTCAATTTCTGTTTCGCGTAATTTGCTATATACTTACAACCGACAACGAAACATTCTAAAAATTCCAAAGTAAGCATTCCAAATTCAATCACCTCCAAAATACTCCCTCCACAATTAAACCAACCACTTTTGCCGGCAATTAGCTAACCATTCTTCATTCGACCCCAACCGCACTGTTAGTAGTCAATCCCAATGATCATCCTTACACAATTGCCGACACTGTGAATAAAACATCCCCCGCCTGGTAAATATTCAAACACACTTTCAAAGAGTTAAAGTGCCTCCCAATCTCAATTTTTATACTTCGCCTTGCGAGACCTGGAAGCAAGAACGATTACATAGTTTGTAAGAAGGAATCTGTCAGAGTTAGTGGATGGAAAACCGGAGTAGGCGTTGAAGAAAGGCGCGATCTCACCTCGAAGCTATTGACTTTCCCCAGGGTTGGCTTTCGTTGGTAGCACGAGACCGCTCAGGAAGAAAGGACTCTGCCTACTCTCTTCTTCCTGTAACAGCCTCGCCTGTTCAGGAGTAGCTGCTTGGCAACGTGTGCAGGATCCCAGAACGCAGATACGCCGAGGGAGTGTTTCACGTGTAGGTGGATAGGACGTGGGTATCGGAGCGGGTGGCTCCGAGCCCCAGATACCGCCGTGGAAGCTCGCTACTGGCTGCTTGGCTGACACAAATCTCCGCGGAAAAAAACGATCCTCCTGGTCGGCCCGACCTATTCTAGACACGGCCTTCTCGCCTGTAATTTCCAGGGACTCGAAGGACTAATATCTCAACCTCGTTTCTCGTGGAAGGTGCTCCAGAGGAGTTGACCTTAGCTGCTATTGGGATGCTTTTACTGGGAGATCTTTGGAGGCTGTTAGGCAAAGTAACGCGGTGTTTCCTGGGTTTCGTTGCAAAAGGGTCGAGGAAATTTCTGATGCTTTCTGGGTTACGCTTTTAGAATCGATTAAAAATTAGTTGGAATGCAAAAATAAGTTTCACCAAAAGATAGAAGGCTCGAATTTTTTTGGGATAGAAATGGTATTGGGAATACAGTATAATATTTGAGCGAATAAATTTCTTTTACTGCGTGTACAGTTGTTCCAATTATAAAGGAGGAGAGTTTACGTAGAAGTAAAAGAAAAATATTCTGCTAGAATATTAGTGGTAAAAAGGGGAAATCGTAAACTTGAATAGTGCGAAAGGTTCAAGTTGTTAGGTATGAAGAAGAAGTTGAGGATTCAGTGTAATATAAAAGTGAATGAACTTCTTGTGCCATATGCGGGTTGTAAATTGTACCAATTGGAAAGGAATGGGGATCCAGGAAAAGTAGAGTAAAGATATTCTACAAAAAACATTAATGGTAGGAAAGAACCTCTTAATCTGAATGTTTATACACTACCGTGACGAATACTTGTAGCTTCAATAAAGCGAATCCGTTTTATTCATTAATCATTGCTAGTAATCGTTTGAAATTTATAGAAATGATTCAAAAACAACGTTACCGTCATTAATCTGTGACATTTATTAAGAGAATGCTTAACATTTTATATTTAAAAGCTTCTGCTTAATTTTTCACTTATTATCCACGATAATTCGCTACGAAAAATCGCTCCCTGTTCCTACTATTTCTTGAAGAATTCCCGCTCTGGGAAATGATCTCAAGAAGATCAGTTTACCCGGCTACAAAGTCGCTTGTGTAGGAAATCTGCCAATTATTTAGTTCTCGCATCGTGTTTAACATTCTAGTTAGCTATACAGTAGAGTATTCACAACTTTGATACCGTTCGACGGTCACAGAAGGCATCGATGCCGCCCCGTAGCAGTAGAATCGATAAGTTGCTTGCGTCCTCGTTCGTTATGCACCTTCGAGATTATCGGTGTATTCCTTTTGCCATTAGCAAAACGAGAGACGGAGAGAAAGAGAGAAAGAGAGAGGATTGATCGTCTCGGAGGCTTCTGGATGACCTGGATTATCGATTACCGTTAAGGGTAGTCGCTAAACAAGTTACCTATCTACTTCTCGTAGGTAACTGTACCAAACAAGTACACTCTTTCATTAATCGATTTTACGCATTCGTACGAAGAGCGTGTGACCGTCTCTCTGTGAGCTAAGTTTCAAGCGTTTTTGGGTAAAGTATTGAAAGATGGAAACCAGTAATAAATCGGCAAGGAAAAGTAGATAAAGATTTGTCTCTTAGATCAAACTAATTAGAAGATTATTGAACTCGTTAATTTTTTTTGTTAGATACATGTAAGAAAGTTCTCCTTGTGTGAGACACAACTCCACTGTAGGAACACGGATCTAATGCGCTAATCTCTCTATAGCGGAAACACTAGTTTCCGTAGATGTATCCTTACGAATTGATAAACAGTCGAAAACAAACATTTATCGTAAATATCTATTATCTATCGAGTTTTCCAAATATGCGACACAAATATTCCAAATCCGCGTTACAAATAGCACCCCGATCCTTAACTTCAAATAGCGCGCACCAACCCGCAATTTCATATATGTAGTGCACAAAACCACCCTTCTGCTCCCTGAAGCCGCTGTTTTTCGGTCAAAACCCGAAACACCCGCACCATGTCCATTCACATCAACAATCGAATTCCCTGTTTTTAACAAGCTTTCGTTCTCCAAAGTTCACAAAGTTTCCGGTGTGCGGTAACCACGTGTACCTGGACCAGTTCGTCGATACAAGCGGTGCGCGCAGTGAGAAACAGGCCGAGACGAAGAGCAACGGAGAGAGAGGGCTATAGAGGAAGCAGAGTCCTCCAAGGCGAGTGGTTTTGCGACGAGGACTCAGGTAGTGCCGAGTAGAACATAGCCTGCCATTACCGCGCTGCCTCTCGGGTAATGAAGGCGGCACCGATGTCGACGAGGACGACGCTGCCGGCGTCGGCGTAGGGCGCACCGGTGCAAAGTAACGGCGTGATCAATGCCGCAACGCTAATTAATTAACATTCCCTCGCGGAAGAGGTCTCTGGTAGACACACCTATACGCGCGAGAGAGGAAAGCACCCTTTCTCTTCACCCGTTGCAACCCTTCTAACCCCTTTCGCTATCCTCTGTGCCCTCCTTGTCTCCCTCTCGCTTTCTCTCCCTCTCTCTTCCTCTCCTATGTTATCTTTCTCTTTCCTTCTTTTCTTCTCCTGTACTCCATCTCTCTCTCTCTCTCTCTCTCTGTATTTCTCTCTTTGGATCTCTCTGGATCTCTCTGTCTGTCTCTCTTGAATTGTACACGGTAGTCTCTTTCGCTCGAAAGCGATCAGCCTACAGCGGTGTGTTCTCTCGACCCGTTGCCGTTCGTCTCTTCCTCTGTCCTTCTCGCTCTAACAACTTTAACGCCAACGATCGTTACCGTACCGCGATAACGACGACGCCGGCTACGACTAGCAGCCGGTAGAAATATTCCTGAGAGGATTATTCCGTCGCGAGTCGAGAAGCGAAAGCTCGTCGTGCGGCGAGTCTAGGAAACTGGATGCTGCCAGGAGTTAGGAAGGTCCCGAAGAGTTTCGAGGTAGACAAAGGGTTACTGGGGTTGCGAGAAGGCGTATATTTTTGTGATAGAGTTACAATTTCGATTTTGGAGTTTTGGGAAAGTTTGGAGATCATGGAAGATTTATAGAACTTTTCGAAGCTTCTCAAAGAGGTCAGTTACTGTTTTGCAAACGGTACACCGTTGATTAGTGGCTTTTTTTTAATTGTGGTGAATTGTCATTTAAATAAAAACTTCGATATAATTATTAAACAAAATATTACTATATGATGGATTAGTCTAACTCCGCTCCCATAAATCATATCGTAAATTAGTCATCCTAAATGCGATACTAAAATTCAGTTAAAGAAATGTCTTGGGGGAGCAATAGATTTTGCTTAAACTGTAGTTACCAATTCCACATAGTCTTAGAAGCGTAACAAAATGTGACGGAGACAGTTCGATGACTTCCGAGTTAAATAAAGCTACGATCGATAAGTATTTCCGGAGAATAATTAAAACGAATCAATCCCATGAAATATCCACTCCTCTCTTTCTGTCCGAAGGTTCAAAATTGCATCTTGGAAATCTTTATATCGGTGCATAAAATGCACTCATATTTTCTTGCTGCTGGTATTATTGTCCTGATTTTAGTCCCAGCCTTGACAAAATCATGCTTAGGATGAGTGGAATGAAGGTACCTACTTATTTTAATCCCAAGTCACTATAGAGTCACCAATTACAGGTGTTAATCCACTAATAATTTGTCTCGGTATTTTTAATTGGATGTTCAGCAATAATTCTGAAATATTCCAATTTATACAAATTTATGCAAAATGTGAGAATCGTTCTCGAGTTATTTGTTCAAAAGTATTGCGAAACAGAATTTCTTTGACTGAACCACAGAAACAAATAAATTCTTATCTCAACACTACAACACACAAGGGCTACCTTGAAAAAGAAATATTCTTGCTATAAGTAATCTTACAAATGTACATACCTATCCCTTAATGGAAATTCGCAAAACTAAAGAAATCGGATAGATTATTATTCTTCCGCGTACAATCTGCTGTATCTGCATTTCACTGTTTTCACTGTCGAATATATTAAAAATTGATTACAATCAATGAAGTAGGAATGGTAATGTTTCCAACTATCACTGATCACCATCCTTAATCGTAAGTTCCTCTTTTCGTTATTAGCACCTCAGAAACGAATGATTAATAAAAGCTAGCCCAAGAATCCGCTTTTTCCAACGAAAACATAGCGGCACGGAAAAAGCCGGGAGGAGGAAAGGGTGGCATAGGGTGCGCGCCGCGTTGATCGCGCCTCTTCAAAAATGAATCCGTCTATTTGCTTAAAAGCGAAGCCAGGGCTCTGCCGGCTTTTTCATCCGTCGCCTGACTATTTCACGAGGCAATCCGCTTTCGCGCGAACCGATAGCGGGCCCGTTCGCTTAGACAGCCTTGCCCCCGTCTCCGTGCTCGCTCTTCTCCCGTAGGATTAAATCGCGTCTCATCCTCTGGGCACCCGATCGATATCCAACTCTCTTGCCGATGGAAGAACGTTGACCAGGAGACGACGAAACTTCGCAAGGATACACTTTCCCCACGTATCCCCTGTGCGCGCGCATTCCCGCGACCCCTATACATTTTCATCCGTACGTGTAGGACTGTAGGTAGGCGTGCGTGTAAGTGGAGGCATAACGCAGTGTTCCGTAAAGTAGGACAACGGAGAACGATACTCGCCGCGGCGAGATCAGCCAGAGGGAAGATGCTGCGGATTTTTCTGCACTAGAACAAAAACCGGCATCACTGGCCACCGCTTCCGTTCTGCGATGAAATCTCGCGGAACTTGCGTATGCTTAAGGGGATAAATTGAATCGAGCCGATGTTTGATTGCTCTTTTACCGCTCCGAGTTTTTGGTGCTTGGCTGCGCGATGAAACGCGGTTAATTAATTTGCGTGTTTATGTTCGCGAGTTCCACGCAACGCATCGGCAGATTTCCCTTCGCTGCAAGCTATGTGGTGTTACGGTGCTGGTGGCGATTTTTATTTAGCGTGAGTGTATTATCGCGGGGTTGTATAATAGGTAAATGCTTTGGGCTTTCGTGAGATGGATTTTTGAATTCTTGAAGTTGAATGTTTCGCGAAAAGAGAATTCTACAGGTGACAAGTTAGGATGAGAAATTGGACAAGATACCACTTACTCGCTTTAGAACATTTATTCGCTTTGATATAGAATATTAATGCAATTAATGGAACGGTACTTACACTTTGTGAGTTTCTTATGAAGAGAGTCTCCTTCGAAGGGGAATTCTTATAAAGGTACGAATAAGGTACCATCGATCGTTTTCTATTAGAAATAATTAAGAATAACCATTTTAATACTTCACGCAATAAGAAACGGAAATGAAATGAAAATCCTACTTATATTACTTGCCGTAATACATAAAATGGAACCAAAATTTTTTCTCCACCCTTCCATAGCCCTTTGTCCTCAATTCTTCCACCCTCAATCTTTTTCCTAGCTCCTCGTCGCAATGATTTGTCCACAACCTTCTTTTTGAGTGCAATAATTTACCTTATCGAAAAGGAAAATAAAATTTCTCGCGTCTAGTACTTAATCCACAGAAAATCGAACAAACATTTGTGCTCCATCATCTCAGCAACTCCTTCAAATTCTTTCACCCTTAACTACTTTTTACATCCTAACCGTATAACGATATCTCGGTCCTCTCTCTAACCCCATATGTTTCGCTTACGATATCGCCTGGAGATGCAAACGAGGAGTCGCAACGAGAAATGTGAATGACCGGCCTTTTAATCCTCGACTGCGGAGGTCTAGAATCTTGGCGAAGAGATCGGTGCAGGATCGGCTCTCGCAGCTCGAAGGAGTTTCAGAAAATCGATCGGCCTCGGTTCTCTCTACCGTGCGTTGCTCCGTGAACCGGTTTAAAGCAGTTCGACGCAGGGTGGTTTTACTAATTGGTGCTGAGCATCGATTACCGACCACCTCGCCCCTCCCATCCCCCTTTGCCCGTCTCCAGCCGTGTCGATGCACCATGTTTCCTCGTTCCCTTCAATTTCTCTGCCATATTCGAAGACTCGGTCGCCTATAATATGGCTCCGACTCCCTTGTCCCTTACCCCTGGCGTTTTTCTCGATAATACAGCGTGTATGGGGTGAGAACATCGACTTGTCTGTGTAGATAGTTTCTTATTAATAATAACCCCGTCGAAACGCCACAGCCACTGTTACGGTGTTAACACCGTAGTTGCGTGGATTATCGGATATACGGTGGTTATTCGAAGATTATGTTACGCGTGCAATCGGTAAAGTGATTTGAAGAATCGTTTGTGGCATGGGTAGGACAATTTTTACCGGGATCGATTTTCTGCCGTTACGTAACACGTATTTTGTAGACGGCAGGTATTCCTGGGTTGGAAATTGAAGGGAGGGTGGAATACTCGCGGTCGTGCACGCTGCTTCAATTGATTAGTGCACTCGTCTAGCAAACGAAAAACTTGGCTTCTGGTTACGTAAGGTGGCTAACCGACGAGGTCGTCCCTTTGGGTTAGGATGTCTGAGTCCATGGCAGTGGAAGAGGTTGGAAAATTGCCGAATTTATGATTGATGGGTCATTTACCGATGCCCCCTGTATTAGATGAATTTTTATTACACATTAATGTAGAACACTGCAGATGAGCCTAAATGTCACCGTATTAGTCACTGTCTTCACTGAGAGCCCTGCTTCCTTATATCGTAATGGCTACTGCACACGTATGAAAAGCTTAAAAGCAGAGCGCCACGAAGGTACCTGCAGCTCGTTGCCTCCAGGAATCCTCTGCATCTCTTCATTGTCCCGGTGGAGGTGACAGGCATCAAAACTAGGACAAGTTTACCCAGCCATCGAGGTGGCAGTCGTTAGAGCGCCCAGAGATAGTTCTAGGGTCGGTCGATGCTGGAAGGAAGCTTCGCGTCGCTATCGTATTCATAATCATGATCCGCTCGAAGTGAGATGGTTCGTGAAGAGGCGTCGATGTCAAGACACTTGGATGCATGGAAAAAAATCGACATTCCCAACGGCTTTTCCTTTCGACGAGAATCTTGTTTCCCGAAGGGCAGAGGGTGCTAGACGGCCAGTAAACAAAGAGAGCAGCACCCACGCGATAATTAATACGCGCGGAAGACGACCAAGGTGTTCTCGTGGAAACCGAGCGTATGATTAATGACGAGTTTACTGGCTTCTTCACCATTGTGCCGACTAATTATGCTTTGGTCGTACGGAGAACTCGACGATGGACCAGCCTTCTCCGTGTGGAAACTCGCGCCATGCAAATGGACCCTGAGATACGAGGCCAAGGAACGGCTAACGTTTAACGTCGAGGTGCTCTCTTACCTTGGGGTGAAGTTGTCGAGAACTGTAAGGGGTTTTTGTGTTTGTTGGAAGTTGCGGAGATTGTCTTGTTAGAGTCTGCTGTTGTAATTTGGAGAAAGTTTTTTAAGATTTAAGTCTTGTATTTGGGTATTATTGAAAGGAGGCAGTGATGTATGGATATTAGAATGTTTTGGATACTTTGAAGAGGTTTCAGATTTCGTATCAGATAAATACTGAAAATTGCTACTATATTAGAACTGTTTCTATTCTGTTCAATAGATTCTTTCAAAATTTGAATTTGTATGAAGTATATAGAATTATCAACAAATATAATATCGATTAAATGTTAATAGTTAAAGTTTATCAAATTGTTACGCATATATAAATAAAAAATTTTGGAAATATCTTCTCGCACAAAAAACACTTCATAGATGTAGTATCAATCAATAATCAAATGCAATACTTACCGTAACTAAAATCTATCGAACTACCACTCGTATAAAGATAAGACCGCAAACATACCAAAAACCAAGCAAATTTTTAAAATACATTCTGACCTAAAGAAACATTTACTTCTATATCTAATATCAGCTTTTCCAAGTTTATTGCTTCGCGTAATCTCCATTGTGGTCAGCCACAGTCAATCGCGGAACATTTGCCGTTCAACTGGTCACTTTCGTGACTTCGTCGCTGTGCGAAAAGTACCGTCTAGGTCAGAGTATCAAAATGTCAAACTTCAATAGAAATATCTCAACATTTTCCCTTTGCGTCACTCAACAGTGGCTAGGGGCGCCCACTGCCTCCCCATCGCGCACCCCTTGGTAATGGCGCTCATCACAGGTATCTGTGCCTCTGCGTCCCCATATCAGACACGTATGGGAGTAGACAGAATATACAGAGCACTAAATGCCGCTATCGGAAATCGATATCGGGGAGCCACAGGCAGCAGCCACTCTTCGCATCCCCGTTCCTCTCCTCTGCTCTCCATCGAGCCTCTCTTTCACTTCCTTCTATCCTCTGCTCTTTTCCTTCTCTCCCTCTCTGCATTATCCTTTTTGCTTACCTTTTTTTTCACTTCTCGCAATTTCATTAGGTCCTCCGTCGGGTTCGATCGTTCGGATTAGGTTCGGGTTAGATCTAGAGTCGGGAGATTCAAAGAATTAAATAACGGTGAAATCATCCCCAAATTGAGAATATTACCGCGATTTCGCGCTGTAGATCAGGAAATTCGTTTCCCTTCTAGCAATTTCAATAAATTTTACGCCGATTTCGATCGATCGTGATCGTTTCTGAAAGTGGGAGAAATTTTTCAGGAAATCAAATAATGTGCAAATTATCTTCAAATTTTAGGGGGATTACGCAATATTCATCTGTAAATCAGTGTTCACTTCTTTTTGTAGTATTTATCTTCGTTCTCGTCGATCGTGCAGTGGTAAAAGATAAGAGGTGGAGATTCTCTGTGTGTTGAACACGAGCATATCGACCGGACCTTCGATAACGATGAACGTTATCGCCAGGACGCTCGGTTGGAGAACACCAACCCGATCACACCTTCGTGAAATATTATAATTGACGATATTGCTCATGGTTCGAGCCCCCTTTTCTGCGCGATAACATCTCGGAGCTTAGCTGCACCCAGTGCGCCACGTATTTTTGTTACTTTAGTACAATAGTTCGGAGTTGTCGATAGTAGTTGGTTGGTTACTTACGATAGAACTTGATAGGACTACGTAGAAAGGTAATATTCGTTGATTGGAATTCTGTCTAGTCAAATAGCAAACCGTGATACGACATAACAAGTTTTGTCATTTGGGCACAGTACTTAAAGAGTACAATGTACTTACTGTAATATATTTAATAAAATTAAATACAGGAACTATAGCAAAGACTCATGAGATAGTCTTTCTAAAATTGATATTATTTCTACATTATACAAACGGAGTGCTTTATCCGAAAGAAGTCACTTAATAATCTTCCACATTATACACTGATGTGTAGAAAATGGTAATGGTGACCTTAAAAGTTCTAAAAAGAATGGCTTAGAAATAGCCATTAGTACAGTCTATATTTCGCACAAGCTATTTACAATATTTCTTGTATAATTGCAAATACAGAGAATTAAGTATCCTATTTTAAGTGCAACATTTTGTATATTCTTAATTTTGAAAAGAATATCGGATACGTTCCTTATTAAGCTACACGTAGTTTTCAATGCAAATTTTCTTAGCAATCAATGGTTATTGACCACATTAACTACATATTTAAAATTGTACGTAGCGCACAATTCCGAATTTTACGACTTGTGGCGCCTTACAAATTCAGGAACTGCTTTGCACTCACATGTTTATCACGCGCGCGCATTGTCCGCTAACTGCCTGCACAAATACTAGAGTTAACTGTATCGATCAACGGCGGCCAGCCACCCTCTCTTTCTCCACCATAAACACTTATTTTTGCGAGTGCGTGCACGCGTGTTAAAAGGGGCTCAAAGGGAATGAGAAAGGAGAACGCCGCGAAGGAAGGGAGAGTCGACTGCATGGGAACAAAAAGAAAAAAAAAGGGGTAGAGAGGGTATGGGAAAGAAGCACAGAGTAGAAGCTCGAAATCACAAGGAAAATAGTGGGTAGACGCGCATTACGTTAAACGATGTAACGCGGTGTAACACGATGTAACGCTTTGAGACGCGAGTTGACGAGCCACATGCTTTTAATTCGTCGACGATCGCACGCATTTTGCGGAGCGAGTACCTTCAGGAAGTCCTCCTCGAGTGACTACGGTAAGTTTCGTCGTTTAATTGCGGCTAAGACTTGTGTTCCTCGATGAGAAATCGCGTTCCTCGACGCGATCGATACCCTACGGTTGTAATTTTGAAAAAATTACGAGAAATGTAATTTAGAAGAGTGAAGTTTGGATCAGGATATTTACTTCGATGTATTTACTGCACAGCCATTTGTTAGGTTTGTGAACAATTTCGATTTCTAATGCTTTGTTAATTAATTTGGAAGAAGTTTAATCTGGGACATGTATGGATAAGTCTTCCAGATTTGGTTCAAGATTTTTATAAAGAGGACTTATAAAATGTAGTATCCATTGGTACATGTAGAAACGTTGCTATAATCCGTTGGAAGTTGCCTGGTCCCCAAGGCCACCGTAGAGTAGATTCTCCCAACCAGTCGTTTAACTACTTTGTCACTTTCGTAACTCTTTGTTCTTCGCTCTTCATTCTGTCTATTCTGCTGTTAGCTTTAAGGATGAAAGATGCAAATCCTACAGACGTAGACTGTCTTAACTTCATCTTGAAACAGTCAAAATCTTAATCAAACATCTAGACTATACAACAAAGTCTGTTTGCTGAAACATATATTAAGTACTTACAATACAAGCATGAAATATTCATTCATACAGAAAGGGTTTTACTTTATAAGAATTTTTTTCTTTTTTTATTAAAGGGAGGAATGTAGAGATGAATTATATAAGTCGTTCGATATTCTTTTTTAGCCTCTATTCTCCTCTCGGTTTCCGACAGAAAAACGCTTGCGCATTTCCGATACAGTTCGGTCCCAACGCTTGCATATTCCGCAGATAGTATAATTAAATTTAATTAACTCTTTAGCAGCGACAGAAGAGGGGGGAGCGCAAATAGATTCGCGCCGCGCAGAAATTTAAATACCGTTCGCATGAAAACGCACCGTTCTAATTAAAAGGCCGCAACTTTGGGTTGCTGTTGAATTTAAAAACTGAATTATTATCTGAACGGGTGATGGTCGCTTCGTTTACCAAGATACCACGCGAAATTAATATAAATTTATAGCCGAAAAGACTATAATTGCCACAATAATGGGCTGTATACTTTTCAGTTAGTATCAATTCCTAATAATGCATTATTATCGTATCAAGGATGTACCGGATGACCCAGTTTTTCTGCAAAACTTTATCAATACGTTCTGTGATTGTAAATAAACAAAAAATGTTAAATTAATAAACAAAAAATATAATACAAGACAAAAATAATGCGATAACTAATATAATCACTAATTACTAATAATTAATAATTAATATTAAAACTTTCGCTGTTATTGCCAATATAATACTAATAGCATTCAAAAGTTGAATTTGTTACTTTACCTAGTATATATATATATATATATATCGAGTTTTATTATTATATCTAGTTTTTCCTATCGAATGATTTTAGCTCAATGTCCTTTACCCTGACACCCAATGTCCTTGATCATTAGAGTTATTAAGAATTATTACATTCCCGTCGATCCAATATTTTTATCATAACTTTTTAATGAAGTTTCAAATGACCAATAGCTATATAACATTTTCTGCTTATTTATAGTTACAAAATATACTGGCAAAATTTTGCAGAAAAAATCTGGGTTACCCTGTATATAAATGTATAGGTGCTTTAAATAGCATTTACTTCTGAGTTATCTAAGATATTGTAGCATTTTGTAGTGAAATGAGTAAAATCGAACCAAATATATATTAGATCTAATTAATATTGAATCCTTTGATATTCATGAGAAAGCGAACCCCATTACTTTCATCGTAAATGTTTAGGTCCAACTTATTCAACAAAAGAAATTTCATAGATCGAAGCGGTTGAAAATGAAACAACGTGGCTGGAAAGTTGCCTGAACAACGTTTTCCGCGTCTACTTTTGCCAGCGTCGATTCCTCCAGTTAATATCCGTTTGTTCCGAAGCAGGAAGAGAGGTGTCGATCACGTCTCGCGCGTGTCCATTCCGTTACGTCCATACGAGGATTCGATTTGCTGGACTAATGTTGCCTCAAAGCACTCGGCCGATCAACGCCTCCCTTTGAAGCGTTCAATTTATGCTTCGCGTGACAGAAAGCGGAGGAATTTTCACGATGGTTATTTATGTATCCTTGTGCAACTAAATTCGATTAAACTGGCTTCCTCTCGTTACTAAAATTAGGCTACAGAGAGGCTCTCGCCTTGTGGAGAGTTTGAGATATTTTGTAATGAGGGCTTATGGTGGGTGTAGAATTTTATTGCTGTTCCAATTTTAGCATTTATTCTGCGTGAGATTCACAAATACATTTCTTAGCAATTCTTGTAAAAGGTTCTTTTTATTTGATATTTGTAGTGAACAATGTGTCAGTGATAAATGTGAACAATTACGATTGTTAAATCACACTTTGAAAAAGATATATTATAGTACAATGATGTATTGTATTATGTATCGTACGTAGCTCTTTAAGAAATAGTTTCATGAAACTGAACTTGAATTACGCTCACGGCAAGTCATGCTATCCTTCAAAACTCTATTAAGGAAACTGTATTATGAAGGTATAACATAATTTAATGGATGAACGACTTTATAAGAGCAATATTTCATTTCAAAAAATCGAAGAATCTCATGCAACCATTTTTTGACATTATTAAGTTAACTCTGTGGTTCGATGACGAAATATAATATGTAACAGGTGGGATATTTTGCTGTTGGACCATTGAACAATAAAATCCAATTTACTCATAATACTTAACTAACATTATTATTTAAAATAGCAATCTGAATCTGAATCTCCAGTTGAATCCTTATTTTTTCTCTCCGCCTACTCAAACTCTATTTCTATTCCTCGGTATCCACTTTCAAGAAAAAGAGACTTAAGCAAACCCAAGCCTTCGACAACCAATGGGCGCAAGACTCGCCAAACACCTGCACCCCGCTAAACTCGCCAGATAAACGTTCGAAATTACACCCCGAGCGACCAAAAGCATGCCTATTACACACCATAACCTACAATAGCTCCTTATCAAGCCGTCGACTGAGGATCGATCCGTCGACCAATTAGTCGCGCGAGGCGTCACTGTGAAATTTAAAGGGTACGACCACCGATCGATCCACCCCCATTGCGCGCGCGTGCTCACAGGGTTCTAACCGGGGTCAGAAATATGGAGACACGGGCCCTTTGGCACATCGGTTTGTCGAGGCTGCTAATCATCGAGTTACGCGATATCTGCAGCAACGTGCAGTTAGTATAGGAGGTAGTTATCGGCCAGGAAGCCGTGTGTGCAACGATGCTACATGGAAACTGTCCCTCGGCCAAGAATATTACCCCTACTGGGGCCCGTTCACTGAAGTTCTCGATGAACGGCTTACGCGCACCACCACTTGAACCGTATTCAAGCGTTTTCCTTCAACCGTTTCCCTTTCACGGTGTAACCCGACCTCTTCGCTTCGCTACATTCTTGCTCACCCTTTCCACGAGTCATTAACCACGCGTTAAATTGTAGCACACCCCCTCCAACGAGGCGCTCTCGAACCACCGGCCGAAAATTTGTCGCCACCCTTTCGAGGACCTTGTTGACCACCGTTCACAGGCGGGTGCAAATCGATTTCAATGCTGCTGTGTGCATATTTTGGTATTTTAGGCGCGAGGACAAATATCCGGGAGTTAACTGGCAGTAAGCGAATTTTTTGGGGGTGAGGATGGCGTTCTTTGTAAGAGGATGGGTTTCCATTTTCGTTGCTGATGTAGGTTTGATGATAGCTTACAATCAGAGTTCATGACACTTACAATTACTATTCATGTCGGAAGATTTGTAGTGGTGGTTAAGTAATTGTAATAAATAAGTACTTAGAAGTTCCTGATATAATCTATCGTGCTTTTATTATTTTATCGCCTGGAAATCTTGTGCATGTAAAAAGTTTTTCAATGATTAATAACATATTATTACGCTACTGTACTGTACATAATATTTCCATGTTGCGTGTTACATTGTAAGTATACTGGTATATTAAATACACATTTGAGTTGACAAGTAATTAACGAATCACTTGGAATTGCAACGATAAGTAATACGCAACTAATAATTATTAACTTGAAAAACTAACCCTCTTAGAAGCCATTTTAGCTTTACCATGATTTTAAATTCTTGTTATATTGATCGTAGAAAGTTTTGTAATGTTCGAAAAAAGTAAAAGGAAGATGTTACAGATATATCTCTTTGCCCCTCCGGCAGAATTGCGTTAAAATGGAATTACACCAACTATAATATGTTTTCTGATATCTCACAATCTCTCAGGGGCGAAACTTTCATAAACTTTCACCTCTTTAACATTTTCTTATCTTCATTTACGTTTCCCTGTAGTTTCTCATTTCTCTATACCTTCCAATATTTAAAATACTAAACCTATGCTCAAATTTCTATCCAAAGACCATCATCATAGAGTATCGTCAACTCTACCTCTGTTCGCAACACTTCTTTCTACCTTAATCAAGCAACTCGATCAACTTTCTTCCACGCTTCGAGTCAAAACTACTCGATTCGCTGTGAACGTTGGTCCATCCACGTAGGACCAGAAATATTGCGCTCGTTTTGTGGCAGCGTACAGGAAGCGGCGTCAGGGCTCGTACACGATGATGATGGAACGCTGAGAACGACGGGCATACGCGAAAGATTCTTGCTGGTAATCAACTTAATTACCTTCCGCTCGAAAGTCCCGGACAACGTGAGCCGGTTAATGCACGGCGACTAATTGACCGCTGTAAGGGTTCACGAGCGTGGCCATTTAACACCGGCGATCGTGCGCAGTGTGAATCATAATAATAGAACAAGTGCTGAACGCGCGCGCGCCTCTGTAAAGCGCTGATGCCTAATGTTTCAACGTTTCAAGTTGAATTTCCACTATGAAGTACTTAAGCAGACATTTTGAAGTATTTTTACCTTCACTGGCGCCGCGAGGAACATAATAGAAAATTGTTGGGGAAATCGATGAATTCTAATGATAGAAGTATAGGACAGTGAGCAAATTCTTTGATAATGGACTGTGGTAAATGTCGATTGCGGCAAAATATTGTTGGATAGTGACATATATAAGAAGACTATTATTTAAAGATGGAATACTTAAAAGAACAACTATGTTTGATAACAACAAATCAGGATATATCTATTATTGAAAGAACATGGAATATTTGTAAAAGTAACATTACTTGACAACTTAGATTTGTTTATACTTATAGTATTTTCTAGTTACGTACTTGCTATAATTTTTATAATCCGATGATATATGAAAAATAAGAATCGTACATTTAAGATTAATACAAACTGAAGATGAATGTTCCGAAATACTTTATTCTAATTATAGGCAAATCATTGTTGACGAAATGAAATGCAGAATACGTGTACTTAGAACCAAGAGAACGTTGCATTAAAAACGCGAATATACCTACACGATTACATACACGCATAAATACTTTTTGTGCCCATTGTACCTCGCCTTATCAACTAACCCACACAGTAAATCCTCGTCGATTTCGCGTCGGAGTTTTTCGGTACTCGTCGCGCAGGGCCGCGCGATAATTAGCTACTTAAAACGTGCGTTGCATGCCACCTGACCCTTGGGGTGGCGCCTGCGTGGTTGCTCGATGAATCGCTTTCTCGTTGGCATGTAAATGCGTAATGCGTTTCTCCCCCTCCTTATTTTCCTCTCACCCCTCGTTGCTTGTTTCCATTCGTGCGATGCGCAGATGTGGCGACGCACCAAGCGCAGTGAAATTAAAATTATCGCTCCTCCTGTAGCGTAAAACATTTCGACGCTTCGTCTGCTCGCAACAACGCGAAGGTGCATGCGCGATAACAAGCTTCCCGCTGGAGATTGGAATATAGACTTCGAGATGCAATGTTAAAATTAGTTATTTATTTTCTAGTTGGAAAATTATTAGTTGCAAAGGGTCGTTGGATAACATATCTTAAGAAAAGCATGCCTCGGGGTTTTTCTTTTTAATGAGCGGTTTTTCTGTTTTCTCGGATAACCACCAGGTTATTGACTCTGTTAATTATCGAAGTTAGGGTATAAGTTGACGAATGTAATATGATAAGAAGATATTGTTGAAAACTTACAATTAGATTATTAACTACTTAGTTATGTAAATTATTATATAGCAGAAAGAAACATATTCGCTATATTTACAAAGTCGATTGATGTTAAGTAGTAATAGTAATCAGGAGAAATATTTCTTTGTATTCATTTCTGACTTTAGTGACCAAGGGAAAAACATTATTACGATATAATGTACCAGAGATAGTTAATATAAGATGAAAGATTAAAAGAATCAACAACAAACTTAGCCTCAACAAATTATTCGGTCTACCTATACAAATAAAATCTCTCAACTACCGTATTACAAATTCTTCCTTTATATAAATAAAAATTGTATATCTATTATAAGTTCATCGAACAGATTTAGCAAAGGCTCGTTAAAGGGGGGCGCATACGGTAGATCGCTAGCGTGGCAATTATTACAAGATCAGTCCGCGCGATTGCATTAGCCCGCGAGAGTCGCTCTCTCGCGGTACATAAATTTATCAGCGTCCCGGTGATTTCCCCGACGTATTCAAGAGGTTATATCGGGAACGTCGATGCGTTCGCCTGTTAGTTCTCCTGCTACTTACATGAGCGTTCTTCAACGACGCCAGTTCCTCGAATCGACCGAGCAATCCGAACGTGTGTGTTCTCTTCGAGTGGCAACCACGAAGGGAATATAGTCACGAGGAAGAAGGGGTTTAGGGAGAAGGAACGACGAGTTGGGTGTGGAACGCGCGTCAGGAGGGCGCGGGGAAAGGGAAAAGTAAGGAGAGGAAGAGGTTAGAACAGGAAGAACGGTAGCTTCGTGAATAGTATAGCAGAGAAAACGTAAGATAGAGGGCGAGGAACGGGTTCGAGGGTGGAAAAGAGAGAAAGAATGATAAGTTACGATGGAGGAAAGGCGATGTTTGGTGCGGGTCGCGTGTGGCCTTCGAATTCTTCATGGAACTTCGCTCGCAACCCTCTTCGTTTTATTCGGCCCCGTCACCGTCACAGTCACGTGACCACGCCCTCGCGTGTCCCGGAAAATACCCCCTGTATTTCACCATTTAACGTTTGCCTCGTACATATGTGTTCGCGACTATTGTTTCGCGTTTTCTTTCTTTACGTTTCTTTTGTGTTACACGTCGGTGCATGGCAGAGCTTTTTTATGGATTCGTATCGATGAATATTTTTGCTTCTTCAGCGGTAGTTCGTTGGTACTTCTGACATGGGTAGCTTAAACTCTGAAATTGACGATTAGGAGATGGGCAAATGGAAATACTTTTGTAAGCATGGCACGCCTGTTATGCGAATGTTTGTAAAGCGATTATTTTGGTTCTTCTTTTCGCACGCAAGGGTGCACGCAAAAAGAGAGGGGGGCGTGTTTCTAAAGGTTTGTGCCTTCGTAAAGACTGATCGATGTTTCAAAATTTAGAGAAAATATTGAAGTAAATAGCAAACAGAAGATTGGCATCTGCACGCAGCGAATATTCGATAATGAGTGACTGTACGTTGGCTGTGTAATCAGAGAATGGTTCCAATTAAGTTCGAGATCATAGAGGACTATTCGCATTGTTTGTTATCAGAGAATACTCATTCATAGATGATTATATACTCATACTATATACTTAATAAGTATCCAATAATTAATACCTATACACACAACTCATTGAACAGTTAATAGTAATTGACTACGTGTACAATAACCATCGACGATACATGCATGGCTGATTACATATTGATGAACAGTCAATAGTTACCGACTACAGCAATCCTTCGTGGTCATTATAGGTATGCTTACCAAGTAATCTTGATTACATATTAATGAACAGTCAATAGTCACGGACTATAACTAGCCTTCGTACTCTACATAGGTACGCTTGACATGCAATCATGATTATAGTAATCCGTCATCTATAGTCCGTTATCCAAAGTTGAGTGGTTGGTGACTATACACACTTTTATGAACAGCATTAAGTGTTTATCTACTCAGCAATTGATGACTATAATTATATTTCCCATACAACGAGCTTATAGTCACTGTCAGTCTTACAGTCGATGACTATAACGAACCGATAACTGCTCGCTGTCGAAGAATTTTAATCAATATTTGTATCTAACTCCACAGTCAATGACTGTAAGCACAGTTTACTAGCGTTAAACCATTGACTAAGGAAACATCGTATATTTCAAACCGAAATACCGATCGTGTACAAAAGCAGAGGTTCTTTTTACGCCTTCTTACGATTTAGAATGGTGATTTTAAGAATTATACCCGATTCAACCATCAAAGTTGATAAAATTAATTCTCTATAATGCCGTGTGACTTAAAAAGTTACATAACCATATATTTAAATTTGTTGAATTCTTTCCCATTTGTAGTCACTTATACGGTAATTATTAATTACCGGTTTTCAAGTTGAAATGAAAATTATGACCTAATTATAATTTATTTTATCGTAAAATTAAATAAAATTCGGGCTATAGAGAGACGGAATGATGAAATTCCAATACGAATGAAGATATAAATATGCACACGTTATTATACATCTAGATCTTAGAGAACAATTATGTCGAAAACAATTGATTATCGCAATATTTAAATATAATTTCCATCATTTTGAAAGCACTGTTGTCTTATTCTACTCTAAACTAGTAATGTCGCATGTGACATTAAAATGGCGAAGGGGCCAAGTGGCCACCGAATGATTCTGTATGAGAATGGATAATCTTTCCTATGCTTCAGCGGTGGTTAAATGTGTGGTCACGTGTAGTCGCTATTGCTAATGTGTAGGTTAAACACTACATTTTAGTTTGTAAACGACGAATGAGGTAGAACCCTTTCGCTCGTAACGCGATCGGTTAGCCGAACAGATCCGATCCGGCTTATCGAATGGCGTGGTTAGGAGAAAGGCCGCCGTGTCCGACAATAGGTACGGCTGTACTACTGAAAAGCGGCTCCTCTCACGGCGGGCTACTCCACTGTCGTGATCTGTACTCCGGCGTGCCTCGAAGGGCGATTTAAAGATCGGAGGACGGAAACAAGACAAGGAGATACCGGAGGAAACGAGACACGGTGGCTTCTGTCGTGTATCGAGATTTTATTTTCTCGAAACGACGGTGCAGTAACCAGCCACAGGGCAACTTGAATCCATTTGTGAAGAAGCGTGTGCAAGGTAGAATGCATCGATCTCCCGTAGAACCGATGCGCTTTTAACGTACCAGAGGAAGTTTGCGGGTGACGAAAATATGAAATTGTTTATGTTGGGGAAAAAATGATATACGTATCGTTAATAAATTTAATGAAATAGAAGACTCGTCGCTTATATAAGTCATTGATACAAGCTATTTCATATAAAACTTGTTTAAATAAGGTAATAATGAATCACGTTAACTAATTAAAGTTAAATAATTAATACTTTTTATCGAATGAACGTTTCTTTTAAATAACTAGTTTGGACATTGACATTTTCAGAAATGTAAATGGTACGCCTCGATGATAGTACTGAATTGTAAAAACTGAAATATGGTTTACAATTTGAATCTCGTTAAGAATATGTTCATGTTCGTGAGTTTTACATAAATTGTTCAAGATTTATCGAAGGAAAAGGACACGAATGAAATAAGGAGATTCAACGATTATCTTTTTAAATTTATGCAATTTTTGGGAGCATTAAAAAGAGGACCCGTACGCAAAATACGACGTCTGAATAGTAAGAGATGCACTCGTGAGCTTCTTCATAGCGAGTTCAAGCGGTCGACATGCACATGTATGTAAGTGCTGCAGTAGAATGTGGATGACCGGTTAGGCGCGAGAAATAACGATTCCATGGTTCTCCGACGAGCTACAGCTCACTGCGTTCACGTTCTTCCTTCCATCTTCTTTTCCCCTCGTTTTATTTCCGCCATTATTCTCGACTACACAGCCCATACCCGTCTCCGATCGCTAACTAGCTTCTTCAATGAAATTTGTTCTTTTGTGCAGTTTAGTCATTCTTATTTAGACTTAGCATTAAGAATAATTCGCATTTTTTTCCCCGACGTTAAATATTATTATTCTTGTCAATTTTGAAAGAGGGAATAAAATTTTGTATTTTAGAACGGGGAACATTCATTGGTATCACTTTCATATTTCGTACGTTCCGAAAGGTACTGAAGGGTATCGCACGGTAAAACTTTGAAACTGGGTGAATAACTCCACGATCTATATTTCACTTTCAAAACATAGTACCATGTGACCCAGAATTTACGCCATTCAACTTCCTAAATGCGATTTATAATTCTACTAAAATATACCTCAGCATCACGCATAAATACCCTTCGCTACGCCTACGATTTTTTAACAACTTACAAAGAATATTCCCTTTTTCGCTAAAAAAAAAAAAAAAAAAAAAAAAAAAAATAATAAAAAAATTAGAATTAGTTCGCGTACATTGTTTAATTCAAGGATATGTATTATGTGTAATAGAGATATAAATTACACGTTTGAGTTCATTTCGGACGACCATAAATTTTTGCGAAAAACTCGTTTTCCCTTCGAGTATCATTTGCCTGAATATTTGACGTCCATATGAAATAAAACGAAACGCGCGGAAAGGATGAAGATACTGGTTTATTTCTGCTACTCGATCGAGGAAGAATTTTCTTTCAGATCAGATGAAGTATCCAGAGATTTTCTCTCGTCTCCCTTTCACTGCTCGTTCCCAACGAGAGAAGGAATTACCACGCATCCTCGACAGGGACTGTATCGTTGTCCTGTCAAGTTAACTTTTCAAATTGGATTATTTGCCAGTGGTGCACGCCTCTCGCAGTTTCGTGGTCGGACGCCAAGGATACGCTTCCGCTTCCGAGAGAGGGTCAGGGTTGTCTCGTTTCCCCCTTCTGAATGCATATAAACGGGAGTATTTCGTGGTAAAAGGACATTGTGTACTTAATCTTTAAACGTTCATTCGGATTCATCTTCTTTAAATATTATCTAAGTTTCTTCAAATGTTTATGACTCGACATATTTCAAAAGAAAAATTGTTCATTAAAGAGTTCGTTTAATAAGTTAGATATTTAAACTGATCTTTGATAAGAGTAACACTAGTTCGATATATTTGTCAATTTTGGTACAGTCAGTCGCAAAAGTCTATATACACTTCTAAATTTCAAATATTTCAGCAAGTACTGGAGTTTCGATCATTTTAACAATAGTCATTTATTTATTAATTAAGATTAAATAGATTGTCAAAGAATAGGAATGTTTTTCCTATTTGTTCACAACAAAATATACATAAACCAAAAATAAGGTTTCACAGAAGTTTATGTACATGTGTAAAAGTATACGAAACTTATTGTTATAATTGTACTTGTACTTTGCTAGATCCTCTGTGTATCTGTGATATTCTATAATTTGTTTAGCATAAGTAAAATTACATCGTACATAATTTTAAGTGCAATTCTATGCATATAATCAATGATGTTCCCTTTATGATACGTCTTGTAGGTGTCTCTTCTATTTATAACGTAATATTTCATGAATTTCAATGTCATTTTTATCATTCTAAAATATGTCCTAAAACGCCTAAATATTTGAAATTTAAAATGTGTATGTAACCTTTGGTAACTGACTGCATGTTGAATTTAACTTTCATCCACATTACAACCTTTCGTCGTTAGGTATATTCGCAGTGTATTTAACTCGTCTGATATTATAGACATCCTAAAATTGGAGCAGGTTTAAAATAATTCCTTAAAGAAAAAGCCACGAAGTCAGAGCTTATATTAATGGTCCGGCAAAAGGTCAAGGTTTCACAAGTAAATTCAAGTATTTAACGTCAAGAAATCTTTTGTACAACACTGCGACAAAAGCCCATTTATATACTAAATATTTCTGTATTTTCCTTTTATCTCTATTTCAACGTAGGAAAGCCATTTTTGTATTGCTAAAATCATTCACCGACGAGTAAGTGAACTTTGCACCTTTGCACCTCGTAAAATATACATAAAACGTCAACACGAAAGAAAATTGAATCCCTTTGAGTAAATCAACGAACTCAGTGGCGCACCTTCCGGTTTTCTTCAGCCGTTCACCAGCGACGATCTTTGCTTCGAAGGTCGTTGGCGCGAAGTTAATAACGCGCTGCTCATATTTGTACAGTTAAAAGGAGCGGCGGAAGCGCATTAGAAACGGGCGTGTACAGTTCATCTTGCGTAGTCCGGCTGCAGTTCCCTCGGTCGCTGCAAGTATCATGGATTCTCTCGACGCCGTTTCTCGTTTCTTTCACCGTGAGAGGGATTACACAGAGCAGCAACGCTAGCATCAAGTACGCCATTGTTCTACGGTGTTAACTTTTCGACCGGATTATTCTGCTGCGATGTTCGCAGTATCCTGTCCGTTAGCCAGTCGCCATTTTGGCCGCTACTGCTATTTTCGAAGTCAACGATATTATCGTATTTCGTTGGATATCGATGGACCTTCCAAGTGAAATTAATGATTTATTAAACGTATATTTTATTCATAAACTGTGTGTTAAAAATGTAGTTCAAGTTAAGAAGAAATTTTAATTTTAAGATACAGAATATTAACTCTTTCAGTGATGCCTTTAGAATTCAAAGAGTCTTAGTACGTGGATCAAGATAATTTTTACTAAATAAAATGAAAGTGGTACGCAATTAATTATTGCTTAACGCGTATGAACGGTTATAAAAAAATTGTAAAAAATGTATAGAAGTTAAGAATGAAAGTAATCGTTTACGAATGTCTGTATATCCTTTATCTTCTAAGATACTTAGTTTAGAATTAAAAGTAGCATGAAAAAATAACATTATATATAATACATCAATAAACAATAAGTTATCCCAATTTTAATTCTAATTCATGCATCGTAGAAGATAAGAAGTATACAAAAGATTAGTAAATGACTACTTTGTTTCTTAACTTTTGTCAGTAAGTGTATATGTTACTCTAAAAGCCTGAAAATTGATAAATCCTAGGTTTTGCCGGTCAATCCTAGCACTTACCTTAGTGAGGTGGTAAAACTTTGAAAGCATCTTGTAAATCCTTTCGTATCAGACTTTAACCAAACCATTCCCGTAAATCCTAGGATTTATCAACACCAACTGGTAAAAGTCTGAAATAAGAAATCAATGAATGATTAAAAATGAAAAAAAGCATACTCACTTAAAAAACACAATTACAATCAGACAAAATGGATTATTACCAATTAGCGTTAGTAAATCCTAACATTTACCGGAATGGTTGGGTAAAAATTCAAAATGAAAGAGTTTATAAGATATCATCGGACTTTTATTATCTCACAATGGTAAATGCTAGGATTGACTGGTAAAACCTAGGATTTACCAATTTTCGGGCTGCTACAGTAACACATGCACATCATTCGTAACAAAAGAAAACCAATTGGTGGTTCCAATATTTAATCATCCAAATTTTTGTTTCAATCCTACACTTCGTGTATCTTTTCTTTACATTGTTACATTCTTATTATTTCTACCACTTATTATGCTATCTTGTTATTATATAAACCTTTCCAGTATTACATAAGCCTCCCATTTGTAACAGTAGGTCCAATGTTACCCCTTCGTGGGGTAAACGCGAACATACCGGGAACAAGGTAATCGTGTACGCATTCTGTGCGGCTTAATAGAAACCTAACAAACGCAAATGATGCCTAATCAATTAAATCGATTCCACTTTAATCCATTGTCCGTGGAAAATTGCAACGGCGGGTAGGTTTTCGCGAATCAAGTTGCAAATTGCAAATTCAGTCTCCCGTTTCAATTTACCAGAGTATTCGGTTCCGCCTTAATCCGCTGCATCAATTATTTCACCTATGTTCGCGAGATGTCGCGACTCGATAAAAGGCGAACCGCGAAGCCAGGGTTCAACCCTCGCTAATTTCAAACCAGCCCCCCAATATCGGCCTCCGTCTGTAATTCCCAGATTGTGGTCCAGTATTCGATGTGATTCGATAGCGATTACTATTGGAAAGGTTTAGATACTTACAGACGATATTACCAATATTAATTATTAGATTGCACAATATAACTTGCATAGCTCTGAACATCATTTGAAATACAATTACAGTGGTCCCTCGAAATTCGAACGTAATCCGTTCCAGGACACGGTTCGAACTTTGAGTTGTTAGAATTTCGAATTAATTCTTCTCATTTGAAATAATGCAAATTAGATTAATCCGTTCTAGATCCTCCAAATTGATCGATATAAGATTCACACTTATTGACAATTTCCTTCTTCACTTCTATTGCAGAGTATAAAACTTTCTTTAGTATTTTTAATTTTACTTAAAATCCTTTCTTAAAATCATTGTGAACGAAAATCATTTAAAAAATACATAAACGAATATCAAAATAGTTAAATGATATAAATGAAACGTATGATAACGCTACAACGAACACTCGCTAAAAGAGATACAGAGGACTATGCAACCGCGCGAGAAGAGAAAAAACAGAAAACGATCGTCGATCGCACGATTAATGTCTCCGTTTAAATTTCGAGTTTTCGTTCATTTATTTAGAAGCCGAAGTTCCCTTTAAATTTTTCTTCGAACTTCGAACCATTCAAATTTCGATGGTCCACTGTATTCCGATAATTTAGTATATTCTTTGCAAGCTTAATCACCGCATTCCCAAATTACATCGCATAAACTTCACATTGGCAAATCTTCGCAGTCTCGCAAGATTCTGGATGCCAACCCCTTCATCCTCGAGTTGTTCTTCAGCAATGGAAGTCTCCACTTATGGCGGTGGCGTTGGATTCGCCAGTGGTAGCATTGCCACATTGGATGTGTACATCTTAGGCCACGATTCGTGGCATGCAGGGTGGGATAGGGGTGGAGGTCACCGTCCGGAGAGGCTCGTGCGACTCGCTCATGTAGAATCCTCTTTCCTTCTTCGTTTTCCTTCTTCATCTTCTTCTGGGACGAAGTACGCCTGTTCCAGCCACGCAATCGCGCGTCCAGCGGCGTAAGCGGAGGATTACCTCTCTCGAATGCACTCCGGATTTCTCATGCAACCAGGTGGGATCCTCCGTCTCAAGATGTCCATTCGAAGGTCAACTAATCGTGCCATGTACAGTACCTTTCATAATTATTCGAATGATGGGAATTGTATACTTTATCTTTTATACTTACAATGTCCTCTACTATTGCTACTACGAATTATTCCCTATTGGAATAACTGACATCATCGTTTTTCATTGCTAATTCATTGTAATTTTAAGTGCCTTAAACTTGCACTATTGAAGCAGCGTTTACCAGCTTCTGTAGCCTTTCGAGTAATTATGAGCGGTACTGTATCATTTGTTTGACTATTTCTGAATCTATTTTTGAATCCACAGCGTGTTGTCTGAAGTAATGTATTCTTTTTCCTTTATGTTTCGAGGGAGTGGTGCAAGACGCGTAAGCCATAAGTGGTAAGGTTTTGTTCGTTTTCGATTTCATCGTACACGCAGTTCGTATTTGTTCTCCCGCAGCGCAACAAAAGGCTTCCTTCGAATAGTTCTGTTATAGTTTTGTGGATCATTAGGCAACGATGCTTGCGCGATGGCTCGAATTCCAGTGGACGAACTGTTTTGTACGCCTGTTGAGTGTTTTCTCCCGGCGGGATGTTTGGTTTCCGGTAACACACTGGGACACAGTGTTTCTGCGGCGATCGTCTTGCTGTTTGCATTGAGATATTGCAAGCAATTGTAAATGGATTTCCTTGACAGATATGTTATAGACACACACCGTATGAAGCCAATAAATATTATGAACATTACGTGGTATAACGAATGTGTAATTGAGGTTTAATACCATTGAGGCATTTCGAAAGAACATAAGTCTGTTGAAATTGAATACTTCTACTTGTAATAGAGATCACTTTAAAGGACATTCAAACTTAATACAAATTTCTGTCCATGACTGTGAATTCCGCTGAAGAATTATGCAATTTATATCAAGGAAATACAGCTTTGAAGGTCATCCGGGATCATTCAAAGATAATCCGAATATTCCACACTTATCTGATTTTACGCAAACCCAACATCTATTTTATAACAAATTTCAAATCAGTACCTACTTGATTTAGACAAACTATATATTGAATTTTATTTCCAATACCTTCAACCTCGCTGTAACGTTAAACTTTCCAAAATCTACAGCTACCATTTCAGTCTCGTATTAAAATCTTCATTCTCACCACACTGTTACAGCTGAACTACGATCGAAAATCCAAAGCCCGAAGACTTACTAATTTGTCATCCCTCGCTATAACTTTCAACGAGAGCATATTCATAGGACCGCTATCCAAGTCGCAAGTGCTATGATTAGCGATTACCGCATCGCAATATTAGTCGCGACGCGATTCCTCACGAGATTCTTAATTATGACTCATGCTTCTGCCTCTATGCCGACGACGACGGAGTTATACGCACGTTAGCCACGTTTCTATCCACGATAGAGTTGCTTCGACCAGTGTTACTTCCGCTTGCAATTCGCGTTCCTTCGTGACGTCGATTGATATGGCCGATCATTCATCCCGCCGATCTTATCGCGTCCAACAAACCCGATCAGGTGTACGGAAGATAGCAGGTTCTGCAGAACACGAGAGGTGCGTTAGGTAGTCTGTACATCTACTCTTAGGCGTAGGATCTTGTTGGGAGATTAGGCGAACGGCTAGTTGAATTATTTGACGATATCAAAGTAATAAATAAGAACATTATTAAGAAGGAAGTATTAGACGAAATTTCCGTTACTGTAGCTCAAAATGAAAATGATATACGTTCGTAACAACAACCTTTACTTATTTAAATTATGCATTGCTAGCATTAATGACTCTTTTCGAACGGAAATCAATTGTTACAAAAATGAATGCTCTTCAAATTAATAAACTACTTAAATGCTCCGCTTCCACGGTTTATCGCTTCTTGGACATTGAACAATTTTATTTTTTTAGAAATAATTGTAAATACATAAATAGATGAGAATCTGTTGGAGAAAGATCTAGCGATTGCAGAATTTTGATTCATCTAGTGTTAGAATAGTGATTTATGATGTGCATAGTTTAACGAGCTCGCGTAGAAGTATGGGTTTGCGTCTGCCACTGATGGTTGTTTTAGAATCAATTTAAAAAGGAATAATAGTTTATTTCCTTCAAGCTCGATGCAGACGAGCGACTTTCCGCCGCACAATCGTGTCTGTCACCGTTGTTTTCAATCGAAAAAATACAAATCGTGCGTCAAAAGGTCGCTCGTCTGCATCGAGCTTTACGGATCGCCATCCAGTTATCGACAATTTTATGTGGTATAACATGACATGCCGCTCAAAAGCAAAATTAATTCTATACAATGAAGTCGTTTAACTTTCTAGAAGTTCGTGTACCTGGATAATGAAAGTAAACAATTTATATTTACAATAGTTTCAGTTTGTCTTCTAAAAGGTACCAAGAGAAACTTATAATCCACTATTTTTAATTTTAAGTGGGCAATCATATAGAATCTATTGATTTCCATTCGAATGCCGTTAACTTTTCGCAGTGATTACATTACGGATCGGAACAGATTCTGGTAATATCTCCCAGAATGTTCGCTATCTCGCACAAACTATTATGCATTGTACCGTCAAAGATGGCGATTATGCGAAATACACGCATATAGCGAGCGCATTGCTTGCAGCCGCACTTATGGCTGCTCCCGGACAGAAGCATCGATCGATAAGCCGTTTGTGGAGGCTTGCATGAAGAGGAATCGTTCGAGGAATACACGTTGATCGCTAATGGCTGCCGTGTCATTAACGGTGCTCGATTGCGCCGTATTCGCGATTGGAAATTCTCTGGAATATACTCGATTCGCGAAAATCCCACCCTCGAAAAGTGTTCGTTCTTTTGTTTCTCCTCCCCACGATCTCTGCTCGTTCGCGCGTGAATATTCTCGCCTCCGCGTAATGTCCGCGTTTCACGTGTACACGGGTATGCAAAAAGGAAAACGAGTAATGTTCCACCGGGAGAGGAACTGCGACCATTGCAGTGCACTGGAATTTTTGAAAGATTGAACGTGAAGTAGGGTAAAGGGTTGATAGGATTTTGATTGTCGGGATGGAACGAACGATGTTGATTTTTCCTTTTTAATTTCAGTAGAAATAGGATATAATCGATAATAGATATTTTAAGTTACAACTTGGGAAAAGAAATTAGAAGCAACATATGTCTCTTATCGTTAGAAGCTGAACTGATCAACGCCATATAAAATGAAATCATCCGATTTTTGAGAAGTTTGATACTAATTATGCGTCCTGCTAATGAAATTAAGAAATCTGTGAAAAATGGAATTAATCAGTTTGTTTCTAAGAGACTCGTGCGCAATTCTATTAGGTTAGTGCAAAGTTTCTCTCCGTTTCTGCGCACAAATAATATTGTCTTTACGAATTAATTTTGATACATAAGAATTTGTGCCAACGATACACTATGCATATCTATAAATCCCCCAATATATTAATAATTAAACAAACGATATCTAAAGGGCAAACAAGAAGACTAAAAATGATTGCAATGTCCTCATTGCTTAACGCCAACAGAACTTTTGCGCTCGCTCAATTTGCATTCTCTTTTCTCTCGATTCAGTTGCACTGATTCGTGCATCGAACGCGTTAAATCTTCTCGATCTTCCCACGAACAACAATGAGCAAAAGAGAATAAGACCAAGTGAAAAGGAACAAAACAACCCCATCGTCTCTGTGTATCTCGGCTAGACGAGGCAGCGTTAGGGTGTCCCGTGGCCCATAGAAGGCCTCGTTCGTACGTGTTCCAGGCCCTCTCTCCATATTAGTATTCCCGTCCGAATGGTCGGTTTAGGACTCGTCCTCATCCACGGAAGCTGCGGCAGTTTCGCCAAAACTCCTCCTCCCTAAGCAGTGGATAACAAGACACGTGCTATGCAGATGTCGCGGCCAGCAGTTCCCGCCGGGACACCCCGTCGTGATTTAGGCTAATTATGCGCGACCTGGGCCTCGACTACGAGCTTTCTCCTACAGCGTCATAACTATAAGCTCACGGTGTTCCTTCCATCTTCCGGTAAACCTGGTTTGCTCGTTTCTACGAGAGAATGCGAGATGCTGGTTTCGAGTTGCTTTAACCCTCTGCAATAATTATTAGACTTTTTGCTTCCTTTTGAGAGCTTTGCTAGGAATTAATGTTAATTATAGGAGTCGTTTGGATGAGAGAAATGGGAAGTAACTGAAAATTAATTTATGTAGGTAGTTAATATAAATTAATAGACAGTTGATTAATAGTTACAGGTAGATTGGTGGCATAGGTAGATGGATTAGTGACAGTGTAATAGTACAGAAGATGGATACAGTACTGTAATGTAGTAGTGATTATAGTAAATCCATAGGTAAAAAAAGATAAACGCCGCGGAATGTAGAAATTTTGTAAAATATAGATGGTGAATTTTTTAAGTTACACGGCGTGTTGGCGTGCTAATTTAAACACAATATTAAGTAGAATTGTTCAAGTATTCCATAGTGCACATGATACTGTACACAGTTACTACAGCATTAATGGTATAGAAAATAATTTCAAATATATACACACTTATATTCTAATTAATTTCGGCATTGTTAATCCCAATGGTTCCTAACGCACCACGTACAATTTAAATATCCGTAACCACGGATAACATTAACACTTTCAAAAGTGAAGTATCAATTTTAAGAATTTATTCAATACAATCTACCGAATATCGAGACTACAATGAATACTAAATTGAGATTCATTTTTAAGTACGCAAGTGTGACATACGCGTGCCACTGTTCGTGAAAGAATTAAGCAACGCAAATATTAGACACCGAACGTGCGTTAGAATTCTCGGATAGTCTAATTTAATCTGACTGGAGAGGTAGGGGACGAGTTTACGCGAATAGATAGGTGGATGGTTGATTTGTTGCTGTTTGGAGAATTGATTGGCTGAAAAGGAGATCGTGCAGGGGAGGATTAATCGATCAGAACGGAGGTTGGGCTGTAATTAGGAGCGAGAATGGTGATTGTAATGAAATGGCCTGTTGGAGCAGGTTCCCTGTTGACCTTGGGATAGCCTGTTTGCTGCGATGATCGCGAGGAGAATGCGTTTGAATTGTTCCGTGTGGTTTCAGTGGTTATTGTTGTTACATTGATGGACTCTATATAGAATAGGTTCTCTACATTCTGCATATTATATTATGGGGCGGAATTGTGCATCATACAATTCCAAATATAGGATTATGATCCTTCTTATATGTATCGTTGATTGGATATGACAATTTCCCCTTTAAATTTATAGAGACATTACGATCGAAATGTTTTTCAAGTGTTACAATTTAAATTAAAGAGTAGCGGTCACTGCTCGTATTTCTATAATGAAAAAATTATATAAATTGTCTTTCGTATAATCTTTATTAAATGGGATAATTTGTTGACTTAAATCTACATTTATCTGTTTGCGTCAAATAAGAAAGCAATTCAATAAAGAAAAAAATCAGTGATATGGATGCATATTTCGAGTTCCACGTAAGGACAGAAAAACAACTACGTTGAAAATCTCTAACACTCTTAAGAAAACATTTTCGACAATCGTGAACAACACTCCCAATACTGTTATACTTAAACTACGGATATGTGTGCATTTATGGGAAATTCAATCGTTCAAAAAGGTATAAAATTCGCATAATATATTATACTGAAATATAAAATACATGTACGTATATGCATTCTTTAGAGAGTGAAATTTATCTCACTGTAAGTTTCATTTCATTACCTGTATTTATCAAAATAATAATTTGCATAGACATATACAGTGTAATTATAACTGTTTAATACATTTCTCTTCCTTACTCTATTTTACCATGGAACACCCCCAATGATAACAATAAAATCGAAGCTTTCACGTAACCACAAAAATTACATTCGTCATGTAATAAACATAGAAAGAAACAAAGCAATTTTACTTAGTAAAGCGCAGATTTTGTAGAGGCGAATTATTTACAAATTTTCGTGGCACCTGACATAATGGTGGTTTGCAAAAGTAGAACGAGTAGCGCAGAACAACGTCGAAACGGGAGGTTCGCGAGCGTCGGGTCGCTAATTGCCGTAATGAAGATTATTCGCGGTCCGCGTGAAAGGGTGCGCCGTTGTCTCAGTGAAACGGCTGCGTGACCGTGCAGAAATTTGCGGAATGGCCGACGATCGTTTGATATCCAAATATTTTCCTGTCCACTGGTCGAATTACGGAGACGTTGTCGACGAACGTGCGATATTCGTGCGTCTATTTAATTTTAAAGGAAATTTTGCTAATTCTGTATTGCGGTATTCGATGATTTTAATGTTGGTTCCTTTAAAATTGAATTACACGCGTGGATTTGAAAGAAATCTGTATACTCGAATTGAAATCGTGTCTTTTAAGAATAGTCAATTAATTTCTTTCCTTTGGAAATTGTAAAAAATGAAAAGTATTATTTTTCAATTTAGGGAACTTGAAAAATTAGAATTTGGAGCTTGTTGCTTTGAAAGATGAAGAGATATGCAATACAATATCTGACTACATAAAAACACATGAGTCTCGATAAGAATAAGTGACAAAGACGTCATAAAAACGAGGCGTAACGTATATATCGATAGTCATGGTCACTGCAATCACCGTAGATCACAGCTTTATCAAAACTTCCGAAAGACGCTTGTTTATTGTACAACAACCATGTAAGATAATCATATATCACTATCAAGGACTGTTTACCACGTCTGTTTATACCATACACTCTGATTATACTTTTCCGAATACAATAGCGAAAATAAGAAAACACACATTATCTCTAAAACATGATTTCACACTTTATAATCACAAATATGATGGAATAACAAAAATGATCATATGTTTATATCCAATCTTTTCAGAACCTCGTAAAAAAAAAGGGTTAAAAAGTAAAAAACAAATCAAATTGATCGATTATTGCCATCAGCAGTGTAAGCAATCCATTTGAATTATTATAATCCGTAAATGAAATTAGAAAAAAAAAAATGAAAAGGATCATTATAATCTCTCAGATGTATTGACTGTTTACAAGAAAAATGTTGGAAGGCGTTGAAGAAGGCGTGTTCCGATTCGATCGGCTCGCTTGATATATTTAGAAGCAAGTAGAACTGAAAATTTGATATCTATAGAAGACGATTAAGGCTTGGCTCGATTATGCGTAGCCGGTGCACGTGCTTAAGACCTTGTGACACTTAGGCACAATCACATCGGTCATAAGTCGCTTGCTATAATAAAGTACTGACGAGGTACCGGATCGGAGCAATCTCCATATTGTGCGTACGAACAAAGGACTCGCGGAGACGTCCAATAAGTGGTCCGAGGCCAGCGGAATGCCTGTGTTCCTGTTATTCGATTTGTCAAATTAAAAATTTGCAAATAGTGAATCAAATACCCGATAATAATCTTTGCTTTCGAAAAATTTATTTCTGATTGCAATTAGATAATTTTTAGACAATTCTTACTAATATATAGAATGTCGAGGACAATAAAGGTTCCTAATTGTAATAAAAGAAAGTAATATAAGCTATCTTTCATGGTTGTTACTCTAAAAGAGTTAAATATCATTTTTATATAAAGTAACTCTATATTGGGATGAAAATTCGTATAATTACCATTTTATTTTTAAGCTGTTTAAAAGTTTTCAAAATTGAAGTTATCAAATTACTTCGAAAGATTTTTAATATCGTGTCATCCTTTCTTCCTTTTGTCTCATCTCTTTTCATCAGTCTTCCCTTCGCATAAATTGTTCCAATATTTAAAATTCGTATCCAATACTCTTTAACGGCTTTTAATTTCGTTAAGGATCCCTATTAACAATTCGATAGGGTCTCATTGGATCGTACAAGATCGGCGAAGGGAAAGTTAAACTCGGACTAGATTACCCCGACTCGATTGTTGGGGTCAAGAGTCATCGAAGCCATACACAGGACAACAGTCGTGCCTTATAATTCCCCCTCGATCCTTTTTCCCTTTGCCGGTGGATGAGATATTGAAGAACGGTAGCCATTTTGTATCATTGGTCGAGCAACGAGCGACGACAGGACAATAGTCGCCACTTGTCCGCTGCTTTTTTGCCAGAAACCAAATTCCAGCCCGCCTGTGGCGAACCGCGCTGTTCGGCTCTGTAACTCTGGATGAAAAGCATCGGTTGATCTGATCTACCTTCGAACGTGGATCATACCTAACTGACCAAATCATACGCGTACACGATCCTCAGAGGCCGCGAGCAACTGGAACGTAATAAAATTCGCCTTTGTGAAGTTTTTTGCATGCGCTATTCAAAGGATGATAGAACTAAAAAATGTCGATACCTTGGTGTGATAATTCTTCAAACGGTAATTATTAGGATCTATGAAGAAATTAGCGTAGTTGAGTTCATGGGATGCTACGTTTATCAAGAATTGTAAGAAAATTGATATCAACGAATTTGGTAGCATAATATTTTGGGCGAACATAGGTATTCAGGATTCTGATGGATCATGTTGCCACGTTCTGTTTCAAGAATTAATATTGTCATAGCAATCACGTATTCTTTACAATTATCCAAATTGCAACCATCAATCTCTTGGAATTCATAAAAATACAACCACCTGTCCCTTATAATTCACAACCCAAAAAAGTCCAAGCACTTAAAATACCAAATTACTCTTTTCTTTTCTACACCGCAATTACGTGCCTCTTAAAGCTCTCAAAATGGCAAATTACTTATTATTTACAATTGAGACGTTTAATGGAAGAAAGTCGCATAAACCAATTTATTAAACGTTATAAAAGAGATGCTTAGCATCATCAAATCATGGCCTCCGTTTCCAGAACATTTAATGGCATGTTACTTCATCTATCAAAAAAATTGGTTTTAATTGTTGCATTAGTTTTCATTAAATAACGTCTTTTCCCAGAAATAAAGATTTTCTCGAAACAGCATTTTGTTTTATATGCCTTTTTCCAGCAAACACTTCACGTTACAATTACATACAACCTAACATTCTCAGAATCTGAATCATTTATTCGATTACCTAAAGTACTAATCAGTTCTCTTCTCTTTGTTACAGGTGTCCGCTGGTCAACATATGCAGCTAACAGGAGACCTGAAACCAGGCGTGTCGGTGGCTGCCCAACAGGGCATGTATTTCACCCAACAGCAAAGCCAAAATCAGTCCGGACCAACCGGGCAAACCGACACGTACTGTTCTGTCTCGCAGTCTCAGACCATCAACTTCACCCAGCAGAGCCTGAGACGCGCTGCGGGTGGTGTTCCTCAACCCACTGGTGCAACTGGTGCACGCACTCACCCTCAGCAAGTGCCACCCAATCAGGTGGACCAACATCAGCACGCGAAGATGATTCAACAACAGCAGTTAATGCGCGCTCAGCAGGTATGTGTCTTGTATAATAAGAACACGATCGATTAGGAGAAAGTTTTCCTGGTTTTGATGCGCGATAACATCGGATTCTAGGGCGTGAACCGGTTGGTTTATGGTATAATTATCTAATGGCAGTCGCTGATGTTTATCTATGGTAATACAAATGCTGTTTTGCCCGTAGAGGATGGGGAAACTTGATTAGTGGGGGTTTAGGTTAATCTCTAGTTGATCGGGGTAATTTTAATTTTAAGAGATCCTTGGTGGATGATTTTGAGGTAATATTAGATAAGGTTTGATGGCGACAGGGGTGAGAATAATGTAATATTATGGTATTTTTGTATAGGAAAGATAGTTATTGATTTTTTTAGCTTTGTAGAATCATGATAATGCAAAGGGTATTGTAGAGAGAAGAGTTTATTGGTATGTAGATTTGAAACCCGTTAACTGGAAGAATTTTTAAAAATTTATAAAATCAATTACATAAAATGAAGTCTACGATAAAATAGTAACACTTAAGATAGTTCCTTTGTTAAATTTCACGCTAATATTTTCCAGTATATTGATTCAAAAATAACAAGAAACTTGTAAATTAATTTTCTCATTGTTTCCAAGTCTTTGCCAAACTTATTTTTCTAGAGAACTCTTTTCCAACAGTTTCCCAAAATTACAACAAACTTCCCCAATTGCTTATCAACACTTTGAGTGCCAAATGTATTTCGAACGTGTTTCGTATGATTTCTCTGAACCTAAATCCTAAATAAAATGAGTTAATACATATCAATTACATATTTCTTTGAATTTTCGCTATTCTTTGGGAAAAGCCAAAAATAGTCATGATATCGTCGAATAATTATGCCCAGATTCCTTCTCCGAGAATAATCGTAAACTGTATTAATTACGTTCAAAATGAAGTATACACATATTCGGTGCATTAAAAAATGGGGTTCCATTATTTTTATTCAACAATAATCGGAAAACAACTATCAAAATTGTGTCTACATATTTGACTAAATAAAATCGTTTCCCAGAATTGGCAGACGTGGCACTGAAAAGAGTTAATAAAATCCAAATATTCCCGATGCTGATATTATCGCTAAAATAGACGTTGATTTTCTGCATTCACGCGCAACCGATATCTCGCGAATTCCCTTTCAATCGAAAGGAATTGCGAGAGCACGTTATTCGAAACATTAAGTTCGCATCCGGTAGCGCGCAACAGGTATCGTGGCTCCTTTGCAACTTCGGTGTTCCATTGCGTTGAAAGAAGCGACACAAATAGGACAAGCGTCTTGGAGGCCGCGGAACAATGAATGGAAACTTTTTCTGTAACCGGGAAATCTGCGTTCGCGTGCACTTCCTGGGGAAAACGCAATGCCCATCGTTATTGCGACCAGACGATATCTTTGCTTTCTTATGTGAGATGTTTACGGATGCGGTTTACGCGGAGGAGCTCAATCAAGTGAACTTCTCGTGGTTTGCTATTCATTGTTTTTCCTCGTCTTATTTATATACCTGTGATGGATTAGATTAATTTGTAACAATTTGTTTACATTGTAGATTTAGTCTCTATTCTAGTTATTTTATAAATGATAGTCCATTGAAGCAAAGGAAGTCTAAAACATGCAATGAAATGAAAGTTAAAATTAAACATTTTTAAGTGGATAAGCTACATATAAGCTAGCCCGTAATTAAGACTGGGGGATTTTCTTGTAACTCATTGCTATATTATGATTTCTTGGAGAAATATGTAATTTTCAAGATTTTTAGAAATAAGAGACATAAACAATTACCGACGAGTTTATTATTTTATTTATTTTGTAATAGCTCATTACAAATATCTAACTACCTGATTTTTAGAAGCCCTTACATAAATAATTAAAAATTACGAAGAATTATATATATTAATTATTATTCCTCGTGATTCCTAATATATTTTTGATGATTTACGATTGTAGACTTTCGATTGAATTAAAAACGTTGCAAACAAATGCTTTGAAAATGAATTTTATCTTTACTTCAATTACGAACAATTTTCCTTTAAAACATTTTTTAATCCTCGCATTACCGTCTGTTATAAATTTATATTTTTAGCACAGTCGACCAGCGTTAAAGATAAATATTGTTGTAAAATACCGAGCTGACACAGAAGGCTGCTAAATTGCTAATAAATGACGTACATAAAAAAAAATGACCAGAGAGAAGATACACGGCATTACGTGTCCAAATTTACCCTGCTTTTCATTTGGTAAACAGCATTTACACATACATATATGTACCTACATATGCGTGGAACCAGGTTATTAGATTTTTAAATTACGCGCAAGTAGTGAGCGCAATTTCATTATTTTTATATCTTTCTCCAATGTGTATCAAGTCGTGCTGCTTAGGATTTCCAATTTTTTTATTCGCTCGCCGTAAAATTATTGCCCTTTGTCTGTCGACGCATCAACAACATAAAAAGAAAAAGTGAAAAACGAAAGAAAGGAAGAAGAGAGTCGTTTGTGTTTGTATTATTGACTCTGTTGTTCTAGTTACTCGAGGTATAATGTAACGCCGGCAACTTTGCAATCAGACAACATTTGCATGCAGTCATTTACATCTTGTCCGGCACCATGTTCTTCATCTTTTATGCATTTCCAATTTGCATCCGAAGAAACTATGTCCACGAGCTCAATTACCGTCACTGAATCGCCGTCTTCCACGAATTAACTCCTCCGACATTTGTTCCTCCCTGGCCTATTGAAAAATCGCTAAAATATTGACTGTAAAACATGTGTTCGTGAGTGTAACACCTTCCTACATTCGCGTTACGCGTCGATTATGAAATTATAAGAGTTTTATACTGTGTAACATCGTGAGATCGGATCGGTTACATAGTTTTATCCACTTCTAGTAAATTGATTAAGCTTATGCGTTACGTTGTCACTTCTATTAATAACTCGTTTATAATTGTAGAATCATTTATCAATCATCATTGTCGCAGGAGTTATTCGATTTATCAAAAAGTCTAAAAATTTGCCTAAATATCAGTACTATACCTACAATGGATTTTTTTTCTTCTTTTTTCTACCCTCAAGTAGCTCTTGCAATTTTTCTCCCAAAGCTTGTTTTCCTACAAATTTATAATATTTTCACATATGTATACATGTTTGTTAATTGGATCTTTCAATTATGCATTTAGAACTCAACAATTTGAACATGTTGAGTGCCATACTATAGTAATCATACTGTAGTAAGGTTTCAGTATAACGTCTCGAAAACTTTTTCTATGACCCAATATTATATTATTTGGCTACATTATACGATTTACATATACATTTAGCTCGTGACCACTGATGAATCTATCTCTTTGTAAATGTTCTGTTTAGTTATTTTTATGAATACAAAGTAAATCTATTCTACAATCACATAGAAAATTGCACTATTTATTCTGGTGCCTAATCTGGATAGATTGATTTTCACCACTTTCCTCCAATCAAATCAAAATCATTTTTCATCAACTAAAAACGAACATATGATGTACCATATACCTCCACCAAAACATTAAAAAAAGAGTTTGTTAACGAGTAAATAGTAATAAAAAATAGAATACCGCGTGACACGCCGTCGTATCATATGTGTATGTGGCGCTCGACGTGTTAAATAATACCTGATATTAGAATTATTTTTAACACAATTCGTAATTAACATTCTCTTCTCTATTAATCTGTCTTGTCAATTTTCCAATCTGTCTCGATATCTTAAAAATTGCATAGTTCCTCGAAAAGATGTGAATGTCGAGAATTATTCCACGGATCGCAACAATTTATCAACTTCTTCTTTAACCCCTTGCCCTACAATTATTTTATTACCCATGCATGCTAGCTTCGGTTGATCATTGCAATCGTATCACGTCAAGTACAAATCTTACGAATATTTCAGCCAATTATTATTTCACAGCCCCTAATCTTCCAAGACAAAGCAAAGATGGAAGTTCAAATTAAATTCTACTATCAATGGTATTCCTTTTCGTTCAACTTGCGCTACAAATCGTAAGACGAGTGAAACTCGTTATTGTAAGCCAAGGCGTTAAAAGCATTCCACGCAAAGATCCAATAATCGATCCGGAATCGAACGCAGCAAAATTATTACTAATGTACAGATCCGTAGTATGTTTTCTGTTGGCATAGTCACATTTGCGCTCGCGGTCATGCTGCACGATTTATTAACAAATGACTCAGTTATATTGCCGAGCATTACTTTAACGACATTAAGGTATCGAATACAGTTGATCTGATCGTGCTCCAGTTACTAATTGTAGGTTTCGCGCAATTGGTTAGTCATCCTTCGTCAGTGCCGACCTTCCATTTCTCTTCTTCTTTCATCGACGTTTTGTTTCAACTGCTCTCCCTTGCGCATGCGTTCGTCATATCCCAATAAAACAAACGCGTATTTACGGGTTGAAAAGTGAAGTATGCAGATCATTTGATCGTTGCTTATTCGAAAAACTTTAGACGGATCGTTTGAAAACATCTTGCAAGATGGAAAATATAAATTCTTCGAGATTGCATGATCAAGGCTGAAGGCACTTTCTTTGCAATCGAACTATCGTGAAGAGCAATCGCGATTCTAATTGCCGTGAGAACGCCAGTGGTGGTTCCACAATTATCGAATTGAAAACGAACGGAGGTTTGTTGATGGTCCAAACGATCGATTGTATTACGCGGGTTGATTAACAATTCATACAACATCTTTCTTGTCGAAAGAAGATCGGTATCTTTTACTTACGCTACCGTTCAAAAGTTTGGAATCCCTACGCGTTTTAAAGGATGTAGCAATTAAAGGAGAAGAGAATGTAGAAATGAGTTATTTTAGGAAACTTTTTAATGAAAAATCTATGAAAATGAAGGAAACTGCTATCGATATTTGCAATATTAATTTTGAACTAGTAGCATGATCTATCAAATATCGTTGAATTCTTCGTGCTTAACTTTGTAGAAATCTTACCAATTTGAAGTGTAATTTATTTGCCATGCTCACTAAATAGTTCTGAGCCAAGTACCATTCTTACAGTTGTCAAGCAATAATTTCGAAAATGTATAAAAATTGTTCGCTTCTCAGGATACAATTCACAATTGCGCGATTGTAGGAATTGTTTCATAGTTAGTTATTAGGCTTGCAATTTCGTGTAATCTAACTAAGACCTAATCTATGGAGAAACGTTCACTTCCTACTACTTTAATCTGAGTCATTGGGAAAATCGGCGCGAAATTGCTGCATGTCAATTTTAAGGATGCTTCCACCGTTCACCAGATCTTTTATTGTGAGAGCAACAAGGTGGTGTTCGCCTAATCGTAGGTTGCTGAACGTTGGGGAACGGAACGATAATTCTGGTTCGTCAGAGAGATTTTTCCGCTTCTATACCTTTGTATATTTGTACGTGCATATACATTATAGATACAAGATTTGAAAACAACGTAGGTCTTATAAAACAGATCTGCAAATTTATATTAATGCTAGAACTATCGATGATTAACGTGTCTTTATTTGTATCGTAAAAATCAAAGTGATACATTTTTTTTTTTTAAGTATACGATGCAACGAAAATTAATCTTCCTCTATTTTTTTTACAAAATAGTCCGGAAAGACACCATTGCAAATTTATAAAATTTCTTATGAATTACCATCCGATTATTTTGACCCTTGGATAGTTCTGGCGTTAACTAACCTTTTGCAGATTAATACAAGAGAGAATCAGGTAAATTGTCCCGCGTGATAATATTAATTTTAATATATTAAATTATATTACAAGTCATACTACTATTGAACGGTATTATACATAAATAGTTGAAATCGTGTATTTTTTGTATCTGGCAATCAAAATGTAGAAAATGTTGTAATAACTGAAAGAAATATTCTTATGTCGCCGTTTTCCCATTGTTCGTTATTTTATTACACTGTGAAGGGGTTAAATATCCGTCTAAAAATGTCTTTAGCTAAAACAAATCTCGCTAAACTCACATAAAATTACCAATTAGCCAAGTAAAAATACTTTTGTGGCTCACTGTGTGTGAAAAGAAACGCAAAAGAGCAAAGGTAGGAAGGCGAGGTGAAAATGCGAGAGAGGCGTAGTGAAGGTATATCTGGTTAACGAGAAAAACGGGTGGCCGCTGTCCCTGGTTGCCTTTCTGTCTTCATTGTCGTCGCCGTATACGCAGGCTTTCGTGGATGGCGGCCGCGTAACACCAGGAAGTGGAAACGCAATCCACGAGGGCTTGTGCAACGACACCGATGCTCGGAACTTCCGCACTCGCTGGCTCGACGACAATGCAAGTCGTAACGAGTTATCGATGCGTCCCGTGAACGGACGCATTATTATTCCCTTTGGAATTTTTTGTTACTTCTCTAACTCCTTTTCTATCATTGTCTAAGCTTCGTACGCCGAATCTTGTACAGTATTCTCCAATCTATGCGTTCTCGATCTTACGTGTTTTCCATCTTACGCGTTCTCCATTCGAAATTTCGTTGCTTCTTTGGGCTTGAGTTCGCATATTAAATATTAAACTGCTGATATTTGGGGAAAATTTTGCAATTTTTATAGATCCGTAATACAAGACTAACAATAGATAACTATGTATTAGGTTGTTCGAAAAGTTCGTAGCGTTATTCGAGGATCATTCGATGTAAGTAAATAAGCAATTATCATTTCGTTGAATAAGTGTGCATGTTTTTCAGTGACTCTATGACTATTATGAAGTTTCGCAATTAAAAAGGAGGTTTGTTAAAGGAAGGGCTATTAGAAAGTTTCCTTTTCTTTCGAAAACAAATTCTTTCGATTCATTTTTCACAAAGCTTCGTTAAGAAAATTTCTTTCCAATCCCACCAACTACACAATAGAATGTAATTTTATCAAAAACCCTGTGAACTATACGAGCAACCCAATATTTAATTAATCGTTAAATTAAGGAAAGCGTCCAAAAAAATATCTTCTGTAGAAAAGCTTTGTAGCTTTCTTAATATTGTCCTGAAAATGTTTAAACACAATTTTACTCGATTATCACAGTAATTATCAAATTAATTATCACAGTATTACTAACAATTCCGTTAAAACGCAGAAATTTTCAATTATTAAGTTTTAAATTCAAATTTCCAATCTAGTTTATTGTTCCCCACGAACGTCTACTTAACGTACGAATTTTTCACACGTAATTCGTTTTAATAGCATAACGTACAATAGAGTTTTATGCACATTAAGCTTCGAGTCGAAGTGATAATACCCGAAACATATGAGACTTAGCATAATTAAAATCTATTGTTGCTTTGTTTTGTTTTTCAGGTGATGCAACAGCAACAGCACATGGCTGGAGGAATGGGTGGTGTGAGACCGCCGCCTCCCGAATACAAAGCAACTCCAGCCCAAATGATGCACGCTGGTATCGGTATGGGTCAGCAGGCTAGGTTTCCCAATACCGCACCTATGCGAAGGGTTACGCAACAACCTATGCCACCTTCAGGTGAGTACATCACACCATCGTCAGCTATGCGCCCCATCTTAATCCAAATTCCTTCATGTATATGTAAATTTGGATAGAAAGTTAAAATTATTATGCGAGTGATTCATGTGAAATCTTCGTGACTATGTCATTGCTACTTCTTGTTTCACTTGCTGGGTTTTTTTTAGTAACTTAATTGTGATTTAACGGCAAATATTGGCTGTATTTATAATTGATGAGATGGGGAATCAACATTGGGAAAGATAATTGCTTCAATTCGATGAAAATCATAGCAGCAAAAAATCACAATAATAAAAAAAGAATCAAATGCATCTGTGAAACATTACGACAATAATAATAGTCAAATGGATGTAAAGGAAATCTATTACACTAAAAAGATCAGGTGTATTTGAAAAATATGGTGATGTGAAATGAAGTGATTTCGAGATAGCAACAAAACAATTTCAATTTAAAGGCAGATTAGGACTACAATCATGCCAATTCTTACAGAGATAAATTATCTAAAGTTCAATTAATATTTGTTAAATTAACTCTGCCGCTACGGTGGATTTTAATCAAAGAATATAAAGAAGTCGTGAAAATACTGAATTTCAATGCGTTAAATTCATATTCCTCTTTCAATTCTTTCCTATTCTTCAAATAGGTGCAACGCTACGTGCAAATTTCTTCAGCGTCCACAGACGCCCATAGTAATGAAAGGGTTCATTTCCGAGCACAAAAGTTATCGTAAAATGTAAAATTTACAATATTCATGAAAATCAAAAGAAAATGTCTTGTGAGTTTGCAAAGATGTCGATGATACGTCTACCGGTGATCAAAAATATGGGACTAAGTACGCGTAGATACGTAAAAGTGGAAATCAACCGCGTCGGCACGATCCATTCCTGTGTTTCGCTTTTTACGTTGAAAATTGTGACGGTACGTCACTTTCATACGTATTGGACGGTGTCTGAAGGCACTTACGGTAACGAGAAGCCGGATGCTGCTACTGATTCCTTCATCTTCCATTGGTATATACGACGAATGCGGTAAATGGCGTTTGGAAATTATGCTTTAGATACACGTGGAGAAATTACGTAAAGTACCTTTATAAATATATATTTACATATATATGATAATATGATAAAACCAGAGAATTTCTTCGTTACAAATGATCCTTACTTTAGTGTTGAGAAGAGAATGACCTGCATAATTAACATTCCCATTTTTTTTATTCAATAAAATCATAGAATACTTAAAAACAAATGGCATCGGTGTAAATCCCGAAAATGGAACAAAAATATCTCTGTTGGGAATGTTTTTCTTACGAGTAATCCCGATTACCGGATTATCAAGATTACACAGAGATACGTAAATCGAATTGACCAGACGTAAAGAGTAAACGGTGAATAATCGTGAAAAAATATTTGATTGGACGCTGGAGCGTCCATTCGAATAATGTTTACACACTTCTTAACCATTGGTTAGACGAGTATCCGAGGGAAATGAACCTGATCTCTTGTTGAATTCGCTCCAGACCAGAAAAAAAAATGCCAATGGGTTAGAGAGAGTTGAAGGGGAAGGAATGAAAGTAGAGGAAAGAGGATCGTAAATATTCTTATACACCATAGCCCCGTACGAGGCTCCTATCGATCTGCCCGGAGCTACTTTCATAAGATTCTATCCAAACGAAAATCCACAGAGCATTAAGGCGCTCCGCAATACGTATCTTCTTTATGTATCTCGCTGGTCAAAATGAAGAGATGTTTCTTCTCGATCGATGAATATCCTTCTCGATTCAATCGCGTGTTCTATTACTCGTAAACTCGCAAACATTTCAGGAGACTTCACGAAAAATTAGGAAAATGTTTCTCTGCTTCATTTAAGATGGGTGAAAAATATAAAATGGTTCAATTCTGATATGACAAAGTTCGTTTCAAAGATTAAATTATAACGCAGATTGCGAATATATTAGGATCTTTTACATTGGCAAACATGTGGATACGAAAAATATAAAAATTTAATTATTACGAGTTAACATGGTTCTGTTATTTAGTTAGTATTTTGCATTTTCAAATAGGGCATTAATTTACAATATTTAGCAAATATAATGCAAAATTATTCTAAGTTTTTATAAAGCAATATTTCATAATATCCCTTTAACCCCCGCAGTTGAACTTGAACAGCAAATATAGTCACACGGAAGATTTTCGTCTTACTGTTACTTATCCACGGTTGACAAATTTTCACATTATTACATAGCTCACATTTTAAATGAGAAAAAACTGTATAATAAATTATTAATGCACAAGAAAATGGATCTTTTCCAACAGCGTGAAAGTAACAGTATGAAATAATCTCAACTCGAAAATGTTAATCCTTTCAATGGTATAGCATGGGCAAACCTCGGATAACCTGTGGAAAGTCTGCAAATGTTGGGCATTTGAAAAAATAAAATTAATAGTGCAAAAACAAAGCCTTCACACGAAAAATAGGAGTACGAACATCAATGAAATGCCAAAAGTGCTTTAGCAGATCCCTGGAAATCCGATTTCATTCCCTTCTTTTTTAGATCCTTCACTTTTTCGTTAGTAAATTTATTCATAAATTCATTCATAAATGTCAAATGGATGTTAATTTTGAATCATTGGAACAATTTTTAAAATGTTTCTCATTATAATGTTAAAAAAACGAAAGACTCGAAAGACTCTGTAAGACGAAAATTTTGTTCATTCCTTTCCGTGAAAACCTCTATAAATCGAAATAAGATTTGCTTTAACTCGAATTATTTGCCACATATTTAGATGTATCTTTTTACTTCTGCAACTAGAGTTTAGAAGAGACAGATTTCTATATGTTACCTCTATATGTCATACTTTTGTCGTCGCTGCTTTTATAACTTGAAGTCGTAGCTATGTATGTATCATAATTTGTCAGAAGAATGAATGGGAAAAAAAAAACGTAGATGGATCGAAACCTTCATAACTCGAAAATTTGAGCTCTTCCCTTAAGATTCGAATTATCGAAGTTCGACTATATATAAAATAAATATCGGAGCGCGTACCGGTTTCTCAATTATTTCGCTCAATATTTAAGATAATTATTCTCAAAGTCATCTACCACTGAAACAGTTAATACATTTTATTAATACAACTCCACTTACAAGATAGCAAAAATTCTCGAAAATGACAACTTTGCTGGCAACTATTCGTTTAAGCTTACTCACAATCATTCGTTTCTTTGTATCGTAGGTCCAATGATGAGGCCGCAAATGGCGCCGCAGCAGCAACAAGCGTTGCATGCTGCCGGTGGCAATATGTACATGGGCGGTGGTGGTATGGCCGCGATCGGTAGCATGCATCAGATGCATTCGCGTCTCGGATATCCTAGGACTAATAATCAACGGCCGCCTAACGTCAGCGTCGGCCCGCCCGATGGCCTTGGGAATAGTATCGGGGGCCGTGGCGCCCAGCAGGAGTGGCGACACGTCCTCATGCAACAGCAACAGGGCTTTCAGGCACAGATGCGATCGCAATTCAACCAGCAAGGTCACCAAGGTAAGTGTCTCCCTTGAACGTCGTATCACGCTCATAATCCTGTGCACCGGAGGTAATTCGCGCGAGGAACCGCTGTTCCGCGATATCGAATTAGCTGAAGTCTTTTTACTTCGTTAACTCTGGTTACACGCAGCTAGAATCAAGTGGTCTTTGATTACCTTTGATTTCAAACATTAATTGCCTTCGGAAAAAGTGGAATATTAAGAATCGTGAAATTAATGTTATTTATATTTATGATTCAATGTTACGAGGCGATGGATAAGGCGGTGGAATGCGAAGTGGATTTAATGGGGTTTTAGAGTTTTCTTCTTGACAAAATTTATTAATAAAAATCTGGTTGTATTGCAGCCGAATTTTTAATTATCTTTTTACTCAAATAAAGAATTGTTTTGATAGAGCTCTCGATTTTTTAAAAATTCAAATTTTATTGTTTCCTACGTTCAGTTCTCGCAAAAATAGAATTTTATATAAAATCGCATTCTGCAGTTGACAGTATTCTACTTCTAATATAATATCCGAGAGAAAAGATCGACTCCATTGTCTTATGGTTGCAATAATTACATATCTAGCTACTTATTGCTTAAATATACTCCGAGTCGTTGCTTAACGATTAAATACTGTGTTTTATAACTAAAAAATTATCATGTAACTTTACGTAAGAATATATCACTAAAATAACTTAAGTTTGCCCCATTAATCCTTAATTTACGGTAGCATAAACTTGGTTTTACATCACGAGATAACTCACGCACAATCTTGATAGTGTTACTTTTATGATAATCTCGAGATCAATCATTGCATCGTGTTTCTCTGTAAGGAGAAACCAGTTATCACAGCTGAGTAAATCGCGTTAAATCGTTTCACTTATCTTCGTTTTCCAGGTGGATTCGGTATGGGTGGCACGGGCGGTATGCAGATGAACGCCGCGCAAATGCAGCATCAACAGTTGATTCGCTCACAGAGTGGAGGTATTGCTGGTTCCGGTATGGCCAACAGCACTCAGATGCAGCAACTACTGTCGCAGCAACACCAGCAGCAGACATTAGCCATGCAGCAGAGTAATAATCAGATGTCACTGCAAATGCAAATGTCGCAGTCCTCATCAGTCAACTCTGTCAGCAGTACCGGAACCGGTGAGTCTTAGCCGATCATCATTCCTTGATTCTGTCCGCCAGAGAATTACGATCATGAGAGATCGAGTTAAAGGAAAAATATTGATTTCATTTTAATTAATTCATTATCGATTCCCTGTCATGATAATTTTATGATTGATTTAACGAAAGGATAATTTATTCAACTGAATTTAATTAAGTAAGTTTGTCGTGGAAGACTGGAAACGTACGAAATGATAAATTGCTAAGTAATAATAAATGATAGTAATACGATGGTAGTGACCAAGAAGTTCATGAAGTTGATGATATTGTCTAATGATGTTTTTAAGACCTACAAAGTGTAAGTTTCCTTTAAATTTCCTATATCTTGTTGTAATCATTTAATGATAGGGGGTAATTTATTCAAATTAATTTAGTCAGATTAAATAAGCTTGTTATGGAAGACTGGATATTTAAATGATAAATTAACGAGTAGTAATAAATAATACCTAGTAGCAGTACAATGATACGGAATTGATTAACAAGCTCAATAAATGAATTATGTTGTTTAAGAATGTTTTGAAGTTCTTTTAAAATTATATTCCTATATTTCTAGTTGCTCTATACATATAATATATTACGAGAGTATTTTATTTATCGATGACATAAATAAGAATATACTTATAGTAATATATTATTATTTAAGTAGCAACACTTAACAAATTAAAGATTGTGCTTGATCCGAAACAATAAAGTGTAAAATTAAAAATAAAATAATGACTCGTACAGTAAATGTTTTCAATAATCATAATTATGCAGTAATGCATAACAACTTACGATTACATAATGTTGGTATTTAAAAACGGAACATATTCCTGAGAGTTAATCCCTGTACTGTGCAGTACAACCAAAGTATCTATAAACATTTAAAAATAAAAATTACATAGATCATCTTTCAACCTATATTACGATGACCATAATTATTAAAATTTATTATTATACGCGAAAGCTAACCAAAGTTACATCTTTTTGTATTTATAATAAATATTTCGCATGGAATTCAATATCAAAAGATTTCTTCTCATTTTATTATATTGTAAAAGGATTAACCGTGGCAGTTAATCCCCGTTGCAACATTTATCTGCCGTATACATAATCACAAGATTCATGCGTCATCAATCACGTTCGAATCAATTTCTTGCAGGTTCTCCCCTGCACCCGCATCAGCAATACGGCGCAGGAAGTCCAGGAGTGCGCAGCCTTCCTCAGCAACAACAGCAACACGCGCAACCGCCAGCGACAACCACAGACCCGTCGGTAGCCGCGGCGGACTTTAGCCTCGAATTTCTGGAGAACCTTCCGACCGGAGACACGTCGAACTTCAGCGCTCAGGAGCTGCTGAATTCCCTCGACTCCACGGCGGGCTTCAACCTCGATATTCTGTAAGACCACGCCTATCGCGGTCTATTCGGAAAATCGGATTTCAATTCACTCACAGGCCGGTTTAAAACATGAATACAAGAGAAAAGAAACAATGACGCAGACACGCATTCAGATCGATCACCCTATAAAACATACGCAACGTCCATAAGATTCATTTGGTATCGCGCAGCATCGTCGCGTGCTGTGCCGATGATTAAACACAGTTCCTCGAGATCGATGAATAACGTGGGGCGACGTAATCGTCGCATCAAAAGAGAAGTTAGTTGGTAAAAGTACAAGTAGGTTTGTTAGGTTACCGTGCTGGATTGAACGTGGTGGAATCGAGTCGTTCATTAGCTCGGAAGGAAAAGAAGGGAAGACAATTACAGGAGGTGAGCGGGGCTGTGAACGGCAAATTAGTCGAAAGTAAACGGAACACGAGTGAAAGGGGCGAAGAGAAAGAGATTATTGATTTCCGTGTTAAGACGGCGACTCGTTGAGCCACAACGATCACGGTTCTTCATGTAACGTTCTCCATGATCCGGCATGTTCATCGATTGATCTAACTTCAAACACGGGGTGTTTGATCCGGTCGAACCGGACGAAATTGGCGGCTGGTGTTACGTAACACCGTGTATATGATAGTATATAGGTATAGTAAAAGTTTCTTCGGACTCCGTTCAACGCGTTCGGCTTTGGTAAATAGGAGGGAGCACGAACTTAAAAGATTCGTCAGAGGTCATCCGGTTCGACGCGTCGCGTGCATGGAAACCGGTCGTAGTGCATTTTCGGCAGCTACCTTCGGCTGACAACTATTCTTCTAGGCAATCACGTTTTAGTAAAATTTAATTTCTCAAATCGGTATAACGGTCGATGAAGCAAGAGAGATAAAAGAAAGAGAAAGAGAGAAAGAGAGAATGAGAGAGAGAAAGAAAGAAAAATAAAATCAGCGGACGGTCGACACAGCGTAGGAAATCAAGAGGTACGCGTAAAATTCGTCCTTGTCGTTCATTACGAACGTTTTATATTATATACACAAATAGTAACACTTAATCGCCGTGCAACATTCTTTTTCCGCTCTCCTAGTTCTCGAATTTTAAGGGCGGTGAAAGGGAAGATCGATCGATCTCTCTTTCTCGAGTACACGTGTCAACGGTACTTCACCGGTGACTTCGACGCGCACTCTGTAAATCGACCAACTATACACGATAATTCTTTCTCTTGATTTATCACGCGACGATCCGCGATCGAAAATTCATATCCGACAAAAGTAATCATTTCAAATCGAATAGTCGTAAATCATCAATATCGAAGGGATAATGATATCATCATTGCCCCGATGAAGTTACACTATTTCTTCGATCGATGATGGTATTGCATTTCGTACGGATCGGTGTGCTCGACCATCGCTGAGTTTCGGTTTATGGCTAATTACGTTATTACGATAATGATAATGGCTAGAACTAAATAGTAGTGTATTTAATGATGACGCGAACGCGAGCGTATTCTACAATTAACAGAAAGTCAATTATGAGATATATTATTCGATTCCCGATGAATTTCGTCGTAGCCTGCGACGATGGGCCGGCATTTCGACCCAATCGATCGGTCCACGTCTCCGTAGGGTCGCGTCGTGTTTGATGATGAGGAGAGAAAGAGACGGAGCGAACAAGAGCGAGAACGATAGATTGTGAGAGTGAAGAAACCCTTCCTAAGAACGCGGTGTTAGTGTTGCTACGGAATAAATTAAAATCTTGACTGTATATAGGAATACACGACAACACAGACACAAATATACGCATACACATATACAGACACATACTCAGAGACACAGATGAGTTAGAAAAGGAAAATTCAGGACGATAAGTTCTCGCAAAGTTTAGCCGATTAAAATTAAGAGCCCTATGATATAGATAAATATTATATATATATATATATATATATATATATATATATATATATATACATATAAATAAATATAATGATAATAGTAATCGATGATAATGACGTGCGAATTAAGAGCGTATGTGGGGGAGAGAAAGAGAGAGAGGAAGATAGTAGAAAGATATGATGAAAAGTTTGAGGTAAATAGAGTGACATGGTGAAAGAATCGAAGGGAGAGAATGAGATAATGTGTGAACAGAGTATGTGTTTTGCTTGGCGATAAAGCACATTTCTTCGATCCGAGCGTATTTATTGAGTTTTAGTTCCGCAGAATGTGCTGTGTCGCCGAATTCGACAGGTTGCACACGAAATAATCACGGTCAGCTGCGGACTTCGTTCTTGGTACGATGAACCGTGTGCTTTTCTCGCGCAACTTCCGGTTCTTTTCGGATCACATCTATTTAAATATGAAGGATAATCGTAATATAAAAATATGACTACTTGTTGTTTAATCCAAAGTCACTTTCAGTCAGAATTCGCACAAAATCGCGACTCGTTTAAAGATGAAACAATTATGAAACTATCAGCTACAGTTCATCGTCACCAGGTGGCGGATCCGCGACTAATCTTCCAAATAGTGATACATTCCATAGATAAAGAAAATGGAGTAGGAATCCACGGTTCGTCTAATCAAAACTATCGTTTCTAAAAGAGAAAAATGGGAGGTCGGAATATAGAATAGGGGAAAAAGTTAACGAGAAAAGATTGAGATAAGGTAGACACGCGAGAGTTCAAGAACACCGAGTGAATATAGGTGACACCCGGTAGAAAAAAGAAACGGAGCTAAATAAGTAAGAAAAGTAAAAATAAAGTAAAATAATCCTCAACCGTTCGCCGAAAAGTGTGCACGAATACTTTCTGATCACAGAGTTTCGCTCGTCACTCGATTATATTTAAAGGACGCTCGAAAGCAAGATCATGCCTTCCGTTTCGAGCGCCCCGTGTCGCGTGAAAATTAGCAAAAGGAAAAGTAAAAGAGTACGAGTCGTTTTTTAATCGTAAAATAGGGAAGCATAAAATAGAGAAAAAAAAATAAATTCCCTTAAATCGGGCAGAGCAACGTTATTATTGTCTTGTAAAATATTGGGGCCACGAAACACATAATCTAAAAACGAGAAAACAACAAAAGAAAAACCAAAAAAAAATAATAATAATGAAAGAATAATAATTAAATGAAGAAGAACGAAGGAGACAGGTGCTCTGATTGTGTCACGTCGATTAAAAACGTATGATGTAAATCGAGAGAATCAAGCATGATGATGAGAGTAACAATGTCGCCACACTGGTTGTGTTCTGTCCTCTTTGCTTTATTTCCATGGTTAAGAGAAGAATAATATACGTATGTTTTTTCGTGAACGAAAGTGAGCGAGATTGTGAGATTGAGACCGAAACACGAGAAACACGCAGAGTGGAAAGGAACGATTTGTAGGAAGAGAAAGAGGGAGAGAAAGAAAGGGCGAGAGGATGAGAGAGTATGTGTGAGAGAAAGAAAGAGAGAGAGAAAGAAAGCATTAGGGACCAACCAAAAAAAAGAGAGCAAAGTAGCGTATGCTAGTGTCGATTGTCACGGTGGATCGTTCTTACTTTTTATACATACGTCAAAACGAAAGAGAAAACACTGGAGAAAGTGAGACAGCAGTGCCTCGAGTCATTTCGCGATCGATCGCCAAACTGATAACCTAGCTTCTATACTCTCGTATTTGCAAAAATTTTCATTAAACGGTGAACGTGATTTGGATCCTCGCGAGCACGTCACTCCATCTGTCTTTGAAAAAAAAGAGAAAAAAATACAAATAAAAAAATCGCTGTAAAAATTAGTGAAATTCGAGCTGTTTTGCACTTGTAGACAGTCAATTTTGATTGGGCGATATTCAGCCGAAGAGGACATGAAAGAAAGGGCTCTCGGGTGTGTGTCAGTTCATCAAGGAGTCTTGTGCCGGACAAATACACCTAATTATTTATAATATTTATAACTTTATATGATACACGGGCATTTCGCATAGAATAAAGTTCATGTTGAATCTCGAACTGTTATTAATAAAAAGCGTTGAGTTCCTATTAATCGTTTCTTTACTTCGCTTTTGGATTTATCGTCTCATCTCACGACGAGTCGGAAGTTTCCAAATCGATTTTCCATTTTCCACACGATAAACGAAAAAAAGCAGACCAAAGATTAGAAAAAGAGAAATTGACCGTATGCGACTCGATGAAATTTCGTTCCCATCCGCGTGAACGATAAACAACGCATGCAGGACGCGCCATAAACGTCGAATCGGCCGCACGTCGCTGTTTGCCGGCTCTCGTAACTTCGCTAATTATCGACCCGCGTTAAATCCGCGACAAATCGGACCGATTAATGCGTTTCAATGTCGGTTATTTACACACCAAAAATAATTGAACCACAGTTCCTACACAAAACAACAGCCAGAAAGAGACGGAGATAGAAATACAGAATATAGTACCAGCGAGCCTCATTAATCTGTTCGCGATCGTAACCGCACCTTCCATTCACTGTATGCGGACTACCAAACTCTCTCTCTCGTTACACGCGACTCTTCTTTTCCCAAAGTAAATATTTTGGGTGTCTTTTTGCATTTGCAGCATCCTTCGTTCCATGTAGCTGGACCTTTTTTGAGGTGCATATTTTTTTATCGAAGAGAACGCTTACGGCAATCGTTAAAAAATTTACAGTAGCGCCCATCGATCGACGCGGCGAAAGAGAGAAAGAGAGACGGAAGTGGAAAAAGACAGTGCAACCGATTCCGTTGCTTGTGGACGCGAATATTCGCGCTCCTCGCACGATAAATTCTAACGACACTTTGCTTATTATCGATTCCTTCAAGGCAGTTGTTGCTAAGCGGATTCCCCGCGCTTCATGCAAATCCCCATTCCCTGTCGAATGCTTTTTTTATTAGCCTAAACACGATCATTAACCTGGACGTTGGGTATCGCGAAAAGGATTTCCTCATTGTTTTCTTGAAGAGTTAACCCGTTAACGCGAGAACCCATTGTTTCCACGAAGACGGCGTCTCCATCTGCGCCGCGACGGTCCAACACTAGGTCGAACGGTAGCGGCCTAACGCGTACGGTCGCGACGAAGTTCGCGCGTTAAGGGGAGGAGGATCAATATCACGGTTAGGGAGAGACCAGACTGAAAATAGGAGCGAGAGTAGGAGCAGCGATGAGGGATAAGGATTACAAGAGGAGAGAGAGAGAAAAAGGGACGTTCAGGGGAAAGCCAGCCCGAAAATGTCAATTCGTCGTCGACCCTGGCTTCTCGTGAAATTACGATCGTGACACGGGGGTAGTTCGTGGCCGATTTAAACAGACTGTAGCTTTACGGCAGAATTTTGAAAGGATGTAGGATAGGAGATGGAGGAGATAAAGGAGATAGACACAGATATCTATTTAATGAGAATTATAATTTGTTTCTGAATCGTGTTACATTGATCGATCTGAGGTTACCGTGAAATTAAAATCATGTGGATTTTCTTATATCGGGTGACTTGTGGGTGATGTAATTGTATTTTAATTTATTGTGTTACTAGAACGTTCTGTTAACTTGAAATTGTGATTTTTAAGTTTGATCTTCGTGTAACTGGGTTAATTTTTTCTTTTACGTTTATAAAAAGATTAAATGAACTTAAAGATTGTTTCAAATTGTGTACTTTGACTGATTTAAGTTTTCTACAATCGATATTAAGCTCGAAGGCAAATTTCAGAAATGTACTTATTGTTTTAATATTTTGGATTAGATCAAGTTTCATTGATTTATTATGGATTCCACTGAGAATGTCATTTCGGCGATCTAACTTTTTACGTAATTACGGTCGTGTTAAAGGTATTTGGTACTCATGGCCAATTTATTCAAACTTTTACAATTTACTACGTCAAATTTCAAATAAATGACAGTCTTCATCTTAAATATTTAAGGTTCTCGTTCCTTTATCGATTTAGCCATCATTCAGTAAGAATCTACCTTAAGTTCACAAAGATGCGTATACTAGGTAGCCAAAATTATTTGGTTGCGATTCGAAAGTTCCTTTTTCGTATACAAAACTTCAGTGGGCCAATCATTCTGTGTTAAAACGTCTATATGACCATTTTTTCGAGAATTCCTTAATTAGATATTATATATAGGTATTGAATAATTCAAGAGGATAAAGTTGCTGGGAAAATATTCTAATCCAGCCTTAATTTCTATTTTCCACTATTGGAGCATGATTGTTTGAATAGAAATGAAAAATGAGCACGACTGAAAATATTTGTCAGGTTTCGTAGGCTTGTACATTTCATTGATAAAGTTAATTGATAAGTGTAATGACGATCCACTGGCCGACATCGACAGAGCACGCAACAACGCTCCGTAATTATACAACAATTACAACACCGAATGGCTCATTAAAATCCGTTGTGAAACTATCAATTAGTTGACCTTTGCGATGAAATAAAACAAAGACACGGGACTATTCTACAGTAGAACTAACTCCAATATTCAAAGTTACATTTTCTGTAATAGCTATCAATCTCAAGCAGAGTCAAGTACGAACCAGCAAAACAAATTTCTGGAAATATCCCGGCGAATTATCTGTCGAAAGACAAGGAGATACAGGATTTTTATTTGCAACAGTAAATATTTTGACCAAACAGAAACGTGTTTGTTAATTCGCGACAGTTTTTTTTCTGTAAAACGTGTCTGAAACGTTGATCTTCGTTGTAAAGGTCAGCGGGATCGATGGAGATCTCTTCTAAGTTCTTATCCGATAAAAAAATTTCACTCTCCTGCGTGAAACCAAAAATAAAGAAGTGAGAAAAATTGGACGGGATATATTTCAAGGTTATATAAAACCAAACTCGTGGTTCTTGTATCCAATTTATTTTATACTCGCTTACCTTGTGTGTAGAGCGTCGACTAGATGATTTTCTACTGATCCTCTCTTTACAAGAATACGAAAAATAGTCGTCGAGGCCGCCGCGAACACCGTATCGAAGCCTCTTTGAAACATCTCATTTAACGTCAACAGGGGAATCTTATGTTTTCCAAGGCCGGTCTCTTCTTTCGTGTAAAACCGTATGTTTTATAAAATTGTATCTAAATTTGCATTTCAATCAACGATATTTCATCGATCTTCTGTATTTCTATTTCTTATGTTAGAAACCGCATTCGAATTTGAAAATGGCCTACTTAATCATTAAAATCTGTCCTTGCTCTTTTCGTGGCCATTCAACTATGACGAATTTTTAGTTCGAAGAGACCGTTTCTTAAAAAGGCGCTTTAGACCCTATAGATGAAAGAATCGAGAAAAAGAATAAATTAATGTAATTAATTAATGATACATATGTATGTATATATATTTTCCTCAATGATTTCTCTGCCGGCGACCACGAGACATTATATCTATTGAAGCGATTGTACAACTGTATAATTTAGAGCAACACTTGTGGGATCAGTATTTATAACACGCAAGAGGTTTCGATAAATGATAAATAATGGTCGACCAACGCGACAGCCGCGACGACTCAGAATCACGGCGACAAAAGCATACTCGATGCATCGGTTTCTTTTTTCCTTCGTCGTATTGTAAATAGCGTGTAGTAAGTCAGAGGGCGATTGGAAGGAGGTAGATAGAGACAAAGAGAAAGCGAGCGAAGCACGTGACTGTAATTTTTGCGGCTAACGGATAATCGGCGAACACCGCCGCGCCACAGAGTCTTGGCGTTTTCTTCTTCGACCGAATTGCGCGCGAGAGGGGATCGAGAATGCAAAACGAAAGCCGTTTCTCTCCCTTCTCGGCGAGAAATCGCTTCGAACAGGTCATAGGATACGGTCCGTGACGGTATGTAACGGGCGTGCACAGTGACAATCTTGAAATCTAAAAAAAAATGAGATAATTAAAGATTCAGTCCATTCAAAATTGGTAACATTGTTGAGGTTTCCATCTTACGATTGAATCGGCGCACGAATAGGAAAGCAAGAAACGATTGACGCGTCGATTTGGATTAAGATTGATCTTTAATTACGAGGGCGGATTAAGAAAATTAATATGATAGGGAAGAGAAGAAACGAGAAGAAACGTACGCGAACGGGATGACCGGTGCTGACGCCTTCGCCGTAGATCCACCGACGCAGAATTAATACTTTCTTCACGCTATTGTTCTCAACGAGATTGTGATATATATATTGTTAATGCTGTAACGATAATTAGGGCGCGCGCATATCGAGTGCGCGTTATTCGTCGCGCGGATGTTTAGAGGAGAAAAGAAGGCGCAGCAGACGGTCATCCCGGGGACTCGGATAAAACGAATTCTTTGCGAATCCGCCGATATATGATTTTCGATGATCCGTGCCGCGAAACTTACGCCTCGCCGTTTCTTTCCGTTCGCGAACACGTGAAGGCAGATCGGGTCACCGAGAGAGACAAGACGAGGCAGCAATAAAATAATAGTGAAACAAAGGGAAATCTGAGAGAAAGAGCGCGGAAGAGTAAGAGATAATGAGAGAGATAGAGATAGAGATAGAGTGAGTGACACGGATTGATTAGATAGAGACGCGAGGGAAATAATGCCTGTAAATAAACGAACAAAACCGAGAGAAAAAAATGGAAGAAAGAAAGAAAGAAAACAGTGTTGCGTTATAATTATTTATGTTGCTGATCGAAGCGGATTCGATAGTGGATTATTGTAATAATTCGTAATTTAACATGGAGAATGGAGGAAGAGAGATGAGAAATCATATACACAGATTATGTACATAAGCTAATGGGTAATATCTCCCTTGGTAAAGGATAGTTTACGGATAGTTATTTTTATTACTATTATTATTATTATTATTTTAAGTAACTATTATTATATTATTATTATATTATATTATTATTATTGTCATATTATTATTACTTATTACTATTGTCATTATTAATATTATAATTATCATTGTTATCCTTCGGCCAATGATCTCAAAAGAAAGATAGTAATTGCGTTCGGATGAGAGTGTTGCTAAATCTGAGCCGATTTCAATTTTCGTCAAAGGCCACAAACGGGAAAAGGCTTACCGTTTTCGTTGACACATTCAAAAAAACGTATTCTACATCTTCATCGTCTTTTTCTTCTTCTACTTTCACTATTTTTTTTTCGTTCGTTCGTTCGTTCCTTCCTTTTATTTTTATTTCTGGCCTATGTACTCTCTAAACATGTTTATGACGGACTCGAAGTGAGTTCTTCGTCTACGATTGCGCTTCGTTTCCGGTTATCGTAAGTTTCGTTACGCTCCTCATGCGCGCGTATTCTAAGATAGCGGCGAATGCGCGGTTTTTAAATTTCTTTTTTGGTTTCGATTTATCTCGTATCACTCAGACTTCTTCTGACTTCAAAAACGCGTTTCGTGAACGCGTTATCAGAAAATGAACGTTCCTTTTTTTCTGTATCGGGCCACGCATTCTTTCATTGCATAAGAAAGAACACAAACAGGATAGATAGCCGTTCGTATCGCTATAAGTCCCGGTTTATATAAAGTATCGATTTAAAAATCGGACAATTATTTTGTAAGTGTTTATCAGGAAGATGAGAAACGTACCCATTTAAAAATTAGGGACTCGAATTTTTATTCCGTTTTCCCGTCGATACGAGCGAACAGGAGCTCCAAATAAAACACGAATAATCGTTTCATTTCGTCCTAAATTCATTAAGGAATCCCTTTGGGGAGGACACTAAAAAACAAAAACGAAGAAAAAGAAAGCAAATGGCGTTTCAATATGATGTAATTCAAAAGTGACCTATTAAATGAATGAATTCAGTTAGAACTGATAGCGGTGCAACGCTGATCAAATTATTCATAAACATGTTTTATCAAACGAGAGTCAAGACATTTTGTCATGTCTTTGTATATTTTTATGCAATGTTGTAGAATGATATTGTTTCAAATATATTATACAGATAATAATAATAAACAAATTTATATGCCATAACCTATGTCTTACTTATTTTAAATTTACCATTTTATCGTTAAATTTACCTGTTGTTTTAAATTTATTATTCACTTTCCTAACAACCAAACAATTTACCGTCTTGGCACATTACCGACAAATGGTTAAGTCATGATCACGCATGAGCCACAGACGAGGTACAGCATAGACCTATCATCCAATGCTGTTTTCTGTCACATGGTTTGGGGGTCTCGAGACTACTTTGTGTCAAGGCTCCCTTACCATTTTCGTGTCACGTGTGATGTTACCGATTCAACATCTGAAAAGACCACAGCTCTGTAGAAACGGTAAAACGGGCAATGAGCAATTGTCTTTTAAATGTATAGAGTGGCAATTTAGTGTGGGAAGCAGTTAATAAGATATATGTATTGCTTTGCGTCTACTTTTTACATGCAAATATTTTTAATTTCCAGCATGAGTATCTTCAGTATTTTATTACCACGTTATTGCTCTTTGGTATATATATCATTTGCATAAGAATAGATTTTAACTTTTCCCCCTTTCAACGAACGCGTTGCATGAAACCTTATGAACATTAAATATACTCGGGAATGGCAAAGTCCTTCTTTCACGCTTTCACGTAGCCCATCCCGATAACATTATTACTTGCACTGCTTGAATGTTTTAAACATTAACAAATTGCTTCTAAAAGTAATAGTGGAATTAATTATAAGTCGAATGAAGGCACGCACAAAGGTGCACAAAATGTGCCAAAAAAGAAAGATAATATTAATATTTAAGTGTGACGTCGCGTGAAAATATTTTTTCTTTTATATCTTATATTTACTATATTTTACAAGTTTGTATGCAGCACACAAAAGAGATCATTATAAAACGGAGAGAAGAATTCACAAAATACAAAAGCTAAATATTATTATTATTTATTGATTTTAAATAAATATATTGCAAATACACTAGCATTGATGTATTTATTACGTACACCAGCTACCATTATATTGCAACTAGAACCTTATTTCACTTGGAAATTCTAAGCGGTACTGTCTAAGATATAAGCAGAAGCAAGCAAGCGAAATAGGGTATGCTAAACCAAACATTAGTTGGTGATTACTCAACCAAAAAATGAAGGTATCTACTAGGCAGTTAGGAGATGTCGATAGAAATAGATGTTTTACAACTAAGCAAAGCATAGAACTCACGCGCGCCCCGATTGTTCGGTTTTCTTCGCAAGTACCCTAACTACGAAATAGGCAGAAACAGGTGAGAGAGAGGGAAAGCTAAGCCAGAGTCATTAGTTGGCGATTGCTCAACCAAAAACTAATGGTGCCTACAAGAGAAACAGAAGGCGGGAAAAGCATTACAATTAGCAAAAGCGTGGAATCTCACGCGCGCCCCGATTGCTCGGTTTAACGTCGCAAGTTCTAGTTGAAAATACCTATTTCACCGGTAGAATAGCGATTTCTATCATCATTGCCTGTTCTTAGTCAATGATGAAAGGTATATTTTGTTGATCGTCTGTAGTACAGAATGTTCAGAAGTCCCATGAGATAATATTGCACGATCACTTTATTAGCTAAATTTATTGAATTTTAATCATCAATACAAGCTGTCTATTCATTTTTACATATCCGACAAGACCGAAGTTAATGTAAAGTATAATCGAGAATTTAGAAAAGATTTACGAAAAGAAATTGCGCGGAATAAATTTTGAATTTCCAACCAGTTTCGCGACTTGGAGTTGACGTGTCTCCCCACTCTCGGAGCTTGGCTGGCGCATGAGCCGAGTGGAGCTGAGAGAAGCCGCCGTCATCAGTCGAGTTTGGATCGCTGTAAGGGCGAGACGGGTTAGAGATTCGGCACGTGGAACGTAATTTTCGCCTATTCACGCATTTTACCGCGATTTTAAGCGTCCTTCTTGTATATACTTTGACGACTACTTCTTCCTTGACGCGTATTTTAATTAACATGCGTTCTTTTCCTCTTGCTAATTGAATCTTGAATAGAATTTCCCATTTCTCGTTTGCTTGCTTTCGTGTAACACGAAGTTAATTAATAGTTGCGGGGACACCAGTTGCTTCTCTAATACATTTGTTTTAAATTACGATTTCTATTTTCTGTATTCCATATACCTACCCCTAATCGAGAAACGGTCTGTTTGCTGCAGATTTGGTAATAGTATGTGGTTCTAACGTTGGTAGACGTAATAATACGTCGTTGATAACATTGTTAATGGGTAACTTTCCACATTTAATTCGTCTTTCAAAATTTTTCATTTACTTGGACTTCGTTTGCAACTACCGAGTCAAATTGGAAGGGATAGAATCGTTTCTTTGGTTTACTTCTAAAATAAAATTCTCGACAAACCGGTACGTTGTAGTAGAGTCATCAAATCGTGCTAAAACTTATTAAATCGAACGATCCTTGTTTGTATAGATCGAAATTGGGAGGGATATAATTATTGTTTCTTTGGTTTACTTTTAAAGTTGAATTCTCGAGAAATCGGAAATTTGCAGTAGAGTAATCGGATCGCGCTACGACGTGTTAAATTAAATGAAAAATCGAAGCCTTTATATTTTGCTGTATTTCGGTCGCATCTTACAATTAGTTCATAGCTTAACTGATAAACTTGACCAGAAAATCTTTGTCTGGCACCACGTGCTGACCGAACTTGTAAACAAAAAACGTGCCGCGAGCTCGTGCGACTCTGGTATGTTTATGTTTCGAACTTGTTCGCGCGCAGCTGGCTTCCGAGAATTCGTGACTCGCGACCGGCAAAGCTTGAGAAGTTCCGAGAGTAGATGAACCTCGAGCTTAGATTTAAGTTTGATCGAGGGGCATGGCACCCGAAGAGAAGACGAGGTCCGACAAACTGTCACGAAGAGGGTAGCAACGAATGGCTGTTCATTTTTTCGGTTTACGAAAGAATGAATAGTCATTACTTTCGTTACTTTGTCACTGTACTCGTTATTAGATTTGCATGTCGTAGTATTTTCAGCTTGCACATCTGGGCACCGCGTGCTTTTCTAATTAGCGTTGCGAGAACGTACGCACGGGTTGACGTAGCGTTGCGGATCAATGAAATCGTGAGATGATTTTAGAGTTGCGAATCAAAAATTCACAGGTTTGCATTAGCGTTGCGAAGAAAAGAGATTATCGCGAGTTTGATCTTAGATTTGCGAATGGTGAATCACGAGTTTGCATTAGCGTTGCGAAGATATGATTATCGCGATTGATTTAGCTTTGCCGCGTATGAAATATTGCGCGTATTATTAGCATTCCTTAATATCGCGTTCCACAGTTTGGTTGAGATTAGCATAGTAGTATATCTGATAGCGTTGCGATAATATCGGTCGCGTGTTCTAAGCATCGGTTAATCGATTAATCGGAACAGCTTCCGTTACACGATAGTAATAGCTTCCATCGAATGAATTAAAAAGTTAGGGTTGCGACACATTTGCATCGCGCGTGTTTAGCTTTACAGTTAGCGTTGCGTTACTAACCTGATCGCGTTTGGCACGTAGCGTTACGTATATGAGAAAAAAGCCCACGATGTTCCACTGAGATAGTGGAACTCAGTCATCAATGGACCAATGGACGACTGAAAGACAGCTGTGCATAGTGCACTCTGCACTTTCGCTATTAGCGTTGCGCTTTGAAAAACAATAGGTGCATAGATTAGTATTTATTAGCGTTGCGTTACAGGGTCAACGAAGCGTCCAGATGTGGACGCTTACGCGACGTTGCCTTTTTCTTTCCTCTTTGATTAAAGTTAAATCGAGTAAAGTAGCTTTTGCAATAGAATGAAGCACCTTTCGCGATTTGTTTGTTGAATTTGCTATTCGATAAGTAGAACGAGTAAAGTAGCGTTGCGAAGGAGAAGAATGTTTCACTCGCGGGTTGATCGGTTGTACGAGTGGACAATTACGATTTTTGGGTGGCCCTTCTGGCCACTCGATTCATTTTCATTATCATTTAGCTTTTTCATTTTCTTGTAGCTAAGCTAATCTAGTAGATTCTGTTATTTCTGTACCACTTGTATCTGGTTTATCGTTTTGTTATATGAAATGCATCGAGCATTTGTTATAGAAAAATACCGCTACAAAACATATTTCCTTACTATCGAAGAATATATTACATTTACGGTATAAAGTTACCCTAATTTTTGCATGCATCTCATGCATATTAAATGGTACAAACCCGTGACGAAGTAACAAATTGAATGATACGTGAAAACGCGTTTAAAGTAGTTCACATCTTTAAGAGAGAATTCGGGTAACGATTCGCGAAGCAAACGTATGGCGATCCAGAATTCGGAATACGAGTAACAATTAAAGTATAATTCGGAGTCATGCAAGTCGATTAGAGTTGCGTATAGTTTATTTAAAGTTTCAATTAAAATACGGTGAGCATTTTTCGAGTCCATAGGCTATGCTACGATATTTCTCTATCGAAATTACTTTCATTTAAAGTTAGCGATAGTATTTTTTCCTTGTCTAGTAGTAGAGTTCCGTGTCACAACGCGTTGGAATTGGCTTGCGAAAATTAAACGATCGAACGGCGAACGTTTCGCAAAGGTTCGTCAAAAGCATAATGTAAAATGTTTGTTAAAAATTTGATTAAAAGAAGGGTGGATGATGGGATCGTGGCTAGAGTGGGTCCCTATTTCGCAGCAACCTTTACGATCTGTGGGACCCGGGTACGCGTTATTATTTACCGTATAATTACTAATCGTTTTATATTGTAATATAATGCACGTATTAATTATATTGCAAATAGTAACGAGCGAATGGCTGCGCTTAGAGATACAAATCTTTGCGTATCGTTCATTTTAGAGCGAAAGTTTAATTATTTAGAGTTTAGAGGATGGCGAAAATAATAGCGCGAGAAGATGTATTACATGAATTAATACGCGTAACATGTAACAATGTGATACGATTATTAATAGTATTGCAAATGCTGTGCATAGAAATGTCACGTTTCGCGTATACATATGTAGTTTTAGACAGAGAGTTTAATAATTTAGAAGTATGCTGAAGTATGAGGGATAGAAGGCGCGTCGCGTGAATTAATAGTCAATATGACGATATAATACGGTTATTAATTTTATTACAAATAATGCGTATAGGGAAAACGATTTTTGCGTGCGATTAGTCTTAGGGTGAGAGTTTAGTACTTTACAAACTTACGATAGAATAGTAATTTCGGAAACAGAGAAACAGTAAGAGATAGATGATGTGTCGGGTTACATATCCGACAATAATTTCGAAGAACGGATTAGGTATAGAAGTTAGTAGTAGGGTTACGATTAGAATAAATGAAAGGATAACGTAGTTTTTCTAAAATATTTCTTCCAATGAACGGAAATAATTTTCTCATTGTCGAGTACAATCGTATTTATACTAGTCTTCCCAGCCTTTCTCAAATTCAAATTGCGCGCGCACGAAACTTTCCAACAGTTTTTCCATTCCTCCCATTTCTTACGCGGGAAACGACTAGCTAACGGTTGCCGTGTGACGCGTTAAGACGCCATTCCCGTTACAGTTAGAAAAATGCTTAAATATCGGTTCGTAATCGTTTGTTTCCGTCGAATGCGGGCTAAACTGAAAGCGCGGAGTGCAGTGGATAATAATCAGTCGGTTTTAATCGGATTCATGCATCGGTACGTAAAATATGAGCAAATTCGTGTGACGTGTCAAGTCTCCGATCTCGATAGAATTAGGAAAATGCTTAGATATCGCTTCCTAATCGCTTGTGTGCAACGAGGCCGGCCAAAAAGTGAAAGTGCGTGGTACACCGGATAATAATCAATTGGTTTTATGCAGATATCTGCGTCCGTTCGTAAAATGTAAAGGATTTCGTGTTACGCGTCAAAATTCCGATCTGGGTAGGATTAGAAAAACCCTTAGATTTCGGCTTCTAATCACTTGCATGCAACGAGGCTGGCAAAAAAAGTGAAAGTGCGTGGTACACCGGATAATAATCAATTGGTTTTATGCAGATATCTGTATCCGTTCGTAAAATGTAAAGGATTTCGTGTTACGCGTCAAAATTCCGATCTGGGTAGGATTAGAAAAAACCTTAGATTTCGGCTTCTAATCGCTTGCGTGCAACGAGGCTGGCAAAAAGTGAAAGTGCGTGGTACAGCGGATAATAATCAATTGGTTTTATGCAGATATCTGCATCCGTTCGTAAAATGTAAAGGATTTCGTGTTACGCGTCAAAATTCCGATCTGGGTAGGATTAGAAAAAACCTTAGATTTCGGCTTCTAATCGCTTGCGTGCAACGAGGCTGGCAAAAAGTGAAAGTGCGTGGTACAGCGGATAATAATCAATTGGTTTTATGCAGATATCTGCATCCGTTCGTAAAATGTAAAGGATTTCGTGTGACGCGGCAAGATTTCGATCTGGGTAGGATTAGAAAAAACCTTAGATTTCGGCTTCTAATCGCTTGCGTGCAACGAGGCTGGCAAAAAGTGAAAGTGCGTGGTACATCGGATAATAATCAATTGGTTTTATGCAGATATCTGCATCCGTTCGTAAAATGTAAAGGATTTCGTGTAACGCGGCAAGATTTCGATCTGGGTAGGATTAGAAAAAACCTTAGATTTCGGCTTCTAATCGTTTGCGTGCAACGAGGCTGGCAAAAAGTGAAAGTGCGTGGTACAGCGGATAATAATCAATTGGTTTTATGCAGATATCTGCATCCGTTCGTAAAATGTAAAGGATTTCGTGTGACGCGGCAAGATTTCGATCTGGGTAGGATTAGAAAAAACCTTAGATTTCGGCTTCTAATCACTTGCGTGCAACCAGGCTGGCAAAAAATGAAAGTACGTGGTACAGCGGATAATAATCAATTGGTTTTATGCAGATATCTGCATCCGTTCGTAAAATGTAAAGGATTTCGTGTTACGCGTCAAAATTCCGATCTGGGTAGGATTAGAAAAAACCTTAGATTTCGGCTTCTAATCGCTTGCGTGCAACGAGGCTGGCAAAAAGTGAAAGTGCGTGGTACAGCGGATAATAATCAATTGGTTTTATGCAGATATCTGCATCCGTTCGTAAAATGTAAAGGATTTCGTGTAACGCGGCAAGATTTCGATCTGGGTAGGATTAGAAAAAACCTTAGATTTCGGCTTCTAATCACTTGCGTGCAACCAGGCTGGCAAAAAATGAAAGTACGTGGTACAGCGGATAATAATCAATTGGTTTTATGCAGATATCTGCATCCGTTCGTAAAATGTAAAGGATTTCGTGTGACGCGGCAAGATTTCGATCTGGGTAGGATTAGAAAAAACCTTAGATTTCGGCTTCTAATCGTTTGCGTGCAACGAGGCTGGCAAAAAGTGAAAGTGCGTGGTACAGCGGATAATAATCAATTGGTTTTATGCAGATATCTGCATCCGTTCGTAAAATGTAAAGGATTTCGTGTGACGCGGCAAGATTTCGATCTGGGTAGGATTAGAAAAAACCTTAGATTTCGGCTTCTAATCGCTTGCGTGCAACGAGGCTGGCAAAAAGTGAAAGTGCGTGGTACATCGGATAATAATCAATTGGTTTTATGCAGATATCTGCATCCGTTCGTAAAATGTAAAGGATTTCGTGTTACGCGTCAAAATTCCGATCTGGGTAGGATTAGAAAAAACCTTAGATTTCGGCTTCTAATCGCTTGCGTGCAACGAGGCTGGCAAAAAGTGAAAGTGCGTGGTACAGCGGATAATAATCAATTGGTTTTATGCAGATATCTGCATCCGTTCGTAAAATGTAAAGGATTTCGTGTAACGCGGCAAGATTTCGATCTGGGTAGGATTAGAAAAAACCTTAGATTTCGGCTTCTAATCACTTGCGTGCAACCAGGCTGGCAAAAAATGAAAGTACGTGGTACAGCGGATAATAATCAATTGGTTTTATGCAGATATCTGCATCCGTTCGTAAAATGTAAAGGATTTCGTGTGACGCGGCAAGATTTCGATTTCGATAGGATTAGGAAATGGCTTAGATATCGGTTCCTAATCGTTCGTTTACGTCGAAAACGGTCTAAAATGAATTTAGTCGAGTGCAGTGGATAATAATCAATTGGTTTTAGTCGGATACGTGCATTGGTTCGCAAATTATAAAGAAATTCGTAAAACGCGTCAAGTCGCCGATCTCGATAGGATTAGAAAAGTATTTAGATCTCGACTTCTAGTCGTTTCGCTTTGATGAAACTTTGTGCTCTAGAGAATTTATTGCAACCTTAAATATAATAATTTATACATGTATTGATGAGATTTTTGTTTTTAATTGACACGGAGTAAGAGATACTTATTTCGCCGACAGAATAGCGATTTTTATCATTTTGGATCATTTAATGGATCATAGTTACTGCGCTCATTACTCGAAATCATAGGTGGCGTAAAAAGCAGGGGAATTTTTTTCATGGTCGGTATATCAGAATGTCGGACACAAAGCCCGTAAAATGCAGATCTATTCTACACCTCGTCTGTGGCATAAGTAGAAGTTGAAAAGAGTGGGAAATTTCTGGTTGTTTCGAAAGCATGGCTACCGCTTATAGATTGAGGCTTGCGATTAAATTCGGAAAAAGTCTTTCAAGGCCGCTAAGCCGAAGCTTTGAAAGAAGAATTTTAGGAAAGCAATGTCAAAGGCTTTCAGGTTTGTATATTTTTACTTCGCATCATTTTACATTTAGTTCCATTTTTGTAATTCTACATATTTTAAGGTTATATACTCACGTTCTCTTAAGTTGAATTTATTATATTTACATAATTAGTACTACTAAAGTGTTGGTAAATGAAGTGATTCATTTTTGAAATTTTTAATCAATCATTTAAGTCATTTGAATTATTACTTTTGGTATGTGTAGCTATAAGCACTACTCCAGTGCAATACTTTTCCTCCCAGGCAGCAACAGAAACCACAGAAACACATAATATTATAAAAGATACAGAAAAACCTAAAGGTATTTTCCAAAACGTTCTTCTTTATGTAATTTTAAAAACATATCTTTAATGTACTGTAATATTATTTTCGTTAGGTGAAAGTATTAAACATGAATTTCAGTCAGAAACACAGATGCTTCTACAAATTGTTGCCAAGTCTTTATATTCAGATAAAGAGGTAACATTACTGTCATATTTTGCAATTTTCTTTGTATAACTCTACTTCTTCGTGATATCATTTATGCAATTTTAAGGTATTTCTTCGTGAATTGATATCCAATGCAAGTGATGCTCTTGAAAAACTGCGTTATATGCGTTTAAGTGATGGCAAAGCTGCAGAAGTTATTGGTGACAGAAGTTTAGAAATCCATATTGCTACTGACAAACAAAATAGAATTCTAACAATTCAGGACACAGGAGTTGGTATGACTGAAGAAGAACTGGTATCAAATTTAGGAACTATAGCACGATCTGGTTCCAGAGTATGTACAATTAAAATATAGACAGTAATGAGCATTTAACTGATGCAAATTGTATCCATGTTGCACACATGGAAATTCTGAAATCATTGCTTAGATTTTTCCTTAATGTAGGCATTCTTAGAAAAACTGAAAGAGAAGCAAGATGCTGGTGACTCATCTCAAATTATTGGACAATTTGGGGTTGGTTTTTACAGTGCTTTTATGGTTGCCGATAAAGTAGAAGTGTTTACAAAATCGTATGCTGAAGATGCTGAGGGTCTCTGTTGGGTTTCTGATGGGTAAATAAATATTCTCCGAATTGTAAATACAAATTCATGTAATATACAAGCATATATACATTATTCAACATTTTTGCCATTTAGTTCTGATACATTTAAGATCTCCAAAGCTGAAGGAGTTCAACCAGGAACGAAAATTGTTATACACTTAAAAGGCGAGAGTCGGGAATTTAGCGATGAAGATACGGTTAATCGTAAGCGATTTTAAATTTCTAATGAGATTATCTATTTTATTAATGATCGATTAATGATACTTATTAACTCATCAAAGGTCTCATTACCAAGTACAGCAACTTCATTGGTAGTCCTATTTACGTTAACGGCAAAAGAGCTAATACCATTCAACCATTGTGGATGCTTGATCCAAAAGATATCACACAGCTACAACATAACGAGTTCTATAGGTTTATTGGCAACTGTTTCAATTCTCCGCGATTTATACTACATTACACAACCGACGTTCCACTTAGTATAAGAGCACTGTTATATTTCCCGGAAGAAAAGCCGCCATTATTCGATTTCACTAAAGGCGAAATAAGTAACGTTTCGCTTTATAGCCGTAAAATTTTAATCAAAAGCAAGGCAGAGAATATTTTACCAAAGTGGTTGCGATTTGTTAAGGGAGTGGTTGATTCCGAAGATATTCCTCTTAATTTAAGTCGTGAGTTATTGCAGAATAGTACCTTAATCGGGTAAGAAAATAAAAGTAATTTAACATATATAATATTATCTTCATATACATGTATACATGTAACATTTTACAAGCTTCTAAACTTTTCCAATTATAGAAAATTGCGCGATGTTCTCACGGCACGAGTATTAAAGTTTTTAAATGAAAAGTCTCAGAAACAGGCTGAAGATTATTATAAATTTTATAAAGATTATGGTATCTTTCTAAAAGAAGGCATTGTGAGCACTGATAACCAGAAAGAGAAGGTAATATATATTTTTTTTAATAAACATTGTATTTACACTTATTCCATAACTACATTTTATTGCTTTTATAGGAAGAAATAGCTAAACTTTTGCGATTTGAATCATCTGCTGTAACGTCAGGAGAATTAGTTAGTCTGGCAGATTATTGTAAACGAATGCCTGCTGATCAGAAGAAAATCTATTATCTATTAGCACCAAGGTAGTAAATGAATCATTTTTTATTAACGCAAATAATTGGGATACCATTTGAAATCAGATTTTAATTTCAGCCGAGAATTAGCTGAACAGTCACCATATTACGAATCTTTAAAGAAGAAGAATATTGAAGTACTATTTTGTTATGAGGCACATGATGACGTAATATTTTTGCACTTGAGAAAATTTAATACACACACTCTGACCTCTGTTGAAGAAGATATGCGTGAGCCAGACTCAAAATCAGATAGTCCTGGTAAATGTTTTATATTTCAGGGATTTTTAAACATTTGTAAATACTTCATTTTAATATTTGTTTTCGTATAGGTATTATTAATCAAGGTGAAGTTGACAATCTTATAAATCATATGAAAAAAGTTTTGTCCGGAAAAGCACATGATATCAAGACAACGGCACGACTCGAGTCACATCCGTGTGTAGTCACAGTTCAAGATATGGCAAGTGCAAGGCATTTTACTCGATTACAAGCTCGTCAATTAAAGGACGAAATGTTGTATTCCATGATTCGCCCATGTTTTGAAATAAACCCTAACCACCCCCTTATTAAGAAACTTTGTGGATTAATAAACAGCGATGCAAAGTTAGCTGATCTTCTGATAAAACAGGTATCATATCACTATTTTCTCTTTGAGATTCGCATATTTTTTTTTTTTTTTTTTATATATTCTAAGTTTTTTCTTCAATTTGTTTCAGTTATTCACTAATAGTATGGTAGAAGCTGGTTTAATTGATAATCCACGAGTATTATTATCGTCGATGAATGAATTACTGACTGCAGCATTAGAAAAAGTTTAATTTGTAAATTGAAATTTTTGCAAAAATATTATTTAGCTAGGAATAAGTTGCATATATGAACACTTGGAATAAAATAATTACTCAACAATTGTAACATTCTTTTATCGTTGAAGATTATGTTGTATGATAGAACAAGTTCATTGCCAAATAATTGTTATCATTCGTATGTTTTTTTTATAGTAGAATAAATCTTTTACGTATTTTACTGATACACGCATTTATTATTCCTCTATGCTTCGACAATATACATAGTGTTTCATTAGTAGTGGTACAATTGGGCGAAGGATAATACCTCATGAAAAGATAAATTGAAAACAAAGAATAACATTTTTTTTTATACGAAACTACGTTTTCGAGAAAATTGAGTGTGGAAATTTATCAAGTTTACGTGTACTAAATGTAAGTTTCTAGTTGACGTTTCTGTTTTTGTTCATGTTAGTGTAGTGTTTATAAATATGGGCAATGTTATTATCTATTTACTATCAATGCTAGTATCACTGTTACTATCGATTTGTACTATTAGTCTCTGTCACACAATTTTCTTGAAAATGGAGCTACATATAAAAAGAATGTTATTCTTTCTTTTCGATTTATTTTTTTTCAATAAGGTAGTACCCCCAGTCCGGTTGTACCACTAATTACGGAATACCCTGTATTTATATGTAGGAAGGAAATATTTCAAACGCATCTAGGCAAGATTGTATTCTTTATTACAATAGGTTGATCTTGTACAAATTAATTATAGCCTTCTAATTATAACAAGTCAAGTTCCTCATTGTCTGAAGGATTTCATGATATCGATATGTATCCTATTAGCAGGGCTAAGTGTCGCGGTGAATTTGGAAGTTGTACCCACATCTTTTTCGTGTTTAATTTCCTACACTCTTCGTCGTCGTATAATTATGGCAAGTTACAGTAAAATAAGAAATAAGTGATACTATTTATTAGTTTGTAAGTTATAATCAAGTACAAAAAGAAAAAAAAAATAATAAGTAGTTTGGAAAATAAAAAAGTAAACGCACACAAATGAAATTGTATTTTTTTTTTGTTCGATCAATTCCGATTGCTTGCTGAGAATTATACTAAATAATTAAATGCTATTTTACGAGAACATTTCATTAAAAACTGAAATTGTACTGTTAATTGATCAAAAGTTTTACAAAATATTGCGTTTGCTCTTTTTTACAACCAAATATTTTATAATATTTTCACGTGATTACAAACAGATTGGTACATACAATATTTATATAAATGGATGATCGTTTCATCCGTTTTCATCGCTTTACAGTCTTTAACCAATATGTTTTCATTGTTGATTGGTAAAAAATAAAACTAATCTTAACAATTAAGAACTGGCTGTGCTTCGACGCAAACTGAAATTTTCATTGCGCGTTGATGTTAATTCCGATACAATTTGTTAAGTTAAAACTGTACAATATTCTTATTTCATTCTAATATAGAATAAATTGTCTATGTTCAATTGTATCCGTGTAAGTATATGCACTGAAATTTCAGAGAGGGGGAGGCACAGCTTACATGAAACTTACAATAAGAAAGAAACAATTTCTTTTCCTCTTGATCAAACACAAAAGAAGTCACCCTGTTTCGCATTATTATTATTATTATTAACGTGTTTTACTCATTTATCCCACTAAATATAGAATAAGATGGCTAGCATCCTTTACAGAACAGGAACATAAACGGTAAATTTGCCGAGGAGAATTCTACGTGTATAAAAAAGAACGTGTACACCTCTCCCAATTAAGCTGCCGTTAAATATTCGTCCAACGGAAAAAAAGGTATCTCGTATGGAAGTACACAGTGGTATTTAAAAGATATTAGGCACAGAAATAACAGTTCCTTGATATTTTGTGTATCAACGCTTAACTACACAAAGTAATCAAGAGCCTTCAGTTCGCTCGGCAATTATTCGGAATTATTAAGTTGGCAGTTGAACAAATGTTTCGTTATCTCGTTACTTGGACAGATTTTCACGATGAAAACACAATAGCGTGAGAAGTATGAGTAATTGATGATAAAGAGTATCAATGAGTAGCGTACGATCCACAATTGCTGAGCAGTCTTATCGAATAGATAAAAATGTTAAAGCGTGATGTAAGTAGTAGCACCATGTATGCAGTTATGTCTGTTGAACTGATGGTGACTAATGGAAGTTTAAGAAGAAGTTTAAAGTTTAAAGTAAAAAATAAAATTAGAGAGAGAGAACAAAAAACAAAAAAATAGAAGAAAAAATAGAACGGAACGTTGACTTAGCATTACGTACAACGCGGAAATGGAATACTATCATCCGCCATTCCTCAATTTCCTTCCTTTTTAAAAAACGTTGGATAGTTAATATTACAATCATTATCATACAAGTCATAGTATTTGATCATTGTATAAACATTATTATCATCACAGTAAAAATATTTCATATCTTTTTAACTATTGTGCTTTGCTGCAGTAAACGCCAGCAGACATGCACATATATTCGCCCTAGAAGCAGAGCATTGTTTTTTTCATCTTTCACTAGAGTCAATTTATTTACTCACTAGACTATGCGGTACTTACACCTATATTATTAAGTAGTCCTTCTGTGTTCATTCCTCATATGTAACCAAAATAAAGTCGGTCAGCAAATAGTAAAAATACATAAATGTACCTATGTACCATTCTTTTTTTGCAGTGGAATTATAGTTGCGGATAACATTTAAGTTTAAACGATAGGTCATTAAATAATAGTCATTGGTCTGACAACGCGGTCGTGATTAAATTTACCTCTTTCAAGTAACAAATTTTATCTTTAATCAAGATAACTCCTTATTCGTAATAGTTGCGTATAGTTGCCACGATGTATGTATATGTATACATATGTTCTTCATATTGTATACATGCACACACACACACACACACACACACACACACATATGTATATATATATATATATATATTTATATATATATATTTTTTTTGCTAAACCTCATCCCCTTTGGTAGAATCGGAAAGGTGTTAAAAAGAAACAAGTCATACGAAATTCTTAATGTGGTCCACATACACACAGCATAAAAATTGTAAAAATCTCATCTATCAAATAATTTCAATAGAATGTATTTAATAAAACGTGTAATCTTCTAATATACCAATTATTCAATGGACCTGTGTTCTATTTACTATAAAATGCACAATAACAGAAGTGGTACGTAAATAAGAATTGCTCCCAGATACGTGTACGTTTTCGTACTTGCGGCTCAATAGAATTCTTTCGAGGGTTAATTAAGTACGTTAGAGTACCTAAGCTCTACCTACATAGGAGATTTGAGGTACGATGCGTGAAATCTTCGCACACTAAAGGTATATACCGTTGGTATGCGAATTCCCTGTACATCGTTCTTTAATTAGCTCGTGTTCATCAGTTCATGCTCATAGCTGTCTCTCTGCACGCAATGTTTATCTCTCTCTCTCTCTCTCTCTCTCTCTCTCTACTCCGAATAATACGTATGTACAAAATTTTGTTCATATATTCACAAGAAACATTCGTACTGTCTTTACTCAAGAAGCACAGAAAAACACGATGATCACGTTCAGTCTGTTTTCAATTCGTGGCACCACTGTTTGTCACACCGAGGTCTGCGTGATACCGTTCCCCGACAACCACAAGCGCCCATTGCTCTTTTGATCGGCAATTTCATATTCGGAATCATCAATCTCGCATAAATTGGTAGATAAGTCGCTATTGCTGGTCGCTCCACCCAGTAATGAATTTCTTTCTTCGAGGGTGGTGATTACGGAGCCGATTTCGTCGACTTCGTCGCCCTTGTGGCATCGGTTGCGTCGGGTGCTTGGGAAACCATAAGGCACTACGTCGTCTTCCTCCTCGTCGGATTCTAAAGTACTAAGACGTCCATTTAACGGGTTCGTTTCGTTCTCCGTGTCCGTATGAATATTGTAATGCGGCAGATAAGAGTTCGGGTGACGGAGATAACTTTCAGAACCTTTATACTTGTACTCCCCTTCGCCGCCGCTGTCCAAAGGATTCAAACGCTGCGTTTCCGCACATTGATATTGTTCTGAAAACTCAGTTCCACACTCCGAGTCTCCGACGTATTCTGATTCCTGATCTTCGTTTAGGGTTTCGATGTCCCTGGCTGGATCTACAGAGCCGTGCACTGCAACGAATATATTTTATTATTTCACGTGTTTACGTTTATTGTAGCGTTGACTCGTTTTAGTTCTCAACTTGTAATTAAGTTAACTGGTATTAAGCAGCATCGTTTTTCTTTAAATTGGCACGGATCGAAGATTAAATAGTAAGCGAAACACCGAATCTACCTTAAAATTATCACATGCGCTCTCCTCTGCTCCTATTTGTATAACAAATAATTATTTAAAAGATAGAATTTAGTAGTTTTCTCTAAAATTACGATGGACATACGATGAGCTAAGACTACTCCAAGTACAATCAAGTTACCCTTAATGCACGAAACTTAGTAAAGTTTCTACTAAAGTACACTACAGCTTCTACTAGTGTAGCTGATCTTCCTTTATCTGATTTGCTGACCTCCGTTCTTTTTCTTCCATTACTTCGTTACTTAAACTTCACTACTCTTCTCTACCCTTAAATTTTTATCGTAATCATTTTACCATACTATAATTATTAATAAAATACTTCCTACGAATTAATCGCAATGCAGTGTTTCTTCCAATCTTCAAATTATATGGTATTCAAAGAACAAATGCCTCAATGATGACAACTGAGCGCGATCATTTAACATAGAGACTTTTCGAGTATTAAGGGAAACTTTACTCTAAATTGTACCATTTTCGAGATATAACCAATAGCAGCAACATAACGCGGACATGCATACCTACTAACGTACTCACCTGACGGTAGCTGATGAGTGTTTGATTCGTTACTCTCATTGCTGTGGAAGCTGGACGAGTCTGGTACTTCGCTTCCAGGTACCTCCGTGATATTAGGCAAGGGGTTTTGGCTTGGCCTGACCCAGTCTGAACAGTCCCAGTGATACCCTAAAAGCATTGCAGACAACAACTGTACTCCGACACGCTACATGCGACGATCTGGCCGCCGCGATACGGAGTTGAAAGAGAGAAGAGAAAAAAAAAGAAAGTAAAGCGGAGTGTGTTTGGTGAATAAAGGATTAAAAAAAAGAGACTGGCCGAGAGAAGGGATAGCGACAAGCGAAGCGACCCAAATATATTATCCGTGGGTATTCGTTTCTCTTTTTTTCAGGCATTACTATCTCGACTTACCACCGACAATACGAGGATCATCCTCGATGGACGTCATGGAGGCAACGGAGGTCCCACCTCCATGAGGCACGCGTCGAGAAGAATTTAGTAGAAGTCCTCCAGTGGTCAGCTCTGGTACCACTGGGCTCGCTCGTTTCAGGTCTGTTAGCGCACACAATACGATACACCAATGTTAATTCAATTCGCTACACGCCCAAGTCAGCATACGTCTGGACATTCGCATATTAAGAAGAAGAATTAAGGAGAAAGACAAAGGGACAGACAGTAGAACAAGAGAAGTATAGCTTGACCGGGCAAAAGTAAGAGTCCAGGTCTGACCATTATAGGACCTCATATAAGTTGATTTTCCCGTATTGACCTAATTGGATGGGATTGCAGAAGTTTCTGATCAATATTTGAAGATAACGTAAAATTCTAACTGTATCTTATTCTTTTAATTTTCAGGAATAGCGTATATGAAAAACTTTTTGTCTGAAGACGGCCTTGTCTTCAGAACGAGATCTACATATATATTAGGTGTAGCAATAAATAATCTACTACTTTTAAATCTGCCAATGAATCCAACCACAGATATGGCAGTGAGCATATAGTATAGGCCACAAATGTCATTCTTCTACAAATGTATTGCGTCTTCACAAATACGTTGAGGCCCGGACACCAGGCTTCTTAAGATAGTCTTAAGACATATTTGCTTTTGGTGTGTTATACCTGACTTCCTCTAAAAGGTTCACATTTGCACGGTCAAGTTATAAACACTGAAGGTACGAAAAGATTCAAGAAAGTTCACTGACAGAATTATTGAACGAGACGAAGAAAGGGGTAGAAGAGAAGTAAGAGGAGCCACAGAGAAAGGAAAACAGATTTAAGGATCAAGCTATAAATTCCACCCACGATGCATGCCGCAAGCGAAAACAAAAGTAAGAAGCTACGATGAATTGGGGAAATCAGCGACGCATACTACTCACCATTCTTTATCTTGGTCGTGTCTGTGATGAAAGAGGCTAGTTGCATCTGTTCTTGCCAGGTCGGCTTATGAAGGCTATCCGTGTCGCTGCCTGTAGCGTTTCCGCCGACCGGGTTAGCGAGGGTTAAGGACGGAGGAGGCACAGGGGTGCTGCGATTTAGATTTCTCAAATAATCTGGGGGGAAATTCTCTAGCTCATCGCCGGCGCTGCCATAACTTCGCAGCGTATCCAAATTATTTAATGCCACAGCCGCAGAGTTACCGTAAGCGGCTGGCTCATTATTAGAACTAGGAGTATAAGAGGCGGGTCTGGGAGGGCATTGGGGAGGTTCTCTCTGTAAAATAGAATCACACGAAAAACCTTAAACTTAATGCACGCATCACTCGTGGGAAAGGGAATGCAGATGATTGCAAATTAAGGAAAACAACGGCATCAAACAAAAAAAAAAACAATGAAAATACAAAACGGTGTACTAATCGTCTAACACTGGCGCGTATGATTGAAAGCATGCGGTTTTTCTTTCTTAAGTGCTCGCAAATAAAAATAATACATTCATATATAGATGTACCATACCTGTATTACTTCCAAGTTGCTCAATTTTGAGCTGCGCTTGAATTCATGTTCGTGTGGTCTCGCTGAATTTAGAACGATTTGTTTTCCGGTTTCGTTGTTGATGTTGTTCGCCCGGGCCCTGGAGCGTTTCATCCTGATGCGTCGAAACGCGACGAATATGACAATCAGGAAGAGATTCAGTAAAACTGCTACGCCAATCCACATTAGTTGTTCCCACGTGATGTTAAAGTGGCTAGATATAATTGGCGTAGAATAAGCTGGATTTCCACAATTTAGTCCGGTCACATTTGGAGGGCAAATGCATCTGTAGGTTCCAATTTCGTTCACGCAAGTACCTCCATTGGTACACGGATTGGCGTCGCATTCATTTACATCTGTTTCGCAACGCTCGCCCATGAATCCCTGACATTTGCATATCGGCCCATTATTGCCCTCTTCGCACACTCCACCGTGGATGCAAGGATTCGGACTGCAATATCTTCCGAATTCGCAGCGTTTTCCACTTAAGCTTGTTCCGACGCAGTCGCAAGTATAGTCACCTCCCTCTGGAATAATTTTGCAACGACCGTCATAAAGACAAGGCGAAGAGGCGCAAGGATTGGTATCGATTTCGCAAGCGAGACCTGCAAATCTGCTATGACACTGGCATTCGTAGGTGTCACCTTCTGACTCCTTGCAGGTGCCGCCATTTTGACATGGCTGAGAACCACATATTCCCGGAGGAATGAGAACCATGGTTGTGTCACAGCTGAATTCTACATTTGCAAATCGTTTTAGGACAGCCACGCTGCTAGCACCACTCATATGCAGTGGAACTGATACTCTGGCAATTCTGACGTCATCCATGCATCCTATGAATCCACGTTGAACGTCCTCGAAGCCCCGTATCGAAGGATGCTGTCTGACTTCGGCACCCAAATACAGATCATCCGACTGAAGGTTTAGAATGTCGTTGATACCAGGTGCTGATCCATGGGCAACATGCTTTCCATCCACAGTCAACTTTGCACTGTTGCTTTCCCGTTCCAGTTGGATCTCGTGCCACTGACCATCGCTCACATATACACTGCTCACATGGACTAGCCCTTCTCCACTGCCCAGATCGAACTTGTACTGCACAACTCCGTTCACAACTTCCAGAATATTGTAATCAACCTTTCCAGCCGCGTACATTAAGTTTCCAGTTAGCTGTACCGTCCTGATCCTCAAAGATAAACTGAGACGGTCTTCGATGGTCTGTCTGATAAGGGCTTTATCGATCCTGTAACTGGCGTAACTCTTTCCACTGAAGGATATTGGGTTCCTTGGGATGTAACAAGATTCGTCGTGGCATTTGGAGATATCTATGTCACACGTTTGCCCGGCGAAGCCTTCAGGGCACTGACAGGAGTACCCTTTGACTGAGGAATCGGGAATACAGACTTTAAACAGCGGGCAAGGATCTCTTGCACACTCGTTCACGACTATCTCGCAATGATTTCCAGCGTAGCCTTCTTTGCAACTGCACTCCATTTTGTGTCTGTGTCGTGGAGACGCGAAACTCATCACATCGGTAGCTACTGGTGTTATATGTGCAACATCCAAAACGATCTTGTCTTGGCAATCTCCGTAAACGCAATACGCCTTGTTGCATTTAAATCTGACGATTTCCTCCACTACCAGTTTGGTTGACTCTTCTAATTCTTCGATGCGCTGGTTTAGTGCCTCTCGTATACTCTCAGATAGATAAAAGCCCATGGGAGTTGAGCTCTTTCGTACGGCGAATAAAAGATCCAGGTCATTGTTTACGGCCTGGCGAATGGCACGAGATTTGATCAGATTCAGTTCATCGGTAGAAGGTTGCACACTGATAATAATGATGTCTTTTAATCTACAGCTCATAGCATTTCGTACTGTCCTAACGAACCCCTTACGATGACTCAATATAAAATCTTCTGGACTGACTTCCCTAAATCTCACAATTACAGAATTTTCCAGCATCTTCTCCGTTATTAAATCAACGTTCACTTTCACCACCGAATACGATTGAAATTTTCCATCAGTCACACTAATATTTATCATGTATTCACCAACGTCAAGCCGTGGAAGAGCCACCAAAGTTCCATCAACTTTGTCGATTTGGAAGAGATCGTTAGGAATAGGAGAAGATGGAACCAAATTGTACGAAAGCGTATCGTATTGATCTTGATCCGTTGCGTGAATCTTGCCAATGGTGCCTCCAGGATATTCATCCTTGTAGGAATTAATAACCACCTCCAGAGGGGTAATTACCGGAGGATACTGAGACTCCTCAATCACCCTGATTACGACCCACGCATCGGAGTAAAGAGGCGGGCTTCCGTTATCGAAGACGCGTATGTGCAGCACGTATTTATCTTTTACCCTGTTGTTGAACTTGGTCGCCGTGCGCAAGGTACCGTCCTGTTCCAATCTAAATGCGTCGCCCTCGTTTCCAGACCGGAAGTCGAAGGTGTAGGGGGCAGCGTTAGGTTCTATATCCGCGTCAGTGACTACAAATTGTAATACAGTGTGGCCTAGAGGCTTGTCTTCTTGCACCACCGCGGTGTAATTCGAGAGAGAGAACAGCGGAGGGTTGTCATTTGCATCCAGTACCTCCATGTTTACCATCACGAAGCTGGAGAGCATCGGTATGCCGCTATCGCGGGCGTGAACTTCCAGCACGTAATTGCCGATCTGAAACATGAAATATCGTGTTGCAAATTGCATTGTAAATGCAAATGCTACAAATATATTAAAGCACGCGTTGAGTTAACAGTCTACGCGTGCGATTTATAATTTATACTGACTTCTTCGCGATCCAACGGCGCGGCCACGGTAATCTCTCCTGTTTTCCGATCAATCGAGAATTGCTTCTGCCTGTCTCCGCGCTCGATGTAGTACAACACGTTTCCGTTCTCCCCGCTATCCAAATCGTTTGCGTATACCTGGAACATATTAGTTATAACGAGGGATTAATTTTGAAGTACCATTGGCGTGAGATTTTTTTATTAATAATTAAGGAGCTTTCCGGAAAAAGGTCCTAGAAGACAAAATGATGAATCGAGCAAATTCCGTCGAAAATTCACGAGCTACGCGAGTTCGGCCATTCTAATATCAACTAGTATAGTATTGAAACAAACTTTGGGAAACACATTCATAAACATGTGGCGATTAATAAAAGAATTCACTAGAATAGGGCCCATACAAGACCGATATAAGCCCCTTTTTCTGGAAAGCTTCTCAATTTTTGGATTTCAATAATATTTATCTTTTTTGCTAATTATATTCCAGTACTTATTCCACATTTTTCAATCAATTTTTTTTATCAATCGTCTCAACTACATACATATTATTGGTATAAAGTTTCATTTACCTGCATAACTTTCTCATCAATCTTCGCGTCTTCCCTTACAGAAGCCCTGTAGGAGACTTCACTGAAGATCGGTGGGTTATCGTTACTATCGATCACAGTAATATTTACTGTAGCATGATTGCTCAATGGCGGATCGCCTCCATCCACAGCCCGAATGGTCAAAAAATAATCCTTTGCCCTCTCAAAATCCAACTGCTCCGCAATCGTGATAACTCCACTCCGTGCATCTATCTGGAACTTCTTATGCTCGTTCCCGCCCGCAATTGAATAATATATATCAGCATTGACTCCAGTATCCTTAGACGTCGCGAGAACTCTAGCTACTTCCGTTCCAACTGCATAGATTTCCGGCACTTTGGAGAAATAAACCTTCGACGCAAATTCCGGTGGATTATCGTTAATATCCTGCACGTTGAGAATTAATGATGTTGTACTCGTCAACTGAGGAGTTCCTTGATCCAATGCTTGGATGGTCACATTGTACATTGCTTTCGTTTCTCTGTCTAAAGGCTTTCCAAGCGTAACGATGCCGCTGTCAGCGGCAATGAGGAAATGACCGTCAGCGGAATCGATGAACTCGTATCTGATCTTGCGATTAATGCCGATGTCATCGTCCGTGGCGTGCACTTTGGTCACCAGCGTACCCACTTCGACATCTTCCAGCAGGGTTGCACTATACATCTGCACGGTGAATTTCGGTGCGTTATCGTTGAGATCAGAGATCAGAATTTCTAACTGTGACGAGCATTCCCAAGACGGCTTGTCTTTGTCCTGCACATGAGCCGTGAGTGAATATCTTGCCTGAGTTTCGCGGTCCAACTGGCCAACAGTTTTCAAGACACCTGTCTCCTTGTCCAACGAGAATTTGTCGTTATTGTCGCCAGTTAAATAGAAACGAAGCTTGGCATTTGGTTCGTCATCGTAATCAGTGGCGAGGACAGTGAGCACGTAGGTTCCAGGATGCGATCCTTCGGACAGGATCTCTCGATAACGATATCTTAGGCAGTACGGCGGATTGTCGTTCACGTCGAGCACCTGCACTGTTACTCGCGTCTTGAAAACGTATTTGCCATCGGTGCCGACTATTTCGAGCTCGTAACGATCGACCATTTCCCGGTCTAAAGCTTTGGCTACGTATACTTCGCCGGTGGATCTAATCTGAAACTGAGATCTTGGGTCTCCGGACGTTATGTAGAATTCTATCGGCGTGTTCACGTCCGAATCTTTGTCCACAGTGACCAGTTTTACTACGACTGTTCCTGGCAGCGCATCTTCGTTTACTGTTGCTTCGTAAAGGTCGTCCACAAATGCTGGAGGATTGTCATTGTAGTCCTTCAGCTTCACGTGTACGGAAGTTCTCGCGAAATGCTTCGGGTTTCCATTATCGGTGGCGACCACCTGTAAATAGTTAATAAAATTTTTAATGTACATTTGCTTTGTATTCAATTTTTCATTCATTGTTTCAGGACAAGTAAGAATTACATTCAACCAAGTAAGAATACATGCGAGTGCAATCTTTTTCCACTGATTGCGAATGTTACATATTAACATATTGCACTTTATGAACACAATTAAAAAGAGAAAAATGGTGGACAACAGATGTACAGTGGTTACAGAAAAAATCCGCACATACCTCAATTTTTCAACGAGGTGATTTTTTATTAGATTCGTTTAGTTGCATGAGAATGCTATTTATTGATATGAAATTGAATATAGTTGAGCCTAATGAATTAATATTTAAAAGCGAAAGCAAATGCAGCGATGTTCAAATAGCTTTTGTAATCACTGTATATTAAATAATGAACAAAATTACTGTCTACCACTTACTTGAAACTTATATTCCGGTTGCTTTTCCTTATCAAGCTGAACCAACGTCGAGATCCATCCAGTATACGCATCCACGGTGAAAACGTTCGCTAATTCTCCAATATCCGATCCAAAAGAATATCGAACCTCTCCATTGCTGCCCAAATCTTCATCGTGTGCGATGATTTTCAAAATTGGCGTTCCCTCCTCTATATTCTCCGCCAAATTAATACCATAAGGATTGCTTTCAAATTTAGGAGCATGATCATTTTCATCCAAAACCTGTAGCGATATTTCTGCCAGTGCTGTCAATGGTGGACTCGAATCAGTTTCGGCGAGCACTCCGATCAAATGACTATCTTTGAGCTCTCGATCCAAAGGTTTAACTAGAGTTATTTGTCCGTGAGTGTCGACCTTGAAAAGTGGAGAATCTTCGTCTCCAGAAACAATTCTGTAAGTGACTGTGCTATTGGTCACGGTTCTTAGCCTTGTTATGGGGGTGCCAACAGGCGATGCTTCAGATATGAAAAATTTGTCCTCCTTCCGCTCGAACAGAGGTGGAATATCTTGTGGACCCATTATGTAAATGCTTAGAGGAACGTCGGCATGATGGGTTGTCGCTCCGCCCCTATCCTCTGCGCGGATGAAAAGCTCGAACAATTGATTTTCTATAACATTAGACACAGAACGATTCATGATAATTCAGAATTCTTTGTCATTATTAGAGAATTAATACAGTTATCATAGAAGAATTGTAGATAGAAACGAATGATGCGAAGGTATGGATAATTATTAGGTGTACCAATAAGTAATTAATTATTTTCAAATGAGTTGCGGAATTTATTTTATCAAAAGATCGTGCTTTAAATTACAAAGCAGTTGTAAATGCAACAACAATGATTACATTTAAGACAGAATAGATATTTGTTTTTGGTGGAAATAAATGTTGAATTTAAACAAAAAAGTGGATGATTTATTGGTACGCTTAATAAATGAAAGAGAAATGTCTAAAGTTCGAAACACAATTTAGTCTTCTACATTAGAACTAATAGGGAGACAAAAGAGTTTGGATAAAAGATCTTTCAGATAATAGAATACGTACTTTTTTGATGCTCGACTTCATTCATTTATATTGAGATAACGGAAATTAGCAGATTGTTATATTTATGCACTCCGAATCTTTTTGATTATTAAATTGCATACATTTTTTAAAATAAATAGCTACTGTTTGAATACACACTGTTCGAATAATAGAACTTTCGGATAACTGAGGTTCTACTGACACGTGCAAAATTTGAACATAAATACTAGTTATGAACCAACTGAATCCTTTATCCCCTTAACGTACAAGCCCGTGGTAGTCACGTTTCTTTGTACAATTATAATAATTATTATTAAAAATTTTCACTTCTATTGCATATTCTGCTTGGCTTGTTTTATTTTTATCGTGCGTCATTAAAATCGCAGAAAACATGATATAATATTTAAAAATTACGAATTTATGGCGTAAAATCAACTCATTTTGATGTATAAATTGCAGACAAATTTGAACGTTAAAAGGCGCATAATTTTTAATAATATATTTATGGAAATAAAAAAGTTGGAAATTTTGCTTAGAAAAATCTGTAGAAAAATAATACAATATATTTTAGAAATATTTTTAGAAGGATATTCAAAAAAATCCTTACCCCATGGAATTGCACTCTTCTGCAAGAACAACGCCCCTGTATCCTTATTAATCCCAAACACTGCTTTCGCTTCCGAAGTCTGTGGTTCATATATGGAATAAACAACCCTTGCAGCGTCATCCTCATCAGCATCCTGAGCTTTCACCTTTAGGAACGGGGTATTCACCGTCAAATTTCCATGTATACTAGCTTTATACTCTCTCAGTAGAAACACCGGGGAATTATCATTCTCATCACCAACTTTAACTTTGACCATCACGAATCCCGACCTCCCGCCCCCGTCCGTAGCCATTACAGGTATCTCGTATAGCTTCTGCTCTTCTCTATTCAATTTCTTCCTCGTCACGATCTCTCCAGTCAATTTGTTTATATCAAACATCTCCTTCATTAAATCTGAAGTTATCGTGTACGTGACCGTTCCGTATTCGCCGAAATCTTCGTCGTTAGCGATAACACTGGTGACCAATCTTCCGGGCAGTTGATTCTCAAAGACAGTCACTTCAACTATAGGATTCAGGAACTTAGGATTGTGTCGATTCGCGGGTAGTATTTCGATCTTCACTCGAGCGAAACTGGTATACACGTTGTCGGTCACGGAGACGTTTAGCATGCTCAGCTTCTTTTCGCCAAAGTTTTGCATGTTGATCAGCGAGATGATGCCCGTGGATTGGTCGATGTTGTATGTTTGTTGTTCGTTGCCGCCGACTATAGTGTAGGTGAGCTTCTCGTCCACGTAGTCAGGGTCACTAGCAGAAACCACTGTCACGAATTGACCTCGTTCTGCGTGTTCGGACAGGGAGCACGTGTACGACGGCTGCTCGAATTTCGGGGGGTTGTCGTTCATGTCGATCACCGTAACCCAGACGTGGGCAGTGCTCGTGAGACTGGGCATTCCTCGATCGATCGCGATTACCGTGAAATGATGCGACTCGTGGGCCTCGTGATCCAGAGATCTTTTTAAGAAAATCACACCTTCTTCGGGATCGATGTGGAACAGGTCCGTGCTGTTTTCTGTATCGTTCTGAATCGCGTATCGCACTTGTTGGTTTATATCTGAAAAGAATAAAGGAGATTTATGGTATTTAGTCGTATTTAAATGGAAACAGGTAGTACAAGATGTACGTAGAATATGCTGGCCAAAATTATAAGTTCACTTCACTTTCGACTCGTTTACTGTCACAGTTAGGAATACCGTTTTCTTTCCATCGGCAGAATTACGTATAAATATGAAGAAAAATAGAAATATGAAAAAAATTTATTGTTTTTGCGAATAGTACAAAACTTTTTTTCATGACTTTATTTTTCATGTTATTATACGTAATCCTGCAAACGGAAAAGCCGATAGATCCAATTACTGCGACAAGCTAGTTAAAAATGAAGTAAACTTATAATTTTAGTCAGCAGTGTAGCATGTGAATGTGGTATTCAGTAGTATAATTAGTTACAATGTTAATAGAAAAGAATGCGTGTTTTTTGAGGATCAATTTTTTGGGTCTACATGCAGGCTTCTGTATTTGGTTTTAAATTATGGATACGTAGATTAGTACGGTAAGCTTCGAATACTTGTAAATTATAGAATCTAGAATTTTATTTAGATTTAAAAGTTTCTCTGTGAAAAGTATTCTAGGGATTCAAACTAGTAAACCTGAATTATAAAATTCAATCAACTGAAATTTATCACTGTTACTTGTGCTATGCGTTCGTTTATCAACGAATTTGCAAATAAACTGTAAGACAAAGTGTCTCAACGGGAAACATCGGCTTGCATTTATCCTTTCCGCTTTTTTTCCCTCGACTCGTTCTGGTACAATCATACAAGAGGTCAGGGTATATTTCATCGTGATAATCCAAGCTCGGTACCCGCTAAGAGCATCCTTCACAATAATTACAATAACATTAATCTTACTGCAACAGGACTGCCTCGTGTTATTTATGAGACGTACACTAACAGAAAGGGAGTCTCCGTTCCCTTGACATTAATTGCAAATTTAAGCAGGCCTTCGAGTTTCCTGAGTCCGATCTTCCGATGTGTATTTCACTACACACGCTACTTGTTCATAAATTCAATCGTTGATTTCGCAAAAATTACGGATGGCGATAAAATTTAGAATAGATTTACATAGTTAGAACTGATTAGAATTTCAGCACGGTCTCCAATTCACGTGCATACAAAATTAAAATACGAATTCAGTTGAGTTGAGTTGTAATTTTGTGGGATTGAGAAAGTTATTAATATTTCATTTTGGTATCGCTGAAAATTGACTACTTTAATAAATTATAATATTCAAGTAGTATCGTGATATATTTAAGAATATTTCATAATATATATAAATTATTAACTTAAACAAACACAGTTCACAGATGCACCACTTAAATGCGATAACACGATATTTGTAAAATCGTATCAATGAACAGAAATTGCACACATAGTGGTTGGGAAAAATTACTTGAAAGAATTCGTTTTTGTAAAAGATGAAAACTTCCTTTCATTTATGAAATTTTATAAGAGTCCCTCCTTTAATAAATCTCCCCCTTAATTGTGAAACTTCCTAATAGTCATAGAATCACCAAAAAAAAAAAAACATACAAAATTATTCAATGAAATGATAATTGATTACATAGCGACATTGAATGATTCTCGAATAACGCTACGAACATTCCGAACAATCTAATATGTTTGGTTATCAACTTTTATTACCTAATTTAACGATCACTTACCAGTATCGTTATCCCTGGAGCTGACTTTTAACACGGAAGTGCCGAAAGGCGCCGCCTCGGAGACGGAGATGTTGTACGAGTCCTGAGTAAATTCAGGCGGGCAGTCGTTGACGTCCAGTACCAGGATGCTAACGAGCACCTCTGCGTATACTCCTGATACGCTATCCGTCGCTCGGACAGTCAGCTCATACTGCTTCTTCTGCTCGTAATCCAGCTCGTCCACCACGTAGATTACACCTGATTTATCGAAGAGAAGTTTGTAGACCCAAAAGCAGTCTATGCAGCGTAGCGTCCACAAAGCCGAGAAACTTTTCCTTCATATTCACTATGCTGAATGATGGCGCGGGATTTGTGTGCCTTTTTTTGACGAGCAGCTCGGATAGCAGCATAATTTACCCATTTAATGTACATTTTATGCAAATTTTGAAAAATGCGAAGGCGTAGAATATTTTCATTGCTTGCCACTGGTGATAATGAATGGATAATACAGGGAGTTGCTCGGTTTCGCGGACACCAAGAAGAGACAATGGTGAATGCAAGTCACGTGGTAAATATGTTTGTACAAGACGTTTGGACAACGTGAATGAATTCGCGGATGCTACCAGAATGTCTGCACCTTCCGGTATTACGGTGTATTATGCAATTTAACAGGTTGACTCGATGCTTTACATATTCCATTTAAACAATCTAATATTGTTTTACAACTCTAAGTATTCTTAGGATAATATGAGATCTCTTCTTGAGATTTTTATATTTATCGGGACAAGATTGAAATACGAGGAACTAGCTAATAAATTTTTAAAGATTTTTCGTCTAGAATAGCTTTAGTATACAAAGTGCTGTCTTCTAGTTACTGTATGCACTGCGATACATACTTAAATATTTAATTAAAATTTTTGGAAGAATAGAAAATCACTTTCTTAACCAGATCGAAATATTAGATTTATAAAGTAGAATTATAAGATCATTGAAACACGATACTTTTCCACGACATCTTAAAAGACTTTCATTTAAATTAACTCTTAGAAGAATATGTTACAATTCCAATTACAAAAATCACATTAGAATTCTACTTTTAATTTAAATTACAAAAATTGCATAGAGTTTGCAAAACTTCCTCTGTATTTAAATTAGAAACAATGTTCCCCTACAGTGTGACCCTAAGAGGATGTCTTAGCAATTTTGGCACGGAAAAGTCTCTACTCCCGTCATTCTCAAATCGATCTCAAGAAGCGAATAAGCGAACATAGTTCACGTATCGTAGTCAACCTGTTACAAAACGAGCTTCCTTTCCTATCTTCGCCCTTTCCACGCATCCTAGTAGTTCGTTCCACGTACAAGCACGATATCTTTTCTGACTCGCACGCGACGTAAGGTGCAGGCACGCCATGCGAAGAGTGAAAGCCGCAAGAATCATGGAAGGTGGGGACAAAATAAAGAAACAGGAAGAAGAAGGGTGAGGGACAAAAAATATGGGAAAGGTTGTGCGTGGACGATAAGCCTCCGTGGAGGCGCGGTTTCGAGATGTATCGCCGCGCCGAAGTGCGACCTCGATGTAACGACATACCGCGTTTAAATGAACACTGTGCCTCACGCCCGTTTTTTAACTCCGTTGCTTCTACTATATGAGGTAATGGGACCGGTTGGGTGGGAAACGATGAATAAAAGAGAAAAAGCGCGTGCGGCCAAAAGCGTGCGTTCCCTATTCAGTGAAAAGGGATTGACATGCAGGGTGTTAAATGCTGCATGGTTGCTGAATTTCTCTTTCATTATTTTTGCGAAAACGTGCATTGTTAGGTATGCTGGCAAGCGGTTAGAAGTCTCGAAGAACGCCGGATATTGTGTGCCAGGCGTGCAATCACTGAAGCTGTGCGCAAAGCGGAAGTCCTTGTCGCTGGATGATACGGGTTCCGGTATGTTTGAGTTAGAAGTCGGAGTTTCCGGCGCTTCTCTGGTCAACGAATAAACACCTCTTGTTCTTTCGAGATTTTCATACTTGTAGAGATTGTCTTGCAATTCGGAATAATTGCACTTAATTGCAATAAATAGAAAAACACAGTGCGTCGAAGAATAGGTAAGCGTGAAAATTCTGTCGGTTTTAAATAATAAAAACGTTACAATTACCCTCAACATTTAGTAATAAGATTTTTGTTATTGTGCAGGATGTTTTGCATGGTAACAATTTTCTCGTATCGGGAGCTATCCTATACTAGTTAAGAAATGGAAATTTCCGCGGCTCGGAAACAGCCGATTTTATATATATTCCATATTATAACTAAATAAACAAAAAAAAAAGAAAAAACGAAACTTTAAATGCAATTTCATTATTCTTGCTCTTCGGTTTATTTCGACTTGTAAGATCATTTTTTTTAAATTTTTCCAGGAGTGGCTGAACATACTGTATTTAGTATTATTAGTTACTATTTACGTTTACTATTATTCTTTTAATAATTTTAATATTCCCACTATATGTTTGCTTATCTATTATTAAAAGGGAGAAATTTATAAATTTTCCATAACTTCATTGAAAGTTTCTATGTATCAACATCGATTTATAAACGCAAAACTATTTATGCGTAGCCTAGAATCGGACAGAATTTTCACACTTGCTGAATATCTTCAGAATTTTCTGTGTTCGCTGCCGAAAATGATCGTTACCGCAAATAACATTTAATCAATTGATATTTTGCAAAATATGGATACAACGTGTTCGACCATTATTTATAATTAAATTTCTATGGCAATCGTTCGGTCATCGATTTAAATTCCGATCGATATTCCACGTGAAATAGCTGCTCGCCGTTATTCTAACTTACCCCGTGACAAGCTGTAACAGTCACAGTGTTGGTGTTTTACTTTAAGAGTTACGGGTAAAGATTTATCGCTCGAAGACCGAAGTGAAAAAAATGGTGCCCGAAGGAAACTTTCATTGTTATTATACGAATCGTGCATGAAAATCAGAGAAAGAAGAAAGATAGCAGAGTGCGGTAGCATGGTACAGTGCAACACAGCAGACCGATAGAACTAGTATTTTTTATACTCACAAGGACCATTGTTACTGTCGGGGGCTGCGAAACAGGGAGATACAACAACACTTTAATTTCTAGTTTAATCAGATAAGCATTCGTAAAGAATATATTATAGGAGAGACGGATAGAGGAGAATTAATTAACAAAAACTACCGTTGAAAATAATTGCGAACATACGTGAATTACGTAAAATACGATCAAAACATGACATCGAGTATAATCGATTCGATGTACGATAACATATTATAATTAATTGCATGTAAATTAAGTAACGGTAGAAGTATGTAACCGCAGCTTGTGTTACGTGCGATACATTCCTATGTATCCCCATTTTGCTACTGTTTCACCACTACACCGAAACTTGATTAGAATTTAGTCACCGAATACCATGTAACAGCGAAACCAACACGTCATTCGTTAAAGTACAAAGCGCGGCTGGTTGTTTAATGGTTACTTCGATAACCGTTTACCGTTTCAACCCTTTCATTGCTGTGTGCTGTCTATAATTGCTCGATTTCACTTATCATATTTCATATGCATTCCATTAGAACGCGGAATATAACAAATAATAACACGAATCGTAAATAGATGCGAGAAAATTGAAATGAAACTAAACGGTTTCGTTTCGAATCGTAAGCAAATTAACCGTTTTTTGAATTTCTAACTTTAGTTTTGCAATTGAACTTTTTTTTTAATTTTATCGTCGCGTTGGTAAACTAGTTTACTTTGAAACACTTAGGTGCTTCACGATAACGGAAGATCACATAAATTTTTCGGACGCCATCATTCGAAGAAGAAGTAATGCAAAAAGATACGGTGACTGACAAAGTATTCGCAAACTAAGAATCCATGATTTCTATTAAAAATACCTTTTACACAGCATCTGATTAAATATCCTCATCATAATTTATAAGAATCCAGCTTTCAAATTTAATTACTATAAAATGTACTAAAATTACAAGATTTCATTGCAGAGAGAAAGATACTGCCGATAGGAACTCAAATTCCGCGATGTATGGATATTTTAGCCAGTCGCTATAAGTATGCGCGTAAACAAATATACTTGATATATCGATCGTTATTGTAAATACGCAAACTGCGAGAGACTCGAAACTCGCACTATCAAGCTTGAAGCTTGATGCAACGTTTTCAGTAATGAAAAGGTCAAAGGATTTTATGAGTCCCACAGCCGAGTTGGAAGTCCTCAGGAGGCACATCATTCGGGACTGGATTTAGGACGCGATGTTCTCCGATCGTTTGTAATTTCGAATGTAACACACGTTTAGCGCTGTCGTGTTGCTATTGGAAGAATTTTCATTGCAAAAAAGAGAAAAGTACGGAAAACTCCACTCGCAAAATATGTACACTACCATTTATTAGGCGATTCCCAACTTAATTTAATCGCGGAGTCCACCCCAAATTAATAGCGAATTTTGAAAAATACGTGCCTAGTCCCGCCCCCGTACTTAAATAAACTTAAATAAATTTTAAACTACAAATTAGAGCCAAATTAATCAGAGTGCCAATTTTATTACGGAATTTCATATTCCATGGAAGGAATTCTACGGTTTCGTTGAATGCAAGTTGGGAACCTTTGTGTACTACCACATTTGACCGTGTTATGTCTTGCACAGAACGATGACCCGAAATTCCCACGTCCACCTACCGGAAAAAATAACAAAAAAAAAAAAAAAAAAAAAAAAAAAGAACGTGAGAGGATTGAACAACGCGACCGAAAACGTGGCTTTTGAATCTTTTATCATGCGTGTCGCTGAAAGCTACATTGTTCACGTGACAACTTCATCGTTCCGTGCCGTGCGTTTAATTTAATCTTCGTTTCGTCGTTCATCGATGGTTTTGAAAAACTGTTTTCCTACGTGAACAACGAAACTCGTTCGCTCACCTGTGTTAAAATCCAGGGCGAATTCCTCGAAATCGTTGCCCTTCGTTATGCTGTATATGAGCTTGCGATTCAATGGTGACTCAGCTTGTATGGACAAAGCTAGGGGCGAGTGAATCTCGATACTTTCCAATACGCTATCCGTATAAAATTGCTTGTCAAACACTGGCATAGAACGATCTATCACTTTCACGTTCACTGGCACCTCGATGGAACACGGTGTATTGCCTGCAATAATATTTAAAGTCGTTCTTGCTTATCGAAAATTGTTTAAGCAATGGTTAGAGTGAAAATTCTGGAAATAGAATGCTTACCTCCATCATACGCGGCGATGGTTAGTTGGTATTCGCGATTGTGGCCTTCTAGATTCTGCTTCAGAGATATTTCACCTGTTTTTCGACATACTTTGAATAGTTCTCCGTGGCCTTTCTTTAATTCGTACCTAACTTCTCCATTGTCGCCGCTGTCCATATCCACTGCATGTACCTGCAGTTTGAAAGTTCAGAAATTTAAAATTCATGACAAAGATGCAAAGGTTCAAAGATCCAAAGACTCGAAGACTCAAACACTCGAAGATTCGAAGATTAAAAGGTTCAAAGATTCAAAAGTTCAAAGATTCGTCGTTCAAATATTTGTCGATCTTCAATCCGAATATTGACAATATTATTGATTATTCGCGGACTCTGTTACAGTCTAAATTGTAAGGTTCGGTACAAGCATAATCTACTCGCCTTTGTGATAACATCGCCTTTCTGCGCATCCACGGACACGACGGCGTAATAGGGGAGGTTGACAAACATCGGGCAGTTGTCGTTGATGTCCAATATAGTGACGTTCACGATTACGTGCGCAACCCTTGGCTTCTCCCTATCGGACATTTGACTTTTCGCCTCTACTATCAGCTCGTAATGGTCGCAAGCCTCCCGATCGAATCTAATCCCGGTCGTCCGGATCGCACCGGACGTGGATCCAATTACAAACATGTCGGTAGGGTTCAGAATGCTGAAGACAATGTGCTCGTTCAGCGCGCTGCCTAAAACGTTCACGACGGCCACGGTAGTGATCCTCGTCGAGTTCTCCGGAATTGTTCCTTCGTAGACGTCCTTCTGGAACATCAGTCCGGAATTTTCCGACTTCTCCACTATCACGTTCACCTGGCAAACGCTCGAGTATTTTCCATCGGACACGCGGACTCGCAGCAAGTAATTTTTCTTCATACGATCGGGGTTGAAGATGGTAATCATGCCCGTCTGGGAGTCTATGTCGAACGTGTGCCCTTTGTTTCCATCGATGATATCGTATCTGAAGTAGAATAACAAGGAGAGGAGATTAGGATTGGTCCTCGACAATCTTATAAATAGGGAACTCCAATAATTGAAGGATTCGACTAAGGTACGATGGTGTTCGTAGAGAGTTTGCATTTCTGGCTAACAATCAGTTAGTAGACGCATTTCAACCCCAATAGTTGTTAAAATTAGATGCCCGAAGAGAGTCTCGACGATAATTAAGTCACTATACCGAATATACTTTATTCATATTTTAGGGGTACTCAATTTTTCTATTAGGGTTGGACGTATGGTTCGTATTTCTTTATTAACCGGATAATCCAGATATTCGAATATTCGGAGTAACAATAATATAATCAGCATAGTTAAAAATATTCGGATAATAACAAGAAAAGAAGCAAAATACGCAGAACTACGGCTTTACTTTAAATCTATTGCGTTATTACGTTTCGAAAATTCGAGTATTCGTAATCCGGATTAGGAATAATCCGTGACATCATTATCCGGATATTCGATTATCCGGATAGTTCCAGCACTAGTTTCTGTATCCCAATACTAGATTTCTACCACAGTTTCCATAAAATACGAGCGAGCTGGATAAAGAACATAGTTGGTAATTTCTAGAACTCTACCACCCTTCGTCGTGTGTACGATACAGTCCCGGACCCATGTGCATTATGCGAGCACCACTGTACTTAAAAACTAGTCGTAACTCTTTTGATCGTAAGAAAGTTTATGTCAGAAGCTCTTTTTTATCGCCATGGCAACAGATCCTATCTAACGAGACTAGGCTCTACGTCTTCGAAGACTAAAAAGTAAGAGAAAAGGTAGAACGAGACTATTAAACCATCCGGTTGGCGCAAATACAGCGGCGCACCTATGCAAATTCAAAACTAGCTTTTCGCCGCACCACAATTTTCTTCCGACGTTCAAGAAAAACGGCCGCGATATCGGGCAGCAGCGGTCATACAAATTTCATGCAACAATTATAATGGTAAATGAATGCTAACGAAGCTGCAACGGCGCGCGCATAAATATGAATAAGCCTTTTAAACCGGCCGTAAATATAGAGGCGCGTTTTAATAGCTGTTACACGTACCTTAGCGCAACTCCCTCGGAACTGTCGGGGTCCACAGCGCTCACTTCAACCACGGCAACGTTTTTATACGTAGGCAGCAGTACAGTAGTATTATAGTCATTTTCCAGGAACTTGGGCGGGCAATCATTCACATCCGTCACCAGGATCATCACCTTAGCAGTGGTCTCGGAAGACAGCTTCGGTTTCCCCAAATCGGAAACTTTCACATGGAAGGTGAACTTTGGAATACTTTCGTGATCCAATACCATTACCGTCCTAATAGCGCCGGTACTTGAGTCGATGTGGAAGTATTTTCTTGGCAAATCTTCTACTATATCGTAGTTCAACAGAGCGTTCAATTCAGAGTCAGCATCTTCTGCCTTTATGACCAACGGTGTGCTCGTGTTTGTGAGCACTAGGGACCCTATGCTGGCACCTTCACTGATTTCACCGCTGTAAGTCGCTTGTAGAAATTTGGGCGCGTTGTCGTTGCGATCGAGAATGTGGACTATTACGTTACAGGTTGCCTTTGCGCCGGCCATATTGGTTGCAGCCATTGTTAAATTGTAAAACTTGGTCTTTTCGTAATCTAACTCGTTCTTGATCACTATTATGCCTGTGCTAGGATTCACGAAAAATGTGTCGTCCTTGTTGCCTTCGATTATTTCAAATTGTAACGAAGATGTGCTTCTGGCTTCCACGTGTTTTACGTAGGTACCTAGCTGCTGGTTCTCGTAGATCTCTGCGGATAATTCTTTTTGAATGAATCTCGGTGGAGCATTATCGGCCATGGTGACCATTACATGAACGGGTACAGTATTGATCAAAGCTGGAGAGCCATGATCCGTTGCCTTCACCAGTAAAATATATTCGGAAGAGATGCTTAAATCCAATTCTCTAGCTACTCGAATTAATCCCAATTCTGGATCTATGGCAAACATGTTACCAACATTGCCAGAGGTGATTGAATAAGTGATCTTAGCATTGTCCCCTCTGTCCCTGTCTATGGCGTACACTTGCACCACTGTAGCTCCAACAGGAGAAGTTTCGAACACTTTTGCTTGAATGATCTCACTAATAAATTCTGGAGCATGATCATTGTGATCGTGTACAGTGACTATGACTCTGGCATAGTTACGTTTTGCAGGGGTTCCCTGGTCTTTCACCATCACGGTAAGGACGTGCTCTTCGATCGTTTCTCTATCGAGGACTTCGTTGAGGGTCACGGCTCCTGTTATGGAATCTACGTGGAAGATTTCTAAGGAAGCTTGATTTTGGGCCGCATGGAGGCTGTAGAATACTTTTTTGTCCTCGTCTTCGTCGGTTGCATGCAATTGCAGAATCTTTTCATCCTTGTCTACGTTTTCCGAAATGTCCACGTGGTAAGTGCTTTCGGTAAATTCTGGACGATGATCGTTGATGTCGATCACTGTGACCAGGAGTTGGGTTATGGCTGTGTGCACGTTATCCGTTACTCCGATTGTTAGGTTGTAAAAGTTTTGGGTCTCCCAATCGAGCTTTTTTGCTAGGAGAACGTTCCCGTTGTCGCGACCGATAAAGAATTCGTCTCGTTTGTCGCCGTCTAGAAGAAAATTAAAGATTATTTTGCGCGATCGATTTTTAGTGTTTATTTAAGAAGGAAGTCAAATTTTGGCGAAGCTACTTAGGCGAACAAATATAGAAAGATTGAGTACGTTGATCACTGCTGATGGATCTTTTTATTTGCTATGTTAAAAAAATGTAAATGTTCTAAAGAAAGTCGTAGTTTTGTTATCAAAATAAAATGACACTGTATGTATTACCAATACGATGTAACGTTAGGAACAGTATGCCATAATAATGATAATACTATAATAATGGTTTGAAAAAATTTATCATCGGAGGAGTAGCATTAACATGCTTTAGTATTCCCAATTTAAAATTGAAATAAAATCCAGATCGTCGCGTGCACCTTATCCCGAATCTAATCCAAATCTGATCGTTTTAATGATAAGACATAACTGTGTTTGGAACAAGCTGAACCATTTGGCAGTGCAAACTTTAACTGCTGCCTATGGGACCCAGCTGTGAAACTTTCTAACTTCGATTCGCCTAAGTTAGAAAATGTTGCTTGTGCCTGCAGCTAGTCCGACCACTGGGATGTATTTCAACGAATACGCCCGATATTTTACCAATTAACGACGAAATGTCGTGAACGGTAGAATTTAACGAGCCCTCGAATTCCCTTTGCAAGGATACAACCCACAAAGTAATTAGAGTTCAATTTCGTAATGATACAAGAAAATAAATTAAACATTCGAAAGAATTCTACTGAAAGCAACATAGTTGAGTACCGTTATTTTAACTCTGAGTCAAATTATTGATATGGATGCTGGAATTGCTATTGCGATCGCAATTGCTAATGTGATTGCAATTACAGTAATGCACGCTTAAATTCCTGTAGAATCGCTTCACCTAAATTCCAACGACTTAGCTGTACCACTCGCTATTACTCAGTGTTTCTAGTTTAGCGTAATCTAAACTAATTGACAAAGACAATGCATTAAAATAGCAAGAATAAGCGAGAATAAAATCGCTATCAGCTATGCGAGAATTACATTGCAGATCCTTGACTCATTGCAATTTAAGCGTGCAATACTGTACTATTAATGCTTCTGTCACTATTGCGTACAACTATTGTTACTGGTGTCAGTACTGGCATTGCTTCTGCTACTAGTGTTACGGTTAAAGTTACGTTACCTTTATGCAAATTCATGTCTTTATTGACATAATTAAAAAAGTGAAACTAAGATGGAAGATTGCTTCATCCTCTAAATATTATAATTTCTACTGTACTTTGAATATTTTACGCGTTTTTCTGCATTCTGTGCACATTTAAATTTCCCATTAAATACATAAAAATGTACAGTCTAAGTATTAATGAGATTATCGCTATTATTGCTGTTATAATTAATGCTATTATTGCTATAGCTACTGCTGCAATAATTAATGCTATTATTGATTTTGTTACTGCTGCGATTAATGCCATTATAGGTATTACAGCTACTACTGCAATTAAAGCTATTATTGTTATAACTACTGTTGCAATTAATGTTATTATTGCTACAGCTGTTGCTGCAATTAACCCTAGAAAGACTAAGGGGTGGGTTTGTCGAGCCAACCTTGAAGCAAAAACTATTAATAATATGGTATCTTTCTACTGTAAAATCTGTAGAAAACGAAGCCACGTGTTGTCACTTATGCCTTTAAGATTAATTGATTAATGTAGAGGAAGCACGTTTGATTTATTAAAAGTATCACTCAACAAACTTTTGACTTTCTGGCTTCAATCTCTGTCCTTCTAGGATTAATGCTATTATCGCTATTGTTACTGTTGCAATTAATGCTATTACTGCTACTGTTGCAGTTCCTATTCTCTGCTTCTGTTCTTAATATTACTATCTCTGTTGCTACTGTTAATACTATTTAATGTAATATTTGGATATTTGAATTCAGTAAGGATTATTAATTTACTGGATAGTAAAATGAAACTCACCAAGGATATCATACCACAGGGAATCGCCATCTTTGTCAGTGGCCTGGACCAGTGCCACGAGGAAACCGACTTCGTCGCTCTCCGTGACCTCGACGCTTTGATTGTTCGTCTTGAAGACTGGTGGGTTCTCGGATTCCTTCGGAACCTCGACAACTTGCACGGATACCCTTGTTTGATGACTGCGCTGCGGTTCCCCGCTGTCGACAGCTCTTATCTAGCAAACAGAAACGTACGCAGCCAAGTTAAATTCGAACTTAAATTGTATCAAGAAAACGCTGCTTCCCGATCAACCATTAATTATGACTTCTACAGCATCCGTGTTGAATCTGCGGGATGTTTGCCCTCTAACATTTTATGGCGAAAGAGTCACTTCTTTGTTTTGTTCTTGATTAAGGAGTTCTTGAAAGGTTCAGTATACGTGATTCATTCTGGTACGGTTTCGAGAAATTTGCACTTCAATGGGAATTGAAGTAAGATTAAATTAATGATTTAATTCCAATTTAATTTCTATGTTTGGATACTTAATTGCTTTTTAATTTACTATTCCTATGATAAATTTCATTCATCAAATTCAATTTGTTACGTAGTTTATTAATTGACCTTTCGTATGCGGCTTGTCCATTTTTCCCTTTGCTTTGATAAAATTATATTTAAAATCAGATATTAAATGATATTTTGTTCTGTCTGATTTACTATGCGAGGCGATTGTAATTAATTTAATTATTATATTTTAGTACATTTAAATACACATCACAATTTGATAATATTCGGTACGTTGAATTAACTTGAAATACATCTGTGTCTACTTTTACAAGAGATGTGAATATCCTTTACATGTGATTTATACAGGCAAACCTTTCATTGTTTGGATCTACTCACCATCATTTCGTATTCCTGTCCAGCCTCGAAGCCACGCTGAGAATATACCATTCCTGTAGTGGGATGTATTTTAAACTTGCCCTTGCCGCGTCCACCTTTGATGCTATACTGAATTTTTCCATTATCTCCGATGTCTTTATCGTTTGCGAGTACCTATTGTACAGGAATACAAAAACAAAAAAAATTACGGTCAATTATAGTTAACAGTTTCTTTTCATTCTCATTCTCTACTGACATAGCTGTACATGACACAAAAGAGAACATTAGTATCGGCCAATGGCTGTATCAAAAGAAAGAGAAAAGAAAAGTCCCGAATTCGCAAGTATCAAGCTGCTTCTAATTAATAATAATAACGATAATGACAAAAGTCATGATAATCATAATAACAATAACAATAATAATATCTGCTCGAAACGACGGCCGCAAACTGTTCAGTAAAGAAAGCCTCGAAGTACCCTCTGTGCGCGAGTGTGCATAATTACACAAATTTGCACACCAATGCACACAGGTGGTGTAAAAGTCGAGTATAAATTCAGACAAAAGCGAAACACGCGTCTACGCATGATGAATGGAATCTAGTACGCAAGTCTAGTACGCGAAACAATAGAAAAATCAAAATAAGGAAACAAGTCATTCTTTCTAAAACATTTCGTTCACGCTCTAAAATTTTTCAATTCGCCTTCCTTTCTTCCTTCCTTCCATATTTCTCTCTCTCTCTCTCTCTCTCTCTCACTCGCTCACCCTTTTTCTCATTCCCTCTTTCATTCTCACTTCTTCACACTTTGGATCCATCGTGAAACATTGCGCTCGTGACTTCGAAGCGGTAGCATTCACACACAGTCGACGTCATGCGGTACGGCGAAATGAATAAAAAAAAAAACAAAAAAACGAGAAAGGATAGGAAAAATACAGAAAGAAAGAGCATATAAGGGGTGGAATAGATCTCCACCCCTTCGAGCTGCCAAATATCGATCTGCATTAAAGCGTATTAAAAACACAGGCCTCTTTTTTTCTGCGGGCAGGCTGATCGAACACAGAGACGAGCTGTGTAATGTTTTCGAGCTGATGCACGCGGACCCGCGCGGAAAAATGTATCGTCGCCGATGTTCATTAAATGGCGCCGGTTTTTGTGCCTCAGCTGCGCCTTTTCCTTCGCAACGAACATATTTCCCCCGTGTGCCTCATTATCGGCTCTCAGTTTTCTGACCCACGATTTTTCCCGCTGATTCGAGGTCTCTCTTTGACGAACCTCGTTTGATTAATTTGATTAAAGAACTTTTAGGTCGTTGCATTAGTGGAGTACATTTTCTGTGATCGATACACGGGAATCGGAGTAATATTCGGTCGGAAAGTTAGGGTAATAGAGGACTTTTTTTTTGGATTTGCTAAACGGATTGGACTTTGATAAAGAACGCCTGATGGGGTATTTGAGGTAGAGGATTTTTTTTTTTTAGGTTTGGCGAGCAGATTGGAAGTTGGTAAGGGGAGTATTTGGTAGGAAAGGGGTAGAGGACTTTTCTAGGTTTGGTAAACAGATTGGAGTTTGGTAAAAGGGCTGATTCGATGGTCCTATTGAATTTCAAAACTATGTTTCTTTTTGGTAGAAAATACGGGGTAGCAGGTCTTCTTAGTCTTAATGGAGGGATGCAGTTTGGTAAAGGATCGGTGGAAAGATTCGGTTGAGTTTCAAGATTAAGTTGAAATTCATTAGCGAAATAATACGAAGTAAACCTAAACATAAAGAATAAATTTGAATCCATAAATGCGAGTAAAATCGTTGTGATTATATTTATTCCTGAGATAACAGCGTTGAATTCGTGGGAAAGAAAACGGGCCAGTTACGAGCATTCCCCTTCATTCTATTGTTTTCGGACTCCGCGTCATGCTTTCGAATTTGGCGGCCTGTCTCGGCGCCGAGATTTATCAATTGTGAAGGAAAAATGGAAAACGATCAGGCGACAGCCTTTCACAGACAAATGCAAACATTCAAGAACATAATATATACATATAGAGAGACGAGCAATACGAGCAAACCGCGATTGAAATTCCTAAATGGACGCATACAGAGGATTGGTGGAGAAACATAGGAAAGGGTTACGCATAATGCCACTCTGAGTGAACATCTCTTTGAATATTCATAAAAGACCATTTTAAATACCATCTGGAGGCAAGTTTAAATTCATAGCGATGCAAGATTCAACAGAATATTACGTACTCTTGTTTATCAAATACCAATTTGCCTTTTTCACGAACAGATTCTTAAAAATGTCTCTCTATTAAAAGCAATTCGTAATTTTTAATGGCATTTAAAATATTTCATTCGTAATGTCGTAGAAAAGAAATTTACGATCAAAGTGGAAGAATTGTTTGAAGAGGAAACGCAGGCTGAAATTTAACACTCGCAAGAACGGTGTTCCCTTAAAAGGTCCTCAACGGATAATTAAGCCCTCGAGTTTTCCTTCGAATGCATTAGAAACACCGAGGCGTATCGAATTCATTGGTCTTTGCCCCTGGAAAGAGAGCATTGAACTCTGAATGCAATTAAGAAGCCGGTAGGCACTTGATACTTAATAACTCGGGGAGATAAATTCCACTCTCGACCCAAATCCCCGGACAGCTACGAATGAGCCTCAATTACCCGGGGGTTCCGCGCATGAAGTGCCCACCAGTGGCTCGTGTTCATTGAAAACTAACCTTTTTCAATCTTCTGTGCTGCATGAAATTCCCTCAGAGTCGCACAATAAGCGTACGTTCAAATTCTTTGTGTATGTGTTAAGGCCAAAATATGAAATCGTTCAATGATTAAAATAAACAACCAGAACGCGTTGCGACTTCACGGAAAGAGTCATAGGGAGAAATTTTATACTGTTGTAACTTTTAGAAAGCTATATAATACAAATTTCACCCAAACCCAGTCGAATCTAGTTCAAATTTAATCGGAACATTTCAGTTTGCGTAATTGTTGTTCGTGACATTTTTTTGATATATCAAGACGCGTTGTAGCTTTTTCAAAGCAATCGGATAGCGAAATTTCTTAAACCCACAATGCATTCTGATCGTTCATTTCGCTCAATGGACGTTTTCGGCTATTGCGCTTAACATATGCAACGAAAGTAAGGGTTGTAAAAAAAGGACAAAAGGCGATCGATCAAGTAGAGACGAAATGCATGGCGGTTTCCTATATTTAAAAACGGGCACAGAGCATGGGGTTGCATGAAAATGCAGTATTGTAATTATAATGAATGTTACAGTCGATATACAGGGTGCCCTGAAATTCATGGTTCAAATTGGATCATGGAGATTCTATGGCTCGAAATAAGACGAAATTGCATGGAAGGTTTCATTTTGAAAAAAAAAAAAAAAATAAAAATAAATTGAAATATCACAATATATCGAGTACGTGTGTACTTAATGAATAACCTGTGTTACGGACTTCAGTACAAATTACTGTTACGGACTTCAGTACAAATTACTGTTACGATCGTTTCTGCATACGATATAGCGTCACGAATTATTTATTATCAGAATACGATTATTTCTGATTTACAGCGAATCGGAACGTAGTATGCGCAAACCCATAGTTTCTCTCAAACGAACGACATCGTGCGATACCCGAACCAAGAATATACAAATGATTTTTGTATTATATCATAAAAATTGTATATCATAAAAACGCATTAGCAGGACCGTTAAGTTAATGTTATCGTATAACATTAATGTATATATAATAACGTTAATGTATCAGGTGCAAAAGCGGTCGTAACAGCGATCTGTACTTAAATCCATAACATCGGTTATTAATTATGTGCACGCGCACTCGACTGATATTTCAATTCATATTTCTTGAAAACGAAGCCTCCCACGGAATTTCATTATTCTTTTGAGTCTTATTTCGAATGATAGAATCTCCCTGACCCGATTTATACACCTGTCCCTTTGGGACATCTTGTATATAGATGTATGTATAAAAGCAGGTTATAAATCAATGCACAAGAGCTCGCGTAAACTACCCGAGACCAATTCCACGTTTTACGGAATTATTTATGCTCCCGCGCCACCAGGCGTCTTTAGTTTTTTTTTTTTTTTCTTTTTTTTTACGTGCCAGCGGTGTCCTTACCCTGAAGATACGATCTCCTGACAAGCTGTCGGGGCTAAATGTCTCCCAAGTTCCATTCTCTAGTAACGTATCGATCGAAAGGTCGAACTCCCGCGAGCGGTTCCTCGATTTCTGTCGAGAACGAGAGAAGGAAGCCTTTTAACTTTCGCATTATCTCCGCTAATTCCTTTTCATCCCCCTCTGCGTGCTCTTTTTCTTGTCCAACGAATCCATGAATCCGACCAGTCGATTTTTGATTTTCTACTTTTCTAGCGCTATTCGGAACGAGCGTTTAACGATCCTATACGTATCGGGAGCGATATGTATCGAAATTACGGTTAAAAATGCTTAACATTTTCAGATTCGAAAGTTTTAGAGCGAACGAAATCGGCACAAAAGTTTTGCCCCGTTGTAGAGCTGCGATAATCCTTCTGCGGAATTATAATTTTGATTTCACATTTGAATTCCACTACGAAATTTGCTAAGCAGCATTCGAAAAATTGATAACGCAATCTACAGTATTCAAATAATGATATAAACTTGCAGCTTCCTTCTACACCGATCGTTGCCATTCTGTATCTTAAAACATCGCCTTGTAATTTCATGATTACCTTGCGTGAGTAAAATTTTGTGATCCATATAATATCTTTGTACGATTTCGAATCCTGCCCATTTTACAATTTTACGACTTTTTCAATACTTGACCTACCCTTTAAAATTTCCAGGGGGGGTTGAACACCTTGGGCAGAACGCGGTTAGGCGAACGAAGACTGAAGCATGGTTGTAATGCACGGTGACCGATCGAAATTACGAAAACGAGCAACCGTAATTCGATATCCGGTGAAATCGAATCTGGCCTCGACGAAATTCGACGCTGACGCGGAATTATATTAAATATTCCTCGTATATTATGAAAGCTAGTGTCACTGTTGACGTCGCATTAACGACGTTCCTCCCTCTGGCCTCCTATATCGATAATATCATTGACTAGCTCGGTTTCCCCGGAGACTTTTGAATTTTAGAAATATTTAACTAGCTTGAAATATACGCATAAATGATAGTATCTGCTATTCTTGAATTGAATGTTACCTGGGCTATTCTATGCAAATTAAATGAATTATGGTAACTTTACCGTGAAAATGATTAGAAATAGAATAAATAGAATCGAACAAAATTTAATATCTGGAAGTATGTATTAGATGCGATTTTTTGTGCAAGTTTATCAAGGAAGTGGAATTTAATCCTTTGCGAACGAGTGTCGCAAATAGTTGCCCAATTTTTCATGACTTTTTAGATACATGCCAATTTTTAAAGCAAGAGATTCAATTTAATATTATGGATAATAGCTGCTATAAGTAAACAGAGAAAAATTCTTTAAATCCTGCCCTCAAAGGGTTAATAATTGAAGGGAAATATGTTAAATATTATTTTGCTCTGCCCGCAAAGGGTTAAATAGAAATTTGTTTCACTATCCAAAATTTATAACGTCCACTTTACTTTGGATATTTCAGGTATATATTTTTGCATATACATATATGCCTTCTGGACCTGCTTGCACTGTTAGAGTTCCCATAAATGCCTACAGTGAAATAATTACACAGTTTTACACGAGTACTATATTTAAGGAATGAATTTACATTTATTAACAACGATCCGTCACATTTGAGATGCGAAGGTGTTTTCTGCTTAAAATGTGTCTTTCGGAAGGCATACGTTCGTTTCATATTATTTTGAACTGTTACTACAAAGCTGTAACCTATTGCGACATACTTTGAAACGTCATCCAACATTGTGGTAATCCTTTGAAATAATAGGCGACACTTTGCAACTATGCTTAATGTTATTGTAAAGCTTCAGAAACTCGCAGCATTCTATAGAACGTTCCGGAACACTTTGCAACGCGGTAGAACATTGTTGCTAAACTTCCATGCCTCGCGAAATGTTTCCTAATACCGTGGAACGCTTTGCGACGTCGAACAACTTTGTAGCAAAACTTTGGAAATACTGAAAAAATATTATCAAATGCATTTGGCTTGCTACGTTCGTCCCCAACTATTTTTATGTTAAAATATGGAATAGCATTCTCTGTTCCAAACTGAAATATTTCAACTTTCTCTCCTTACAGAATCTCGAACCCTCTTGTGTATTGTAATAATAATTTATGCAAAGCTATTTCATGCAGTTTTTGGTGGTATTTGAAATTTAATCCCTTATGATGTTAAATTAAATAGAATTCGATAGCAATTTGTGCTTCAGCTACTTCTAAGAAACTGGAACTTCGACAATTTATACTAATCTTATTTTACACAAATATATTAAGCACTAAAGTATCGCTACCGTGAAAAATAAGCAAAGAGCTATTCATATAATGAAATTCAAAGTCATTGATGTAGACAAAAGAGATAACAAAGCTATTTAAAATAAAAGAAATTCTAACATTGTATTATTTTCTATAATTGTCAGTTCACAATACAAACTATACATTTCTCAATAATAATAGAATACTGAAATACTTAATATCATCTTTTCATTATTTATATGGCTACCACAATATTTTTTCCTGATATAACATTATAATATGTCTACAATACGCTAATATTTTAATTTTGTGACACATTCTAAATCAATACAAAATATCAAAAATGCAAGTTTGCAAATCAAATTGATCATCATTGCAGATCAATTGTTTTGTAAAACAATATAATACGTACAACAGAAAATACCAGTGAATCCTAAAGCTTTAAGGAATCGACGTACGATTGTTTCCATTTCGCCTGTTTTTTTTAAAGAAATTACAAATGGAGCGGTCGAAGCCAGGATCGATTGTCGATATTCAGGGCATCGGGGAGAGCAAAGAAGTCATCAGAAAGGAAACTTGTTACCGCGATTTCCGTTGCCGAGGTCCCGAAATCGTCGACGCGTGAAACGCGCTGCCACGTAACCAAGGGTGTATCTTTTCGCCGTAAATCCTAAAGAACGTCAAGTCTGCGGGAGGATCCCGTGTCAGGGGTGTTCCTGTGCTAAATCTCTCTACCCTTTTACAATGCTACGGTCGTCGGTGGATTACTTTGATCATATCGAGAATAAGAGACGACTCGAAAGGACAACACGTTTCATAGCGATACCGACCCTATACCCTTTATCCTATCTATATTATGCAGTGATTCGTATTAAATATTTCGTAAACTTTGACTTGTGGTAATTTTATCAACTATTGGGTTGAACGGAAAGTTCGTGCATTTATCGTAAGCTAACTATGTATTGTTCTGCTCTGTGGTTGATTAACAGTTGTCTTTTCGTTTTCATATCCCTATTTAACTCCGTGTCGTATGGTTTTTAATAGCTACAAATATTTGTAATAGCTATTAACTGCTTTAACATTGCGCGAAGTATAAAACACCGTAATATTGTAATTAGTTGATATTTAATCATTTTCAATCTGGTATATCGAAGGAACGCATAATGTTAAAATTAAACTCAATCGCAAATACAGTGTCTCTTAGTTGAATTTAGACCAATAACTTCATTACGACGTTCTGATTCGTTATTATAAGGCAAGGGGTTAATGCTCAGAATATAGTTGACATTAATCCGTTGACGCATGCCCTCGTGTGTGTTACGGGCTAATCAATTCTGTATTTTTTGTATCCTTATTCTTAACTGTTCGTGTCTTTGTTCTAGTTTTCTCTTATCATTCTCTATTTTGATGAACACGATTGGAGAAAAGAAAAAAACGAAGAAAACACGATAAAGAATGCTCAAATTATGAGTTAGTGCAATGCAATTTGGCCGCTTTTAACCAATTAACCGAAGAATAAGTTGAGGGTTAAAGGATTATTGCAAACTATCGGGTAAGTAAGAAAGATCATGTCGCATCAATCAATTAAAATGAGTCATATACAAAATGGGTCAAGCAATAGTTTTCAAAAAAGTTGTCACCTTTAGCTTTTATTACCTTTTCTATTCCTTTTTTTTTATAATTGATGGAGCGTGCGCAATATAGCCGAATATAATATATCAAAGTGCACGACTTTTTCCCGTTCAACCAAATAGTACAGTGGGCTATGCTACAACGAACAAATGCTATACTAAATAACTTTCACCATTAAACGCAGAACGCTACAAAGTACGTGGGAAAAGTACAACGGACCGTTTATTTATACTTATGTTTCCTATTATTGAGTATGTTTCTCGCGTATATTTAATGTATGCTGTAACTAGACTGCAGACCTTTACGCAAATCCATATTTTGATGGATAAAAATAAAGAATTTGGAACCTAAATGCAAATTGGTATCACCGCCTAAATGTTATGAAATGCATCTTAGTTTTGATATATTTACATATTATACGCGTTCCCTATCTGTTAGCATATTTATAAATTTCCCATAAATGCATAAAAATCGACAATGTAGCTATAACGAGTAAGGGTCTAGAGCCAATTAGTTCGTTGCAGCATAGCTCGTTACATACAGAAATTTATACACGCGAGGAGTGCGGTTTAATCGTCACGAATAAGCAGACTTCAAGCAATCGCCAACAAATAGGTGGGGGTTAGGAGACGATTTTTGAGTACCGATACACAATTTGGTCTGTTGGAAACTTTTGGCTTTCATTACAGATAAGCGTGAGGAGGTTCTGACACTATTTCATGACGGTTTGAGTAAAGTGATGAAAGTGGCGAGCGAAGTTGTTTGCTGATTCGCCGGAAATAAACGCTATTATTGCAAAGATCAAATGTATTACCTGATCGTAGTTTTTATACAAGAAAATAATTGGAATTGGAAGTTTATGCAAATGTAAAGTATTATTTAATTAAGATTAATTAATTCGTATGAAACAAGTAACTTCATTTTTAAACTTTGGGTTATTCCATTTTCTAGGTAATCGCTAATAACCAGATTCATCTAAATACTATTTCAACAATCAATGCAATTTCATTTTTTATCATTACAGGAATACAAATATTGTTGCAGAATGCTCGTAGAATTGCTTTCTAAGATATAAGATCAGGAATAGAAAAACTGAAAAATAGTTTCAATAGTATTTGGTCGCAATCGAAATTGAGAAACTAGAATTGTTATCTTTTAGATAAGAACAGGTAAAGACAACAGCATCTTAAATTATAATCAAAACTCGCTTAACTTTAGCTATCAGAGAGCTATTAAGTGTAAGAATGAATAATCCACCATTTGCTTCGATTCAACATTTACCGATAATAAAATTAAATACATACTATGTCTTAAATATAAGTTTTATTGCTCTACAATATTTTGTTGCATCCTTCGGACAAGTTATAGATTCGCGCGTGAGAGAGAATTTGATCGTTTGATAAAATAAATTCGTACTTCCGTCAAACAAGGTGGATTACTCACTGGTACGCCTAAAATAGCATTCAGGTTTTTTTTTAAAGAATAACTAAATCTATGAGTTAACAAAACTATCTTCACGGATCTTGTTACATTCGGGTAGCCATTTCCGACGAGCCTGCAATCAGCTTAAGGGAATCACGCGAGTCGAAACCCCCAAGAATTCGTAAGGACGATACTTCCATAAATCGCCAACTCTCCCTAGTTACCAATTCGACGAAAACAGAAGTTTCCATCTTTATTTCATTGGTTTTCGATTCACGTAAGTTCCCTCGATCTGGCATACGTACATTTGGACGGGCGGTACTCCTGTGTCGCGGGACGAGGGGTGTTTCTCCACGAGCGAACGGATAATATATACAACAAGATACGGGGGATTACTTCTACTTGGTGTACAAAAAGACAAAGAGAAAAACGAAATGGGAGAGAATACAGACGGCTCGCCGTCAGCGTTTCTCCGTTTACATCGAGGCTCGATGAAAGTGGTGCGCGATGCCAGCTCCTAATTTTCAACTAGAAGGTCGGATAGAATTACGGAGATCAATTGCAGAGAGTTCTGAAGAAGATACCTTACCTGGAACAATGGTTTGTCGGTGAATGGAGAGGCTGGAATTTGGACAGTGTAGAACTTTTGCTCGAATTCTGGACCATGATCGTTAATGTCTGCTACCGTGATCACAACGCGAGTTGTCGAGAACAGAGATGGTCTACCGTCGTCTCTTACTGTTACCTGAAACAGAAAATCGATCGATTAATTAGAGGTGGAGATTGAGAAGCTGAGGAAGTAGGGGGAGGGGGGGGGGGGTCGGATTTATGGCAACTGGGAAAAATTTTACAATAGGAAGCAGACGTGCATTGGAGAATGCGAATCGCTAGGGAACAATGTCTGAAACTTTTCTTACAAGTTAGTATTTTAAGGAGAGAAGTGTGTTTAACGGCGGCGAGGTTGGAACACAAGATAAAGGTGAAAGAGAGAAAGTTGTCGGTGGAGTGAACGAAGAAGATTAAATGAGAATATTGGGTATTACCGAGAAGAATGTAGCTGTGCACTTTAGTATTATTGCCGTTTAGAACATTAAATATGCGTAATTATTTAAGGGGGGTCGAATGCTAATTTCTGGATTTGCGAAACTCGAATCCGAATTGTAAGGCTCAGCAAGTAAGGCTAAGCAAATTCGTATAGTGAGAATATTCTCGTTATTTACACAAATCATTATTTACCGAAGTTTCAGAAGTTTCGAATCATAAAAATAGCACAAACTTTTCAAGTTTTGAGCGGTTTCGAGATATCGAGATTTCGAGTGATTCGTCCTTTACAATTTTATATTGCAACATTGTTCCCAAATGGAATGGACTTAGCGCAACAGAATGTGATCTGAGAATATGAAAGTTTGCTCTGTTATAGAGGACAGGAAACTTCACAGAATTGATCATTTTGGTCAAAAATTGGCAAACCAATCCCTTCGGGTGATTATAAAGTAACTTTCGGAAGTAAAGTTTTACTAATTAATATTTGAAACTCAATTGGATCCTGCTGGTCACCCTTTCGTAAGTCAACCATTACCAATTAGTATTCAAGATAACTTTGGAAGTTTGCTTGAACCAAATTCTACTAATCCCCAGGTAGTCGAGTTAACAGACAACTTATAACAATATGTATGAAACAATTCCACGTAGTGTAGAATGTTGAATCGAGAATTTAATTTAATTCTCTTATGAAGGAATTTATCCAAACATTGAGCGACATTATTACAGACAAATTCGTAAATCTACAAATTTGACTGGATTACCATTATACCATTAATTTAACATTGAACTTATAACTATTAAATTTTGATGAGGAACTAATAACTAGATTACGGACGTTTATGCGAATTTGTATGGGATTTTAATAGAGGTTTGATGTACCATTTAAACGTAACAATTTATGGATTACGTTGGATATTTCATATATTTTTGCCTACTACGTGTACTGGATAATTTTTTGCAAACTTAAATTCCCCATGAGTGTATCAAAATCCACGCTTCATTAATACAAATAATTGAGGTGGTCATGTTAGATAACCTATCCTGTATTCAACAAAAATGTACGAGAGCTTTTAACAGAAGAAAGTTTCTTAAAATCCTATAATTAAGATGTGAATCCAGCTTTTCCAATTCCAGTTTCTTGCAAAATGAAGCCCGGGAAATATCCCATACTTTTAACTATTCCAGTGCAATCTCTAGAAACGTTTTCCGGTAATATGAGTCTTCTTCTGCCTTCTATCCCGCGACTTCCCCTTTTCTTTTATTCCAGTTACTATGACCATTACCCTTATTCCACACACTTTCCACCCCTATCGCTGCTGGTACCGCGGGAAGTTCCGGCTTTTCATTCGCGAATATCGGTCGCGACGATCTGCGCAAACGGTGTGGCTGACCGGTTTCATCCTCGCCATCGTAACATTAAAAGGCTGACGAAATCTCGTCGAGATCGAGAAGATATTTATTTCTTTGTCATGGAAAGATTTTCGTTATGATAAGAATCACGAGGCTTCTATCTTGGTCGAGTATAAATTAAGATTAGCCGAAGAAACTTTGCGTTAAAAAAATTAATGTTCCACTTTAATAAGTATATATTTTTGATAATTATCCCTTTGAATGAGGATAACTGGCCATACTTTTAGCCACGATTAATGATCTTTTTTATTGCAATAGTGTACAATTTATTAACTTTTACATCTTTCTTGTACAGATTGCTTTTCACCATTCTTTTATTAATAATTTACATATTTTTGCATCTTAAATAAAAATGTCTAGATTCATAGTGTTAATTGTCGATAGCTATGTTACAATATTGTTACTAATTTTTCAATAATATTAGCAACCATAACGCAACCATAGAAACATTCTGATTCGTGCAAGAAGAAAAAACGAGAAGTCCTTGTCAATTTTACCACTCATCAAAATATCCAATATTCATTTTATGATCTAATTTATATCTCAATAAGTATCTTTTAAAATTGCTATCACTTACTTCCTTCCATAACAATTTTCTGTGTCAAAGCTACAAAGTTTTCGACTAACGTACTCCAAATCGAATTTCGACCACATACTCCTAAAAGGCTTGGTAACAATTTTTTGTATCTACTAATGCTCCTCTTCAACAGCTATATTCACAGAAGCGGAGGACCATTTTATTGTCGCGCTATTGAAACTTCGTTCTAAAACGAGGTAAAAACGGCGCAATACCTATTCCTCAAAGATTGAAGAGCAATAAAAAATAGTACGGAAAAATTTAGCAAGGAAGTAAAAAAAAAAAAAAACTAGTATCAGTTGATCGTGTGGAGTTCACGTATAGAGGAAGGATAGTTTTATCGAATTTACCAAAATGCCTGATCGGCAGTTGTCATAGCCAGCGTAGCCAGATCGGAAAGGATAGTTTAATTACTTGGACCAGTTGTTTCGTTCGCCTCGAAACGTGACCATTTTCCCTTATGCGCACAGTTTTACATGTTGGCACATTCTCGCGAAAAATAGCCAGAGTGCAATACATATATCGGCAGAGAGTTCATCATTTCTGGTGCTGTGTATCGGCTGCATAGGCAGATGACATCGGGCCGTGTGTCGATTAAAACCGATATCGGGCTATCAATTATTCTTAGCGCATATTGGTCGAAACGGAATTCGCGATATCGAGATTTAAAGGACGTATTCATTTACCGTTATGCTCGTTCTGGTGGTGATATGAATTTTTTTTCCTGCACTTTCCTCGTGCACCAAGCTTTCATCATTTGTTCTTTATTCCTTTCGTTGCAAACAATTTCGTTCACCCTGTCTCTATATTTTCGTCGATCAATACTCGTTATTGTTTGTCGTAATGTTCGACGCGTTTGAATTATACGTGTGACACGAAGCACTTTCAGTGAAATTATTTACACGGTCGGCCTTATTCCGAGCACTCCGGTCGATCGATATTTAATCACATCCACTGACCGGGAATGCACAAAGTCGACGGTGTTCAGCGCTTGTAAGATCGAATTCGAGACATCTGGAATCCTCCGGTTTCGATTCGATTCGCTTCCACGTCGCGTTGCATAATATGTAAAGCGACTTTTATAAATTAGAAAAATTATTATCTCGTGATAGTACCTGCAGAAAGAACGCGTCCTCGTAATTCTTCTCGCTTTAACCTCTTCCTTCTGAATAGTCGAAGACTATTTCCTCCTTTCGAATCGTTGAAGAGGTCACGCAAAATGAAAAGACCGTATGCTGTTAGAGTTTGAAATAAAAGGAAGGAATCTTTGTAACTATAAATTGGTCAGAGGATCTTTAGAGGGAGTTCATTTAATTCGACGCAAAAGCCACAAAAAGTTCTCTAAATAACGATTGTGGAATTAGAACGTTCGCCTTGATGGGGACGTAACAATTTTCATTAATTTGGCTCCGAGGAACGGGGTTGTTTCGAGAGGAGTAAATACACTCTTGGTGGAGTATCCTGAATGGTACTTCGTTTCTTGGCAGTAAAGAAATTATTGAGTTTTAATTAAAATATAAAGTCTACCGAAATATCTGCTTAAAAAGCAAACTAATTAAATGGGAAAATTCAAATTACTTTGAAGGTATTAAGTTGCACCGTACATTCGTTTCGTTAAGTTCCAAACATTTTTCGCGATAGAAACTTTTTGACTTCCAGATAAATGAAAAGAAGAAATGGATCCGAATAGCGTTTACTTTTATAAAAAAATATTCAGCTCCATACATATTTTCAATCATCAATTTATTGAATATTGAGTTTTATGATTTCCCAGTTTCGCGGGAAATTATTTGATTTCTTCTTCAACAAATGTTGGATACGTATGTTTAAAGAAATCTAACAAGCAACATTATTTATGAGATGACTCGATATTTTCTGGTTACTAACGTTGTACATCGAGCTAGCTGTTGCTGCGTTCACATATGCGAAAGTTTTCTCGTTATTCTATTTATTCTACCTTTTATTCGTTCATAAAAGTTATCAATGTACAACCTTCCACTGATTTGCTTCCCGCAAAATATCAAGCGACCAAAGCTTCGGAGAATTCTCCGGTGAACGAACGAAGCGCACGGTCAGGGATAGAAATAATCAGATATTCGGGGGACACAGTTCCCGTTGGTGGACGGAAGATCGAGCAGTCACTTCCGACGTAAATCCACTGACTCGGTGCACATTTCGCGACGCTACGCGTCACATCCGTCTAGTAACACCTGCACTAAATTAGGACTACGAAACTTCTGTTTTATCCAACGAAGAGGGGATAGGTTCAGTGAACGCCATGTTCCCCTGCAACGATGCAGTTGATACGGGTGCTTCGTATATTCCGGAAACTCTAACCAGCGAGGAACGAAGTTCCAGAGGATATATCTGGGGTTGTAAAACAGAACGACATAATGAGAGAAGAATACACGAAAATAAATATTCTCATGCTCAAAAAATAAATGTAATATTCAGTAATTGCATTAAAAACTGTAAAAACGTGGTTTTTCTCGAAAGTAAAAACAAGTGATTTACTGAGTTACTCTTATTAATATTCGAACGTCATGCTATTCAAAACGTTGTTGCTCGTTTCAATCGTTTCTAATATTATTATTGAGTTTATTCATTTATGATATAATAAAGTACTCATCGTAGTTTGTAGAAACATACATTTTATTTCTTTATCGCACATATTTCTTCGATAATAAATAATAAACTGAATAATTACAAAATTTAATGTCGCAACAAATATTCGGACATTTAAGAAACTGTAATATTTGAATATTAAAATTATTAATCATTATTATTTAAATAATAATAATTAATACTTTTCTGAATAACCCTTTGCTTCGACATTATTTAGTTTATTCTTTATTATCCAAAAATTGATGTAATAAAATTTATGTTTATGCGAACTATAATGAGTACTTTATTATACTATAAAAGAATAAATTCAATAATACTACTGCAAACAGACAAAACAGGGAGCAATTTTTTTTAATTGCATGTTGTCCGAATATTAATAAGAGTCACGGTACGTAATTTTGCTTCGCAATGCCAGATATGTGAGTATACGTATGCATGTGTACATTACACGAGTGTGCGAAGAGTATACTTACGTAAGTAATTAGCTTGTGATACATAAAATATCAATTACAGAAAATTTAGAACTCATATCCCTAATTTTACACTATGACCAAACTACCATTTGCAAACGCAAGCAGAATGAGACGAAAGCTCTCATTCAATCTTCCAATCTTCTCAATCTTTAAGGAGACGAGACGTGTTCTGTCTCGAGGACCACCGCAAGTACCTGCGTTTTCCTCGTGATTACAAGTATGTATTATACATATATAGCAACGTAGCAGCGATTGTGGGTATTTCAGCGTCTTCTTCCATCGATTCGAAGAGGGCCTACCTACTTGTAATTGCGGCAATGGCCTCCACTGAATTGTACGTATTTAAGACCGCGTCGCTGGTTAAAGGGAAAGTCGAATCGCCGCAATAATAAACTCCGATTCGCGGAATATCCCGTGGAAACACGCGACCGGGCATTACTTCTCGTTTCTCGAAGCTTGCGAAATATGGGCGAAACGAGAGCAGCGTGGTCGAACGTGCGCAATTGCGACCGTAATTTGCTGCACGGTCCTGTGTTCGCAGCTGACCTTTGACCTACGTGGACCTTTAAGCGTTTGTGTCAACTGTACGTTTTTTTTTTTACCATTCTCTTTAATAGAAGGGAAACATTTCGCTGTTTTTCGGTTAAAACAAAGAACGAACAGAGACTTTGGAAGATAAATGGAACTCGCTGAATAGCTTTGATGAGTTTCCCTTGATGTATTGTGCAAAATGTTCTGTAGAAATTACGCAATTGTAGGAGAAAATTTATATGTAACAAGAGAAACATTCGAACAGCATTGTTTGTACATTCAATAGTATTAAACTCGAAATAGAATCAAGTATGATAAAACACAATGTAATAGTATATCTGACATGCGGTACTTATCGCTATTTTAATTTCCTCCACGCAATTTCAGGTTTTAACTTTGCAAAAATCCATCTAATATTTATTCCACAATATTTGCAGACACTATAAACTTCGCCACGGAGAAGGTTTCCTTTGAAGGAACGCCTATATACAAAGGTATATCAATCCTGTTGGAGGAAGTTGTTGAGATTTCAACGGAGAAAAGGAAGCGGCATCCCGGACAGCCAAACCTGCTCCACGGTCTGTGTAAATCGTCAATGGCATCCGGTAGGCGCCATTACCTGAGCTTTTCGAAATTGTCTTCCACCGGTGAACCGGTGGCCGCACTTTTACGGCCTTTTTTATGGTGGACCAGTACTCGCTTGTCTGTACGTAAGTAATGCGGACGTCCCTGCGACGGAGGGAGGGGAAATCCTGATTTTTATTGCGGAAACAAGAGCTTGGCTTTAGTGGTGCACTAATCGGGTTAGAGGACACTACGTTGTTTCGATGACAGTGGATCATCGATCAGAATAGGGGTCATAATACTTGGCGAGGATGATATTAAAAGAAAATATCGACATTTTGTATGAATAATGGCAAAAACGGAGGTGTAGGTAATGAAATTATTGGTAAAAGCTTACTTTAGTGACTTTGCCTTAAATCAACTTACTTTTTCCGGTCTTTTCTAAAGAAAGACTATATTGTAGCATTAAAAAGAAATATAGATCGAAGGTGCTTGAAAAAGTAATGTGCTTTTGCTACAATAGTTTTTGACAAAAAAAAAAAAAAAAACAGACAACTTTTTGATGAAATCGAAAGAAAATAAACAAATTTAGAGAAAAGTCACTAAAGTAAACTTTTATCTCCCTCTTAATGGCGATAGAGTCATTTTAAACAGATTCTAGTTGTAATTGTAATATTATAACAAAGTTGGAAGTTGTTGTTAGCACATTTATTTGCTAATTGTTAAATTGCTTTGCAATTAACTTTCGTTTAAGAAACGGAAGTATTGAGCTTGTTGGATGAAGTTTCACCGCAGACTGCGTATTTTCGTAAAGATTTCCTGCGTACTTTGTAAGTCATCAACGACTACAAAAGCATCGTAATAACGTGGCGAGAAGCAGTTTATTTAAAAGGTTTCCCGAACGCAATTACCGCTAGCATCAGCGTTACTCCAGGATATTCTTCACGAGACAGAGAACTTTCACCCTTCACCTCTTTTTTCGCAATTCTAGGCCCTGTAAGTACTCTTCTTTCTTACATTGAACGCGCGCGCTATTTATGAACGTCAATGTTCTTTCCCTCACACGTTTCGTACCATATCTTTTTGTTGCTAATTTACAGTTTCTTTAACTCTTTACTATTTTTCAGCAGCTACGTTTATTAAAATCAGCTATTTACTTCCATATGATATCGAACATCGAATCCAATAACAAGAAATAATAGAAATATCATATTTTAATATTCAACAATTTTAATTAAAAGCGTCCACGTGTTTAAGATGAAAAGCTCGTATTTTCTGTCGAGGTTACGAGAGGAAATTCACGTTCTTACATGAAGGACGGAGCATAAAACATTTGATTAGAAAAGGAAGATTTCTCCGTGTTCGTAAAACTCCAAACAATCGATCATCGATCCTTTGGTCAAGAATAGTACTTGCGCTGTTTTATCGCATCAAATGTTTCCTTTTCTTTTCAGATATAAACCAACAGATCATTAGGTGGACATCACTCGCCCGTCCGAGAGGAAAAGAGCACATAACTCCAAGACTGTTCGCCAGGACGTTCTTTAATACTTCTCCTTGAAGCATTTCCGGCGAAGAACTTAAACTTTTAAACGAAAATAATTCTTCGTTCAAGAGGTGGTGGTGAAGCAGCACGTAATTTTAAGTTGAAACTATGTTAAGTAGCGTTTCGAGGCGGCCGCAGTGATCGATTCGCGTTGAAACTTTAATTTAATGAATTCCTTTGGTATTAATTTTTTCAGCGAATTTTCATTCTCTTTTGGGCGACTGCAGAAAAGCGGTTAAAAAATTCTCTGTTATTTTTATTTGACAACATACCGTATTCTTATTCCATCGCATCCGCGGTGGCCGAGGATACCGGGTCGCAATGAATTATTTTCACCGGTCGGAAGCTTCAGAGAGAGCATCGGAAAGTGGCTTTTCACGCATGCAAAAATTCACACAGTGGCATGGATATATTCGAAGAATAGCTTAAGTTTATTCTCTTTCGCACTTTTTATCATTCGTTCGTAGGATCCGTCATAATTTCATTAGAATCCTTTAAATTCATTAACGCTAAAAGTGTGAAAGTCGGAAGAACCTTTAATATTACAACTAAAATAACGCCGAGTTTGTCTGTGGTCCTTTTAAGCATGCTTTAAAATGAACCACGAAAAGTGTCTGTAATTTGTTTTTGTTTTATACGTGTAATGGAAACTATTAGTATTCTTTTAAAATTAATACAATGCAAATGATTATTACACTTGCTAGTTGAAATACTAACTTTTGCCATTTCGTTAATGGTATTGCATTACATCTGTATCAACATGACAATACTTCTGCATCTGTGATTACAAGTTCGCGTTAACTCCATTCGCTTTTGTATCCACGATAAAACTAATGATGTCTAGCGCAGTATAATAGTATAATATTGATGTAAGATAAATGGAGGATTGATGGGGGTAGCGATACAATCATGGACAAGCTTTGAGAAGCGTAGATCGAAATAGGGTTATAAGGTTGCAAGGATACGTCTCGTTTAGCTTGCAGCTATGCATTGGAAAACGCTTAAGGTCCTCCCACCAAAGGCGGTTAAGTGGCTAGATAAACGTTATCCTTTCGGAGAACGTGTTTTTGGTTTTCGAAATAAAGCGAAGCTTCTGCGTGGGACGTTTGAAAATGTGCGCAAGTAATACGATATTTTATGAACACGATAACACGATCACTAGCAGTTCTACGATTCTACACTCTCCGCTAGCAAAAGGCAATTCTTAGCTAGCTGTTCGTTCTCTTGTAAAGAGGCGATGAAGAAATATTGAATTTCAAGAACATCTGGCAACATTGTGTTCTTATTTAGCGATTTTGGGAATTGGGAAATTCTGGGGAATTAATAGAAACAATAATTAGACACCATATCACACACCAGGATATGTACTTAAATGTGAACGAAGTTACATCCTCCAAATATAATAATACGTACGTTACTTTAGATACCTTATGATCATCCTGCACTTTTTAGCATAGTTAAATTTTCTATAAACGCATAAAACGTCGCAGTTTAGTAGTAATATTACTTTGAGAATAAAATTGTTTCCTTGAAGATTGCAATTTTTAATACAGTTTATAGTTCTATATTAGAATAATCCTAAATATTGAAAATGTGAATAAAATTTGTCAAACGAATAGGTAAAATATTGATAGTCCGTGTAAGTCTTATTAAATGAGATAGAAGAGTTTTGAAGAAAATGTGGTTTGGAAATGTCGGCACTTCTGATTTGTAAATCGATATATTTTCTCGGCATCTTGTGGACCAATATCTTCAGAATCGTTCGTAGAAGAAACTGATAAGAATATCTACAAGAAATACAACTCGGTGGTTTACCTTTGCTCATTCCTTCGATAGCACCTAACAAGATTCAATCTCACGGAACTCTTGAAATATCACCGTAAACTTTACAACTGCAACTTATTTACACTCCGTATAACCTGCGCGAAAAACGAAGCATATAAAAGCTTCGTTGCTGAAACTTCTTCGTCGAGCAACAAAGCTTGTTAGTAGCAAACTAAACCATTATTCACAGACAATATAGAAAGAAAAAAGGGAAGAAGGATGGTGCGCTTGATGCAGTAGTACCAAAAATAATAACTCGCCTGCCGACTTCCATAAATTTTTTCTTTTAAGAGTATCTCTATTCTACTGCGATTGGAAATGATGTAAAATATATGGCAAAATTCTAAGAATGTAAAAAAACACATTTACTTTTTAGTAGCGAAATAAAAAAGCAGCTTTTCTTTATTGCTTAGTATCCGAAAGAAGAAAAACGCCATCTTTCTGAAGTACTCTATTTTTCTGTTAATAATTCGAATTACGCTTCCAACTTTTACAATCCGAATAAAAGGGAACAGTTTCGTTTTAAACCAATTCAATTTCTCTGCGAATAATTCAGAACGCATCTTCACATTTTAATATCTAAACAAAAGAAACGATTTCATTTGAAAGTATTCAATTTCACTGTCAATAATCCCGAACAATTCCCTTCGTTTAGTATTTGAAATAAAGAAGAACGTCATTCCATTTTATTTCGTCGCGAAGCTGCAAAAGGATGGCCGCCGTGTGTTATCCGACTTCCGATACTATTACTCTTCCTTCGTACATTGTCTTTCAGTACGGGACAGTTTCCTAATCGAGCGTAACCGCGTACGAAGTTACTACGGGGCTAACGGCTAAAAGATATTATCACAGGAAACACCCTGGTAATTGCGGTCGTTAATAATTAGAACCGGCCCGGAAAGGGCAAACGGTATCGAAGATCCGCTGACTACGAGTCCCGCCGACGCTCTGGTATTTCTCTTAATTGTCTACTTGTTTTTGCCCGCGAAGGAAGTTTGTCTTCAATTAACGAGCAGCCAGATCGTGTAATTAATAACCGTAGCCCGGCGGCGGCGCTGGAACGCGGTACTCTCACGAGATTGACTGCCGCGAAGTTTCCGTTCTGCGGAACGACTTATCGAGATACGCGCCGTCCCGATATCTCTCGCTGGCCAGAAGGACCGCTTTTAAATGAGGCAGTGTTGATGAAGTTTCAGACGAACCGGCGAACCAACTTCCACCCCTCGAACGTGCTGTTTCCCAACTGAAATATTAACGTCGAGGTAGAACTTCGATACCTCGCGGCTATTTTCGACGTTTTTGCTACTTTACTTTGCAATAAAATGTACAGGGCGAGACACAAGAAACGGACCCCTTAACCGTTATTTCGAGTCCGACTTGGTACAGCGTTTCGTTTCAGCCAGGCTTTACGTCGAGGCCGATACGACATCGATATTATGCTGTGCAGAGCCCAGGAATTTACACTTTAAAAGAATGCGGCAAGGAATTTGTTAGACCGACTGGCCGTTGCCCTACGTTTGCCCAAAGCGATCGTGCAGCACTTGTATTTTTCTTACTGGCTGAAACAATCACATCTACTTATCGGACGCGTGATAAAGAGCACTAGACGTGTTGTAATTGGGAGGGATAGAACGGTACTAAAGATTCCACCTTATCGAGAATTTAATTTTTTCGATACTACGGGTTACTATAGTAACTCATCCTGAAACGCTACTTGTATACTACGACAAGGATAAATTGCCGCTCATAATTATTCGAATGATTCCAAAATTCAATTAGTGTTACTTTAATAATTTGGATTTAAGATATGCACATTTACGATGAATTGTGACGGCAATTATATGAAAGTGGACCAAATCGAAACACTAGAACAGTTGAATTTTTCACTTATTTTGCGTTACGTGAATTTATATAAAAAAGTAAGTGACCTAATTGAATTTTCCAGATTTTAAGCTTGAACCACTTTCATAGTTATCGGCACAATGAAAAAAAAAATACAGAAACTCTATGAAATATTTCCTCCAACTTTACCATAGATTAAACCATTTTATTTGCTCTTCACGTTGAAAAATCCATACGCAAGACACAAATAAGGCAACGAGCAGTTTAACGAGCAACGTAGCGCGAGGGCAAATCATGGATGGTTCCGCGAAAATCAAGGCAGCCACGAAAATCGCGGATACATCGCCGCTTTAGAATTTGAGACAATGGTACGCTGAGGCGGAACGGGTTCACGCATTCGTTTCGCTTTGTGTCGGACTTTTCCCGCGGCTGCTTCGCATTTTCTCCCGATGGTCGTTCGACCGTACCACGCGGAACGCTCGCGGCCAGACGTTTCGCCCGTCAAGATTTTTGAATACCCATCCTGATTAGTTCTCTCTTTTTCCTCCTCTTTTCTTTCCCACTTTTCTCTCTTGACCTGTTTTTTCTCCATACAGGAGCGCTATATTTTCTAAGTATCGGTTGTATTTAACCAAAATATTCGATAAACACGTAGAGAAAAGTCGAACAAAATAGGATAGTCTGACAAAATGGAGTACCGAATGTTTTCATATTTTTTATGAATAAATTCACATTTTTTTATGAATAAATTTGAAGAAGTAGGACTTGAATCGGGGATTGCTTCATCCTTGAAATATCATAGTTGCTACTATACTTTCAATATTTTGTATAGTTTTGCAGATTATATATATTCTTTTGAATCTCCTATATGCATAAAAGCATGCGAGTGGGTCGGATTACAAAATCATGAACAAAATAAAAATATGTGCAAAGAAAAACGTACAGAGTAAAGTAATTTTAAAGCATTTGAAATCTATACGCGTTTTCCTTTCTTCACTCGTTATCGCGTTTGCTCTTCCTCTTGCTCTGGGTTTTAAATTGCCCGAGGAAAGAATTTTATTAATGTACAATTTAAATTGAAGTAGAATTAGAGCTTGGCCGGAAACTTTTGATAACCACTGTATATTTATTATAGCATTTATCATATACGTATCGCGATATGCGTATTTTTTACGTGTAAATCCGGCCTATGGGTTAAAATTGGAAATGCTCAGCACACCCGTTTTCTGCTTTAATCCGTAGCTTCTCGGCCTCTTCAATTAAGAGACGCGTTTCACACGTTCTCGTTCATCAGCCACAAGTTCAAAGGAATCCATCCCTTATACCGAGTAGAAACAAGTAGATTCGAGATTCCCGTGTGTCGCAGTATTATTAAGCTCTCCATTGAAAATCGTCCGAGAGTTCTTTTCCCCTGTGCACGTTCTTCTTCTTCTTCTATCGCGAAAGTCGCACTCTCCGTGTCATCGCGTGTTCAAAAGTGAGACTTTTCATTACAATTGTACGGAGATCAGAAGTCAAATCGAGTGTCGTCGCAAACGACGTGCAAAGGGGACAGAAAGAATGTCAATTAAGCGACTTTGCCGACCAGTCCGAGTGTCCATAGCCCGAAGGGGTTCTCTTGGACCGCGAGTACCATAGTATAAGATGAAGAAAGAGGTGACGAGGAATAAGTAAAGGGATAGAGGGAGCGAGAACTCAATGAAAAATGGTGAAAAAGGAATTCGCATTGTAAAAGGGCTGAACTAGCCCTTTTCTTTCGTCGCCACCCTCCACGATCGGTTTTGTCGGCTCTTTTGCCTCCTTTTCCATTGCCGTAATACGTGGTTCCCGCTTTGGTTAACCACCTTGAAAAGATGCTGAATACGCGCGATATTTTCCGCGGCTGGAAATTGGCAGGTTTTACTGGTACAGTCGAAAGCGATCGCACAGTGTGCGTGTAGACGAGTACGAAAGGTTATGAAACGTAACGCGAGCTAGCTGCAAATGAGGCTTCTTCATTGAGTTACGTGAGTAGCGTATCAGTTTTCGCTTCAATGAAGCTGAATATTCTTGACCACGTAGATGGATAGGGTAAATGACCCAATTACTGTCACTTGAATTATTCGATTTAATATCAAAGCAATGTATAAAGAATCGTGAGTAAACAAATGTTCATACTAAATGTGGACTTCGGTTTACGTAACAACACGTAGAACATTGTATATTCGTTTACACTTAATATTAATAAATAAATATTAGGAGGTAAATGTGCTGTCGAACATTGAAACGTGACCAATATAATTATAAAGTATGGAACGTGTCATAATTCCGTAATGCGATGCGTTTACTATATATCTTGTATCTGTTACACAAACCGACTTGTTAATATATGGAAAACATGTTTCTATTTGAATGAAAAGCTTTCATGTGAGTACAAAGGACATTGGACTTCGTTGTACACCTTCAATTACGTAGTAATGAATTTATTATATCAAACATATAAAAAAAATGGTCATAAATAAAAAAGCGGTTGAACAATATTATGTTCCAAACTGGAACGATCTTTATGTTAACAACGTTCTCAAATAATTAAATAAAGTTACGCGCGAACGTTAAAGTGGCAGTACGTGGTACATTTACTCTATTTGGGCTCTTTGCTTACGATGTTGAGATTCAGTGGAATCGAACGAAATTGGTGAGACATATCGAGAATATTCTTTGACAGCAGTTCAGAAATCGATTGTAAGAATTGCGCACTCGTTTTATTTTATGCTTCCAGAAATCGCACTTTACATTATCATTTCAATGCACAATACTAATTTACGCAATACTAGCTACAATTCTGCAAATTACCAACAATTTCTACGCTAATTTAAAAATATTAATCGAGTAGCAAAATTTGTCCTCCAATCCCTGTTATTAGAAGCATAATAATAGCGAAAGAGAAATATAATAATAAATGGTCTGCTTTTGGCTTGTGGCGGGCCGTTGAGAATCAGTAGAATAGAGTGAAATTCATCAGACACGTTTAGAGTAAGCGCTGCGATGCCAATAATGGATTTCAGTTTTAAATGCAGCGATTATTGAAAGTGTTTTATACACTGTTACCTGCTTAACTGTTAGCGGAGTACCTACATATTTTTGAAAAGTTTTCCCTTTCAAAATTCAGAAAGGATGCGAAAGCTGAGTGACAAACGCGCAGTGCAAGAAAATTTGGCATGTCAAAGTGTCACCAGCTATAAATGATTTAAAGGAAGGTGGTATAATTTGATATATCTACCAGGAAACGTGGCAATATTTTGAATTTTGTGTCGTCCGTACGCTTTTTCATTTGACCATAATAAACTAGTATGTAGAAAATTAAATGCAGAAGAAAAATAGATAGAAGAGCTTCTTTACCGAATAATACATGAACAATTTATTTATTTAATAAACGGGATAAAAAAAAGAGAATCCTTTGGCGCAGAAAGTATTTAGTCGTCGACGGACAATTCGCGAATCGATTGACGCTCAAGACAATTGAACGATGAAAATATATCTAATGATCCACAATGTAGGTTAACATTAATAATTAGGCGATTCATACAATTAAATTCGCCATAACTGATATTATTTCTAATGGATGCCGATGAAAAGTTTATGTGAAATAGAGTCAAGATTTCACGACGCATAATAATGCCATGTAGGACTTTATACGCAAATATTATCATTTAAAGCACCAACACCGCAAACATTTTATGATACACAAAATTAAAAGCGACTTAACGCGGAAGACTGGCGTAACTAGAAGTCGCTCTCGCAAGAAATTCAATTTTTATATCAATTAGGCACGGTGGCGTCCTTCTGCCTTTCGACAGGCTTCCATCGCCTTGGAATCAATTTCAAACTATATTCCCGGCGCATCGTTAATTACAGCGCTAATTGAGCGTACAGGTGGAGGGCGTTACGTGCAGGCAAGTTGAAAAACACAGGTGAAGGATAGCGGAACAGCCTAGCGGCGGGCGTCCTTATTAATGCACTTGCAGCACGCCGGAGAGGTTCAGCTGCAACGGCGCTGAAATATTTTAGCGCGTGTCGCGCGAGAACGCGGAGTGGTAGAGAGACGGGAAGGAACGAAACGAGGAAAAAGCATGAAAAATCGCGGCTATTAATAAGGCCGTGGCAAAAAGCTTTCGGCGTGCTTGGCCGAGCTGGGGCTAAGCGGATAGCTTTCACGGTTATGCGGCTCGCGATGCAATATCTCGGATGTTGGCTGTTGCGCTACAAGTAATTTTCCGGGCAGCTACATCCGTCCTACCGCGACATAAATCTTCTTTGTCAGGAATATTTATTTATGAAGAAAACTGGAACGATGTCCCGGCATCGATGCAGGTGAATTTTCAAAGGAATCCGTTTGACAGCTTCTACGATTCTGCTCGTGTAGCAAATGTACTTTCGTTGCATCTTCGAAATTTGTTTTGTCGGGAAAAATGGTTTGTATAGAAAGTTATGATGGAAACTCGTTTTTTCGGGATTCTGCAAGGAAAGCATTTTCGTAGAGCTTTTGGAAACTTTTTAGTAAATCGAACGAAGAATTGTATATTTATCAATTGATTATTACATAATTACATTTAAATTTACGTTGTCAAAATCGCACAATAATATCACCTTAGTATTAAAATTCATATTGCTTTAATTACAATAAAAAGAAGAGAAAATATTGGAATCGTAATAGGTACTCGCTTTACCCTTTAATTGTAAGTATTACGATGTATGCTTTACTTTCGATACTTTGTATATTTTTGCATATTTTGTACTGTTTGTACGTTTCGTAAATTTCCAACAAACGCATAAAAATCCGTAGTCTATCAATAATAAAAAAAAGTATACAGATGACAACGTGTTCGATACTCGAGATGTGTAATAAATATTTCCAGGACCATGGAGTTAATACATAAACCATGCATCGATGCGTGCAAATCATCGTTCGACAAAATAATTCCCTAAAGTGAATGAGCTTCTTAAAATTTGCACGAACATGTTGCGATAATACAAAAATTGCTCCCACTTTCGTATCCCACTACAAAAATTCCTCAATGAGTCTCAGTAAATTAATTCATCGGCAAATTCCATCTTCACCTCCTATCAAAACACGTCGAAATCAAGTACCATGAAACTTTAATCGCTCTTCGCTTATTATCCGTTCCAATAATCTTCATCAAGGTCAATTTATCGGAGGTGGTAATGGTTTAATGTGTCTTGCACGTACGGTGTTCACGATATTACAACGTTTAAATATTTTTTTTTTGCTGGCAGCAGCTGGATATTACGCGTGATTCGTTCTCAATCGAAATGTCGCGACGCCGATGAAATTCCCCGCGAAATACGGGCCGTGGCAATGTATGATATTAAGCTACAGAGAAAGCAAGACGGAGAGACGGAGAGATGCGGCTGATATTCGTTCAATTAACGAAGAATCCGCTATGAGGGAGTTTAACTCAAGCCGTCGATCATAAATTTCAACGGACTGGTCGCAAGTGGGTGCTCGAAACTGTATCCGCTGGATACTTAGCGTCCTGTGCACGCTGGTAAGCAAGTTTCAAGCCTACTTCGAATACCATCCGTCGAGTATCGGGGAGCGTACCTCGAGAATAAGGCCACTGAAGCGACCCCCGAAAAGCCAAAACCATCGAAACTCTCACCCCATTCGATCTACTCTCTTTTAGAAGCTAGAAACTTCGCTACCCGGAATCACTGTTCTCTTTGTTTTCTTTCTGCGCATTGTTTCGTTAATGTCTGACTTCGAAAGGGTTCTTTGTTACGCGCAAAATGGGACGAGACGCGAAGGGTGAAAATTGGGGATGGAATCTCGATGTTTAGGGATAGTTTTGGTGACGATGCTCGTGTAAACGCTTCAGATTGGGTTCGGATTTTGGCGACGGTCTTTAGATACAATGTTTTAAGACAAAAGTCTTTTTTTTTTAAGCCAAAAAGTCTGAGGTTGCATTATATATCGCGTGAAATATTTTCTAATTCGTAATTTACCCACTTCACGTAATGAAATAAAAATGAAAAATTTGTTTACTCGTGAGATCTTTCTCGTGCAAATGCAATATTGAATGAAAATGCCACAAATGCTTCTTGAGACCAGATAAAGATTGGAGAAGTTTACGGTTGGATAGATTTAGTTACGAGGAGTAGTTTCAGTGACAATATTTGAGTACAAAATTTGAAGATGCAAAATTTATTTAGATTAAAATATGTGCGCATCGTGTTTTATACGTAATTCCTGAATTTAACTAACAGCTGAATAATTGAAAGGGATGGAGGAGGATATTGAACGATATCGCCCGGAAATAATGTGATTAACTCCGAACCTAGAACTTTTTTCAAACGAAATTGCACAGCTTTAAATATATTACATATTTAATCAATAAAATAGAAAAATATCCTTTCTTAATATTTTTTATTCCATATATTTTTAACTCGCAACGTAAAACTTTTTAATATTTTAATAAAAAAATAGCAGAGAATCTTTTGAAATGCAATATATCGCGAACTGAAATTTATATCGTCCGAAAAGATTTCCCCCTGCAATCTCACTTTAATTTCTGTTATCCAATTTTTATTATCCTTAAACCCCGAAAACCATTACCTACATTCTTCTTCTATTTTTTAATAACTATTCCCGCTGCATCCTCCATACATCATTTAGACCTAAATCCAAAAGCGAAACCTGGGATTCCATTAACATCGATTGCCAAGTAATTTGTAAACTAATGCAGAGACTTTCAACTCCAGTTTATTGTTCCCGGTAATAACTGCGAAACGAAGTATTGGAGCGATCTAATTTTCAATAGAAGTGGTATTTACAAGAGTTTATAGTCCCTTATCCCCTTAACGATGGATTGCGGCGCATTTAATACCAAGATGAAGGACCTACCGTAGCTAACCTACCACCTAAACAAGAAGTTGCTGTAATAACGACTGATGAGATTCCTCCACGAGCCCTGCCATGGATTCTGATGAATTTCTGGTCTAACGACTGACTTAGAAACATTTGCGACTGCGAAACGGTTAAGAAATAGCACTGATTTAAATGCTATGCAAAACTGCAGGATTTAAAACGAGACGAATAAACACAGTTCTTACCGGTCAGGACGCATTTTAAAGTAGATTTTACGTTTCTGAGAGAAAGGTTGTCGCGCGGAGTTTTAGTCGCAACGAGGACATCTTTCTCGGAATATTTCTTCATGCGACGGTGAGAATTTTTAATTTCAATTTGAAGCGCAAAGGAAAACTGTTACAATTAACCTGTGAATTTTTATGTAAACTCAAAGTTTCATAAATAAATTTGAAGAAACGGGACCTAATTAAGGGGCTGTTTCGCTCTTTAAATATTATGATTTTTACCGTACTTCGAATATTTTACATAACGCTAAATATCATACGCATGGTGCAGCACTTTGTGCATTTAAATTCCTCATAAATGCGTAGAAATTCGTAAACTAGCTGTAATGTAACTCGTAAGCGAATATAGCTTGTAAAATGAAAATGTGAAACGATCGATCCAAAATGTAGGTAAATGTGTGTACAACATAATTTAATTTTCTCAATTCAATTCGACGATTGTACGACGATTGTATTTTCATGGCCATTAAGAACACACGTATCAATAATTACCCTGATAGGCTTCGAGAAGAGAAGTGAATATTAACTTACATAGTGTAATCGTGAGTCGACAAATTCGCAACGCGAATTAAATGCAGTTACGTTAGTTAAGCACTAGGAGTGTAATTTTTTTAAATATAGATTTACTTGATAGGCAGGGGGTGACCTTAATTCGTGGTCATTAGATGAATCTGCACTTTGAAATGAAACTAAATGAGAATAATACTTTTAGATATTATATATCGTGATATTATTAAATAAGGAAATTACGGGAATGATATTATTTATCGGTGGTTCAGTAATATATTCCGTTTATTATCCTACAATATATTAACTTTGTTAATTAAACCACTGCACTAAACATCATTATGGAATATTCCATTTGCAAATCACCTTTGTGGCTTCAATCTCGGATTACATGTTATGTATTATGTGTATAGGTATAGTGGAACAAAGCAGGAATAAATTCAACGTCAATTCTATTAAATGGAAATACACGTGATTTGAAAATAATGTGTAACTGGTGATTATTAAAGTGATTAATATCTTTCACCCCTGGTCATTTACCTCGCAGTGTAAATGACGGAAAAGTTACGAATTAATTAAAAAATATGCCACCCTGTTCCTAAAATCCATAATAACATTACGTTTAAGTAATCCATCGATTTGACGGATTTCAAATTGCATGTTTAACATTACAGGAATTATAAATACTATTTTTAAGCAAATTTATATTGACTTTGATTGATTTCGCGAATTAGAAATCAATATTGTAAATATCAGCAGCAATTACCTTTACATTCGCAAAATTTTGGACCGAGTAATTTTCCAAGTTAACACAGCCCTAATTTCTCTCTTTGAAATAATATGCATTATGCATAGAATGCGTAGCGATCCCAAACGTTTGGCCTGCTGTGTATACGTCTACCGATAACTAAGAAAGCCGCGATGCCACGAACATTGTTCATCATTCAACAGTTAAATTTAATCGAAGCCAGAAAGAGAAGAACTACGGGAAACGTCAGCTTTTTGGAATCGAACCGATTTTCGGGGAAACGACGAACGGTTGCAGGATTTATCACGCGCAAAAAGCAGCGGACAGCACGAGTCATGCTTCCGTTGCGGACGAAAAGCGGTTTCTAGTTTCCTGCGCGTCTACGAATGCTGCAGCCGAGGCTCGTAAATTATGGGGCAGAATTATGAAAAAAGGGATGCCATGGATCGCGGAATGAACTCGCCCGACAAAATTCCTGCGAAAATGCAGCAACGCACGTATCTATCTACGACTACCATGTATTTTCGTTGAATAAACGTGTCTCAGGAACGAAACATTAATAGAAGAAGGGTTGTTAATAATACAGAAACAGATTATTAACTCTTTGCAATCGAAGTACGGGATATTCACGGTAAAGCACTTTAACAACCATTATCATCATAAATCGGAAAAATATTGCTTTTTATAAGAATACAATAATCCATGTAAGCGGAATTAATTCCTTTAAGTACAATTTACAAGTTTTTTTTTGTAATAATCATTGAATCTACATCTTCCGGTATGTAAGCGAAGATAATCTTCACGAATGCAGAACATATGCCAAAAATATTACAATTGCATATAATTAACAATAGAAATGTTAACAAAAGAATCTTTAAAGAAGCTAAGATAGTAGGTCATTCCAAAAGATAATTAGAATGCTTCTCCATTTTTAACTTTACTTTCAATCATTAGGTGTTGCTATATTTTTCTCTATTTTCTATACTGAGTTGCTTATTCAGCTGCCATTTATATTCTTTAATCAACGTTAATCTTTACGTATTATTTAAACTGGTATTATTCTGCAACCGGTGAAAAAGGTACCAAACCAACGAATATTTTTTGTTCTTCTTTTGCAAAATATTTACATCACGTTTTCATAAGAATTTTTTGTACTAACACCCTATAACAACGTGTAACTTAAAGGTCTCACCCTCACTATTCTAAAATCGTAGAATTTTATCCTATTTATGTATCCCATTTACTGCAGTTCATTTTTTTATCGCACGGTAATTATTAGATTGCGGAATTTTATGCAATTAAAAATTTCCTAATGATGTGAAATTAAAATGTACGAAAAAGTGACGAATACGCATGATATGGAAAAATCTACAAATACGAGAAACGAAATACATATTGTTATATTTAAAGCGTGAAATAAATCTCTAAATCTGTTTCACTCTTTTAATTGTGTTCGCAAAAATATAAACCTATCTAAAGATAGTCTAGTAATAAGTAATTATTAGACTGCGGATTTTTACGCAATTATTGAAAATTCAAAGGCGTCAAAAGGTGCAGAACGCACATAATCTCTAAAACTATATAAAATATACAAAGTATAACAGAAGTTATGACACCTAAAGGGTAAAGCAATCCCCAATTGAGGTTTAAGTTCTTCAAACTTGTTTTATTACTTATTACTTTCTGGATTTTCATCCTAATCCATTCCACCACAAAAGTAAATAAAATCCTAATTATTGAAGATTAATATTAATTTTTATTCGAATCGATCCATTCGTTACGCGAAGATTCATAATAAATTTTCGTACCTCTCTTTGGCATTTTACTGTACTTGAATTTTGAGTTAAATTATCGGATGACCGAATATTAGCGAACCAGTGCTTACGCGTCGACAGCTTCAACATTTTACTGAACGGGTCAGTGAATATAATCAAGGCAATCCAATGAAAATTGACATTTGCTCGTTAGTACAATAATAATTAAGAAGACTGGTGTTTCTCCTTGCAACGAGTTCGATTAATTATCGCGGGTCGTTTACGGGAAATGCGAGCGACACTGCGACAATAATTGGGTTAATTTTATATGGGCAACGGCCGAGTCACCTGTAGGATAATTAATTATTGCTGCAACGAGCCCGGTTCTCGTTTCACTTTTTCTCCTCTCCTTTCTCCTCTTTTTCTCGATGTCGATTTTCTTCGCGCAATTCATTAACGTTGTCCGCTCCGCCTGAAAGTCGGCCATTGTGATCAACTAACGACGCTAATACAAATTTGTATTCCCGATATTAAATATCGTTCCGGATCATTATTTCGCGTGCCCGTTTAATCCGAGCCGATACTCGGCAAAAGGTCGGGCTATTTGCATTGCAAAGTTCCGGCCGAGCGATGCGAAATATAATTCGAATGAATCTCGATGACGCTCCTCCTCCCGCGGATATTCTATTGCCACTAAATTAAATTGTAATTTTAGCAGCGACCAACCGTGCCAGCTCTTCAACTGCAATTATCCGTTTCGTGGCTTTTAATGCGGATGTAAAATTGTTAAACGCTCAAACCTTCCCTAATGTCAAACTCGCGCGGGACTTTACGTTACTGCGTTTCATTGCATCGACTGGAAATGTTCTCCGGCTTTTGTGAGACTTCATTTTCACTCTACATATTTGTAATTTTATATCGCCAGTTTGTTAAATTTCCTGTTTTGCGTGCAAGTAGACTGCCAGTTATCCGATGCTGTTTTAACCGGTTGTATTTTTGTGAGAAAAATTACAGAAACTGCGATGAGATATATTAGGCGGCAAGATAATTCGTCTACAATTGATATATTATTTTTAAAAAAAAGTGGCATGCGTTACTTCATGTACTTATGCTATATAAATTATATCTACATCTCATAATAAAGAATTACTTTTCTTCATTAATAATAAATGGTGGATGATAATTCGTATATATTTTTCGATTAACCGACCATTAGTTTATCCGGCTAAAGATACCGTTACATAGATCGGAAATAAGATAAATCGAATGATTAATAAGAAAACTAAGTGGGCAATTACCTACAAAAGACTTCCAAACACCAAAAGAACGATTCTTTCGGCCACTTAAATTCAAGCAGAATAACGTGTACTAATTATTAGATTGCAGATATAGTGCAGTATAATTATAAATCATAAATAAATTATAATCTTGTTTAAAAATACAATTTCTTTATCGTTGCCTGTAACAATCTCTCTTTACATTACATTGTAGGTATATTACATAAACTTGTTTGTTTTAAATCACAATTGCGTTCAATACACTTGTTTGCATTAAATACACCTGTTTGCATCAAATCACGATTGAAATATTGCTTGCATTAGATTACATCTACTATTTCGTATGCAACGTTTTCGATTTTGAACCGCCATCCATCCCTATAGTATCATGTAGCATGAATTAACCCGATATTAGAACCAAATGCATTTTACAGAAGGATACGACGCACCAAATATACTTTTTGCTTCGAAATATTTTTTTATAAATTTGCTAATGATTTATTAACGAAGAAGGAGGTATCTTTTAAATATACAAGAAAGTTTGAAATAGGAAGTGCATAGGTCAAAGTGACATCGAATATGCGCATAGCATGTATCGGCGACCACGAATGGTCACTGTGTGGTAACAGTGGTTTCAGTGAAAACGCTTTATACAGCCAAAGTTTCACAGAGATACCATTAACATAGAGAATTCTAGACCATTTATGGAATGCTTCTAAGCAAAGTCTGCTTAACAATTTCATTGTAGAGAAATTAAATAGAAATAACCAAAATTTCGGTTCATTTTATAAATTTATCCACATTATTTGGCATACCTAAATTTAAACGAAATGAAAAACATAAGTGGTAGATTAAAAATATTTAGATTTAGAATAATTTTAATATTACTATGAATGACTAAAATTAATCGTATGATTCAGGGTTGCAGGTTCGTTAGACAATTAACTATATAACTCGCGAATACTGTTACATGCAAAAATTAAAAAATTTAACAACACATGAGTCGTTTATTATGAAATTATGTAACACAATTCCATTTTTTTGATCGATGAAACATTTAAGCTATCGAGTTTTCGCGTTTAATAAACGCCGCAGCAACGCGAACATTAATTTGTTTGCAAAAATGCAGTTGTCCTAATTTTATAACACGTGGCTCACATAATTCCCTTACACACTACTAATTTTTCACTTTTCGAATTTTTTTAAAGTTTTACTGCTTAACTTTTTATATTTAAAATAAACTTCCTTAACAATTGGCCTTAACACCACGGAATGAGAAAAATGTTTGTGGCCAATAATGAGCGATTTATAAAAATAAGACCGATTATTCCACTGGTACATTATTTGATGCATTTTATATGTCATTAGATAAAAGCTTCGCCTGCAATAATGTATTCTATCGTATTTATCTGAGTTTAAATTCTACGGAAATTTTAGAAAAGAATATATATGTACATACATACACATATATATGTATATATTCCTTTATCAATTTCTCTACTGTCTGTTTCGTGGTATTAATTGATGTGACGAATAAGTGGCCCATATCAGCTTCGATTTCTTAGTTCGGTCGATACCCATTAGCTCATTACAAGTCATTTCATGTTGAATCTTATGTTCAGCAAAAAAAAAAAAAAAAGTAACTTGTCCCCCGCATCTTCGGAAGAAAATTTTTTGATCACAGCGTACTCGCACGATAACCCGGAAGCCAAACTTATCCTTCACATACGAACCGTTCAATCGCAATTCTATTACGCGTGCGCGAACCTATGATTCCATAATACCCATGCATCCATGAGACGATGATACCGAGAGATATCGAACTACAGATTTTGATGCATGAATCTCCTTTGGTTTTCAAGCGACGCGACGACGGCTGAACAAACGTCGCCAAAGAAAGTTTGTTGTTGGCAACTGTTGCCAAACAACAGACGGATAACCGCGTATCGTAACTTTCGCGATCAAGGCGAGACCGCGCGAGATTCGCTTTATGCAAAATACCAGTTTACATAAACGTCGCGCGAGTTTCCGTCCAAGCGCGAAAGTTTTAATGGAAAAAAGAAAACACGCAAGCACCAGTGGAAGACATGCGCCTTTCGTTCCTCTAATCTAGTTTGTTGGGAGGACGAAAGTAATTAGTCTAGCAGCGTGGAGCGAAATGAAATCCTTAGAAGTTTCGATTAAAGTGTTCATTTGGATTTGTGCAATATTGGGCAACCGGAAGTTGATGAACGGTGCAGGATTTCAATGTCGTATCAACTTTATATTAGCTGATTCTTTTTTTTTTTAGTGAAACGAAGGTAACTGTGAATCACGGATCGATAAAGTCAAACTTCGACATATCTGTCACTTATGACATTTACTGATTTACTGTACAATTACCTACGTGGCATATTGTCATGTGAAATACCGTATCGGAAAGCGAATATCGCTATTCGCGCAGCCTCTCTCTCCAGTGACACATAAAAACTTGTTATGGGGGTTGAAAAGCAGCAACCACAGCCTCCAGAAGGTCTATTTATTTGCAGCCACAGTGTCGCCCCGGCGAACCTTTTCCCGAGATTGCTGTACTACCATTCCTATGCCCTTTCCATTGTAACGAACTTCCGGCGTTTCACGACACACAGAATAGTGCTCTGTCTTTAATCCGAAAGAGAAATCCCCGAGAGCTTTGGATGACGAAAACCCACATGAAGAAATGCCTCATCTTGTCCATTCTCATTCTCCCTCTAATTCTCTATCCACTCACTGGTAGATACATTGCCTCTTTTTCTAGTAAGTCTCGTCTCTTGTAGTGCTATTTCCTTTTCTTTGGCCCCCCCCCCCCCCCCTCCTCTTCGACAGCCCCTATGAGAATCTCTCTCTACGAGACGAGAAATCTCGGTGTTTCTCGGAGGGAAACTCTTAAAGCTGGTCCTCTCACTTTCACGCGAGGCAGGAGATTCTCCTCATTTTACTTTTCAATCTTCGGGAGGATGCAATTTTCTTCCTCATTTCCAGTCTGACAATATTAGGGGGAATGGGGTAAGGAAGGAACCGAATAGAAGGAATTTGAGAGATTCGCTAAGAGGAGAAGAGGTTGATACTAAGGGGCAGAAAGGGTGCATCGGTAATCGACCTATAACCTGTTAGCGTTGCCACGCTGTTAGGAAATTCGATTTACCTTAACGATTCGTTTCGAAGATTTCTCCCGTGAATGGATTTGATCTTCGATGGTTCACGGTGTTTGTTGTCCTTTTTTTACTATATTTTTTAGGTAGAATGTGCGTGTAGAAGTGGAAAGGGACGCTGTTTTGCCAGAGCCATTTGGGAATGCAAAAGAGGCGTTTTACGGTTTGGATGAAACGAACCGGCATTGATGTTACGGCTAAGCATTCCGAAGATTTTCGTTGTTCTTTAACTTTTACATCACCAGAGACTTCTAATTAAATTCTTAAATGAAATTTTTACCCGTTTTTAAATTTTTGCATTTTCTACAATGACGATGTTAAAAATAAGAGTATGTGAATTTTTTTCGGAACTTTTACCTCCAGAATTTTAAGATTTTATGTTACGCGGCAATTAGCATACGAAAGTACGTTCCAACACTTTTAGTCCCAGCTGCTGTAGTATGTACTGCGCAACTCTGTTGTACGTATTTATGCAAAATGTAAGTAATTCGCATTACGTTTTATGTTACTCGACGAAGGGAAAAAGTTAAATATTACTCAAGAATTAATTATACATATTCCGAACGAAATTTGTTTGAATACATTTGTACAATTTTTTAACGGCCAATTAATTATTAATTCAATAATTTAAAGTATCAGAAAACAATACATGATGCCAGAAAAAAATTCCTTTTCATAATTTCCTCAATCCTTATTATATATCCCAATAAATAAAAGAATCCCATTAAATTAAATTCGAAACATTTTATTTCATACAGATTATAAAATGATCTATACCACCTAAGTTCACAGATCACCATAGAATCCACTAGTAAATTAAACCACACATCTAATAATAATTTACTAATAATTTATTAATCCCACCCCACTGCTGCTAATTATTAATAATTTTCCATTAGCATTACTTCTTTTATAATTTCGAGCAACACGAGTAGGACATATTTGCGCTTTAATAAGTATCCCCGTCAAAAAATTAATATTAAACACTTCGAGGCAGCAGGGGGAAACAAGAAACGTAATTTGGTTGCAATAATTAGTAAAGCGGCCGTAAGCAGCTCAAACGAAGAGGATCAGGCATCTATGATGGCGTTTTGCCACGATCAGGGAAAATCTAGTTCACTCCATTCGCGAATCCGACTTACCCCATTCGAGGTTCGCGTGCAAAGCGCAAAGTACGCGACTCCGTACACTTCGACGCACGATTATACTTAGCGTAAGGTGATTATTTCGCTGAAGCTATCTTGCGACTCGGAGAACTACTAAGCTGGCTACGGTGTTTCGTCAAGAATCTCTTGAGACCCGGCGGAAATCGCGTTAGGAAATAAACGATTAAGGAACTGAGCTTGCCTCAGGATGGGATGTGGCGTGAAAATTGTGAGATTGTCCTTCGGAAGTATTTGGCGAACAACAGTTCAGGATATAATATAATAAAATTTACGGTGATTGTTTGTATAAGGATGAATTTCTAGAATTGCAAACTTTGCGGGCGTTGAATAATAATGAAGAGACTTTGAAGCAGTTTTGAAAGACCATGGAGTTAGCGTTTAGTGGAAGGATTGCGCGTAAAATAGTTTAGTACAGAAAGGGGTAATATTAAATGTTATACAGAAGTATGAAAAATAGTATGTGTACAACGGAGCAGAGAAAATGGGGAATTGTGTAAGAATTTTAACAACGGAATAATATTCGAAAGAGAATCGCGGTGTTCGAGCAAAAAACCACAGGGCTTGAAAGATTAAGAATTATAAAACAAAGTAAATATTGAATAAAAAATATACGAATATTTTAAATATGCTAAAAGCAAAATTTGAAATTTGCGGTTAATAATTTTATTGTTTGAATTGTGCATAATTTATACTGAATTAAGTATTCGGGGTTTCGCGAATGAAAGGCGAATTCAGTAACACAAGTGTTCGTCATTCCACTAAATAATTAAATCGGCGTATGTATAAATCTCTGTTGTATCTGAGAGAAATGGAAACAATTTTGACACGCATAAATTGCGAAATAAATATTCTGCATGCAATTTAATCCATAAATTCGCATTCAACTTCCAATTAAACGTGACCCCGATTAATTCCAAAGAAACCGAATATATGCATCACCAAAATATCCGAAATTCCCACAAATTATACTTGATTCATTGCCCTGAATCGCATTTCAATATATTTCAATATATTTTTTCATTTACAAACGATATTTATTATTTATATGCAAACTCACCTCGAGGACGTGCTCCGCTTGGTTTTCTCGATCCAGTTTCCGACCGCTGGTCGTGATCAAACCTGAAACATAATCGAATTGTGAATTAGACCAGTGACCTTAATAAATCCCGATTAAACGCTGTTTCAATTAAGGTTTCTGGGCTGACGTTTTATCGTCGAGACCGACCGGTAAATCGACGCCACCCAGCAAACCGGACGACAATTCACCGTTGTAATTTACGGAGAAATGAAAAGGCCTCAATTAGCGGGACAAAGATTAGCCCGATGCCACCACGGTTTCCACGAAATTATAGCGTTCAGATTTCACCGGATACTAGTCGAACTCTCGAACTCGTCTGTTCGTTGTTCACATTTCCCCTTCACCATTTCTTTTTTTTCTTTTCTTCTTTTATTGGCACGACAATTATAACAAGGTAGTATCGGTCAGGCAAATTTCAACACACTGTGCGTGGTTTGCTATCAAATGTACGTAGGGTGACCAACGGTCAGTAACAAATTTAAGGGAGAGTAATCAAATGTTTGGTATGATTTTACAGGAGATTAAGGGAGACTTTTTTTTACGGTGTTATTACGACAAATTTGCGCATTCACAGGGCGAATGATGTATATATTAAACAAAGTAATTAATTTGTACTTTCTATCATATTTATTTTCATTAGTGTTGCACACACAAATTGTAAAACGTATAAATGTATATATTATAGTTATATTTTATCCGATTGCAAGTTATATATATTTATCAACCGATGCTGCAGAATTAAGTAATTTTTTTATCTTCTTATGCAAAGATGAAAAAGCTCTTACAAAGATGATAACGTACAACTATTTAGTAACAATTTTAAGTAAGACGAATTATTTATTGTACGTAGAATCAGCCGCACATGTATGGCCACACCATTGGAACGGTTAAGTAGAATAAGTCAGTACTAAGACTTCCTGCGTCATAAGCTATCAGCTAGTAATATTAGCGAATGTACAAGTTGCAAGTTCTAACTTATAGATTTCTGTTATATAATCAGATTTCATAATTTTGTAGTTACCGGTTAAAAGTTAAAGATATTAAATAAATATTAAAGAAATTAAAGATATTAAATAAATATTGAAGATAAAATTTACCAGATTAAGTTATTGTAAATTCATCATTAACTTTACTAACTGTTTACAATCTATCACGATGCACACCAAATCGAATAAACAATTTGGTTTATAATCTGTAAAACTTGCTTACACGACTCTACTCGTTTTGTTAAGACACTTGTTACTGTTTTACAAATTAATTCATTCGTACGGGTAACTCGTCACTTGTGATTTATAAGATTTATAAATGTTGACTCCATCAGTAGAATCTGTTGCTCAGTAAATTACAATAGTACCAAGATCGACATATCTTCCAACAATATTAACGCTTTCAAATGCGAGCTATTTAAAGCTGTCTGATATTCAACCTTGTTTTGAATTCTATATTTCCCTGCCTGCGTCTCCTTACTTTTACTGTTCGCGTCTATTAATTTTATATGAAATTCCGTTTCTTTTACTCGTCCAATAAATAAATAATATTAGCTCAATTGTGCAAGAGCACCTTAGTCAAATGCAATAATTTTTAAGTAAAATGAGGCAGGGATAGTGAACAAGTAGAGTAAGTCCATCATTGATCAAACAAGTCTTCTTACAAGTCCTGTATTTTCTGTTGACTGCAGTCAACGAAACATACTCACGTTGGCTTTTTATTTTAAAAATACGTATTAGAATACCCTTTCTTTCCCCTCGGAATAGAATGCTTGGAATGCATATACTGGTTAGGGATTCCAGTTGGCAGAAATTCGGAGTCTAACGATGACCGTCAGTAGTCGGGTTTCAATTCGCAGCTTTCAGACTACGAACAAACGCTTTCCTCCGCAACAATCATACGCAAAAGAACTCGCTCCAATGCCTCGTGGTTGCTGGCGTTTCGTGCATCCATCTGCTTTCGACGAGTGTCGTCGAAAAATAATTGAGGGGGAAAAAAAATGAGAGTTTCGGCTGCCATTGTCTGCCGTGAGCTTCATTCCTCGAAACCGTCGATCGACGAACGCCGACGTGGTAATTGGGTTTCAAGTTTCTATTCGTTGCAGGGACCGTAACAATTTCGTGGCAAAGTGTTCCCCGAGACGCGACGCGACGCATCCTTTTCTCGCGTTTTAGACAATGCCGAAAATCGGAAGAAGTTCGGTGCGGATATAGAGCGCAAGGAGCCGAGGTTTCTTTCGATTGATTTTATAGCGAAGGTGGAGGGGAATGGAAATTACTCGTGGTAAATGGTTACAAAATATCAGAGGGAAAATCGAATAAAATATGGTTAAATTAAACGATGATCTCTCGAATAATTTTTAAGCGACCACAACTGACCTTAACACCGGATTTACGGATACTCGTAGTGGTAATTTGACCAGCTATTTCTGAAAATAGCTAAAATTATATACAGATACACGAAGTTTGAGATAAATTGGTAAAAAATAATATTTATGATTTCTGTAGCTTTAAGCATAAAATGAGTCGTTTTGTTTTAAAGTGGTGTATAAGTCCACTTTTGGAAAAAAATGAATTAATGGTAATTTTAGTAAGATATAGATATCCCCTTTTTATTCCCTTAAATGTTTCGATGTATGAAAAAATGGACTTATACCACTTGCAAAAATAACGACTCAAATTTGATATCCATCGACTTGACGGGTTCTGTAAATCTACCGTTAACAAGACTCCCAATACTTTTGAATAATATTCAGTAGATTTTTGCGTATGCATTACATAATGCCCGTTATGTATACTTTTTTCGTTATCACGGGAATCAAAATACATTTCTATATTACAAGAATAGAGACCATGGGTCTAAATCCTATCAAATGTTTCCTACTACGCAGCACGAGTTCGCATATAGAAATATCCATTTGCAAAAGACACAAATTCCATGCATCAACCATCCAAAATCCCTTTCAATTAGGAACGTTTCCCTACTACGTAATATTGATGCAATTTTCGCAAAATTTCAATACCTGCCGTCTGTCGGCTTACACGAGCAACTTTTCGACGTTGCGGCGGTAGACTTGGCCGAAATATGTACGGCGAGCGGACTTTTAAAGCGTTTCTAAAAGCGACGCGGCGGAACAAGAACGAAGCCCCTGAAAATATTATACTCCGTATACACCGTACCCGTATTCGTGTCCCTTTTTTTTTTATCCTGCCCGATTTCTAAGGTTTCCGGTAACAACAACAAACACCAGTGCACAGATTTTATATCCCGTACGGAAGTAATCAGGTTGCGAGGAAGCCGCGGGTCCCGCTATTTCACGAAGTCACGGTGGTTGCCACACGTGTGTGCAAAATTTCTGGAACTTCTGATCCTGCGGACTCATTACACTTATAGAGGTGCGGAGGGCTCGAGTTTCGCAGATGCGAAATATGTGAAACGGGACCATGATCGCGTGGACTAATTACCGGCGAAATGCGCGAGCTAATTATAAAACTTCATCCACGATACATTATCAACGTGGTACGATGTTTCCTGGATGTTTCGTGGCTGCTTTCTTCGATGGGGATTAATGAGAATTGAATCGTGGATTAAATTTGCGAATATTTTGTTCCCTCGAAGTCGGGACTTTTTAATTTTGTTACTATTCATGGTACTGCAGCGGGATATTCATTAGCTGGTGAAGATTATTCAAGATTGGATATTATTTCCTTCGGATATCCCCTTAGCGTATTTTTAATCTCTCTGATTATAAAAGAAATTTCCTCGACGAGCAATTCAAAGACACGTTACTTCAATAATCCTATCTATTCGAACTATTCTTGGAAATTCTTTAGATAGCAGAACTCATGGTTCTATCTTCAAAAATGAATAAAAAAAACAGTCCTCCTGCAAAAGTATTTTTCGCAAAATATACAATCTGTATGATTTTGAACCACAGAAGTTTTTAATGCAAAATGTCCCCATAAAGAGGATTTTTATTAACGTGATCTGGCCATTAATCTCCAAGGAATTATTTTCTAAAGAAATTACAGATTAGAAATCCTAGTTTGGGATTAGAAATTACTATTTAAGTCACGGTTGTTCAAACTTTTTGATTGTCTGCGAAAACGATTGATCTTAAGTCGCATACGCAGAATAAAAGGTAAAATATAATAAATGAAGATAAGTAACAATAAATCATAAAATCCACTTTAAAAAACAATTTAATGGACAAGAAATTGATTCAGAATCCACTTTATTACCTAAAACATACCAAACTGTAAAAAAAAAACTGTAAACCTTGCTTTTAAGTCACTAACAAGTAATAAATAATTAAAAGGGAAAAAACATTCCTAATTATTTTAAATGTTCTGTTGTAGGACCAGTCACGTAAAACTTTATGAATCACGAAAAATGTTGTTAACAATCGCATAGTCATGTTAAAAATCTTACAATATTGTGAACTTCAATATAATTCAAGTAAAAGTTGGTCTCTAGAAGAATTTCAACTCTTCGAAACTATACCTCCGTGTAGAAAATTCTAGAGGATCAAGACATCGACAGCACGACCGAGTGCAACGTCATTGTTTCCATGTTTATTATTACAGCGTGATGTATATACACTTCCCTGGTCATGGATTCGACGCGAAGTCGGTAATAATAGCCGACGAGTTCTGCCAACTCACGGTTTTCACGTCGGAATCACGGACGAAACGAGAAAAAGGTGAGATTGCGAAGGTGAGGCATCGTGGCGAATGTACAGGGTGAGTCTAAAAGGGTGTTGCAAAATTTACGAGCACGATGCAAGCGCGTCAAAGCTAAGATATGTAAACGACAAAATGGAGCCTCGGTTGAGGCGAGTCATTTTTAGTTCGCATGGCTGAGTTTAACTGAAGGTGGCTTTTCCTACGGTCGGTGATATGAAGTTGTTGGATAGTTTTAGGGAATAATGATTCTTGAATAATGCAATGAAAGTTTGATAAAAGGTGAAATATAGTAGCTGATGTTTCGTTTGATTTTCCTTAATGCAATTTATATATACAATTGTAATTCCTTTCTAGAAATTTGTACAAGTTCGGGAGATAGAGATTCGGTATGTGGACGATTTTTTAAAATAGAAGATAAAATATAAATATTGAAAGCTTGATGGAATTTACTTTTGTAATTCTAATTTCTTTTGAGAAATTAGAGTCGTTGAAAGCCTGATAAGATATGGAAAAATGAGAAGCTGATATTTTATGAACTTTTTTTTTAATGGAATTGAAATTATAGGAATAAATTATTTTTCAGCAATTGGTAACTTAAAATAATGGCTATTTTGATTGATTTTCTCTGCATTTATTGGTTATTATATTTAATGTGTGCTGTATTTATCAAATACATGTTTCGATAGATAAACCACGTTTCAAAAAACATTTTACGAGACAATAAATTAAAAATAAATAAAGTGCTTGACAATGTTAAAAACAAGAAGCAAATAATATGAAACGTTTCAAACATTACTTTTGTCCAGTTAATTATTATAAAATGATAAAATAGTTTATTTTTTTATTGAATTACGAATCCTATTCATTTCTTGTTTAACACAGTTATTTACCTTCTGCAAAAAAAAAATACGCGAAAAACATAATAAGGATGCTAGTACAGGCATTTATCATATTAAAAATCATCCCATATTTACAAAACACTTTCATCGAACCGTAATTTACGTAATAAAAGAAATTTTCCTTAGAATTTAGTATTACACTGCATACACTGACGTATGGTAAAAATGAAACCAAGAAAAAAAACACTGATATCGTCCAACCCCAGATTCTATAAATTCTATTAATTCTATTAATTCTATTAATCATTGGATTACGTAATATCTTAAATTAGACAAGGTCTAACGTTAGCTTTCACTGCAATATTCGCGTTCTCGGATTGAAATACGAATAACACCGACACGCAGAAACAAGTTACAAACCCCTTTCTAACTCTACCGTGCATTTACACCGCCCTTAAACACAGTCCGAGAAAAGAAAGGTCGCTGTACGTTGAAAAAGGGCGAACAACCCGAAGTAATATAAAAAAGGAGAGAAAAAGTCGTGAAATAGGAAGTGGTAAAACTGCAACGGCGACAGAGTTCCGCCGGCGTGGAACGCATTTAAATAATTGCTTTCCGTTTTCATCCCTCATCCTCGACCTCATCACGTCGACGACGTCGTCTTCGTTCATCCAGATGAATGCGTGCAGTCGTCACGCGTGGACAACTCTGTTCGTGAAAAATTCGTTATCGGAAATCAAAACTGTACGCGATATTACCGACGATGTTACCCCGATTTTCCGTAGGAAGCAACGTTTTCGCTGCCGTTCAGGGGACGGATTTATTTCTTGGTTCCCCGGAGGACGTCGACGGCGGCGTTCATCCTCGAGATCTCGAAGCCCGTTGGGAGTTTACTTTATGACGGTCGTTGAAAAATGCTCCGCGGAAAGCCGCGGGACCACCGATCTTCCGTAGAGAACATTTTTTACCTACGCAGAGCTGCTGAGTGTGACTCGCGATGGAGAGTCTTGTCAGGTGACTTGGATTTGCGCGTATGTTTGAGTTCTGCTCATATTTCTCGTGAAGACTTCCGTGGTGTGAAAATACGGCGAATGAATAGCGCTGCGCATGCAGATTGGATAAGCAGAGAATAGTTTTTCACGCGAGAATTGTCAGAGAGAGAAATTTGGGCGAGACTTTTTAGAGAGACGATAGCGGTTGATTTGGTAAAAGCTGGACATTTATGAATTTAGACACGCGTCGTGTAAAGTCTCGGTATCAAGTTTAATGTAACATTTAACGCTAGATTATGATACTTGGCTGTAAATTACGTTATTATTAGACTGCGGACTTTTACGCAGTTGTGAGAAATTTAGATTTGCAGAAAGGTGCAGAATGCACGTAATATGCAAAAATATTCAAGGTTTTCAAAATACAGTGGCAATTGCTATTTTTAGAGAGTGAAACAATCCTTTATTTAGGTCCAGCTTCTTCAATTTTATTTATAAAAATTTCGTAGAATTTAATACTCAAGAAAAACCCTGTGTAACTTAATGAAATAATATTTTTATTAACGTTACGGTACAAATCTTTGGATCAGTTACATCTTAATAGAACCACAGTTTAAAAAATAGTCGAAACAATTAAGAAGCATAGTTAGGACAACCGTTCACATTATGTGCACGACAATTTTGTACTTTGAAATAGTAGTTTTTTCGACACTTTCGTAATCTAAGATTAAGAAATTCGCGGAACGATGTCATTACTTACAATTTCTTTCATTCCCTCGTCGTTAGAATTTGAACTGCTATAAAGGCATCTTTGTGTATGTAATGTTCGTTTATGATTTTATTTCCGTGTACAATAAAAACGTTATAGTCATTATTTTTACTATCACTGGTGTTGTTTCTATTTCGGTAAACTCTTTAAAAGACCAAACTTTGAATCTACAGTAAAGAAACCTGCCAAAGAAACATAAAACATTTCAAGCTTTTAACATTGCTGTTCTAAATATTTAAATAAATCACAATTTCTACTCTATTTTTCTCAACTCTCTTTCTACCCCATTTTTCTATCCACGCGCAAAATGAAACCATTGTTTCATACCACATTTGAGAATAACAATATTACACATATTCTTATTGACACGAACGCGTTCCACACCTGTAAATACTTCACGACCACTAATAATACAGGAAAACAAACGCATGAAATTTGTTGGAACTCCCAATACGTAAAATCCGCTTTGCAGTAATCGGATCACTAAACGAGTGGAAACATAATTCAGAGCGGATGGTGTAGTATTTGAGGAATAATATGAGACGAAGTTGGTAAAGCACAGTTCGTATCGGGGGAGTTATCACGAAAACGAAAATGGTAAAATTCGCAAGGTGCGAACAATTGATCACGCTCTCGCGTTATTTAGGCGTGCAAATTCCGTATCTCGCTTCGTGAAGCGACAAAGGCTTCGTCCGCGAGTTTATGAAATCACGGTGCTTGGAAACATAATAAGCATCGGTCACAATCAGCAGTCGCCAATAATGACCACGTTTGACGAATTGAAAGAAAATGTCACCTATCGACGTGTACGCTTATTACAGATAAATTTGAATTGCAAAACAGAATCGCGAAAATCCACGGTGCATTCGCGTTTGTTTTTATGGCTTGGCCGACCTTATTTCTCAGATTCGATTGTAGAATAAACTCGAATATGCTCGCGAATGACTCCAGGCATTTTCGATTTAGCTACCAGACGGAGGACTTCCGTATTGAGTTTCCACGCGAACAGGTGTTAAACGAAGGAACAAGCGAATGGGATGAAAATAAGAGAATGAAATTGCAGGGGTGAATGAACCGGTCGTACGTTGCCTGCAAATGAACATCGTATCGAACGTATGTGACAAGTGTTCAGAAGAGAAATGGAACATGGATGGGTGGTTGCATTCGTGTGAATTCTTGCAATGCGCAAATACGCACCTCTCAAAAAGTTTGGAACATCATGAATATTTTAAATTTTCCAAATCAATATCGAACTGTTCCTTTATTTATATAATCTCCACCAAATCCTAGTTTCAATAGCTTTCATGGTATATATATATATATATATTTGCTAAATTTCGATTTCCATAATGAATTGCTTAAACATTCCCATTATTCGTCGTGTCAAATAACGAAGTTTTCACAATTTCATTATAATAAATACATATCTACATTACAGCTAATTTCTTTTTCTTTGATACGGTCCATTACTGGACCGCGGGTCTTTATGCATCTTTGGGAACTTGAAATATTTGAAAAGCTACGGAATACATATGACGTGCAAAAGTATGCAAAATAACCAGAAATTAATATCTTATAATATCCGAGGGATGAAACCGATCCGTATTTATCATATTATAACTATACCCTTTGTATAATTAATATATACTATCTATTTTTGCTTGTAGAAAGTTGAAGTTGCATAAAGATCCACAGTCGCAATTCATTGCAATTGATGATTTTACAAAATTAATGGAATCCAGATATCCATCCGTTAATATGAAACCTCGGAAAAGCGACATTTCATATGCAACGAGCTAATACGTTTCTCTATTCGAATACCCGATTGCAGTGAATATCGAAAAAATCTTTTCTAGATAGAATGCGATATTCGCTAGATACGAACGAACCTGTTCCGCGCTCGCGCGCACACGTATGTATAGCTTTCTCCAGGCTGCAACATATTACACGGCTGAGAGAGCTTCGGTATCTGATCTAATCCCCGCAATAGCATTCCCAAAACGCCGTCGTTATCCGTTACTATTCCCCGCCTGTTTCTTTAAATAAGAACAATACGCCCGAGTAACCGTAAATGCAATGCTAACGCGGAATCAAGATAGCCGCGTACACTGATTCACGCTATAACTTACGCAATTTCATGTCCATGGTTGTTTCACCGACGTTTTATCGCTCTTTCGATTCCTCGCCTGGTACGCTTCACGTAGGATGCATCCGTTGGCGTTAAGCGAAGCCTATCCTCGTTTTCGGTCCCATTTTTTCCAGGTTAAGACGGTATTTGATGCGTTATTAAACTTGGAAGAATTATATTATATTTCGCGATTCGTTCGTGTTCCATTCCCCGAGAACTCGTTTCAGCTTTTTATTCGTGGATTAAAAGGGAAAGAACAAAACATAGCAAATGGATTTCTTTCGTGTACGAAATTGCATTAACGAAACTGGGAGCATTGTGTAATGCTCGCGTGATTTTCGATGCTATTGTGAAGTTGTGGATTTCGTATGAACGAATGTACACTGTAGATCATTGTATCGTGTATTTTAGCAAACGGTATTGTTGACAGAATACGTATTTTTCTGTATAAAAGTAAGAAATGCAGTAACAGTTGTTTACCTCAATTCTTAACTTGTAACGAAGAAGAAAATTTATGTATGAATTGCACGGATACCGAAATCTCATAACTACTAATAGTTAATTATACAAATAGAATTGTAAAAGATTTATTGATTCGCCCCGTTTCGCAAAGATTCGCAAATATTAACAATGGAAGAATTAGATGTACCGACGGAACTTTTTTAACCAATAAACTGAACAAAAATTTGAGCGTTAAGAGATTAAAGAAAAAAAAACAGAAGACAAATTTCATTGCATAAATTCATTATCTGAGGATATTGCATCGTTTCTTTTGTTTCTAATGTCGTACGGCGTTTCAGAAAAATAGGGAGGACAAGTTAAAACCGAAATACAAATTATTAACAATAATAGTACAAAACAAGCTTTCAAAAGTTTGTCCGTCAACAGGTTAAAGAGTTTAAAGGGTTGTATTTGTCCTGGAATTCTGTAGTATTTATCAATATCATGATTTCCTATTAACTTGAAGGATTAACTCCTAATTGGACTGTATGTTCCTCTTATTAACGATATCTAAACTATTTACGTGCTCATTGAATATATATATATATATATATATATATATACTCGTATATAATTGAACTTCGATCACAATGCACCTGTTCCTTTTTCCGTAAGGTAATTTATTCGGGAAATCACTTGCGACAAAGCGTAATAATCTGGGAATAAACGTAAATGCATAGAACTACGGGTTGCGTAAAATGTTGCGTAGCTGCATCGAACCTATGGTAAGCCGATCTCGCGTCGTGAGCGAGAATTCGATGCGTCGAACACGCTAAATCGAATGGTAGCTGAAAGCTAAGCGCTTCTGGGCTTCCGCGGCTGAATCGGGATATATCCACAGGATCGTCGGAAATGGATTTCGATCCCAAGCTGACACTCCTGCGACTGCTCAGTGACGAACTGATGGAGATTTGCTTGAATGTCGATGGAATAAGGAAGGGGATGATATAGATCTATGGAATTACCAACGGATGATCTTTAACTCTTTCGTAAAGGGATGAAAAAAATTAGCAAATACTATCTCCTGCGATGGAACTTGTTGAAATTTCAATATTCGGTTGAAAATTGAGCAACGTAGGAGCTGCTTCAGATAGCAGATGTTATTCACTCACCTTGTATTGAACATTATATTTTGTACATTGTATATTATACCGTGAAAGGATTAAATTGGTGTTTGGGGCAGCAATGATAATAAAACACTATAATGAATTTCAGACAAGGAAAAGGAAGCGTAACAAGATTCTCGCAGAAGTTGTAAAAATCTATACAGGAGATATTAGGTTCATCGAGTAGAAGCAATTAATAAAAAAAACATAAAAATTGAAAATGTAGGAGTTTAAATTCAGAAAACATCGTATCAAATTCGATTCGTGGCAACCGTAGGTTTCATAACATCTTCATCGTTTCAATCTGTAGCCCTCATAAATAAGGATCATACTGCGGGATCGTCTTGGGTGAAGAAGAATCTTCACGCATCGAGTTACCTCCCTGGCAAAAAGCCGACTCTCTTCATCTACCTCGATCGCTAACCAACAACCTCTCAGAATCGTTGGTACGTGCATCGAAGCACGCGATTCACAGCGAAAGTACGATATAAGAAACTTCACTCACCATCACCATCCACAATTTATTTCCAAGCTACTCGGTCAACCGAAACTTCGTTTAATCTACACAAGAAAAAAAGAGGTCGATGGATCGACCATGCGAACAATGTTTCATCCCTCACAAAGAAAATAGTGAGATAAAGAAGAATGTTACAATTTCAACCATGCTACAATCTTTGGCACATTTTTCACCCAATCATGACTTTATCCTTTTCAAGAAATTCTTTAACACCAGATCTACCAAAGTGGTCAAAATGACCCGTTCGTAATATCCACTAAAAATTTTATAAATTTCCACTGATACGTTTTCGCAGCTTTGGACGCAGTTCTCTATTGAGAAAATAAGGAAAGGTTTATGTCCATTGCACTGTATGTTTCTTTTGGTATTTAACTTTTTGATTTCTTGGTACAGAATAAGTATACCTTAACTGTTGGTATGTTTAGTGATAAGTGAAAGAGGAATGCAAAGAAATTGTTATTAACACGCGACCGCGTTACGGAAGGAAATCCTATCACAGGCCTTCTTTTTCAAATTGTTATGCAGATTTTTGCTTATATGCAATTAAAATCTAATAAATGTGAATACAATAGACTATAGTAGAATAGCTTTCCAATTCGTCGCACGTGTGAAATGTGTGGAAATGGTGTCACACACATGTGACACCGGTAGCAAATTCTAATTATCAGTTGCAATTTCATAGTAAAGATTTGCATTTCCAAAAATTAAAAAACCCTTTTCAACGAAACAACGACATAATATTAGATGTAGGAGTTAATTCGGTGCCCTTTTCTATAAAATTTTAATACCTATTTACGCAATCATCGAGCACAATTTTAACGCTGAACGACTATCGAACTTCAGACGATTGTTTTGCATTTAAAAGGCAACTGATAATCCCCTATTTTGCAATACAATGGAAGTTTTCGGTAGGCTAATTCAACGTACAAAGCACCGAATTAATTTCTACACCTAACAACTGGGCTTGTAAATTTCGGAGACCGTTGTAGAATTAACGCTTACAAACGTTGCGTCTTACATTTACAATTTTCGATCATCGAGTTCCTTCCTGCGCGTACATTTCTCTCCCATTTTCGAGTGTGATGAAAAAAAGAGAATGGAGAGGGAAGGGAAGCCTTTTCGTAATTTCTGGACCGACAATCCGAGCCGAGGAAAGTTTCCCGCGGTACGGAAAGACTGATGAATTCGAATCAACGGACGGTCGACTTTTTAATTACAAACCGGCTTCTACCGGTGTAAGCAATTTTCCGCGCCGCCTCCCATCGATCTTCAAGATGACTGCGGATAAATGGCCGCTTACGAAAGTTCTCGAAGAAAGGCGATGCCGCCACGGAGAGAATGTATACCAGGCTGAATAGATGATGTGTAATTCCGATTGCGAGAGACTTTCGTTCCGCGTCCGCTAGTTTCGCAATTAACCGGCGCAAGCTCTGCGTAGAAAATTGGGGCGAGGAAGGTGCGGAATGAAACGATTTGCCGATTTTCATTTCACTGATGTGGTTTATTCCACTGAAAATTCTTTGTAAGAGTTATCACTCACCTTTGCTGATATTAAGGATAATATTAATATTGCACTTTACAGCGGCTATGAAAAGTACTGGCACAACACTGTATTTATTTTAATATCCATTTTATTCAGATTACGTTTTATCTTTATTACGTTCTCCGTTATAAATGCACTTTAACTACCTTGATACACTTTATTCGTGAATTACACATCATAGAATATGTGAAGTGGATCCCGCAGAAGCCTGTTTCACATCGTTGATTCCAACATTCTCTACCGTTTAATAGCAACTATATGTGGTCATCGTAATTTACTATTGCGAAATTTAAATCTGGAACTTGCTTAAAGAAACGACTTCTTAAAGAGCATGTAAGACGTGTCAATAGTTTTGTAGCCACCGTATATTTGAAAGAAAAGAATATTCGAAGCTGATATAATGAAACAATTTTGGAACTTCGTCTATGTTAATTTTAATTGAAACAATTACAGTTGCATTTTTACCATTGCTAGCACGGATAAAATTTGTATTTAAAAAAGAAAATTTAAAGCTGGTAATAAAATGGGAACAGTTGGAATTGTTTCTGTATTCATTTCATTTACGATAATTATAGTTGTCAAATAACATTTATGTAATATTCCAACAGAAAGAGGCTGCATTGCAAAATTTGTTTTATGTGTTATTAGATGTACAAATTAATTCCACCCATATATTTATGAGATTCAGGGTTTATTTCCAAAACATTTGTTGATTTTTTAATTCAAAACAGACTTCATTACTTTGGATGGCCTACTTTTACTTTGGTGCCTTTATCAGGCAACGAATTAATTCTCTTACTGAACAAACATGGCGATTCTGAAACTACAAAATCGTCTGATTCAATCTAACTGTTAACATATTAATTTGGACATCGGGTAAAAACGTTTAATTAATGATTAAGAAATGTGACGCGTTGATTCGGGAATTATTGTGTGGGTCGCGCAATTCCGGGTCGTAACTCCTCGGCTATAGTCCTTTATAGTTAATGACTGTAGATTACAAGGGGAATAGTCACCTGACAGACAATTACATGTCTGAAGATTTACTACCCTCTCACATTTGCTTAATATTACGATTTCAAGACAGGAAATCATCCAGAGGAATACTTAAAGAAAATTTCACTTTTGAACGAAAATTAAACACGGTATCTCAGCAAAGAAAATCCATTTGGAAAAGACTTGCGAATTAATAATACTTTCATACTGATTAACGTCAAATTTACTATTCGAAAGAGAATTTCAATATTGATTCGAAGGAGCTCTAACTCTACATTCAATTATGTACCTTTAATAGCCCACGGAATATGTTATTTCGATTGCAAATCCTCCATTACGATCTCTCCTAATTAGAGAGCGTAGGTATCGCGGATGAAAAGTCAGCCTGCGAGTTATCGAGGCTCCGCGCGCGCGTCAATTGTAATACTATGGAATAAACTTATCCGCGATATCCCAATGAACAAGATTTATTCATCAAGATTTGACATTTCCATACCGTTTACCGGTAAATTGACGATTAGAAGGAAGATCCGGCTTAATGAAGACAGCAATAACCGAGCCACTTGCAACGAAGATCGGCGTTCAAATTAAAAGTCCAATTTCACCCCTTGGCTCATTTAAAAGTCTGATTTAATTGCTGGCTGCCCGTTAAGGTTATTCACGAAGGGTTCGAATCGAATTTGTGTCGCAAATTGTCCCGCATTAAAATTGATTCTCGCTCGTCTGCTATACGCGTGCCTATTTACGCGTAATATCCTCTCACCCTTTGCCTACCCCCCCCCCCTTGTCATTCCCTGTGTAATATAACCGCATCGTAATCGCTTTTTTTCAATAACGAGTTTCTGACTTTTCATCGTTTCATAATTCCGCGGGGCTGACGCGGCCGTTCCGGCAGAAACGATGAATAATGAATCGCCGAGGCTCGATCGGGCGAATTTGCATGCGTTACCGCGTAAGGCGAAAACAATGGCCCCCTTCGCTTTTACCCGGAGTCACTTTTACGAGGATCCGCAACATCCAAGAGACACAGGGATATCGTTAATAGATAATGGACGACGAATTATTAATGCAGCGGCGCTTTACGAAGTAGCGAAGTTGACGTTATGAGTAATTTTGCAACTGAGGGGATAATTAACCTCCTCTCGCTTTATTAATTTGTTCATTATTGAAAAGTGTGAGTTGATTATTTATTGGTTTGGCATTCCGTCGAATATAGACGTTTGAAATATTACGTACGCATGATTTGCATTCGAGAATTCTCAATCTTACGGTTTGATAAATGCAGTTAAGAGTTCAAATTATACTTTATTACATGTACTATATTATCTATCCGAAATACTTATACCTAAATGCAATTTTCGAGCGACAGAATTCAACTACGATAATTTCACTCTCCGACGTCGGGGTTCAATATTTCCTACTGATTATGCATTCACACACAATTATGCAAACTACCTGCCCAAGTAATTTTATGACTTTCCAAAGCATAATTGAACTATTGATACATTTCTGGTATTACCACCTTTATATTACTATACAAAATAATTTCTACCTTTCATGTTAGTTGTTGAATAATTGACATGAAATTTAATTCTACGTTAAACTGTTACCTAGAGGTTGCCAACGTCAAAGGGTTAATACTAATTATCATTAAGAAAATTCTACGTGTTTCTCCTCACATTCAGTATTTATTATTGAATTTTAATTTAATTTAATTTAATTTATTTCATGTTTCAACGGGATAAACCCTTTGTTACAAGAACAAAAAAAGTAGAGGTACACGAGTAAGGTAACAAGAAAAAGTAGAAATTAATATACTTAATATACTATGAGGAGGAGAGGGAGTATCAAATAAAAATAAATATTAGGTTGTTCGAAAAATTCGTAGCGCCTTTGATAATATTCACTTCTATTGTGTAATCGATGAATTGGAAGGGGATTATTTATTATGAGCTATAGATAATTAACAGCAGCCTTAATCTGACCGAATACTGTTCCTATTTGGGCCACTTAAAATCCAATAGTTAATAGACAATAAAAAATTAAAAGCAAAGGCAATCTCTTTCAGAGGACAACAGAAAACAACCTAATGTTTCAATAACGAGGTATAAAAAAATTAGGATATTCTATTATTATCATTTACTGTAGCATTTCTAGAACTTTCTTAATGGTCAAAAATGAAATAAATTAGAAGCCTGGAACGCGGACAAAAGAAGTGTGTAAACAGTGCAAACTTTTTGGAAAACGGGTTTATGAAATTTTCCGATAGTCATGTAATTATCGAACAATAAATACTACGCGCAAAATTATTTACTAAAATGCCGATGTGCACATATTACCTATAAGTGTATCTAAAATATCTCTACGAACTTTCCGAACAACCTAATGATATCCCCCTCCCCTAACCAATATATAATATCCCAAATATTCAACTTTATTAAGAAAATAACTTTCCGTCTCAAGATCTTTTAATCTACTCGGTAGCTTTCACGTACTTCTCGCAAATCAAATCATTTGACCCCTTTTCGAAATTTCAGGAAGTCTTATTCTTCAATCTGACTTCGGCTTATTGTCGTCCCATCGGCATTAAAATCCTCGTTTGAGAAGAGGGCAAATTGATCTCGTTACCAGCGGAAACCGTCTAGTAGCCAATCTATTTCGATTCTCTGGCAAGATATTGGTCCTCTTCCGACTGACCATGTGTGTGGAACTTACCGGTGGTGGAGTTGATGAGAAAATAACCCTCCGGATTGCCACTGGTGATGGAAAAGGTGAATTGTTGGGGCGAGACGTCGCGATCGAATGCTTGGATCTGTAGAACGTTCACTCCAACAGGAGAGTTCTCCGGAACCGATGGATAGTAGACCGGAACCTCGGTCAATGGGGTGTTGTCGTTCTCGTCTAGCACCTCCACGTACACCTGCATGGAAACCGGCTGTGAATTATTTACGGGACGTGGAAAGTCCTGGGAAATACGATTGTATGCGAAAAAATTGAAAAAAATTGCCGCCTGCTGCGAGATCAGAAGCGTTTGTGGGAGGATTATTTAGCGATTAATATACAGCAGAACCTCGAAAAATGGGAAATCTGAATATGAAGAATTGTACGTTACAGTGGCTATTAGATAGATGATATTAAATAATGTTAGCTAGTATACAAAAGCTATAATAATAATAACGAGTGCCAAAATTGGTTAAAACGTAGATCGATAAATGCGATAGAAGTATCTGTATTTGTAAAGCAAACCGACGAATATCACAAGTTTTTACTTGCCAGATATTATTGCTTAACCCTTACGCAATTTAGTATAAGAGAGACTCGAGTAAGAGATTGAGTACGGCGTTATAAATTTCATGTTTTGAGTTGTATTGTACGCAATATAATTATTAAACCGTATTACGTATAAATAGGTGAAATTTCACATTTCTTGTGTCGGGTAATCGAAGCACAAAAGATGTTGCAACACGGAAAATATACATTCTTTGTATCTTCTTTATACTATTCTTCGCCATTTTATTGCGCTATGAAAGGGTTAAGCTTCTGAGTACAATTGTTAAATATCGGACTTGGGTCGGGTTGCATTTATTGTTTGAACATAAGAAATTTATTTTCCTGCATTTTTTCTGCTAAATAAATCCCATGTTTTGCAGTTGAATTAATGCGTAAACACTAACATTTTGAAAATGTGACAAACGTTGTTTCGCTTTACAATCACAATTGTACATATTTTTATTGTGATAGTAAATACATAAATCTTTTATGGTTTAATATTAGCTTTCTAAAATAGATATTTCTTTAAGGATGTAATAAATGTTTAATGATTTTAAAAGTTTACTTAATTTTCTGCGACTAACATTTCTGAGCGGGTTATACGTGAATATTGATATTTTCTTGGTAAAAGGGGTACCGATAAACATAATTTTAATGTGAATTGGAGCGGAAAAAGAAAGAACACTTTACAAATACTTGCACTGTAGATTGAACTAATTAGTAGGTATATCACATCCTGTATTAATCTTGTGCAGCTACTATAAGTAAAGTAGTTTCTACTCAACTTCGAATATTTTATATATTTCTGCATGTAACGTGTATTTTGTGCTTTTCAGCGCATTTAAATATCTTATAAATGCAGAAAAATCCGTCAATAGTCGTCTAATAATCACGTTTGATATAACATAAATTCTCGTTTCGTGATTTCATCGACTTTCTATAAGCTCGATAACTGAATAAAAACTGATATTAATAATAGTAGCACACACTTATGCGCGATGAGAGTTTAACTACTAACATTAGAGCATTAGTGAAATTTCGATCACTCTACGTAATTATAAGTTAATAGAAAATCTTTTCCTAATACTATAACTTATGTGCTGCGACACGAACGTGGAAAATGAATGGTGCAAAAAATTTTCCCACGACGAGGAGGAGATAGCGGTCGATCGAGGAAATTGGTTATTTGATTGGCTACCACTATGCTGTTAAGAGCTTATGCAGGTAGGAAGTAGAAAATAAGTATGTAGTTGTTTAATACTTTTCCGATACAATAAAAAAACTTTGACGGCAATGTTTATGGCCAGACATGAACGATGTCGTAAACAGTCATTTTCCAGTAAAGTGCGATCACTTCATCGAATAAAGAACAAAATTGAAAAAAAAAGAAAAATTATAATGGAAACAATAACGTATTTACGAAACTCATTTTTATTAAATTCATTAAATTGCCACAGACTCAACGATAAACGTGCAAATCTATTGAATTACAAACAGTTCACGGAAGTATGAGTGTTTTGCGAAACAATGGCAAAATTTCATTGCTCTTATCAGAATTAGAAAGTAAAAGCATTCGAGGGTCTGCTGTGCATTTAATACGATATTCTAAATATACAAAAAATTTAAGTAAATTCTCATAATTTTGCTTTTTTGCAATATTTAACATTAAGGTGGCTCGGAAAATATTGCATTACTTTGATTGTTTCATTCTGTTACCTTTATTAAAACGAGTACTAAAATAAAATGTATGAGATGTATCACATGAACTACTAAAAGTTCCTTGAAACTATAAAGATAACTAAAATACGATTTCCGTAGCTTTTATGGTTTCCTAGGATTTTCGAGACGATCAACACGTTTCGATAATCTGAAACTTTTAAATATGCAATATTTTTCTAACCACCCTAATACATTAAACGTATAATTTATTTTTTGCATACAAACCTGCAAACTCGAGCTGAGAGGAACTACGCCGTGATCCTGCGCGTACACCGTCAACCAATATCCTCTCTTGGACTCCACATCCAGCACGGCTTTGGTCTTGATGTTACCTGCAACGCAAAACCAAGAAAAACATTAACAAAACAGTTGAAACAAACAAACCAAACCTCCAATATCAAGCATTGATCGTGATAGTAGTAATAATAATAGTAGTAATACTTGACGCTGCTTTGACAATATGTGAACCAACTTATTACTCAACCTAATATATAGGTATGTAGCAATAATTGTTCACACTGAAAGGCTAAAAAATAGTTGGTGCCAGTGTCGCGGAACCTTTTCAATATCCAAACGCCATTTGAATGAAAACAGGCCCATCCTGTACGAGTGATAGAAAGTATAAAACGAAGAGGAAATAGCGAGAAGGAGGAAGATGGAGGTGGTATTACCACCTTGCAAGATCCCTGCTACAAGGAGCGATATGAAATGACGTGCACGTACATGGCGACTTGCCACTGAGTCCGCGTGGATAGCGCAAAAATTGGACTGCATTCCTGGTGTTAACACGTCGAGCACGCTGTTCCGCGTGTCTTCGATCGTTTTTGCGAGATTCCAATGCCTACGGTGGCCGCTTTTTGTCCCGCTACACACCGTCAATGGACGCCCGCTTGGTTTATTACAGTATTAATGTAAAAGATAACGACCGATACCCGGCGAGAAGGGAACGAGCAAAAGAGGAACGAATGGCGAAGGGTAGAGAGAGAGAGAGAGAGAGAGAGAGAGAGAGAAGGTGAAGGATTCGATTAATTAGCAATCGGAGATGTTACGTACCGGGAGCAGATGTAGATCGTAATCAAGATTACCCCCGATTTGTTCTGTCAGTAATTGCATCTTCGGATTTCGCAGCCGCGTCTTCATTAATCCCGATCTTTCGCGTGTTCGATCCCCGATCGATCGTATTCGTGCGTAGGTACACACGTGCACATGTGTACGGACATCGGTATAATATTGGGCTCGTAATTTCGCGATATCGATTAATTATCGGAACCGGGGCGAAATTCAACCCAGCGGGATCCTGAAGCGCGTCGGTGTTCCGGTTATTTATAGTCTCGTTTCGGTGAAATTCATGGCCATGGAATCGCCATGCATCGGTTCAGGGGTATCGCAGCAGGTTGAAAGGTGGAAAGAATTCCCTATGCGCGCAAGTGCAGAAGAGCGTGACGTTTAAGATAGCCAGAATTTAGCAATTTATTCCGCCCATGTGGTCTGCTATTTGAGAAACAGAAAACTTTAATCGTCTCTCGGAAGCTACGATTTCGAGGACGTGGAACGCTGATCTGCATTAACGCTAGAACAATCGGCAGTGAATCTTATACCTATTTCTCTGCTACATCCGTTAATTCGGCGGATATTTAAAACGTGGCTTTATTTATTATTGATTTTTCTTTAATAAGAGGAAAATATAGAGAAATGATAGCAACACATATTACTTTTTCATGTTTTTCTCCCGCTCTACGATTGTCACGTGAAATCATGTATTTCACGTGACGTGACGATAGTCCTTGCCTTGACACTCACAATTTTAGTACAATTCGATTCTTAATCCTATTTAATCGTTTCAATGGTGCGGACGTATGTGCGCGGTCGATTTCGAATACTTCATATAGAGCATTTGAATGAGAATTAATTAATACAAAATAATCAATCCATCGTATGAATTTTGAATCATTGCAATGATTAGTGGAAGTAGCAACATTAATATTAAAGGACGTATATGTGCGATGTCTAAAAAGTAAATCCTGACATATGTCGATTTGCCAAAAAAAAAGAAAAAGAAAAAAATAGTTTCCGATTTAAGGGATTAAATATTAAAAATTCATTAACTAAGAAAATATCTACCAAAATTGTACGTGTAATTTACTAAAGGGTTGAGCCACAAGATTCCAATCGAGTCTTGATTAATCGCAAAGAAGCCTCTCATATCTATCCACCTTATCGACGTGTAATCACAGAGCACGCGTGTTACACGTGTTTTCGTCGCTTGTTGAACCGTGCGCGAGGTTCGAAATGCGGACACACGCTGCGCTTAATGGCGAACCATGGAAGAGGAGAATATATTAAATTCGCTACCGTAAATGCAACTTCTACAAGGGATTTACGGCGTTGCATAACGGTAGAGAGAAAGACGCTGCTGTAAATACGGCCCTAGTATCCCTCCTCGAAGTCGAATGCAAGGCTCGCGTTTCACGCCCCAGTTTTTCACTTAAATAACATTACAGACTTAATTTCTTTCGAGATTGTTACGGGAAGCGTTTTCGCGCAGCAAGGAACTCCCTCCTTTCCGTGTCAAGAGACAAGCTTCGTGGAACTTTTCAGACTAGGAAAAGGTCACGTGCGAAAGAGATACGAAAGGGGTGAAAGTGGGTGGTTAATGGACAAAGTTATAGGCAGAGAGATTTTGCTACTATCACAACGCGGTGTAAATTCAGCTAAATATGTGTACATCGGTTGATTGTATAGAGAATCGTTGTTTCAAATAGAGAAATTTCAATAATACGGGTTGTTTGCTCGTAAGTATTTTATTTAAACCTGCTGCGGTCTTCGAAATTATAATCAAGCTAATCGCGTCCTTCTTTGTTTAGGAAAGCTTTATGATTCTGAGAAAAAAAGTTTCGCCGTAAAAATTGAAACTTAAATTTCCTAATATTAATAATTATTGTATAGCCGAATCGAAACTAAAGAAATATGAACATGATTAGGTCGAAAATGGCTCGTAAATTTAACCGAAATGAAATCTATTAACTCGTGTATACGTTTTTTTTTTTTTAACGAGAAACTAAATCTATTTAATCCCTTAGAAGCATTATCTTAAAAAATTATTCCAAATTTTAATTGAATAGAAATCCAATACAGTAAAGTCTAACACTATAAATAAGTATAGGAGAGTGTGCTACACTTTTTCACGTTGCAGCAGGCTCTGCTATAAATTGATTGATCCGAAGTATTATTTCTCTGGTTTGAAATTGATTATTATTACAAAGATAAGTTTATCGTGTTTACCGTATTTTCGTATAATATTTCTCTATTATGGAATAACGACAGATAACAGCGCAAATGGCTATTCGACGTTACAGTCGCCCAGTAAATTAATTCCGCAACCTATTGACATTCTTGTAATTATAACGTAACACGTCGTTCGTCCTGTTTATAGCGTTCCGTGAGTTACAGCGAATAAATAATCTCATTTCAATCGCTGCGAATTCGCAACTTTCAAATAATCACTGTTGAATCGAGTTTACCTCGTCTAAAGTTTCCTATGTTCGTCTCGAGCTTTCAATTTCCAAGTTACTCGTCCTTTTCCTACGCGTTGGCACTCGTCGACTCTTCTACATCGGCGATTCTAATAGTTATTATCGACAATGGATGAGATTTCTGAGACGTTCGCAAAGATTTGAGTGAAAATAGAGATCACATGGCGGGTTGTTCTGTGATACAAGGGTGAATGGCAATTGTGGTCTTTACATTTATGATGACGCAATGTATCAATTTGGGAAGAGAAAATATGATAAAAGTAGAAACTCTGGAGCATAGCTATAGCAGCAATGATATTTTTAATGCTTTTTAACATTCAAAACGTAGTTTGACGAAACCAATTGTATTGTTCGAAAGATCATTAAAAATAATGAGTTTCAGATGAAAAAGACTGAATTTAGTTAGACTCTTATTACGTTGGCGCCGTAGATGTGCACCAACTAAAAATCCTTATCGTTACTATGTTCAAGCTTTAAGTAAATGTTATTTTTACAACTTCTTCATTAAATTTACGTTTTTACTATGCTCCTTTGCGTAATATTATCAATGTTATGTGATCACTTAAGAAATGGTCCAGAGTGTAGAAGATGTGAAATATTGAGAAATTCTGCTTTTATAATGGTTCTACCTTTCCTTTCAATTTTGGAAAAATGTCACATAATTTTCGTAAAATACATTGAACTGCAATAAAAAGAAAGAAATAATGGAAGAGTTCATAAAGCACACAAATGCAATACATTCGAAATTAGATAATAATTCACTATTCGCTTTCATAAAATATATAGAGAATAATTTTCGTGAAGTATATTCCGATGCAAAAAGAGCAAAAATAAAATAATACGAATTCATGACGTGAAAGAAAAATTCTAGGAAATTCTTTTTTCACAGAAAATGCTTTCTAAGGAAATTTCACGATTTCATGATTAACGTGCAATCATCATTTTTTAATATAATACTTCAAAATGCTCGTAGGTATATGTAATTGCAAGAAGTATACGAAATCAGAAGCACCTTCATATCGTAGGACAATGAAATTAAATTTCGCCTTCTTCTGAGTATTCTGCCGTCTTTACACTCAAATATTTTACTTTGAGTGTCCTTCATTTTCCGTGACATAATCAATGGCTTCAATTTCGATAAATTCGAGTATAGATCCGTACAATTTAGTCGATCGACACAATTTAAACGACAGTTCCGAGAGCTTGAATCTTGTGCGGCAATTATATTTGTCTGCAATAAACAATAAATCAAATAGATCAAGCGAATTAACCTTTTGAAATTCCCATGGCGCTTCAAATCATCGTCGATTTAGAAAGCTTAATAGAGATTGAAATCGTATCTAATTAATATATAGATGGCAAACAACGGTACATTATTTCGAGTATTATATCAAATAGATTGATTCTAAACACGAATGCACAAGATTTCCAATTTGCATGATTTGATATTGACAGTGGAGGTATTCTACGTTAGAACCGTTATGTTTGATACGATATATGATTAGTATTATAATACAGCTAGCATTGCTTCATTTGTGGAATGTGAGATACGAACAAATGAGAATAGTTAAAGCGATTTACATGAGATTGCTTTTAAGAACGTGACGTAACATTATACGAGATTATAGGTATGAGAAATATCCCTACAATTATTCACACGAAAATATCCTATCGGCGAAAGGTTGCTATGCATTCCAAGGAATGCAGCAATTATTGAAAAGGATTGTTTAAGTAACGCAGCGAATAGTCGAACGTTAAACTTTTACATATCGATACGAGAAAAATTATTATCTTAATACCCAAACTTTAATGATAACCAGACTGCGGATATTCTTTTGCAAATTTATAGTTCTGCAATGGGAATTAAAAAAGTGGAATATTAATGAAAATCTGCTTCATTATGTAAATATTATATCCTGTACTTTTCGTCGGGTATTTTGTATATTTTTCCATATTACGTGCATGTTGTACTGTTTTGCATATTTACATTTCCCATAAACGCATAAAAATCTGCAGTCCAACGAAAATGAAAAAAGAGCCTACGTTAAATGGAGGATTTTATTACAAGAAACGTACAAATTATTACGGGTTTATTGTTGCTACAGGAACAATCGGTAGATTGCGAATTTTTATGCAAATTTATATTTTTCTATACACAATAATTGAAGAAATGGAATTTAATTAAAGATTGGTTTCACTTATCTAAACATCATAACGTATACTTTACCTTGCATATTTTTTATATTTTTACATATTATGTGCACGCTATACTCTTTCAAAAAAATACACAGTCAAGCTATCGGTTATTATTAGACTGCGGAAGTTAATGCAAAATCATATTTTAATACAGTTGAAGGTACGAGAATCAAATAGGACTTCCATTCACCTTTTATACATTGTAACGTGCTTTTTATTTTGTATTTTCTACATATCTTTGCACGTTATGCGCACTGCGTATCTTTTTGTACATTTAAATTTTCCACAAACACATAAACATTCGCAGTCTAATTATTACTTTCAACTAACTTTTCATTATTGTCCACCCGATTTATATTCTACCGAAGAATATCCTTACTCTGATTGACGAGATCCAGTAATTAATATCACTTTACAAAGAATTTCCTTTAAAAACAAAATGATACCTAGCTAAGAACTTTGATCTACACTTAAGGTGCCCGCACTGTAATCTGAATTCCGAAATTAATATTACTTTCAGGAAGTAACGGTCTAAAATATATTACGAATACCACATAGTATAAGAAATTAAATTAAATCACTATTTGTTTTTAGAATGCAAAAGGTGATCGCCGTGAATCGTAATTTGCCTGAACGTTCCAATGTCGACTCGCAAGATTAAACAGATGTATTTATTACAGAATCCATTTGGACCAATGAAACCATAATCCTGCGGATATGGAGGAGCACAGATCGAGCGTGAAGCGTGGCAAATATTTAATAAGTCGACATGCCAGTATACGTGGGTAACTTCTTTAGCGATCTTACGAGGTTGATTGGACGAAGAAAAAGTGAGCTGCTTGCAACGATCCACGATATTTGGCATGATTGGTACTTTGTTCGGTTTTTCGACTCATTTGCACAAGCTTGACGAACCAATAATGATAAGAGGTTTTGAAATTTTAAAGAGCAATTAAAATTCGTTGGCTTTAGTTACGTCATTTGAGCGATTGAATGCAATTAACATTCCCTTACAAAATTGGAAATTTGATATTATTTATATATTAGAGTAACCGTAAATTTGCAAATTAATCGTTTTAGGATATTTAATAATCTCTTCTCTCGCTGACACCAGCCAACCTTTTTCATCGTTCTAATGAAAACAAAGTGAGGGAAGCTTATTAAGGTCCCGGGGATAATAGGGGTAGAGCTAATAAAGAAATCTCATCAAGTATCAAATTGTGTTGAATCTGGTATAATTAATTGAAAATATTCAATCTTTAATATACCCACGTTATAATTTAGTATTCTGTGAAATTTTGCAATAACTTGTAAAATATTGCGTCGTAGATTTCGCGTGCTATTGAAAATTGAATACTTTCACCTTTGAAAGTTTTCCAATTATCAGTAGAAGTCAAAGTTTAAAAAATAACATTTTCACGGCTCCTTCGCGACGAGGGACCAGAGCAAACGGTAGAAATTGAATGACGCCGAAAAAAACTCTCGAACAACCTCGAACATTTACCTTAAAGGAAAATATTTAACTAGCCTCTGTACGAAGGTAGGTATTGCATCTCTCGGGCAACCAGGAGGGTTAGGTTCTTACGGGTTGAAAACACGCCACTAACGTTATCGTCTAATACTTAAACGTTAACGTGTACTCTTTGAACTAACCGTGAACTTTTACAACTTTACGAAACGCGAATGCACTCTTCGCGTCGATACCAACTAAAACAAAATCATTGGGAACTCGAATAAATACCCGGAGTTGAAAACTAGCGCGAAGAAAAACCCTTAGGAAAGGCAATTCGTACTTTTCCAACTATGTCACGTATTTTCCCTTCATTCCGTTGAACGCAATTAAATAAACCCTTGAGGATTGTGCAATGTAAAATTCGTATTTCTCATAATTATTTGCCTTTATTTAAGATACGCCAAGTATGATTGTTGGGAGATGTTAAGCATACTAATTTATCGCCCTTATTAGTGACTTGCGTAGTCGAGATAGAAACTTAAGATAAAGGGTTAAGGGTTAGGGTTGAAGAGAATTTGTACGTGTCTTAATAGCAATGTGAGACTTGAATGATAATATGGAGGCCTCATATTTATAATTAGTCTGTACCTGTAATTAGTGGCTATCTATTTAATACAAAGTATAAGAAATTATACTAATTTCTTAAACTATAAGTAATTTTAATGCAAAAATAAGAAATACCATCTTGAATATTTCCAGGACTATAAAAGCAGGAAACAAATTTTTTTAAGTAGAAATTCGTAACACTTTTATATAAAAATCTGTTAATATAAAAGGAATTATCGTATACTATTGCGAAATCTTTCTTTTAGTTTGTTGGCCACGGAATACACCAAAATTTGTGCCATTTGATAGTTCTAAAGATGAGAGAGATTAATAATAGTAATTTTGATTAATATTAATATTATAGCTCCTGCAATGTGTTCATCTTTCGATACCATTCAAATAACACATAGAATATTCTTTATATCATCATAACTAAAGCAATAATCAGATGACCTATTTTAAATTGCGATACCTTACACTTATCCTTAATAAAATATGTAAACTGACCGTGTGATTGGTTGAATTCTGAACATTACTTGACTTGATTTAAGGCCGAATTATAATTATACATGGATAACATTTAATAGATTGGCAAATTTCTGACTTAATGGAAAATTGTTATTTACGATGTATGCTAACGTTAACTGATTATTGCTATTATTCGACGTCACGTACAAATTATTAGAATATTATAGTCAATATTTATTTAATAACATCGAATCTTACGAAGCAAAGTTAAAATTAGAGTTCAAACTCAATCCCACCCTAAATAGTATCCGTTTTCGTTCCATCTGCGTCATAATTTATAGAACGAGTGTGACTCGTCGTTGTAAGCCTCGGAATATAAGACAAGAGGTTAAAAGGACCGTCAACTATCTCCTCTATAATATTAACAATATCTACCGTTAAATTCATTTAACGTCATTTTCTTTTGCAACATTGTTTACCTGCTACTGTTCATCGAGAACCAGGAAGCTAAACTTAAAATACGTTAAGAACCCCCGAAGCATAAGACGTGAAAAAGAGGACGACAATGCTTGCAGGGATCGTAAAAATCTCCCCCGGTAATTTTACCCAGGTCAACCTACTCCATTTCATAAACGGTTGATACCGTTTCGCGTCCAGGGTAAGAGTTTCACGGAAGAGTTACAGAATTCGTTTTCGCGAGCCTTTGAACCTTTGTCCGAGTAACGATGCCTCTACTAGACGGAAACGCGGAATGGAATCGATCGATGAGCTTTTGAACGGAAAACGCGCAATCTTATAGTCGAACCTACCACCCATTGCCTCACACCCCTTCTTCAACTTTCAACCCACGGTTCTTTTCCTCCTTTCATTCTTTTATCGAATTCTATCTGTCTCCATCCACCTCATTTTCTCTGTGACATTTCTCTCGACTTTCGAGCCAGCGAAACTATGGCCGATCGTTAACCTAGATCCGAGCGGCGACACTTTAGACGTTTCGCCAATAGCCCACGAATGTATACGTCTTGATCGCGACAGGGCTCTCCAGGAAGGTTGGGAGACTAAGAAGCTTCAATGCTGATCGATCGCCCTTTTCAGATTTAGTCGTGCATTGGAAGATTCGTTGAAAGAGGCACGAGAGGCCAAAGGGTAAATATGGACCGCCACTTTCTTTCAGTGCTTCCGTAGAGCCTTGAAAGAGGATAGCTTAATTATTCGGCAAAAGGTTTATCAAAATGTTTGATAAAAAGATGCTGAAGTATTTGACTTTCGAAATGATCTTGATTTTAAGGACAAAGCACATAAGATTGGCGGTTCAGGTAGAATATTAAGGGTGAGTGCGGAATAAAAATTGTTTTAACGCTCTAGAACGCCGTGTAGCTTGAAAATTGTATTCTCGTATATTAAATGTGTATATAAAAATAGGAAATTGTGTAAACATACACAGTCCGCTTATAACGCGTTGAATTTTGGAGCAGGTGTATATTCAGCGTACAAAAAATACAGACTTTACCAATGAGTGTCATTCCACGCGTTGCATAAATAAAACTTGTATTAAATCCGCGATTTCAGTAACCAATACTTACTTTTCCCTATTACAATAAAGATATTCAAGATATTTGTATCGTAAAATAAAAATAACATTTCTCTACAATATTCCGACGAAATCCAGCAATAGACGTCAGTTTTTCAAAGCGTAAATTGCAATAAAATTTCGCAGGACTTCCACGATAAACTCTTTCAGCCGCAAATTGTACTTCGCTTTCCAATCACGATAAATAACTCTCTCCTGCGATCATTACATTTTTTCCCGAAGGGCGCACCCATGCGTTCAAGCATTACTTACAACAGTACGCAAGGACTTCTGCTTGGAATATTGCAACATAAAGAAGGGAAATATAAATCCAACTTATACATGTCACTCTGTATTCAATATCTATCCGATAAGCACCGTATCCACGTTACCCGTTTTCGCGTACTACATCGCATAAAATCGTGAAGCCTCTAAAACATTTTTCTCCCCCTTTATCCGTCCCTTTTTTTTTACGATGCCGAAAAAAAGAAGACGCAACCCTCCACGAGGGGATGCTCCTTTTAAGGCTCTGCTTAATAGCCTGGAAACACCTTTGGACTAGGTTTCTAAGAAGCGGTTTCCCGAATGCAAGCTAATTTGCGCGCCGGAAACGGGGGGGTGGCGGAAGCCTCTTACGCAGGTTAAGGCGATTGGTTTCCCGCGCGGTGGCCGCATTGATTAAACTACAATGAGGAAAATTAAGCGTGAGAAAGTTTTCCCCAAGGTGGTAGCCGAATCCAAAAGAGGCAAAAGGATTCGATATAAAAGAAGTGGAATAAAACCGTTCAAAAAAGGGGCAATATTCAACTGATCCAATGGCCTTCGCTTATCGCGTTGGTGTTCAAACTTCCGATAATTAATTCATTTTCAAATTACATTTTTTTTTTAAATTGGTTGCGTTAAAGATCCGCTTAATAGAAAGGTTTCTATAGATCTATAAAAGTATCGGTACATGTGAATTCAAGTAACGATATCTACATTGCGGTGAAACATCGATATTAAACAGTCTGATAAACATTTTAATAAGTAATTTAAACGTACGGTCTGCTGATTCCATTGAAAGATAAATATTGTTCTCAATAATTGATTTGCTCTTCAGCTATGCGTATTACTTTATTTATTACCTTTACTTAAGCATATTTGCGCATATATCCACGGTTTATTCTTGTAAAATAACATGGTACGGTATTTCTTTGCAGATTATTATGCAATTTATGAGAAGTGTACATGCGTGAAAAAGTAAAACACAAAACTATCGAAAGTGAACTATATACAGTGAGCCACAAAATGATTAGCGTAGGCAAAAAGGCTACAGAGGTAAGAAAAATAGGGACACAGAGATAAGAAAAATATGGAAAAATAAGGAAAAACTTCCACTGTTGTTTTCTTGGAAAATGAATCTACATTAACGAACGGTTTTTAACTGAAAATATATGAAATGTTAAAGTCAAACATTTCATTGTAATGCGTAGAAAACTCCACATCTTAAAATATTGGAAGAAGCGAGTTCTTTTAGAGCTCGACCATGGAACGTCGGCTAATTAGGGTTTGGGGATGCCTGCGAACACCCCAGGTATGAATCTATGAATCTATGAGGACAGGACAAACTGTCGCCGCGTTTTATAGGCAGTTCTAACCGTGCGCCCGTCTTGTGAACATCACCGATACTTCTTCCACCGTATTAAATATAATTATTTATCCACTTTATTCTACACGAGTCAGTTCATTCAATATAACCCTTCAACATGAAACAATCCAATATTAGCGATTTTATTAACATTTTTTTTTATTTTTCATATCTATAATACTTTTTTGCCTGTGTCAATAATTTAATGACCGATTGTATTGTTATACCTGAAGGAAGATGCAATCCTCTACCGAGGATATTGAGGATCCCTTTGCATAACTTTGCTACTTACAATATATGCGTTTCCAATAAACGTTCGCAGTCTAATAATTACAACAAATACTACATTTACCATTTCAATTTTATGGAACTTAAAGTTTCAAACAACAACCGTGAGAGAAACCATCGAGCACGTAATTGTTATAACCATTTACGATCTGTAAAAGCCCAAATGTTCATCCCAAATTGAAGATGAATAATGCAGATCTGGATGCTCATTTGATGCTCGTGAGTTAAAGCCAGGCGGAAATTCGACAGAGATTGAAGGAAAAAGGCACGAGGACGAAGCAAATCGCTTCGAGATAAAAGCATCGCCAGCAGCCAGCCAGAGCAACGAAATAGACGAAGTTCCACTGGATTCTTCGTCGTGGTCCGGATTCGAATCGCCGTAGGCAAATTGTCCTAGGTTCGATCGAAATGCGTTTCCATGAAAAGCTTTTAACGATTAAAACGGCGACCTTACAAAGGCTCAATCGCGCCATCACACAAGGAATCGTTGTAAATGTTGGCGGAAAATTCACGAGGATACTGCTTTGAGTTAAGAATTTTTTCCAAAATTTTATGCAAATGTGAGCGTTTGATATGAAACTCATTTGGTTGCTTGTCCTATTTACTAACTCGGTGCGCGTCGTGCTTGGATCAAAAGAACTTTCAAATATTATTCAGAGTGTATCGAAATACTTTGTAAAGTATTAATGATAAAAATTCGAATTCTGAGAGCTCGAAAGCCTCCAAAGTTTCCAACGCTTATACTATTCATAATCCGCTAATTCAAATCGATTTCAATGCCTCTGCAGCCAGAATACAGCAATAACCGAAGGTCAATCAGTCGATGGATATTCATATGCAAATATCACCCGTTTATTTTCCCGCTTTTTTCCCCATATACAGTAAATTAATAGGCAAAATATTGCCTTTGCAATGGCATTGTCGATTGCCATGCATCGCGAGACACGTTCCCAAATATTTCCTGTTCATCCAAGCTGCGTATTCGTTTAAACGAGAACGAAGCGTGCCGAAAGAGAACGCGTTAATCGAATTCGCGTCGCAAATTGTTCGCACAGAAGATTCAACGGTGGCCAATTAACGCCAAATAAAATGAAACGGCTCACAGCATTTCCAGATAGCTTTCACCGCAACTGAGAACTTGTTCGATCCCCGTGAAACCTTCAAAAAATTATATTCTTCACTCACTGTAAAACGTGTTCGATCCGATGACTGTGATTTTTCGTCTGCAAAAAAGCCATGTTACTATTTCGCTCTTATGGAGCACCGCAATTAGACCGCAAATGTTTATGCATTTATGAGAAACTTATATTCTCAAAAAATCTACAAAATATCCAAAGCGTAGTTCAGGCAGAGGTGAATTTAAGTTTTTGCCGCCCTCCAATTAAATACTCATTTTAGTTGGAATAATACGATACGCAAGAAATAATGAATACTTGTTGAATTGTAAAACAAATTAAAATCGCATCATTCTGTGCTGTGTATAGAAGAGTCTAAATCGAAAGATTACCGAAAAATCACCGTCCTGTAGAAGATACTGCCCTAATCTATAGCCTATACTTAAAACCGCCTCCGAGTTCAGGTTACAATATTTACAAATAAGTTAAATTCCATTTCCTTAATTACAGGTATGTTTAGAAAGATATAAATTTGCATAAATATCCGCAGTTCACTCATAATGTTTCCAATTTATAGCAATTAATACACGTTCTCCTAATTAATTTGCGAATGATGTATATTGTATTTCCCAACCCTTTGCGCATTGCTTCTCGAATTCATCGCTCTAAACTATAGGAGGCAAAACAAGACTTACGTGTAAGCTGTATTTTTCAAAGTCAATATTTTAATCCGTATAACACCGAATTGCCAACAATTTTAATTCTATGTTTCCTGAATACATTCTAAACTTTCCTTTATTTAAGCATTTGACAACAACGATACCGGCGATGGTTGAAAATTGCTTTCGGCACGAGTTATTCCTAACTTTTCTATTATTCCATGAAAAATTAACGATCCAGAAGGCTCTCAGGTTGAAAACAGTCGACGTTCAGGAAGCTGTTCGCGTTCCTTCGCATGCAGTAACACGAGCAAGGTCGATCAAAAGGATGTAAAAACCGGACTTCTGCCGAAACGTGGCGAAATAAAATCGGTTCGACCGATTCACCGTTCTCTGGACTGTACGTGTGCCCTTTGTCCAATTCTCTTCCTGTTCGCAACGAGCCACACGAGTCTTTTTTCGTACGATAGTTTTCCACCTTTACGACCCGTCCGATGACTGCTTCCGCCAGCAGTATTTTTACGTATTCCGGCTGGGCGTAAAACGCGGCCTCTTCCGTAAGGAACACCTCCGCATCCGGATTTTCCACGTCACGTGATTGCATGCATAACGAGTTTCCTTTGGAACGGGTTTCCGAATATTTGTAAAATCTCATATCCGACGATTTTCACCTCTTTCGAGGACGACATGAATATATCGCGTGCGATAAACGAATTCTCCGCCATTTGGATTGGTCTCCGCCATTTTGTGACTTCCGCCAAGATGGACGAAATGTTTGAATATCGTTGGTAAATGCATCGTTGAGCGCGTATTCTGCGCGACTGAAGGGTGAATCTTCTGATCATTGAAAATTTAATTCTCCTATAAACGAGCTTCGCTATTTGGAATTTTATGGTACGGAATCGTGCGATTTTTAACAAAGGAAGATCTCTTTTCGCCCAGTAATCAGACAATTTTCTCTCCGTCTCGTAGGTATCTCGTTCATCGGTCGATGTTATTGACACTCTTATTTCTTTCCTTCCCTAGTGATCCTAAGCATTGCTGCACTTCGATTATCTCAACGTCTATTACACAAACGGATTGATCAACCGGAAGCTTTATTTTCGAAACGCGTTTGCCCGAGTGAAACTCGATCAATCCTGATACGTTCGCACGATCCTACAACGCTTTCCATCTAGTTCTTCCATTTATCTTCGGCTCGATCGACGGTTAGATATAACACAGATATATTGGTTTATCGTTATTATTACGTTGAAACAGTCGGAGCAAAATGAGTGAAACGTTTAATATAATGTGCCGCTTATTTTGTTTGAGTTCATAATTGAGGGCGAAATATTGACTTGCACGATGTCATAGTACTTGTTTACGGGAAAACTGGACGACAGCCTTGGTTACCATAGTCTTATAAACGTTCGCGTTATTGCCTGTAATTTTCATTATTTCATCGCGCAAATGACTTCGTCGAAGATCTCCGCAACGGTCTTAATCGAACATCGGCAATATCCAACTGATACGAGTAAAACATCTTTCAAAAGGAATACGATGTGCGACGAAATATAAAAATATAAGGGAAATAACTTGTAATTGCTTCAGCTGCAACCATAGTAATTTTCTAAACCATTTTCTTAAACGTTTCTTAATTTTATTCAACACGGTAAAAAGAGTGGTTTCGGTTATTCTACAAGCTAAAAGATTGCACGATAAGAAATTACCATTCCACGTTTATCTAATGAATTCAAACGATCAAATATCCGTGTAAGCATCTATATAAACGAATATTAGTACAAAATATTCAGAATACGAGCCGGACGATTGATTTGAGAAGGAAAAAACCGAGAAGTTTGCCCGAAATGGAGGACTGAAACTAAGAAGACGATAGAGTATTCGTTTCTGGCAGAGAACTAACCGCTTAACCGTAGACGATTTTGCCGGAGTCGATGGAAGGAAAAGAGGAACGTGGAAGACCGAAGGTATTGGCTTTTGAGCGAGAAACGAACAAAGAAGAGGGAGGGGGGTAGGGTACACGACGAAGGCGGATCTCGTGGCACCCTATAGACGACATAATTCCTTGTAACCGACTTTCTACGTCGTTCACAGGAATGCTTTCCCGTATTAAACGGACGAACGACGTCCTTTCGAGTGATTCTGATAGTTATTTTCATAACGTGCTGCTTGTTTTCTCCTCGTAGCTCTAAAAACTCCGACCGCAATCGAAAATAATTCTCCCTAGTGTAGGGAAATTTAAGAATTGAGGGAAATTAGAGGCCAGATGTACGACAGCCGAGTCGACCGAGATCGGGACCGTGGGTTTATGATGCGGGCGTGACCGTTTGCTAAATTTTTGGGGAGCGATAGCCGCATCATAAACCCTGTCCCCGTAGCGAAATACAGGACGCCGACGGTCCGGGGTGCAAACTTTCCCCCATCGGAGTCTGTTCTGGAAGGGGACATCGAAAGACGTGCTTTCGGAAAACACCTAATTGGCGGAGGCGAGAAACGCCTATTCTCCGGATAGGGATTAAAACCCGATACCCGAGCGAAATAGAGAAGTTGTTGAAAATAGTTTTGGAACAGAGAATTCCGTTTCAAGCAGTTCCAATTTTTGTAAACGTGTGCTGAGTATCTTTAAATTGTGCCGTCTTAGAATTGACTAGTTGCAATTTGTATTGTGTCTCTCTTTCACTCTCTCTCTCTCTGTCTCTAAATAATACTAATTTGCGTTGCGTGCGTCAATAATTAACTCCCATTCGCGTTACGTTATCACCGAGTAACTCCAATTCGTATCGACTCCCTCTGACTAGCTCTAACTTACACCTTTTTGCTTTAACCGGCTTCAACTGTCGCTCCTTCACTCGGAGTAGCTTTAACTTGTAGCAATTCGCATAATCCCGCTACGATTCACTTTAATTCGCGTGAATCTACTGCAACCAGTTCCAATTCGGATTGTTCCACTTTAATCAGCACGGACTGGAGTTCCTTGCGGCTCCGATTACTGTTGTTGTCTAATTGAACTCTTCAGACGGAATTAATTTCACGATAATGGCAATATTCCGTTAATGAACATACGTTTATTACTGATAAATGGACGCTTTAGTGGTTACCATTAGATTTCCTCGCACGGGCGAACGAATGTACATTTATAAACTAGCGAATAAACAGCGAATGGGCCGACGATAATTTATATTCCAGCGACTGCAGCATTTATTCGATCTAATTAAAGGGGAAACTGGGAAACGAGGGATTTTTATGAGAATCGTGGTCCTTGCTCGGTTGCTTTGCAACGGCCACGGCACGAAGTAATTTAGGTTTAACGAAGAGAGGTCGAATGTGCTTCCGATGAGATGGCAGACCTCATTTCGCCGGCTGTAAATTTTCGTTTAGTTAATTCGTTTAGAGTCGTCTGACTTACGTTGTCGCATTCTCCTTTTCACCGTGAAATCGTGAAGTCGCCATGCTATTGGAAACAGAGCAATTAACCGTGCAATGATAGAAATGCCAGAATAAATTGTTTTCGCTGCTAGAACCTCTCCCAAAGTGGTAGTTTTGTATTAATTGAATTGCATATCAATTCATTCGATTCGTTTTATCACGCTTATGCGTGTATCGTTATTAGCCATCGGATCGATGCCAATACTATTAGCGATACTCAAACAATTCGATACCAGAATAGTTAATGGGAAGCGTTGAAAGTTTGTTATATATATTTTAGTTGGTCGGTATCTATTTTCGATACTCCTTGAAATGATACCTAACTAATACTATACCGAATCGATACCCGTTTGATACTTCACAAAATTGTCGATACTCATTTAATAGGTTGAGGTCATTTAGTACTAAAAAATTGATAGGTGTCCAATATTATTTCGAAAGTACCAATATACGAGTTGTATAAATAATACAGGCCTTCAGAATTGCACGTTAAAAGAATGCAACAAGTACGCATAAACGTGCATAAAGGGGGACAGTTAGTAAAATTGAATGGAAAAAGGAAAGAATAAAATATCGATACTGTTTTGTAGATGTCAACTCGGTACGAATACTTCCTTGTAGTTATCAAACAAGTGTTAATACTTTAATGTAGGTATCAAACAAGTTTCGATACCTTTGACACTTGTATCTTTGATAGAACTCGATACGAGATCGAAATTTATAGACTGGTATCGATAAGATATCGGTTCTAACACTAATCGTTACATATCCAAAGAGTTGCGCTTCGAATTGTGACTTCATTTACAATTTCTCTATGACATTAACCGTTTCGTTGCGGCACTTAGAAATTAAAAGCATATTCGATGCAGAAACGAAGGTGATGTTTATTAATCTGAAAACGGGGTGAATATAAAATGTTTGGATACTGTGTTCTAGTAATTATAGCAAGAACTTTCCTTTACGTTGGTTTCAAGTATTCAATACTAATGTGACCTTGAAATTCATATTCTATGATAAAAATATCATGAAAATTGAACTTCTTTTATACCGATATCAATAAAATACGGAAAGCTGGCATTACTTCGGGCGAAACTTTCAATGACGTTGTCCTTCGAAAACCCTCCTCTAAGAAAACAAAAGATTCTAAAGAATAAGAGGAATTTTAAATTGTTCGATGAAGCTTCGACAATGTTGGAAGACTTCAAAGTTGTTGAGTAACTTCCGTGCGCTCGACTCTGATGGTTCACGACAAAAGGAAAACGGGGAATATAATGAGTTTACGTACGCTGGGCGAAAATAATGGTCACGGGTACGTGCACGGGCTCGTTAAATTAAAGTTTTCACGAATAATTCCTCTTGATTGTTCTACTGTGTAGAATTATTGCGGGCATAGAAGCTTCGACTTTGCCTTTTTGTTTGCTCGGTAGACTCGACTCGTCTGTTTCTTCGATAATTCGGATAGAAAGGGAAGGAAATTGCTGACACGGGAATTTCACAATTCATAAGATATTGGAGCGACCGGTAATCGCTGAAAGAGTTCCACTATTCCTGGAATTTCGAATGGGAAGTCGGCATTGATTATATTCTCAAGAATGCGCGTACTCGACGGGGTCGTTAAACCCGATTTACATGACGGGGCGAAAAGAAAAAAAAGAACAAAAAGGGATACGAGACGGGAACGTGTGCATTTTGAATGCGGATTTACTCGAACAAATAGAAACGCGAAAGCAATTATCGGCGAATGCAAAAACGTCCATTTGAAACCATGTGACGAGAACGGTAAAAAATAGGTTTAACAATTCTGTGTGCGTTGATCGTTTCCACGTCATCAAAGCGAACGATATTTGGAGAAATTAAAAGATTCTATTTATACATTTAAAAAGAAGATAAAAAAATAACAGATTTAGAAATAAAAATATGTACTGGGTTGTCCGGAAAGTTCGTGTCACATTATATTTATATTGTATTTCGCAATGTTTTTCACATACCCAACGCGTAGATCTGAATGTACCTTAATTTAGCTGTTCAAGTTCAGTTTCAGAAAAGCCTTTTGGGATAACAAAATGCTTCTATTGTAACTATAAAGTTAACCATAAAAATATAAACACAGTCACGTAATAGCTTCCATAAACAGCTGGCTTTTGGACATTACTTAAACGTCGGTTCTGCGGTTAAAAGATCTGAGAACATTATAAAGTGTGTATAAAACTGGATAAAAGCATCTCTGATTTTTCTTACAACTTTTTATGCTCGAAATCAAAGAAAATGGAGCTTAAACTGTAACGTTCGTTTCCGCCTGTAACTTCTCTAATAATAGGGTGGGGGGTTTGAAACTTATCCGAAAATGTTTTATTTTGAAGATCTATTTATTAACATGTCGCAAATTGAATTTCGTTTGGTGGTACTCTTGCAATGCTTATTCGACAATAGAAAATCGGCACGAACTTCCCGGACAACCGAAAAGTATCCTATGGAGTTTTATAAATAATTATTATTACATTTTACCGCGTGATAAATGATTTAGTGCAGTCCCGCATTTTACAACCTTAATCTAGCGAAGAAACTGAACTCACGCGTTTAACGACCAATTAATAAACAGTTTAGGTATGCTTGTAATAAAATTAGGAAATTGTATAAATTATCATAAGGATAAAGAAAAAATACAGAATGTAATTACACTTAAAAGAAAGAATGAATGAACGAGTGCTATAATAAATTCTCCTTTTCTCTTCTTCTTCTTCTTCTTCTTCTCCTTCATACGTCAATTAAACCGTGTGATTTCTTTTTCACCGAAGAGGAGCACTTCTTCCAACAAGAAGGAAGTTCGAAGTCATGGACAATTTAGATGATGGGCGAGTGTGAGCAATAAAGTCGCAGGCTTTTCCTCCGTATTAAAATATTAACCGGAGTTTCGAAGAAGAACTTCAATAAATATGAAGAATGACTTCAATAAATCATCGGGATCCTCGGCTTTTCTTTCCGGGATCACTTGGCCACTTAATTCCTCTGCGTTTCAATGCCTGCAAATTGAATCGTGAAATATTCCCTGTACACCGTGAATCGCGCTGAATTTTTCGGGCCCGGTTATGATTTTTATAGCGCGGCTACGGTGAAGAAGTGTCGTGAAACGTTTAACACTATTCGTACCGACATTTTACATATATTTATTCAATAGATCATTCCAATTAAAAAGAGAAAAAAGGAGATAGAAAAATAAAATATGTGAAACTGATTAAGCAAACGATAAAAGAATTGTCATAAAGTTAAACAGGCGAAAGGGATAACAATGTATGTAGAATCTTAAACCAAATATTGTAAAACCGGTCATTTGACCGGGCGTGGTACGAATAGTGTTAACGGTCAACGATTTTCTTCAAGTAACACCAGTTTATTCTGCTACGAAGCCTCCTCCCCGAGAGGTTATTTAAACTTTGAGACTTCTTGTTAGCCACCAATTATAGAATGGAGAGTTTTCAGAAACTTATAGGATTACTTCGGTGGGGACGCGTCATATTTTATACTTTGTTCCTAAATTTTTACAGACAACTGAAACTTCAGGTAAACATAATTGAATTATTATTCGTTTATTAATATATTATTTATGTTAGTTATTAGCACCGAACATTTGATTAATAATAAGAAACTTAATACAATGTTGGAATAAGAAAATATATTTGGTAGAATTCATTTCCGAGGAATATTAAAATCTGCTAGGATTCAGATCCACGAAACTCCTTAATGTTATATATAATATTAAACAATAATATAAAACATATTCATTATTTTGTATTACTTCTGAATGTTCCTCAAGTATCGCTACGAATTTTCCGAACAACCTCATACTATTAACTCCGCTGGCTTTATTTGCATTGTCATCATCTTCATTTAGAATATTTCTTTTCCTTTATTACCGATATTGTCCGAAAAAATCCAGGTCTTGCTGTAGTAGCAAAAAGGATAAGTACGTATTATTTTAAGAAAAAAAATACCAATGTTTCATTGGCAGTGTAAATTCTACCCTGCTTTCTTTATATTACTTAGAATAGCGTAATACGTGTCTCTCCTATTATTCGAGTAAATATAAATTAAACATGAAACAAGATTTTTTCTCATAGAGTTATGAAACGTAATATATGAAATTGTTCGTCATTAATTGGTTACATTGTGTTAGAATATATGTAAATGCAATTATTGACCTGTTTGCAATGATCAATTACAAGATCGTTTATGGTGGATGTTTGTCTGAAAATGTACTCGAGCCACAAGTGTATCTGTAAAAAGAAAATTCCACAGTAATCCTGTCGGAATCCTTCGAGATACAGCGCAGTACTCTGTTTAATCCTCGACGCAGCGTGTAGCATTTCTAAGAAACAAATTACGGAAGAATTTCCATCTACTCGCGCACTCCACTGGAAATGCTTGTTACAGATGAGTAAAATGGATCGGGTTGCTACAATTGAAGAGCTACTATGATCTAATCGGCTACATTTCTGCAGAAACCTTACAAATCCTAGCAATTATTAACATCAAGAAAAACGATATTTAAATACCTGGTATTGAAGATTGATTATTGTTATTCGAGGCAAAGAATGAAAGAATAATTTTTTCGACTCAAAGTCAAATGTAAAGATGATTGGTGCCTCTTTTGCACTTGAATTCCTCATAGTTATTATAATGAACAGAGCAAAATATATACATGAAAAATGGGCGCAAACAATATTTTACGATGCGATGAAAGAAATTTATGTTTCTAATCTCCTTGAATTTCGTTAATCGTTACTGGTGGTCTGCGAATATTTATGCAAAATCATATTTTCGTCCACACATATAAAGAAGTGCAACTTAAAGACTTTCTCATCCTCTAAATATTGCAACGTTAATTTTGGATATTCCTTTTATTTCTGCCTTACATTAATTACCTTTTGTAGTTTTTTGCACATCCAAACATTCTATAAATGTATAAATAACTGGAAACTACTCATTATCGTATCACAGGACCAATCATCAAAAATTTACTTCACGTTTAATCCTAATAAATCTTAATCTACCATTGTTTTATATACGAGAAAGTATTCACGCTTTTTCAATAGTAAAGTTAAAAATATGCAAACAACTATATTTCATTTTAATGACAATTTTAATACAATGTCCTTTGACGTACAAACGAAGTGAAACTCGATGGATGCGTTAAAAACGATTTTAATCAGCGTAAAATACTTCTCTTCTCACATACGTAAATATCTGCTATGACGTAATAAACAAATTACGTATCCCAGATGTACATCAAGGAGATAAGGTAAGCTTTTCCAATTCAATAATGAGTAGATTGCGAATCTTTATCCAAATTGAAGCTGGAGAGAAATGGAAGCTGCATAGGGGGTAGTTTCACCATATAAATACTATAATATCTTCATTAACCCTTTAGCTGCTATAGACATATATATATATATATATATATATATATATATATATATATATATATATGCGTTTGGCGAAAGTTATTGGCGTGTGCTATGGACGCATACATGCATTTGGGGATTACATAACACACTAGTACACAAATGAAAATTGGTAATATATGAGATGAGCACGAAGAAAAAGTAGTAATTTAACAAATTATAGCGGTACATTGACTAGTAATTTAATGAATAAAAATAAACAGTAATTCAATCGCGCGTTGTACAATTAATCGGTAGCCGAATAAAGAACGCGGAGTAAAAAAAGTATGTATTTCCTTCACATCAAGCGTTTAAACCTTAAAGTGGTCCGCGGTCAAAGGATTAATCCGAATGCTTCATATATTTTTGCACTTCCTCTATATTTTCCGCCCTTTCTCCATGTCTAATTTCCCCCCCATAAAATGCATAAACATTCACAGTTTAATAATTGTAGCCCGACTTGTTTCCTTCCGGTGTTAAATTTCTCCCGATCCATCATTTAAACTCCGATAACGCGTTCCCTGTCGCGCATTAAGCATCATTAAGACATCAACGAGCGTTCGACAGTTTGCAATCCCTTTCCCGATCCGTCGCGTGCACGCTGCGGAAGATTCCACGGCGCAACGCCGCTGCAGGACGACACGAGAGCATGTCGGGCTTCCGAGAAACGTGTTTCTCGCGTGTGATTGATAGCGCGCGTCTCACGTGACACGTGCTACACGTACCGCCACCTTTTGCAGCGGAGAAGCCGGTCGAAACCGCGGCTGGTCTCACGTGTAATTTCACTGGACACGGCCAATTGTCTCGGGAGCCATGAAGGAGAATGAAAAGGGCCGAGAGGAAGCGCGGCCGCGACACGGAACCGACCAAGATCATATCGCGACAAGACGGCCGGGACTGGTTTCACCGTTGTCGCCCGGAAACTTATGTAATTGTACGGGGAAACGAAGCCGCCGCTGCTCGATCGCAATTCTCGAACAGCTATTTGGTCGTTTCTGGGAAGATGCGAGATCTGAAGATGCGATTGGAAACTATCACATTTGGCGGATGGTGATTCTGGATAAGCGTGGATAAAAGGTTTCTACAGAATTGCATTGGTAGAGTTATTCGCATCAGTGGACTGCGGGTGTTCGCGTGGATTCATATTTTTGTACGAGCCGATGATCACGAAAACGGTTTAAGTATGAAATCTAGCAAAATTAAATAATTATTATAAATTGGGTGTTATCAATGGGTAATCCATTAATTTTGATAAATTCAGTCTTGACTTTAAAGAAAATCAAACACTTACCCACTTTTTCAAATATAATTGCAGCTATTCTATAATGCTTTACGATTTTTTTTTTTTTGGGCCACCTATGGATTGCGGCACGAAAAGATGCTTTATTTTTTGATAAAACAAATAAAACATCGATCCATTTAAAATAATGGATTACTTATTGGCGCAACTAATATTTTGCGTTCGATTGAGTTACATTCTTAAATATGGAAGCTTTTTTCTCTTCCTTTTTAATTTATACTACTTTCATAATAAATGACTCGTACGAACGATATACCTACTTAAAGAGATAGAACCTAAGTATGTTTTTCTTCAATATTTTAACCTGTATGTGTCACTTTGAATATTTCATATGTTCTTGCATATTATACACATACTCTACTTTTCCGCATATCTAAGTTTCCCATAAATGCGTGAACGTTCACAATCTCATCGGATTTCATATTAAGGAATTCTTAACTGGCGTTAAATTATGAATCCCATGTTCAACCCCTAATGCGAGTAATTTTACGGCGAGAAGACGGTTTGTATTAGGCTGCAGAGCCAATGGAGCAAAAGAAAAATTACAAATTACAACGATGTACAAGGTACAAAGCAAGTTAGTCGATTGAATTATTACAAATCGTAAATTGAATCGACAAAACCAATCCCCAATTATTTTCCAAAGTTTAATTCACCTTCGGTACACGGTTGAATTCCTTTTCAAATGAATAGTTAATCCAATACGCGTATTAGACTCGGAAACCTACTTCCAAAGTTGTTAAAGGCAACACTGCAGCAAGCTTGATTTATCTCTCGCGAAATCTAAACGATATCGCAGCAAAAATCTGTTACTTTCTGTCTCTACAAAAAAACCTTGTTTCAAAAGGTGATAATTCTCCATCCTCTTAATTCGAATCGTTTCCGTAGCTCGTTTGTATCCCAGGCTAGTCGATTTTCTGTACGAGTCAGAAAAACTGGTCGCAAATAGAGCCATTAACGACTCATAGGAGAGCACAGGACCAAGGGTGATATATATATAGAGAGAGAGAGAGAGAGAGGAAGTCGCCGGAAAATTGAACAGTCTGCCTTCCAATTTTCCAGGCATTCACGTTCGTCGACTGACCGTATCGTTCAGTTCCCCCTTTCAAACGTGCATACCATCACGAATGTTCTCCGAATTGAGAGGAGACGATAAAAGAGAGCCAGGCAAAGGGTGGCTCGCGTAGAGGGAAACGAAGAAACGAGGGAAACTTTCAAAAATCGACAAAAGTCGACTCAAGGTCTCGATAAAGTAGTCACACGAGAAGGCACGCGAAGGGCGTGGAACGGAAATGCGATAACATGAGCGGAATACAAAAAGACGTTTCTCCTTCCCCCTGATAAAGTTAGTAGAATCTTCTTGAAAGAGTAACTCGAAAAATTCGCAAATTAATTTACACTTGTTTAGAACTGCCTGGCAAAATTTATTAAAAGTTTGTTCCAGCTTCGTCACATTCTATCTTGCACCAAGTTTTCATTTATCGAGGACTTTCAGTAGAGATTGTAACAAAATTTCTTCAATGTTCGACAGAAATTTCGCGTTGCATACATTAGGTTGACGTATATGAAATGACGTGTTTCCAAAGTAAAATTTTAAACGCAATTGGATTTTTTAAAACAGTAGAAACTTGGATCAAATAATTTCTACACGATTCTACATAATTCTTGTAACAATTAATTAGTTTTATTATTTCATACTCCTAGAAATCGCTAATTTTAGAATTTGTTGGTCTACTGTTTCATTTACAGTCCAATCAAAAATCATGAATTTTAAATTTTATAAATCAACATTCAACTACACTAACATGTACGCGAGCTTCTTTAAACGTTAAATTTATATTTTCAATAGTGTTCACACTGCACTTATTAAGTTTAAGCTTCTGTAACAAGAATTACGTAAATATCCCGATTATTCATGATGTCAAACATCAAAGATTTCATAATTTTGTTATAATTATTTTTAACATAGTTCACACGTTCTTCCTTCTTAATTTAATTAACTACAATTAAGTATTGGACAAAATTAGAAGGGCAGTATGTATTCACCTGTTAACTTCAAACATCTAAAAGGCGTTATTCCATATGTATCAACCTAATATATATCTATCGTATGCTAAATATTAAGAAAGTTCTCGTAATTTATTGTGCAGGAAAAAATTTATAAAACTTTTAGGTATGTATCGAGTCACTTTCGATAGTTGAGTCCGAATAATTTCGTACCAGCGATCGCAAAGAAACCCGATTTTAATCAACTTTGTGTTTTCTACATCCGTGTATACGCAGCGAGTGGAAACATTCGAACGTTCCGCATTATTTCGAGTACACAGCGAACTTTTTTCCCACCGAGCCCCTTGTTTGATTCGCTAATTAGGAGAAGTCGTTTCGTCGACTTCGACCCAATTAACCGGGAAAAAGTGTAACGTGCGCGAAAAGCGTAACGCGGCTACCAGGGGTATATTTTTATGATTCTTGTTCCGCTTGAAACGCGAAGCCGCTTTAAACGGACGACTATACGCTTGTTAATTATGTGAAATTAATTTTGATTCCAGAGGTTCCGTTGGTCGACGCGAGCCTGTCGATGTTTTAAGATCATGGTCTGATTAGCGGCGAGTAATGATTGCTTATAATTACGTGTTGGCAGAATGTAAATGATTGATGTTCGAAGCCGCCGTTAATTACCAACAGTTTAGTAAGTACAAGATTGAAACTAGAACTTTGAGGAAGCATAGGAGCAGACCGTAAATCACTTAAAATCGTTTTTACAATTTTCAATTTGCAATTCTCCGCGGCAAAAATTGTTCTTCGCGATGAATTCCTTCTTCGATGCATTTCAAACTACGTATGAAACTTTTTCTACATTATCAATATTAAAAAAAGATAATTAAGTAGCCTTTAATGTGCGACCTCGTCATCTCCACAAGCTTGCTAAAAAGCTGAGCAATATAGAAACGCCGCTCAAGCGAGGAAACTGCAACGTATCAAAGGCTTGTCGGTGAAAAAGTTTACGGAACAATATGCACCGAGGCAGAAGAGATGGCACTTTCTTCTTTTCGCCGTATAATTCGCCGATGTTGGCCCCGTGCACGCTTTACGACGCAAATCCAGCCGGGGTATCGCGTATAAGGAGATGAAACATGAAAGGTGGTTAAGCTGACAGATGAAGAGGATCGTGTCCGGTTAAGAAGCTACTGTTCCGACCACTCCTATTTCTTGGGTGGCCCTTTAAAGTGGCTCGTCCAACCTTTCAACGATGCATCGCCTCCTTTCCCCCCCCCCCCCCCGCCCTTCCGAACTTTTGCACAGCCGAATCACGAACGATGGCATATCCTCACGAACGGGCGCCGCTCCCTTCCAAACGCGAACGGTGTAAAATAAGAAATATGCGCTTGGAAGCATTTACGTGGCTAACACGTAAATTACAGCCCTGAAAACACAGGCTCAGTGGTACGAAGATTGCACCGTCGACGTCAAGAAGTTTGGAAGCATTAGGATTTTTCAAGATCTTACGTTCCTTTGTCGTAATACAAATTAAACGATGATATACAAAGCTTCTAGTTAATAGCTAGGAGTAATAGAATATTCAGTATTATGTGTTAACTGTTCATTCACTTGTATCGCGGTTACAATTATATTGTTACGTTTTCATCGATATTACAAAATTCTAGGCATACTAACCAAGTGTATAAAATTAAAGGCACAATGCGTTTGTGCAGATCATTTTGCACGCTTTACGATTCAAACGAATTCTCGATAGTAACGTGTAATTAATATAAAGGAACTTTTAATACCAAATTACTGTGAACAATTTTTAATGTTACGAAACAGAGTAGATAGCGCTCTGGCGGCGCTTATATTGAAAAAAAACTTAAAATAGAAAACATTGTAACGGAGTAACTATTGGTAAATTCCGAAAAGTTTGTTGAACAATCCCCGCGTATCGCGGTTCGACAAACATGTAGTGGAACCTTTCACGTATCGCTAAACATTACAGGCGAGTGGCTTAAAATGTTCGGTAACTATGTCCGTAGAACGAGGTGGAAGAGAATGATACGTCGAATAGTTTAACCATTAATTAATTCGCGTTCACCATAGAATTTAACGGATCGGGCCGTTTGTATGAAACTCAGCATCAAAAGTGTTTTTCCCTGCCACTCGACGATTCTTCTGTCTAGTGTGACCGCGTCATTTCCATTAGAGAAGCGACAAGCGAGTTTAATATCGGACCGAATCGATCACCGTGTATGGTAATCGAGAACGCGTCAAATTACTCCTCTATAAAGTTCATTAAGCGAAACACAACGAAAAATCGTATAATGTTAGGTGGTAAAGCAATTGTGCAGGGTAAAACTATAACGATCAGTAGTTTTACTACGGAACAAATCAAGAACACTTTATTTTAAATGCTATTTTGTTCATTGATATTTTGTTAGTTTAGTTTTAATTCAATACGGTTTCAATTCCATGCGAAATCCGCATTGCATTTCCTGGGATTCGCAGAAAAAAATGTCCTAATAGAATCGATCAATAACGGTTTACTTTAAATGCCATTTTCCTCATTTATTGTTAGTTTAGTGTTAATTCAATGTTATAATCAAATTACTTTCGGTGAACCTCGCAGATCGCATAAAGAACAAACATTTCGCAGAAAACATTTTGTTGATAAAATCAATCAGCAAAATAACTTATAACTTGATTGCCAAATTTTTACTTCTGATTCAACCGATTAATTGAACCTTTTCCTTCTTTTTTTTGTGCAAATTTCGTATCTACTATTTTTCTAAATTCTACGGAAAATATAATATAAATAATAGTAGGAAGGTAATAATGTTCTATTGATAACAATTTTGAGATTTCTTCTAGCCCCTTCACTCGATCGTTTTCAATTCAAGATTAACGCGAGGGATGAAGTGACTACCGGAAATCGGGATAAGACCGCAAACGCAAACATACGGCAGATAAAGAGGGCGGAATCAAATCCCCCAGCTATACTTGCGGATTTGGAAAGTCCCCGAGGAAGATTTATCCTCGCGAATCAGTCGACCGGTCGCACGATGACAAGTCCTCCGGATTTGCATGAAAAAAAAAAAAAGAAAAAAAAAGGGTAGTCCGGAGTCCTTTGTACGTGCCCATTCATAGGTCTCGTTGAAACGGTGTTTCCTTGGTCATCTTTCACCGTAAAGGAGACGAATCGCACTTTTCGGTCCCTTCCAAACGGAAGAAAATAAGGGGGAAAAATTGCATGAGAAAAAAGGGGATGAAAAGAGTTCAAACCCAACGGGAAAATATTGAAAGATATTCTTTTTTAATCCTGGAACGCTCGCTGACTAAAATATAAAAAGATATTGTTAGAATGACAAGTTGCATGTAGATTTAAGTTAGATTTTTAACGGTGAAAAATATTTTTCTATAAAGCAAAAGAAACTATGGCTATCAGTGGTGGATTTAGGTATAGGCTATGTATGCTATAATACTAGGGTGGCTAGTTTTTTTATGGGAATGCAGTTTTTCGGGAAAATTTTGCTCTAGGATCTATGTACAGCACAAAATCATGCAGTTTTAACACTACACAACTACCAAAGCGGACAGAATGACCAATTCATAATTTCTCACGAAAGCCATAAGTCCATAACGACGCAGTTTTAAAAATTTGTCGTGATTTTCTCTAAGGGGAATGAATAAACATTCATTCCCATTGTATTATATATTTCTTCGAGTAACTACCGTCTTAATTTCTTCGGTACATGAAAGTACACCTTAACTGCCAGTAGTTCTAATGTTAATTAATTAGATAATTCATTATCGTGAATTGAACAAATATTCATTACTTCTTACATATCGTATTATTTCCACTAAACTAAATATTTTGAGGGGGGGAGGAGGGCCGGGGGGCAAGATATGATAACCTAGAGCGACAAAAATTTAAATCCGCCCCGGAAGACTATATTCAAATGACCGTGGTATAAAACTCCGACAAAGAGTCTTTTACTCGAAACTCTGATATCGCGCGCTCTTATCTTTCGTGCAATTTATGGTTGCATCCTCACTCTTTCTTTCTATTCTCTTCACTCGCCCTAACCAAATTCTAAGGACGTTCCTTGGTACGAAATGGTACGCAGTTTTACGCGCAATGAAATTTTTCGATGGTTGCACACTTTTAATTCGCGTTTCAAATTTAATAAGTCGATCGAAACTCCTTTCCTTTGCGCTACCATCGCATCGCTTTCGCTCAAGTATTTCTCGTTCATACGGCTACCGTCCGGGCAAAAATCCTATCACTCCCACAATATGAAAGAAAATGCTTTTGATGCATCTTCTCAGAGAATATTCTCGTCGAAGCGTGGTTGCACGACAGAATTTTACTCTATACGCAACATTTCCTCGAACTTTTCTAAAAATTCCACCGCAGCCCGTCGAATGCAGCTAGGCGCCAGCTACGGGCGCATGCATTTCCACGTCGTTGGAACTCTGTTGGAAATTTTTCACAACTGCTGTACGGCGAATCGATGACCGGCCCCGAACGGTGGTCAAAAATGAAAACTGGCGCGCGACTTTCGAAGTCGCAGGAAACAGGAATCCGTCGCGGAATGCGCCTTCAAGAGCGACGTTTTCTTCTGAATCGACGACTTGCCGCGTATTTCACCGTGTAAAACGTGAAAAATCGTCTTTTTTGACGCTTTCCATAAGTTGACGTCGAGGAAGACTACATTAACCCTTTGTCTTATAACAACGAGCTACACTCGTGCTTTAGCCTATGGACTAATTACAATAAAAACAAGCCGTATCTTTTAATCAATTTTAATTCAGTCTATTTCAAGTTGCAAGATTGTGAGATTGAGGATTACTAGGTACGAATTACGTATAATATCTTCGTGTCTCGCAATCGATATAGTATTGCAGTAAAAGATTGTCAACATTTCAGTGAATGACCTGTGAAAAATTCGTAAGCCAAGAGGTCAAAGGCTACGGTTGCTGTTGAAAATGCTTTTGCATTTATACATTCTTTATGCAAATGATACGAAAACGAGAATAATTCTCGAGGTATTGAATACTTTTTTCGGTTTTGATTAGTTTAAAGAGTTTATAGGGTAGATGTATCAATTACTGCCACTTTAAGGTTCCCGCGTAACTTTATTCAACTATTTTAGAACGTCGTTAACATAAAGATCGTTCCAATTTGGAGCATAATATTGTTCAACCGCTCTTTTATTTATGAACATTTTTGTTATATGTTCAATATAATAAATTCATTACTACGTAATTGAAAATGTACAACAAAGTCCACGGTCCTTCGTACGGTCGCTTGAAAACTTTTCATTTAAATAGAAACACGTTTTTACATGTATTAACACGTTAGTTTGTGTAACAGATATAAGATATATAGTAAACGTATCGCGTTACTGAATTATTACTATTATATTATTACATTGGTCACGTTTTAATGTTCAACAGCACATTTACCTCCTAATGTTTATTCATAAATATTAGGTGTACACGGATATACAATGTCTATGTGTTGTTACGTAAACCGAAATCCAAGCTTAGTATGAAAATTTCTTTACTTACGATTCTTTATACGTTACTTTCTTATTAAATAAACGAATTCAAGTGGCAATTATAGGAACAGTAACAGTACGTGGGTCGTTTACCCTATGAAGATGTGAAAAAGAAAGTAGCATAGTAAGTAAGGGGAATCAGATTTTTGTGGTCAGCCACTCTGTTTGTAAACGATACGGTGCTAATGGTGCGCTACGATTAAAAAGATGCCAAACAGATGGATATACTCTGCCCTATCATTCTAGAATTTTCCATAAAGGGACTCTGAACTCACCTAAAAGAAGACTCGGAAAGATTCTGCAAATTCGCCAAAAGAAACAGACGCACTATATTCCATTTGTTTATCATTTTCATTTAATATAATCTTAAGCATAAAAATTCATTATTTTTTCAATTTTGTGGACACCCTGAAATTTTAGCAATCTTTCCTTTACAATTTCATAAGATCCCCCCTCCAAATATGTTTTACGCTATTTGTACCGATGGATTAAAAGAGTTCGCCTGATGCTTTCGGAGACTGATTGTAGATTAATAGGAGTATATTAACAAAAATAATTGAAATGATAAAATGACGGGTACATAGGTTCCGATATGACATCCTGTAAATTCATACGTATCGTGCAGCTTCAAACAGATGTCGATGTATGACACCGCCTGTGATGCATAATGCATTATGCAATATTCCCGTAGCAATTTACGTTGGAATTATCGAAACGCAAATCAACGCGATATGCCGGTACCTTGGGTGCAACGAACCGTACGCCCACTGTGATCTAAGAGTCGATAGAGGGAATAGTAGAGTAACTACTAGGATCTCTACAGCTTCTCGATATGGCTGATATCGGCACTATGGTTACACGATAACATTTGCATTGCACTCTGTTTTATCTGTGTAATAAAATAGTAAATTATAGTCACACGGTAAATTCAATTGGCCCTACGCGAAGACGCAAAGGGGTAAATCTACGTTGTTTAGTACTTATCTTTCATTTCTTTAACATAGTAGGTACATTATTTATCTTAGAAACTCTGCATTCACAATGTCCGTTATCTCGAATATTTCTAAAAAAAAAAAAATAAAAGAAAAACTGTTTCAAAACAGGTATTGTGAACTACAAACGCGGAGCTGTTTGAAGCATCACTCATCTCTTTTAACAAATATTCTAATCGTATACCTTACGAGTTTTTGCAAACTAATTACATGCATTCAGGTTAAGTATTCTTGTAAACTGAAACGTCTAAAATAATTGCATGTATTTGCGTTTTTTTAATATCATCTTTTAATACAAACTGTACCGGAACTTTATATATATGTACATTTTCCTATCGTAACCGGCAAGCAAGTCAGACAATAAATCTTTCTTAATGAAAAAGGAAACAGAAATAAATGAATTGTGAAGCATTGATTCATCGGATGCTATAAGAATTGTCATAAAGTTGAATGGACAAAAGAAATAACAATGAATGTAAACTTTCAAATCAAATTGTTAAATTTTCATGAGATCTTAATTATGCGAATACATTAGTAGAATGACAGAGATGCTAATATACTTGGACTTAGTCGCAAGCAACAAATATCATAATAGCAAACACAATAAAGTAAAAATATTTTTAAAGACCTTCCACAATTTACATTTGACAATGATCGATATTATGCGTTAAAATAGTACCGATCAGGGATTAAAAAGAAATTTTTTCAGATCTAATCACATTCACACCAATCACACTAACTTCTGTTCTGCATATTTTTAATCAACGTCATCTTACGGTATAAATTCGACTCGATTAAGCCGGATTATCTACAGCAACGAAAAAAGAAGAAAAAGTAAGAATACTTCAATAATTCTTCAAGCATCCCCTTCGCACCTTTCGTTATTTTCAAACATCCAACATGTTCTACGAGTTTAACCCAATTAAAACAATTCCAAGACAAACTGACGCAAAATTCCGATGCAATGTTTCAAAGATGTTTCACGGCAGTGGTACGAGAAAGGCAAGAGCATCGATGGCGAGGAGTAGAAATTTATTCATGCGAATCAGTTTTACGGAGGATGGCGCACATCGTTGGCGTCGGGGTGTGTTTTACGGGTTGCTGGCGAACGGAAAAGAAACTAGAATTCTCGTGACTCCGCTGACACCATCGTGGCAACCAGATGCTTCACGTACAGGCCAGTGCTTTGCGTGTGCGTGCAACGAATAAATCTCTCGTCTCTCTTTCCCCCTCTGTCTCTCCCTCTTTCATCCCCCACTGGGCTTCCCGCCATATCTTTTCACGCGCCGCGAGTCCGGGAACGGGATAAGATGGGATCACGCGGCGCCGTTGAAGTACTTATCTAAATATGATTTTCTTATTTGAAAGGAATTCAATATTGCACGGCTCTGTGAACCAGCCTCGCGCGTTATATCCCGGATCTATAAGCCTTGGTCTGACGATATTGTGTCAGGCAAATTCGCCACTAGTTGGACGGAAAATCCTTCGTGGATACGGAATGGTTCTAAAAACTATCGAATGTTTTAAAATTGCTTTGGGTGATCTGGGTTCTATATACTTAAAAAAGTAGATTCGCACTTTAGGGAATCTTTAATTAGGATAGTGAGGCTAAATTCTGGAGCTTTGGGCGCCTCGCTACAGCTATCGGAGATTCTTTTCATTTTACATACACATAAAGATGTAGAAAAATATGAACTTTATAAAGAGTGTTTTAACTATATACGGTTCTGTGATTGACAAAAGTAAATTCGTGTTTTAGAGAATTCTTAATTAGCAGAGCAAAAATTGGATTCTGAAGGTAGGGGTGCTTCACCAAAGATATTGCTAGTTTCCTAAAGCTTCTGGGGATTCTTTTATCCATTGTTACATTAAGCTGTAAAGAAGATTTTGATTTCTTAAAGATTTATCGAGTATTTTAGAGTCTATGATTAAATACGAATTGTACGGAATTTTTGGGTGGTTACGATTATCACAGTCGCCACCGACCTGAGAGGTCTTACAACCCGAACGAACCACTAGTAGAAAAATACCTTATTACACAAGTATCAAGGATTGAAGATCATTAATTAACAGAAACAAACATACGCGTTATTAAACCGAATGAAACAATAGGAAAGAGACACGAATTACAAAGGAGGCATGCTACAAATCAAAATGATGAAAACAACCGACAGAACGAAAGAATACGCATCAAAATGCAATTTGCAGGGGTGCTTAACGAAATCCTCCATTGGAAGTTGAAACTCAAGCAGATTTGTGACACGCAACGATAAAATTGAAAAACTTTGCGGATATTGCTTCCTGGCGAGTCGTTAATCATAGCAAAACGGCGAATGGCGTATTTATATTTGCACCTCGCAGCACTTGTTCGTATCTCATCACTTTACGCTTACATTATTTATCCATCTGTTAACGAAACGTAAAACGATCAATAGTTAATCAATCTATTTGCATCGTACGAAATAATGAAAGATATGCCATAATCACCAAACTATCTCTTTACTAAATTTAAGTAAAAATATTTCGAAACAGGTATTAAAAAGCTCAATATTTCAGTGATTTGTGAAGGATAAAAAAGACTTTTGTGGATGACTATACACGCTGATGATGCAAATGGGTTAAACCCAATGTCGCAAGCTTGGAAAAAATTCCACGGGTCATCATGTTTCTATCTGTGTATTAAAATAGAAAATTATTGGGGGAAGAAATTAGGATTTAGATTCAGTTTTAGTTTCTTGAAGGGTGGTTTTATCCCCGCGAATCAATAACGGCAAGATTACGGAACCGCAACGAGAAAACTTTCTTTTGCCTGTGAAAACCTAAAATTGTAAATTTCCCAGCTTGAACGAGTTAGCTGGCAGTTTTTTCCCCTCCTTCCCCTATCCCGGCTAAAGAGTATTAAAGTTAACAGATTGTTACGAATCCGCCAACAGAATCTCCCTGGTAACCGGAACGCGTCGAGAGAAGCTTGAAACTGGAAGTTTCTTTAAATTCTAATTTATGAAATTGTAAGGTTACTTCTGCAAAGATCCAGGTGGCAACTTTTTCTTTTCATTGCAATGTCAAATCCGTTGATCGTTACGTCCTATTAACGTGGACTGTGCTCATGGTTGAACTTCTTCTTATCCATGAATTTCTTTTCGAAAAATGTAATCCCGTTGACTAAGTATTTAACTCTTAATTAGATGGTAAATCAAATTTTTTTTCTTGTAGCGAAAAAGAAACGAAAATAAGGCTAATGAAATAATAGGAAGTATTAATGGACAGTTTCTATTGATTAAATAAAATAGTTAGAAAGTTAAGAACGTCAAAAAATGAAAGATTCCAGACTTCGAAAGTTTGCAATTTGAAGGCTTGGACATTGAAACTGTTCTGGCTGAGACAAATTATTAGTTAACAATATATATACTAAAAAGATTTTGTAATCATGAGTCGTTGAATAAATTGAAATTCTATGGACTCACTGTCAAAACGCTGTTGAAACGAAAAAAAAAAATGCGCTTTAAGTTGATTCATGGCTGCTTGACAACCTTCCCAATTGACCAAGATAAATTTTGCGATTCCAAAAACTTACAATTACACTTCCACAATCAACGGAATTAAGTAAAAAGAATTTTCGCTTTTTTAACATTTTTACCAACATTTCTGGTATAAACTAATTCCCATCAATCCTGTTAAGGGGTTATTCTTTGATGGAAGCAGGTTCTTCTTATTTCGGTTTTTAAATAAAAAGACACGGGTTTAGGGAAAAAAGGTAACTGATATATATTTGATTATATGTGAGAATGTAATGTAGCAGGACTTTCTATGTCCTGTCCGCACCGACTCTTCACGTCGAACTGTCGAGAAAACGACAGCCTTCGACACTTACAGTTTTACAAAACAATGGTCAACCTTTTCAGGTACGCTAGACCTTCGACAAGACCAGACGCTGCAACTCCGAAGTCTTGGGTTTTTTCCTATTACTTTATTACGCCTGTAGAAGCGACACTCTAATATTTTTGTATAGGGAGTTTTTCTACAGAAGAGCTGTTCTACTTCAACAAATCCGTACCACGTGAATATTTTTCCGAAAAACAATCTGCACGAAAAGATTCAAATGTTTCTCTTCGCTTCCCTAATCTCTATTCATGAATACAAATAACCATCCCTAGAATATCCTTTCATTCTCCCGTTCTTTAATACCTTTAAATGATACAATATTTGAAGTTCCCAGCTGGCAATTAGTCCGCGTGAAGAGAAGAAAGAGCCAAGGGAATGGAAAGTTTCTCTTCTCAAAGAAGATGATATCGAAGTGCGAGGCACGTGCAACTGACGGTGGCTGCGTACTAAAAATGAAATTACTTCATTGGTTTGGAGGAGGATGGAACACGGAACAGCGGAAAAGGTGGAGAGAGGAAAATAGAAAAGTTGCCTACGACTATTAGCGGACAAGGTGTGCCCCGGGTCAAGAACTCATTTCCGATTTAACGATCGAACGAAGAACGTGGAACGTGGTGTGTTTCGAGCGAATCCCGTGACCGGGTTTCGCCTAAACTTTATTACCGGATTCTCAATAAAACGGCTGGAATTCGTGGACGATAAAGAAACTTTGTTCCGAGCTGATGTCCCTGCGAGAAGAATAAAATACCACCCAACGTTGGTTAACTACGTTCGCGAGAACATTTTGGATTTTACGCCGGAACGATCCTGTACAGGGTGAAAAATTTAGAGTTATTCGAATAAATCCAACGAGACTTTAATAGATATTTGAATGGACCATAAAATGATACCTAATGGATTTTAAAGTTCAGCGCATGCATAAAGATTTTCATCTTTGTTGCCTTTTTTCGGACCGTAGTAGCCCGTTTTAGACTTAGAATGAGATCCCAGATATACGTAATAGTAGTGAATTTGGCGAGCAGTAATAAAGTTCTGGATCGTAAATTTTCGGAAACGTTCGAGGAGTTTATGCTGACACGGTGACTGAGTTTTTAAGATACTTTCGCCAAAATTCCTTCGCCGTTTGTTATTCCTTGCTCTCGAGGTGGTCAACAACATCTACTTAAGATTCTTGATAAAAGGTTACAGCTTTAAGGATAAAATAAAAGATGCATGAGCGAAGTACAAATTGGGGAACATATCTTCTGACGAAAATTTCGCGTCAAAAAATGGCTATATTTAATCAGAATTAAAGGGATCCCAGATATTATTATTATAAAATTCTTCAGCTCGCAATTCTTCGGGGCAATGATTCTCCAATATCAAATTATAATACAGATACAATCTATCAGCAGAAATGTCTTAAAAATACAACAATCTCAACTAAAGATTCCAATCAATTCCAAAAACTATCCGATATTACTATAGCACCCAATATGTCAGCAATTAAAAAAAAAAAACAAAGAAACAAGACTTCCCTCTATGTTTCGTGTTACGCATAGGGATGGCAACGATACATCGATGTTTTCTTTCGATACATCGATGTTTTTGCCATAGACGTTTGGAAATCGATATCATCAAAACCATCGATGTTAGGCGATCGATGATATCGAAATTGAAAAGTGGTAGTTTATTTTAAATATTGAAAGTTCAACGCTGAGCCTTTACGATAGATGAAACACCATTTATCGACGTGCCTATTTTTATTTAAAGTCAACTGCAAATGTAGTCGTACAATTTGCTGTTTTGATGAATATTACAGTAAATAAAAGTAATATTGAAAGTAAACCCTAAAATCGAAATCTCTTGAAGTTCATTAAAACCCCTCTACTTTAAACATTAATAAAAAAAAATTATCAAATATCGATATTTCAAACATCGATGAACATCTTATATCAACTACTCTTATATCGATATATCGACGTCTTCCCATTTTTTGCCATCTCTAATTACCCAGAAGTAAGCTGCAGATTTTTATGCATTTATGGGAAATTTAAATATCAAGACGTATGCAGAATGCACGTAATACGAAAAAATAAACAAAACATCCAAAGTAAGATACACGTTATAGGGGGAAGTTAGACAAAATGGGATAGTGCATGCTAAGTAATTTTTACAAGTGTCTTTGCATTTACTTTTTGGTAGAAATATCTTGCCGCCTTCGATTGTTTCCAATATATTTTTGTTGTATACAGAAACTATTTCTACAGCGATCAATAAAATAACGTTATCCTGTTTTGTCTAAACTTCCTTTAACCTTTTGGCTTATAACAACGAGTGACACTCGTGGTATAACCTACGGACCACGTACAATAAAAACACGCTGTAATTTGCAACAAATTTGAATTTATTTATATTTCAATTTGTAAGATCGTAAGCTGTAGGATTACTAGGTAAGAATCGCATGTAATATTTTAGTGTTTTGCATTCGATATAATGTTACAGTAACAAATAGTTAACATTTCAGTGGATACGCTTTGAAAAACCCGTAAGCCAATGGGTTAACATTTAGAAGGTGACACAACTCCCCATTAGTGTCCCAATTCTTTAATTTTCTTGATAAAAATATTAATCAGCATAAAGATCCGTAGTCTTCGTATAATATAGCTTCAAATTTCAACTACATTCCTAACTAACCCAAAAGCATCGGTAGATTAATTCAATTTTCGAATTCGAACGTTTTCAAAGCGAACAAGCTTTGCCTTCCCCATTAGTCCACGAGGAGCCAAGCGGATTTCCATTCATTGGAACGAATCGATCGGTCGAAAGGAATTGCGCGAGACGCCAAACGAAACGCGGCAGTGATGACAAAAGGAATTATTTCCGCAATTTCGTATCGTTCGATGAGAATCGATCACGAAGGGGCCGGCGTGGCGCGGCGCGGCGCGGCGCGGCGGTGCGCCGCCGGCATAATTATTTCTTTTCCCAATGATCTTTTAGTCGGCCGAGACTCGAGACTTGCGAGTACCAGTACCGGCTCGGGTGATTTATCGCGCGAAATTGCATGGCTCCGTCCAAATTACAAACCGAAGCCGCGATTATCGCGCGGGGAATTTCCGGTTACGTAAGGAGCCCAAGCAGTTTCCCGCCCCTTGGATATCCCACCTTCTAAGTACATCGTGCTGCTTCAACTGCGCGTTGGTTACGTAACTCCGTCTCTATGAATCGATAATGGCGTTACCTTAACTAGGTGTGTCTTAAGCGGACCTTAACAGAGGATACGCGTCGCGAAGTTTCGAGGGGAATAGATCAAGCGCGAGGCCACGTGTCGATTGGCGTATCGGAAATCGACTTTGTTAGATAGTCCGGATTGCGGCCTTGTAGATTAAAGAGGATTAAATGTTGCGAGAGTTGCTTTTGGAATATAGGATTAAATTTGTAGAACAACTATGATCAACTGTGACAGAGACGGGATTTAAGAACTCGAGAATTTCAAGATATAAAGATTCGAGAGTGTAGAAAGTTTCAAGAATTTAAGCATTCAAGGACAAGGATAAAATATCAATGTTTCATACACTTGAAGTTTCGACAATTCGAGGATTTGAATGTTTACTGATATAGGAACTCTGGGATTCATGGATTTAAGAAGGCATAAACTTGAAGACTTGAGGATTGATAGCAACGAGAAATTGAGAACTCAAGGCCTAAGGATATAAGAATTAAAGGTTGTAAGAATTTGAGAACTACTGGATTCAAGACAGCGAGGACTCCAAAATTCAAGTATTCAAAGACCGAAGGATTCAAGAATTCTCAATGATTCGGAACTCAAGAATGCAAGATTTCTAAACCTCTAGGATTCAAAGCCTGAAGAATCGAAAAATTAGAAAATTCACACATACATATCAGAATTATCTTTGTTATTCTCACACATCGTTTTACAAAGATAATTTCGCAACATAGATTCTTGCCTAAATGCAGTAATTACTACTTAACTATTACAGTCCATTTAACAAGACTAATTGTACGTTATATACAAACTCCAACCTAACAATACACGAGGATATAGGAGACACAGGAGCAGTGCCCAAATATACAAACGCGAGCGAAATGAATGCTTCGTACATTCGTAAAATCCCGTGTGGAAAACAACGGGCGAGTTTCCGACGAATAAAATACACCTTACCGCAAATTTTGTTTTATTCCTACACATAACTTTGTGGCTTCCAAAAAGTTTCGTTACATTAGAACGCTATGTCACACAGCGCCAGACTCACATTCGGACGTCTACCACAATTTCGACGATGATTTACGCGTTGCGCTATGCTTGCTGGCTTAATTGCTCGTGAAACGTTGGTCAGGTGACGAATAAACATCGACACGGAGCAAACAGGAATATAAAACACGGGATACGTCGATGCACCACGGCTAATTGGTTGAGGAAGAGCGAGTCTCGCGTTTCTTGCGCTACCCCCTGTCGAAGTGACAATCTTCCCTGGCTGGTGTTAAATAAGCGTTACACTTTTTACCGTGATCGTTCGATCGTCTCCTGTCCACGTCCATTTCCGTATCGCTGAAATGCAAACAAGGGGTAGTTTTATGGACGCAGCCGTTATAACGTACCGAACAATGCGGTTTTGTACGGATTTCCCAATACATTTCCAGAAAACTTCGATACAGTCGATGGGGTGTTTTGTATTTTGGTATTAAAATTTTTCAAGTAATTAAAAATTAACGCGAAGGGAAATAGTTGGTATTGGAAACCTTAGAATAATTATACATTAATACGATCAGGAACCTCTGCTAGAGGGAACTTTGGAACAACTATAAATTACTGTGACTGAGAATTTATGGCATTGCAAACTTCAGAACAATTAGAAATTGATGTAATTGAATAAGATGATGAAGAGGTATTGTAGGCTAGTCGCACAGATTATAAAAATGTAGCACGGTTAGCAGGCAAACACGTTTGTTTATATAAATAACTATAGCATATCTGTGCACGAGTAGCGTATGGTCGCGGCATATCCTTATCTTGGCGGAAGACACGGCACTGTAAGAATACCTCCCTATTTCTAGCACGTAACGTAACATGCAGAAGTTCATTTGTAGACTGCAATCTGTCATGAGCATGTACCAAGAAATATCTCTCTCATACTGAGTAGCATTTCAAACCCCATTTCTCATATGTACTAAGTACGTTTTCCCCCGAAGTAAACCTAAGAGAGACGCAGATAAGATAGTGAAATTCGAAATTCACACCACGCGGTATCTCTTGTTTACTGCAACTTGCTATAGCTAGGAACATTTCGAATCATCGTGCACTCTGAGTACAGAAAACATTTTTAGAGTCAAGTTGGAATATTATTCAAATTCAAATCGCTATTAGAGAGGAATAAATACTTTAACAGTACATTAAAAGTAACGAAGTACGTTTCAAATATAAATGTCTATGCTTACAATTAGTAATAAAGTGGAACTTCATTTATCTGAGCTGAACTTATTGGAACGATATTTCTGTCAATGCCCATTGTAGCGAGCTCTAGCTGAATCCCTATTATCTGAACAAGTACAGAGCGTCAGTTTCAATTATATGAGCGACTCTGGTGTGAAGGAAAATGAAAACGTGATGCATAAGTCAATGTACATATGGTACATATACGATAACAGTGACACAGTTCGATAACCGCGCTATTCGAGTCATCATGACGAGAGTGTTGCAGAAAAGCTCCTTTACCAATTACAAGAATCTTATGCAGTTAACTTCATAATGTGCTTGTATAGTTCTCGTTAATGATACGACGTCTAATAATATTAAAAAATAATTTTTTGCTATTTCTACAAAACAGATGTATGCTTTCTTAAGTTGTATCGCTTTTATTTCGCATACATATGCGGTACGTAATTCGAAGAGTAAACGTATGATTGAATTCTCTTATCTAAACGTGAACCCTGGTTATTTGAACGAAAAATCACAAGGAGTGAGGGCAATCCGTGGACTCTTATTATGCGAAAAGCCTGGTTATGTGAACTGTTTTTTTTCTTGGCGGGTTCACATAAATGGACTTCCATTGTAATTGCTATGGGACAGGATTGGCTGCGATATATCAATAATTCTTGCATAATAAGGAGCTCACGCGTGATACATTTCCAAACGAAGAATACGTGATTCAACGTTACAGTCTTTAGGAGCATTGATAAATTCATAGAAAGTGCGAATATTGCTAGAAATACTGAAATAATTACAAACTTTCTACACAGATCGAATATACGAATCTAAAATCAATCTTCCGTTTGTTTAAAAAATTGCGTATCTTCGAGTCCGAAGAACTATTTTTCTATCGGATCAGTAGAAAAGCATTTCGAAAACATGGCCATGTGCCCGAGATAATCTAGGGGATCGATATCGTTTTGGAACGCGGCAGGCGTGCAAATCGTACGCGTCGTCCATCAATACGAAATATTACCTCTAAAATCGACGTAATCCTGATAAGCCGCGTCCCAACTGGGCGATTCCTGCCCGAACTCAATTTCCCCACCTCGAGGAAATCCATTTTGTCGCTGAAAGATGAACTTCCGAGGAGATCCGTCGCCTTGAACTTAGTACAATGTGGAGCGAAAGAAACGCGAAGAGGAAGGAAAGCGCAAAAAATAGAAGATGGACTGCGAGTGGAAGAGGGAAGAAAGTGCGGACTAGGCGAATCCACGATGCATTGGCTGGTTTCTATCGCGACGTCTACGTCGTTGTCGCGTTTCCGACTAATTGGAGCGGTGACAAAGGCCACCGGAAGTGGTCTTCGCTGCTGATGACCGGGTACCCGCGCCAGTAACCGCGTTATCTCGCATTTTCGTTTATCTGGGATTACTTGTTCGACTCGAGAGCGTGCTCGACGAGAGTAACAAGATAAAATGGGACAAATCCTTGGAGCTGAACTCGAGAAATAAGCTTTCACTCGATTGGGGAGACCTAAGAAATCGAAGAAGTAGTGAAACAGAAAAATAAGTGAAAAGCAATGGATTGCGGGATGGAAAGAAGGGAAGACAAAGAATAGAAAAGAATGTTGAGGAAAGGAAAGAAAGATACGGAAAAGGGGAAAATCACCATGTATTTGTTAAATTGAATGCAAAGTAAACGGATAGGGACAAGTCAGGGAGCTTACATTTGTTATATACAGGCTACGAACTAAAAGAAATAGCGGAACAGAAAGAAAAAATTAAAAAATAATAGATTGGGGAATAAAGAGGGCAAGAGACAAAGAGTAAAGAAAATTCTTCGAGGAAAGAAGAAAAGATGGAGAAAAGGGGAGAACTGTGCACTTGTTTGGTAAACTGAATACAATGTAAGAAGATGGAGAAAAGTCGCGGAGCTTAAATCGTTAAAGAAACAGGTTAAGAATTCAAAGAAATAGTGAACTAGAAAAATAAATAAAAAATAATCGATTGGAGGATAGTACAAATCGGACAAAAAAAAAGATCGGACAAAAGATAAAGATTAGAGAAGATTTTTCAAGAAAGATGTAGAAACGGTAAAAAGAAGTAGAAAAATTGAAATAAATAGAAAAGGGTTGCGGAGGTTAAACGGTTGAAGAAATAATGAAATAGGAAGATAAGGGAAGGAGGATAGACTCGACGATGAACGGATAAAGGATGGAACAGGTGGAGGTATTTCAAGAAAGGAAGAAAGGTGCGGGAAAGGGGTGCAACTATCCGGCAAGGGTAACACAAAAGGAAGAGATGAGAAAGATAAAAGTCGCGGAGGTTAAATTGTTGAAAGGGTTGAATGGAAGGGAAACCGTAACTATCGCTCGAAAATTGCGACCATTGCGAACCTCAAAGGGGTTTTTCCCCTTTCAAAGCCGAGAGTGAAGGGGATAATTATTGTTAACGGGTCTCGCACAGTAGAAAAGTAGTCGTTTCCCGGAAGTAACTCGCAAGTTAACGCTTTGGGGAATCTATTTCTCTTTGGTCGCGTTCAACTCGGTTTCGTTGTTTCACGATACGGATTGGAAAAAGAAATAAAGAACGAAATTCAGGGTAGCGAATCTTATTCTTTCGGGCGAAGTAAGAACCCGTGGCCCGGGGCGCAAACGCGGCCGTAATTTAAAATGGCTTTAAGAAGAAATACGTTCGACGATAGTTAAGACCAGTTTCGTAAGCCGCGGCATCAGAAACGCGGTGCACAGGAAAGGGAAGATCGATCTGTCAATCCGCATCGAAGATTCCCGGCAGCATCGCTCACTTTTAGCTCGTCTGAAATCAATGAACCTTTAGAAGGTATTTGCCCCAAGCGACCGCGAGATAAACGGGAAGCACGAGAACACGTACCAAATCAATCAGAGCGATTTCTTCCTTTAAAGATCGCGTGCTTTTTATTTTTCTTAGATGGAAGATGCAATGCTTTTTATACGCATTCATAAATTGAGTATTCTTCTTCCTATTGTGTCCCTTTCGATAAGTCGAGCATACTTATATTAATTTGTTTCATTTTGCTTGTAAAATGAACGAAATTTTATACTCGATAGAAGAAGTACGTATAGTGTGCTATTAATAATGATAAATTCTTGAAAAATATATTTATTTGGTAAATGTTAAATAAAAATGGCTGCTTGTTTGTGTACAATAAAAAGGAAATTTTAGCAACAAAATACGAAGATAAAGATATTTCCAAGGAATAAAACTCCGAGGAAGAAAAAACCCGCTGTCTGTTCGAAGATCCAATTATACTAGGCGAAACAATCTAACTTGTTAATAGAAGTAGCTGTCGAAGTTGTAAGAGTTTATTCATCAATCGAAACTTTCTAATACTATTATAAGTTTGAACATCTTTTTCAACATTAAGCGTAATCGTGATATTCGAAAAACTTAGGTATACGAGGAATATAAATGTGTAAGTGTTTTAGAATCATTTAAACTTCAAATCCGAAGTATTTGAAATAATTCATAGGTGTTTGCCACTACCCGTCGTTATAAATCACTTGCAATTTCTCATTATTTAATTTTGACATCCTATTTTATTTTATTCTTACAATATTGTAACCCTTTGCCGCATCTAGTATACTAAAGGTTACTTTTACCCGTAAAATAAGTAACTCTATATCTAAATCTAGAAAATAAAAAAATGCAAAACTATAATTTATAAAGGTATAACACAACCAGCACTAAAGAAAGAACATTTTTGAATTCAAATAGAAACTTATGAAATCTGGTTGATAGTAAAATATTAAGAGTCTTTCAGCTAATCTAATTTAAAGTACCCTAGCATACCTTTCCTAAACCATCCTTCCCAAAACTCGTGATTCACCCTGTAGTCTAAGCCGCTACAAAATAAATCACCCTGCCATCAGCTTCCCCGAAACCACAAATCACCGCCGATGTCAAACTCTCAACTGACTCGCACGAAACGCACATCTTTAACTTGCCGATCAAAAGAACTTACCGAAACCTCGATACGCTCTATGCATACGTTCTCAATTCGATACTCGCTGATGACCAAATTCTCAAAAAAAAAAAAAAAAAAAAAAAAAAAGTAAAGCCAGAAACCCGAAAAGTGGGAAACAATCGGATTTTAACACCGGCACGGAAAAACGAGAGGCACGGTGGAACAGATTTCCCGATGGCGTCAGCTTGTCTATCGCCGTGGTTCGATTCATTTCATCGAAAACTGCGGAAAGCAATCCGGGGTTATTTCGTAGTCGCGCGGCTTTTGATTATCGCAGGGGCCCCGGGTAACGCGGTCGCCGGAAGCACGTAAATCATCCACGCCAGTCACTGCGGTCGAAAGCAAAAGCCGTCCACGAATGGCTGGACGCCAGTGGCCATGTAGATACGTCTCGGTACAACTTCTGCAACCGGGATTCGCGCACGGCTTCGCGGTCACCGATAGACCCTGTGTGCTTTCGATTATGCGAAGCTGCCCACCATCTGGCACACCCTTGCCCTTCTATATTACGCGCCGGAGATTATGTCGGATTATGTTCAGCAGGTGGCAAGCTTGTACCGAGAGATTGAACCCGTGGAATGTCCCTAATTTCTCCGTCGCCCCTGCTCTACGGGCTACAGGGGTTAAAACGACCTTGCGACTGTAAGGAGGTTGAAACGTGGAGCACGGAACATGGAACATAGGGTAAATTGACCCACGTACATACTGTCATTGTTCCCATAACTGCCACTTCAATTCGTTTTATTTAATAGGAAAGTAACGTACAACGAATCGTAAGTAAAGAAATTTTCATACTAAATTTGGAGTTCGGTTTACGTAACAACACATAGACGTTGTACATTCGTTTACACTTAATGTTTATAAATAAATATTGGGAGGTAAATGTACTGTTGAACATTGAAACGTGACTAATATAATTATAAAGTATGGAACGTGTCATAATTCAATAAGGCGATACGTTTATTATATATCTTGTATTTGTTACACAAACTGACGTGTTAATATATGTAAAAATGTGTTTCTATTTAAATGAAAAGGTTTCGAATGACAGCACGAAGGACCGTGGACTTTGTTGTACATTTTCAATTACGTAGTAATGAATGAATTATATTGAACATATAATAAAAATGTTCATAAATAAAAGAGCGGTTGAAGAATATTATGCTCCGAACTGGAACGATCTTTATGTTAACGACGTTCTAAAATGATTAAATAAAGTTACGCGCGAACGTTAAAGTGGCAGTACGTGGTACATCTACCCTAGTTCTATTGGACAATAAAGAGAAATTATGGTACTCTTACTGAGAAAGAGAGTGAAGTTGTCCCCTTGGATCTCTGTGTTCGGCAAGGTATCTACAAAAGGTTCTACTTTTTCTGTTTTCTTGTACGTACGTAGGACGCATATAGGCCTAGTTTGTAAAATCTTGATAATTGAAAGAAACGATCTCGCTGTGCGTTTGAATTTCTAAAGGCTTTTATGCATATCTCTAAATTATACAAAGTTGTTACTAAAAGGGAAGTTTTCATTTGGTTCGAAAACTTATGTGCCATCGTTGCCTTCTCGTTAACAATTTTTGTAACGAATAACATACGGCTCATAATTTATTATACCGAGTTCTGGTTTCACAATTTTTGTATTGGGCGATATAAGCAATTTGCTTAAATTCGGCATGGTTTACCGTAATATGCAATTGGTCACTATGAATAAACATCATTTATATTGGCAGAATATAAATCGTTAACAATCCTTGTAAAATTTTACCAGAACTACAAATTCAACATTAAATAGATTAAAGTCCACGCATTAAGTTTGCTGCCTTTTAATAACAACCACCTAAATCACTTTTTGTATAAACATTAAATACCACACACCTGTGAAGGGTCAATAAAGTTGCAATTACTTCACGCCTGCACACTTGCGCAACCCTTAAGCCCATAAACCCTGTCTGGCAACCAACGTGACAACCTTCCGAACAAAAGTCTTCCACCATCCACAGACGCATCATAAATTTTCCCCGCAGTAGTAAAAACGGAATAAACCAACCTCCGCATTTAACCAACGACCAGTGTGCAAAATCCTCGAAGTTCGCGCTACGGATGGAATTCATCCTTACGAAAACCTCACCGAGGCCACACCTTTCCCTTTCCACTTTCACGCGAGACACGCTTAATTGTCATTTATCGCGGCGTGCGCGTAACGATCATAATTAGCGCGAATGAAAAATGTTCCTTCGCCATCGAAGCTCCGCATGGTTCTCACCTTTATGAAGATTCCCCCCTTTCTTAACTTCCTTGGGGGTTTTATGATATCGAACTGTATGAATACTAATCACGACGAATGCATCTTTCTCCATTATCCCTGGATCATAGTTCAAAAGGAAAGGAAATTTTCTTCTTCGTTCTCCCTTCCCTCTACGCGTGTCATCCCTGTTGAACGCCATCTTTGAAAGGAAGAAATCGAACGGCCGCACCACAGCGAAAGGCTTTTATAGTGGTTTGTAACGCGACGCAGGGGAGGGAGAGTAATTCGGTACCGCAGACCTCGGCTCGATAAGGCAATTAAGCGGGAAACAATTGCAGAACTTCCGGAGGGATTATACGGCCGTATTTCCAGCGGCCTCTAATGAACCGAGCGTGCATAAGTGTTTCTGCAGCGTGGCGGTCGAACACGCCCACGTAAACGCAACCCAGGTGTTTTAGGCCCGAGAGGAACGTTGACCGCGCCGCTTCATGATCCATATGCACACCACAGCGATCTATGAACAATCTGGCTTTACTGTGGTTGTAACACCGCGCCTTTATGTTGATATTAGCCGGATGGGCTTGCGCGATTGCTCCGTGTGCGCGATTGCTTGGGTTTCATCCACCAAGGAGCTTCTTTGAGGTTTCGTTGGTACATTGGATCAAAAGGGGAAATATATCGTCATCGGTAAGATAAGAGTCGATTCCGGAAACTGGAATTGCAGACGGGTTCTTTGAAAGTTGAAACGAATACCAACTGACAAGACAATTAACTCTTTCGAGTTCGTACAACGTATGGACATTTTAAAAAATATAAACTGTTAAGTTCACGACGACACGTGGACGAGGAAAATTGTTCGTATCTTGAAAGACAGATTATGCTTCCCTAGTTTATAATGAAAAATCTTGGAATTTATAAATACTTTTCTCAAGTTTTATGTTACTTAGATCGTTTAGAATTGCAACACATTGTCGTTTAAATCAACAATATTAAAGAGCCTCAGTGCAAACAGATAAACGCTGATACTTTTTGTAGCCACTGTTTATAACCAAAGCAATATTCAAAATGTTATTAGTGGGTTCCGGATTATTATGCAAATTCAGATGATTTTTTAACAAAATTCTAGAAATGAGACCTAAATGAAAGATTATTTCACACTTGAAATATAATAATTTATACGCCACTTTAAATTTTCTCTATATTTCGCATATTACGTGCATTCTGTGACTTTTTGCGCGTATAAATTTCCTATAAATGTACAAAAATCCGCAGTCTATCTCTCGGTAAACTCATTTTCAATTCCGTTTTCCTTTTCCTACTCGACACGAAACCTTCCGAGAAACATAAAGCCTAAAGCTACCAATTCAAACGTTAACGCTCCAAGCGCCAAGTCTCTGAAAGTTCACAAGCTATTCGTGCGTCTGCCAATCGACTCAATTTTCATTCTTGCCTCTGCCGCTCGTTTCGCTAGTTTATTTCCATTAACCGTCGAACGTTCGCCATCGACTGTGCGTTCGTTTTGCCGCTTAGGTCTGCCATAGGCCTCGCCCTTTGCGCTTCATCCATAATTAATAAACGATCGAGTGTCGAGGGTGGTTGCTCGATGGTTATCCCGATTTCTAGCCAGAAGCTAGACGAAGTCGATCGAAGAGGGCGAAAGAACGAAGGAAGGGGAGTGCAACCGCGAGTCGAGTCGCCCGTTGCACGCGATGCACACCAACTTTATAGCGATCGCGTATAGCATAGTTAGAGGCGAGTAGAGGAGGTCGAGAGAACGAAGGCTTCTACTACTCGCGACGTAATGGACGTAATGGCTTAACGCAATGAGGTCGGCGCGCAGAATTCCCGGGAATCTCTCTATGGTAGATCCATGATCGCTGCGCGCAAATGCCGGCTATTAGTTTCACCTTTGCCGTCTTCCGAGAATTACGAATCAATTTCATGCCCGTACACAATTGTAAAAGGGTTATTGCTTTCATTCGGAAGCTTTCCTTTCGCGACGCCTGGGGAACCGCTGACCTTTCTTCGTCCAAAGAACGCGGCTGAATTTGGTACCGCGCCGCGATGCGTTTCCTATGTTCCATTGTGAAAGAGACAGTTTCGTACGGAGCCTTTGTTTCGTATAGTTCAGTGGGAGCTTGGGAATGAAATCGGCGCAATTGCGAATGGTTAAGCATTCCAGAATGAGTGATTTATGGTTTCGTATAGCAGCTGGAATAGAGTATTAACCGTGTCTTTTTATATGTAACGAAGAATCGTTATTTAATGTGAACGAAATGAAACAGAAATGAAGAATTAGGATTGGTAGCAATTTAGTACGTCGAGGAAGTTTGAATCAACGCTTGCGTTCTATTGGAATAATTGAGAACTGGACAAGAATATTATTAGCCTTAATAAGGGATACCCATCGTCCAAAAATTACATAAACAGTGAAATTTTCAGATTACTCCATAGGAATGATAGGTAATATTTCTGTCAGTACACTAATATGACCGCTTGTGAATACTTTAATTAAGCATGCTACGCTACCACAAAAAATTTATACCGAAAGTCTAAATGCTCTAATATTATGTCAAATATTTTGAGCGATAAATAGTATTATGAGTCTCAACAGAAAGAATCTCGTCCGCGAAAGTCTGAAATCCAATTATTACGAGTGTATTCGTTAATGATCCGTAGAAACTTTGAGCAAAATATTACTACTGATTTCACGCTATGCACCGCGTAAGGGGAGAACGTATAGGAGCTTACGATTAGTATTCATAGTATCTTATCTTATATTATAATATAAATTCGCCATTTCACAGCGCATAAATTACAAAACATGAAAACGAATGAAGACGTTAACTTCTTGGTAAGGCTTCCGTATACACGTAACATCGAAGATATATCAAAGGATGACGCAAGAAATCGAACGCTTATTTCAATTAAACCATAACCTATCGGCATGGATCAGCGTATGCTAAGCTATAAATCATGTTACGCCCCTCGAACGAAATTTTTTTGTCGATGCATATGCTTTAGCCATCATTACCAATCATAATAAATAAGGATCTGGATAGATCGAATAACCCGAAGCATAGCCCAATGGCTGCTAGATTAAACACTTAATCCGATATAAACTACCGAAGTAAAACATTAAATCTTCGAACGTTGAGTCGTAAGAGATTAGATCTCACAAGCAGATCTAAATTGCACGGAAATTTCCGCGAAGTGCAAGAAAACATGCTTTCAAGCACAAAAGAATGAACACAAAGAAATTTCAGTTAAAAATATTACTTTCCAATTAACTTCTAGTTCTTGTGGCACGCGTAATATTTGTATCGCAACTAATATACTAATATTGCAGCTCAGTAGCTAAAAAAAAAAAAGAGAAAAACATTTTGTTGGCAGATTTATTAAGACAGAATCTAATGCAGAGCTGCTATTCTATAAATTGCAACTATGACGAGGAAACGGTGGAAATTACGTGAGACATTCCAAAAAGTTCTGATCTAGAATTTCCGTGTACAAACTTATTTACCACGTTCTATCCAGCTTCTTAATTGATCGCTGCTAGATAGATCGCGTTTCCTTTAAGGGGCATACATTCTATCCCTATAATCATACAGAGGAATACGTGCCTCCTGCCAACCAAAAAGAACCGTCTGGAAACCATCAGAAAAATTCACAATCTCTCCGATCTCGGCCATTGCACGCAGAATGTTGCTGGCTCTGTAGCTTTTCCTACTGGACGAAACTTGCTCAGCAAAGGTTTTATCAGTACAATTTGATGGCGATCAGAAAAGCGAAACATATTTTTCATATTTGTTGCGCACATTGCACTTTTCGTCTGAAATTTATATTCTAAAAATATAATGATTGTGGATATCAATATGTAATCGGAAAAGTGCATTCACTTCGAAACTGACGCATTCGAATTTAGAAATTAAAGTGATCTTTGGATCGACAATAAAAGATTAATATAAATTAGTAACGCAGAGTACTAATATTTGAATTGGCAATAAAAGTATCATCTACTAACAATAAGATATACGATGAATATTTCAAAGCGAATTGCTCTCAATTACGACCAATTAGCGATAGTAAATGAATTAGTAAATAGAAAATGGTATGATAAAAGTACCGACCGAGTGAAAACGAAGAAAATGGACTTTAGTATTATCGTTTAGTATTTACGTATCATCTATTATTATATTTAATACTAGAACTACCAAGGTCGTTCAAATTATGGGTCGCTATTTTCCGATAAAAATTGTATAAACTTGCAGCGGCATATTTTTCAAAACGTCCCGTGATTTTCTGCGCAAAACATGAATAAAATGATTTATTTTAATTGCATCATATTATTTGTTTCAATCGTCTGTCATTTTCATTTTCATTTTTTTTTTTTTGGTACAAATATGTATACTTTAGCTTTGATAGTTCTAGTATTAATATCTTGCACTCTATTTAATACAATTTATTCGTCACTGAATACATTTAACAAACTGCCTTTTAGAAAACCGAAAATCGTTATAATTGTATTATCGAGTGCGAAACACTTTCTCTATCGATCAAACCATCCCGTACACAGTATTAACTGTACAACGAAAAATACCACGAAGCATCTCACGTACTCTGCCTCCCCGACACGGGAAAATCAGGAAAAAGTTTCCGAACGCGACGCAAGCAGGACGAAGTGAATCGGCGAATAAAATGTCAACGACTGCACTCGCGAATACGTCTTATTTATCCGATTTCAAGTATCGGAGTGATGTAGCAGCGAGAACTCGAACGCATATCGGTTTGGTTTCGTGCTTCGGTTACCTTTCTGCTTGTGTTTTTCCATCCCTTGTTTTCAAACCGGATTTCAAACTCCGCACTCGACTATCGGATTTCTTTCGCGTTTCACTTTCTGCTGTTGCATGCACGTACACACATTTCGATTTGAAATCCGAGGCACTGCTTCCAACGAGCATGGCACATATCTGGACGATTGCAACAACAGGTCGTCGACGCTAATTGCCTGGCTAACGTTTCGATCGATAAACCGTGTGCTTGACACGGACACCCAGCACGATGATTCTTCGATACGTCGATTCTATCCCACTTGTATAGTCCTACGAACGTGTAGACACACGTGGGACGCACAATAGAGGTTCGATCGCGTAGCACCGGCCACTGAAAGACAATGCGATAGATCTTCGTTGCCAGTTTGGCAGTCAAGATTGTCATGCGCGGCCTGCTCGACTCGCGATTCTCACGGCTAGGAGATTGATGACGAGTAATCAATTGGCATACATCTTCGACCGACAATTGCAACATATCCCAGTGACGCGGACCTGCTTGGTGACCTCGTGACAATGGTTCCAATCAATGAGAAGTGAAAAGTCCACTGGAGTGACGGATATCAAAGATACTACTATGTAATCAAATCGATGCGCACACTTGTGAGTCATAGAAGCTAGATTCCAGTTGAGATAATTATAAATAGACTGCCAATTTTTATGCATCTGTGGAGCTGTAGAGAGGGGATAGAATAGGAAAAGGAAGGGTGTTGCGTTTCGTCCTGGGCCTGCTAGTGGACTCATCAGTAAGGCTAAAAATATCCCTGCCTTAGACTTGGGATATTGGAAGGAAGGTTAAAGGCGGTATATATATGGACGAGGTAGTTGGAGCGAGTACTTTCGAGAAAGCCTATTTCGTATGTCCCTCTAGTGGTGGGTGCAGGAGAGCCGCCACACATCTATGGGAAGATTAAATAGGTAAAAGAGTACAGAATACGCGTAGCGTATAAGGCTATATGAAATAGTCAAATTGAAGAAGATATTTCGATATCTTAGAGGATGAAACAATCCTCTGGTTACCTTTCACTTTTTTATAAAAAAAAATGAATTTGCATAAAAATCCGCAGTCTAATTATGAATAATCTTGAGAAAATGTATTGTAGCTCTAGGGACTACCGCAAAATTGCGAGTGTAAACTTTACTGCGGTTGAAAACAACGAATGTGTTAGAAGCACATTTTTTACTATTTATTTTCCCTTCAAATTTGCGAAAATCGTAAACGCAGAAAATCCACAGCGTTCAAGCGACAAACGATGTGAATACTAAAATTGATACACCTAGAGCTTCGGTGAAAGCGTACCGTGTAAAAAGATGAAGCAAGTATTGATTGGCAACAAAATGTAAAACTTGTGTTGAAAAACGCAAACTAAACAAAAAGTAGTTTAAAACATAGACATACATTCACTGAAACATTTTATTTAATAAACATAGCACATATATGTACTTATACATTATTAAATAAACATAATATGTATAATAAGTGTAATAAAAAGTATAGGAAAAATATATAGGCTGTACAGTGACGTGTAAAAAGTTAATAAATCGAAGCAAAGTAAAAAAATCGTAATCGCGCAGCTGTGAATAAATCGCGTTAATAGAAACCGAGTAACTTTAAAATCGTGTAAAAAAAAAAAAAAGGTATCGTGTAAAGAGAATCACAGGTGTGTATAAAATACAAAATATTTGCAGATTCTATTAATGCAAAATATTGCATTGCAGAGAACTATTAGTTTTGAGAATGAACTATAGGGTTACAATTTATTATAGGGCTAGTTGATCGGGTGGTGTGAGTTTGGTTGTTAGCTCCGATCGCAAGGTGAATTTTGGTAAAAATTAGACATGTACAAGTGATGCATTATTCATTCGAGGAGGTTTATCGCGGGTAGGAAAGCTTATCGCATATTCAACGTCGAATATCTGTTCTGGATTAATATGGATGACTTCAGGCGAAATACGGAATATTTTGCGCAATGTAAAAAGTTAATGCCTTGCAAATGTTGTGCGAAATTGTGGAAGATTACCCTAGCCTCGTTTATCTAAATGGCTACATTTTTGTGCACAAAATTGAATAGAACAGCTTACTATACCAGAAACTATAATACAAGCTTGTTTGCAGAAATAATCAATATCTTGAACAAAGGATAAAATGTTTCGACCCAGGCAAATGAGGCAATATCAATACAAGATTTTTTTTATGCCAACAACGAAATGAATTAATTACAACGCTAATATGTAAGATTGAAGACTATCAAATAAAAATTACATATAACATTTTAATGTATCGCGTTCGACAAAGCGTTAAACTAGAAAATAGCAAACGTCTCAATGAATAATTTTCGAAAAATTGATACGGCACGGAGTTAAACAGAATCACCCAATACTTTGAAAACGGAACTAATCCCAGTAACCTAATTAAACAATCAAAGTTCCCTCTATTAAACCATATAACCAATCATCCAAATCACCCCTTTACAAATATTTACAGCAACTCAAACACACTACTCACTCTACGTACGATCGTAGGAAATTGACTAAACGAAAGCTCGTGTCGAAACGTTCCTCTAAAACTCACCCGTTTTCCGATAACACTGTTCGCCGTGCAAATGCTCCCCAATAGGGAAACAGAGTAACGACATTCATCGATAGAGAATGCCATAAAGTGGTCGATGAGCCCGGGCTAAAGTGCACGCAAATTAACTCTATAAAGCGACTTTTCGTGACTCGTAAGCTCCAACGAGTTATGAAATCGCGGCCGTCCCGAATTCCACGGGTCACGATATCCTTCGAGGACTCGGGCCGTACCGGAAACGGAAGACTGGCACGTGAGAGGAAAGGCTAGGCGAGTTCGTTGCGGTCTCCCGGGCGCAGTAAACGTGAAACGCTGTAATGAAATTAGGCAGGCTCTTTGCTGTTGGTTGTTCGTGTATGCGAACGCGTAATATCGTTCTCTTGTTTCGACTGTGGCGGTTCGTTTCAACGAAAGCTGGTCATCCCATTCGAGGCATTCCTTGCCGATTGGACTGCGAGTGATTCGTTTCTTTCTTACTCGAGAAGAATGTGAGGATTGGAGGATTGCTAGAGTAAAGTGGGATTGAAGGAGGTCTTTTTGCCGGAGTGCTTTAAGCAATTAAGTTGTTCGAGTTATCGGTGCGTTTTATTTTGTTAAGCTTAATAGGAGGAATGCTGGGTGCATTTTGTAGTAAATTGATTACTGGTGTCGTTTAGGTGAAATTCTGTAGTATTGAATGCGACATTAATTATCGTGCATGAAGATTTTACGAAGGGTGTAAAAATATCCGTATGTATGCTATTAAATGTACCGATAAATAATCTACTATTTTTAAATGAGTCGTCGATTTATTTTATCAAATGGTAAGTTTTCCTTCGACGTGGAATCTACGATGGCTTGCTCGAAAAGACAACGCAAAGCAATAGGATATAGTAAATAGCAATTATATTTGAAATAGGACAAATATTCCAATCTGCAAATTTTACAAAAATAGTGGATTATTCCTAGGTGTACTGAACAATTTTTTGCGTTGTCACACACCGGATAATTTAAGAGAACTTAATAGCCAAGAAAATGCAATCCAAAACTTAATCAAATACGTATGTACATGTAACTGTAAGTAACTTTCATTTCAATTTTAGATTAATGGTAAAAGGTGGAATGAAATGTGGTGCCTGTTGGATTAAGTTTAATACTTAAACGTTGGTCAAATTCTTGTGAGTGGGAGAAGCGATTGCAGAACTCAAATATCGCTCCTCTCTGAAGCTTCCTAGGTAAACCTCAAAGCATCCTAATCAAGCAAACCCGTACTTCAGGTATGTGATTTTGGGACAAAGGATCTGTGTCAGTAACCCTCGCACAGGAACGAGGACTTCTCGGCAAATTAATTCCTGACTACCGATTTCTACGTTACAGACCTTTTACCCAATATCGTATCAGAAATCAGATTACTATGACTCGATTTCATTGATAAACTTATAGGCAGATTTTGCGCGTAACTTGTACTCGATTCCCTCTCTTTATAAAAACTTACAAAATTGTTAACCCTTTCGACTTTGAATTTTTTCTCTACAGCGAAAGAAATATTTTATTGCACAGTATTATTTCTATTATGATTCGCATATATTGGAATACAATTAAAAACATTTACAATTCATATCGAAATATACTCGTACCGTTTCCGTATTAATAAAAATCGTCTTCATCTATGTATCGCAAACGCTTTTAATTTCAATGTACCGCAGTGAAAGGATTAACCTTCTGCATTGCCAACGAAAATCTATCTTTCAATCGAGCACCGAATAATTTTGTAAGAAAATATATAACCGACTGCACTGGAAAATTAAGATACGAATCTCATAACGAAGATAATAAAATTCAACAAGGGTTTGCTTCAGTTATGAATCCTTCAACCGTTGAATTTCATGAATTTCGTGAGTAATTTACTACAAGTGCGCACTTCAGCATTCTTCACAAAAACAGGGGAGTAAATTTTCAAGAGAGGAAGAAACAAAAAGTCGTTGAACCGCAATACCAATTAAAATCGTCATTCGAACCCCCCCTCCCCCATTAAGGCACGATCCCTCGAATTCCCAAACCAAAATGGTTGTCACTTACAATAGCCACTCGTGGAAGCAAGAATCGATGCAAAAGCTATTGGCAGCAAGTGCAGGAAACGCCGTCACAAGCCAGAGGCAAATTCTTTTCTCCGCGATTGCATTACGCTACGACGAAAGCCAGGACCCTCTAATATTAACGATAAAAAGCTGAGACCAATGAATGGGGCGCCCTTTTACATCCGCCTTTCCCCTAGCTCTGTTACAATGCACGATTCGTATGGGAAATCGAGGTAAATACGAGCACTATTACGGTTTCAATTCAAACGCGGCGGTGAACCTGAATACATTGGCTAAATGTTGCCAATAATACACTTCTTTTGCTGAAGGGTGAAACATGGAAGACCGTTGCATCGCGATGCGAACGAAATGGAAATTTTGAAGTACAAAAAACTTCTGTGACGCATATCGCGTGAATAGAAGCAAATCCTGATAAAGTATTTTTGTTATTCGAGGACGAACGCGGAGATGATCTTATGTGGTGCATTCAAGACGTGTCTTTTGTATTCTTTTCTACGTATTGCTCGCTTGTTGCAATAATTACATATAATAGATGCAATGAAAAGTAGGTATCACTTTGACTGTTTCTACAGGGCTTATATAATAATGTATCGACATAAAAAAAAAAAAAAAAAAGAACAGACGCTACAACTTCTTGTACTGAATTTTTGAAACAAAGCTAGAAAGTCGCACGCGCAAATTAGGTACTGACACGATTTGGCATTCTTGGCCAGATTCGTCGAATCCGTGTTTGGCAGCCATCGCGTTGGAGTTCAGTAGAGCGTGAGTTTAAATGATAAATTAATTCGCACGACGACAAACATTATCAATCAACTAACGGAACAAACATCGAGATTCTTCGTCGGCGCACAGAAAGTTAACGGTAATCAAGCACCCAGTCTCCTTCCTTAATTCCAAAGCTCGCGTGTCGTTATACCCGAATAAGAAAAAGTACCGGTACTTCTTATCAACCGTTTAATAACCCAAGACACTAAGGAAATCCCACGGGGCCCGATTAATCTGATTCCAACGTTAACGACCGAAGCGATCAATTCGCTAGTGAAGCGGCGCCACCGGAAGTGCCGCATACCGTCGACGAGGAAGTCTTCAATACGCGTCGCGTCTCAATTACGCGGATCATTTCGTCTTGATCCTGTTGCAAAATAGCGTGCAACGTTTCTTCCTCTTTACCCCCCTCGAAGTTCCGTGCGATCAAATTCTAACGATTATTTACTGTCCGTATGGTTGCGATCTTCCCCGTGAACGGGGTAATTTTTCTTCATTAGGAACGATAAGATCCGCTGACCGAACTTGATCTCGTTTGCATTATTGACTTCCGCCGCGTGACTGGCTCGTGTATGGGACCGTTGCTCGATCAATTACGTCATACGTACATTCACGGAGGAAGATCTGTGCTGTGTACAAAAGAAGCTGCAACCATTTTTCTTGCTACGATTCGAATTCGGTGGAACACGCTAAATCCTATTTGGCCGTTTTCGGATCTTCGTTGATTTTTGCGTCTGTAGTTTTAATCTTTACTTTAGTATTAAGCCATCCCATAAGTATTGTTCGTTAGCTTTCTTTAAATAAACGTTACGATATTTTTTTAAGAGGAAATTAAGAATTTTTCCGGGAAACCGGAAAAATCATAGAAAGTAATGTTCAATAAGTGAACGATTAAAAACAAATGTAAGTATTAATAAGTACGCGGATAAAATTAAGTCAATAGACTACACAATTTGTGGAATTATCCAATACTTGTATTTTATTCAAATGATGTATGCATTAAGTATATTTCGAATGCAATTATACAAAGAGGAACCAATTACGACGGAATTAATGATATATAAAATGTAAAATTAAACTAGAATTAGCTGTTAAATTCATTGGCATAAAATGCAATAAACAGACTGTAGATGTTCATGCATTTATGAAAAATTTAAATATGCAAAATGCCACGGAATATGCGTTATTATAATTGTAGGATGAAACAAATCCCTAATTAGGTTCCGTTGCTTCAGTTTTATTTATAAAAATGTGAATTTGCGCAAGTATCCGCAGTCTAATGACAAATATCAACGAGTATTTTATTGTTTCTTAATTATTTGAAGATCCGAACAACTCTAGGATTAAAAATCCTAAAAGGACTACCAATTTTGTGAAAACTTTGCGCGCAACCAATTAGTAAATAAAATAAATTTCCCAAACGTTAGATATTAGTTCTACTATTACGTAGCTCATATCGCGAGTATCGTGAATCGATTTTGCAAAATGCTTCACATGGAACATATTGCAGGTAAAACTTACTCCAATAGGAGCGGCTCTTTGTGTCATCCATCAATAGGTATAATAAGAAACGGGTTGCGCATATGGATGTTCGGTTGATTACAATTGATCACGACTACATTTGCTGAAAAGTCCAAGCATATTCATTGTACGCGTGGCTGTGATACGTCCATCGATTTCCATTACGCTTTCGACGTTTCCCAATACATCGTGAATCATGGTTACATATCTAGCGAGACTTACAGATAATGAAAATCTAATGCTCTAAAAATTAGTTGCATTTAAAAATCACGGATACTGGTAAAATATAGAAAAAGGGACAAAAATTACAAGAATAAAAGGAGAAAGATTTAATAGAATTAAAATGATAAAAGATTTAAATAATCATTCCGTATTTGAAGGTTTCCATATTTCCATATTTTCAGTGAAGATTATAAAAATATTGAATTAATGGTGGCATCGGTACTTTAAAAGTATAAAAATACCCCATAATTTGCAGCGATCAGTGAATATCTGGTAGAAGTAGAACTCCATTTCATATCCGAGAAACGAGCGCGATTTTCTCTATTACCGCTCTTAACACATTGCGGCCGGAACGCGAGAATTCTCGTGTTTCCTGTTCTAAAGCTCGTGGCCAATCACGAGAATTCTCGAATTTTCATTGTTGTCATTTAGAGTGGAGCAGTGTAACGGAAAATGCATTCGCTGACGTTATAAGTTCCATATGGAATTAAAAGTGATTAGTGTCTTGTTCTTAGTAATAAAACTAACTTAATTTTTATATCACGTTGATATTTTATAGCGTTAAATAACTATGGAGAACGATGAAGAACATGATAAAATTCTGGATATATTTGCTGACGATTTATCAGATATTCCAAGTGAAAGTGAGGATATTGATCATTGTGAGGATGGTATTAAAAGTGAAAGAAATGAGGAGGATGACAGTGATAGCGATGAAAGCTCTGACAGTGATAGTGATATAGTTATTCCTTCAAAAAGACGAAGAATAATAAAAAAAAATATATACATTAGCTTGTAAGAATATGTAACAAATTACTACAAAATGCGATGTGTATTTAACTTTAAAACGTGCCTTTAAAATTTGTATAAAACCTTTATTGTATTCATTGGCCAAAAATACAGCTGGACACTGGGTAAAGTTAGCAATAAAACTACTGGTCCGCGTTGTGTTAAGATTTGACTGTTTACAAGATTTTATTATTCGTTATTTACATATCCTTTTAGAACACCCAACGGAACTTTTTAATTGGCAGATGACAAAAGCTCTTCTTAATTTACCATTGCGATTTCCACAATTTTGACTCGACAATCTCTCTCACCTTCAACGGACAGATTTTATTGTTCTCCACTAAGCGAGCTCTGATATTTTGCTTAATTACTAGCTACTCGAAACGCGTGGCGGGACACACGAGATGAAGAGGGAACAAAGATCAAAATTGAAGTCGCTTTATGACGGGGCTGGCGCGATATCTATTGCGATCATTTTCAGATTTCCTTCTACACGAGAGATCGCGACAACCGTTAATTACCAGCGGATGTCTGCTCTTGGGAAGCATATCATCGGAAAACTCGATTCAACATCGGATTATCGTGGCGCGCGCTTAAAATATCCGGAATATTTTGTACTTCCGCTTCGACGTGCACAAAGTAAAAACGCATAGCGACGAATCCATTAATAATTTTTGAATGAGGCCGAAATTTTGGACCGGAAATGTTAATTGTTTTCCAAACCGTGTGCAGAAAATGAGAAAAATTGGAAAGACGAAAAATTTGAACAATTTATCAGAGACGACGATGATATCCCATTTAATTAAATCGTTTTCATTAACCCTACTACGATTTTCGAAATTATTCTCTTGCTTTTTTAACAAATTTTCCTAAGTTTGAGAAAAGCAAATGTTTCATATAAAATTGAGGTTCGAAAGTATTATTTTACTATCAACGCGTGCAACGTAAATTATTCATTGTCTTCGTGCTGTGTCATATTTATATGAAATATTCAAATATTGTATGTAATTTTCATTTAGCGATTCCCAATTTAATGAACCGAAACTGAAAGTCGAATCGAAATTCAACATTGCTACAAATAGAATCTCTTTTTAATGAAACAATACCATAATTCATGCCGCGAATATGGTTTATTATCGATTACCAAGAGATTAATAGTGGTTTCTTTATATTCCTGTTAAAATTGACGAATGTTTTTGAAAAAAAAGTAAATACTATTGAGTACAGAATCAATTGAGACCATAGCAAAATTAAAGACATTAAAGAATTAGGGTAGCGTTTTATTTTTTTACTTGAAATAGAACTGCACGATGGACTTTTGCAAACATTCTAGGAGGATGTTAACACATTCGCTACAGGCGAGAATATTTAGCGAATTTATTCATTTCGTGTTTCATTATTAATATTTATTCTGCACGCTAGTAAAAGAAGACGCGTTACAAATAATTTAGAGAAATGTTCGGTAAAGGTAGAAATATAAAAAAGGAGACTATTACGGCAATTTGAATGGAATAGTCATTTGGTTGAAAAAAAACACCGCCCATTTTGAATATTCCTTCATCGCAATCCGCAGCGAATGCGTTAATATGAACTGTATAGTCTAGTTTATATGGGTATCTTTTGAATGCAGGAGCGGTAAATTCATGGAAGGAAATCAAATTATTGATGCAACCCAATACATGTGTAATATTATAAATTCATTTACAATTTCGATAGTAGAAGGTTGTTTTCAGTTAGATATAATTTTCTAATGGTCCTACTGGAGTAAAGGTAATGGCAAAGTACTCTCTTGAATTCTACGTAAAGCGATACCCTTGAGAGTAGAAACCGCCAAGTGTTTTTCGCCCCTCGTTGCGGGATTTTCTTGGTTTCACACTACGTACATGTATGCACCTCAGTTAATGCTGCAACACGTTCAAGAATTGCCCCAGAATTCTCAATATCAAATCTGAAACTCTCAATAATTTTACTTCTAGTTCCTTAACCTTCTTCGGAATTATGGAAGCCTTCGCAAATTAACCCTTACGCGATGTTCAACTAAGTATTACGTTAAAATCATTGCGATTAATGCTAAAATCAAAAATGTTCTTTATCGCAACTAAATAATATAATGTGTATTTCTAGTTGCGAAACATATTCCACAATATTGTTTTGAAAAATCACAAATTTTACACGCAACTGTATTGTGCATTTTCACAAGAAATTATACAATGTCCGTCTATCATTCCGGATCAAATTGACCCAGAACAGTGCACGATGGTTAAACTAATCACGTTAGCGTGCACGTTTGCTATAATCACATATTTAAAAATGTATGTAATCTCCTACAATTTCATCAATTGTTAAATTCGAAAAGGTACATTATCTTTCACTTATCAATTCTATGGTGAAACTGAAGAAACACTAAATTATGACAAGCCGAAAAAGATTCAAAGTTGCAGATCCAACGAAGAGTTAATAATCATCTCGTTTAACTTCTTACATCCAGCATACTTCCTTGTGTTAATAAAATTTAACGATTAATAATTATTAAACTGTATTTACAGCAAAAGAAAAAAAAAGAAATGGTGACAGGAAGCTGCGTGTATATACACGATGCAATTTACTCGCGCGCAAGATTATTATATCGCAGGTCTGCGTTCGTCGTAAACCTGGATTCCACTAAAGCGTAATTATATAAAAACGGTGCAGAGTACGATGTAAGCTAAAACGAGCGATTACTTCAATTTCCGGATTAAGCGAAATTCTATCTCGCCGTGCACGGAATCACGAAACATCGTGGCTGGCACGTACATACCTCTGCACACCACGAGTGTACCCTTTACCTTCCCATCCCCCAAAATGAAACAGGTAAAAAGGGAAAACGAAAAAATCCTCCGGAGTACAATGTATCGCGTTAACGGTTCCAGTTTCTTGAAATGAAAACTCACCGCGGTGGGTTTACCTTTATCCGTGCAAACGACAAATTTCGCCAAAAAGGGTATCACGCAGACGGAAGCTGTTTAAACTACGTACATACATATTCAAATTCGGGAAATATTCGGCTCTTATGAGTAAAAATACCTTCGTTTCAACTAAACGCTTCGTGTTCCCCTTGGATTTATATATAATTCGCAATTTCTAGGGATTAAAAATATGGTAAAATACGCGAGGCAAAGAGGACTATAAATCTGCAAAAGTGCAAACATCCTCTGCGCAAGTTTTAATAGCGTAGTAAAGAAGCTTAATCTTTAGTCTCAAGGATCAGGCTAGTCGTAAAAGACCACTGCTCGGTTCATTCAGGTCTAAAAACCTTAGAAGACTCCAATTATAAAGCTTCCTAAACTCCTGATTCGCTTCCAACTGAGATTAATATTAAAGGTACATCGAAACACCCAATGAAACCCTCGCAGTTGCATAACATTTTCTAAATACAATTTTTACAAAGAAAAATTACATATATTATTATTACAATATTATTAGACTTTACTCTAAAAAATTTGTGAATTTTATCGACTAACAGCCGCCATATTTTTGCTTTTAAAGAGAAAATTCATCAGCTGTGCCATAAATAGGAAAGTTATTTCAACCCTTTCCTCGCCGAATTATTCTTTATTAAGAATTTCTTTGTTATAATTTACTGATCATTGGGTCTGTAATGGATGCTGAATTGTGTTTAATTTTTGAGTATTCAAGAGGAACATACGCGTCCTGTTAGTCACGAAAGGACTGAATAATTGAAGGACATTGAACAGTGAAGCTATGTTTAGTTCTTCCCAAATATACATCGAATTTATTTAAAAAAGACACTGAATTAATCTACGCCTAACGCAAAATAATCGTCCAACCAACGTAGCAGCAAATTTCGAACATTGAATCAAAAGAATACAACATTTTAAATACAATCTTTACGGCGTAAATCATAAACAAACATTGCATAAAAAAATGTTGCAAATATTGATGCGTGCAAAGATTTCGATGAGTTCGACCATAAACAATATTATTATTATATTTAAAACAATATATTCGATCAATTAGAGGATCGTTGTTATTTTCAATAACTTTTGTCTGTCATTCTAGTAGCAAATCGCATTTCTCATTAATAAAAATTACCTAAACTTTCGAAAAATAATGAAACGTGATTTTTCATAGAATTTATCAAAATCCAATCATTAATCTTTGCACTGAGCTAAATAGATATATCACTAAATGATGTAAAAATATGAAAGTACAAGTATAATACGCTAGGTAAGTGCAACAGTTTTGCTTGCTTTTCAATAGATTGCATGGTAAATCACGTATCGTCTTTTTTAAGGAAAAATGATGAGCTTTTTAGAATAGGTGTTGGATACCGTCCTAGGCTAGTAAATATATTTATGATTCATGTTTGGATTAAAATAAGTTAACTCTCAATTTCGTTTCTAACCGTTCTATCTTCTGTATAGAATTACAGAAGAATTATAGAATTACATTTCATCCCCACTACATTCAAAATCAGACTTCCGATCCTTTAAAAGCAACGCAAAACCGTCTTTAAATAGAGAAGAATTTTTTTCCATAACAAAGTAAAAAAGAATCGCTAGCTCTAGAAACTACAAAATCTAAGTGTCTCTTGTAAGATTTCTGTTTACGAAGTTTAGTAAGAATAGAAATATTTATTAAACTTCGGACTCTTACATAGGAATAATCCAACTGAAATCGGAATAATTTACATTAGCTATCGGAAATAATAGTGGATATTCGATTTATTAAATAAATGATTATTGGCAACAAAATGCAATCTATCATTTATGGTCGAATCCATCAGAACTTTTGTACTCATTCGATACAATCCTTATGAAGTGAAATTATACATAATATCCCAACAGTTGTCCTATCATTGTGAAATAAAAATTCCAGCTAACCGAGTAACAAACGGCTCTATAACCAGGCAACAACTTCGATAAAATAACCCAAATAACCATAAACTATAGGGGAAAAAGGAGTCTATCACGCGAAGCGTCGAATTCGATTGAAATCTCCCACGAGAAGGGTGAGCTGGTGGCTCGTCGTTGTTCATTTTATCGTCGATTATTCTCTCTATTCAACGAGGGAATACCGCCGGTAATGCTCGAGCCCCGCTTCAAGACCAAAGTATCCCTTATTTCTGCTCGCTTCTACCGCGTTTCGATTATCTGTCGACATATCGGGTTCCGACGATCTCCCGAAGTATGTATATAAGTAGTTTCGGAAGTAGTTATCGGGAATACTCAAGAAAATTATAGATTTGCCAGCCACTCGCAGGCCTTCGAAGCTGCTCCATATAAGCCTCCCTTACAGTTTCAAGGGTGAGGCTTTTACATATGACCCTTTACATATTCTTTTTGGCTTTCGTTTGGCAGATGATGTAAAATGGACATACAAGTCCGTTTAATTCGCGTTGCCGGAGGCTTAGCCGGAAACATTGCCAGTGGCGATTCTCGGCGTCGACCATCTTTACTGGAACATTGGGAGGTGGAGAAAAAAGGGGCAAATTAATAGGGCCTTCGAACGCAAATAGATGTCGAGCAAAACAGCAAAGAACTAGACTCAAGAAGGCTAATTTAATTTATTATACTTTTTGTAAATCGAATTGATAATGATCTGAACTATAGGAAAGTAATCAATTTAATCTAACAGTCTCGATGGCAATACTAGGATACTGAGTATAGTTATTCTACTTTTTATTATTTTATACGTGAACTAGATTGTCGGTTTAAGGAGGAATAATTATTTTCTATTCGATGGTGCGATTATTTGGAATTTTACAAGTAGGATTTAGTTTTGAAATCTTCGTTTTAGTAAAGATGGATTGTATAGAATGTTTTTCAATCGAATATCAATATTTTTAGAAAGGAAACGGAAAATAATCTCGCGTCAGGTTAACGAGTTATGAAAAGTTAGAGGAAACTAGTACATGCGATACACTTTTTATACGTCATGCTCGTAATCTGATAACTGCTAACATCGTATTTATTATTAATGGAACGAGGCACGCGTATTAAGTATGTATCCTGAAATTAATTGTCGTACAGCTAACTATATTTTATTTGAAGTATTACTCCATTTAGAGCGATAAGATAAAATTAGCAGATATATTGCGATAAAAACATACTTTAACGACTATTAGCTATCTTTTTTATTTGTTTACAATTGTATAGAGAATACTTGATAGCTTCTGTTGATATGATTCCATCTACTGGTTAGGCCACTTTTCTATCGAGTCCAATCAACGAGTATTTTATATAAATAAACGTAAAAATCACTCTTCGATTCCAAATATTCGAAGTTAAATTGTAATTAAATTTTAAGCTTCAACTGCAACATTCAAGTTCCAATATTCCTATTTAAATATGAAAATTTCGATCGTCGAATACAGAGATTTAAATATTCCAATACAGATACTTAAATTGATATTTTCAAATTGAAATATTCCAACTTAAATGTTCAAGCTCAGATGTATATTCGAGTTCAAATACTTCAACTCAAATATCAAAATTGAAATATTCAAGTTGATACATTCAACTGCGAATAGTTCCCAATTAAAATACGCAAGCCGAAATACTCAAATTTAAATAGTTCAATTCAAATATTCCAACTTAAATACTCAAATACAAATTTCGAATTTCTTTACTCGACGTGCGACAATTTTACGTAATTGATTCTTTTCGAGGGATACAGCACTGCGCACGGTTGATACGTTTACCTCACTTTCTTTTCGTATTCGGAAAAGAAGAGTTTAAAAAGGTCCACCGTAAACTCGGGTGAAACGAGTCGATTGTCGAGAGTGGCGGACAAAGTGTGCGCTCGAAATTACAAAGGAATCCGGCGGCGCCATGGGAAACGTGGGCTCTGCCGCGAAATTGCCCTATAATTTCTGTCCTTTCGAACGCGCCTCCGCGAGGAAACGCAATCAGACATTCCGATGTTTCGCAATCGCGTTTTCTCATCGTTCGCGTGCTCTATCTCGTCCACGCCGTACACGATTAAACGTATATATGTCGGCTGCTATTTCCTCTCTAAAAATAGAAGATTAAAGAATCGGTAAAAGACAAAAAAAATCGAACCCAACTGTGGGCGCACTCAGTAATCACAGATGTTGTTAATTAAACTAAACCTGATACGAGCTTTTTACGACCGACCGCGCGACTTTTAATACGAACGATTTATCCAGAGAAGAAAAAGAATCGATCGGTTAGCATGGAAATCTTCGTGATTACGCGGGGAACAATATTTCATGCTTTTACTACTTCATCTGATAGTCGATTGGTTGCTTTTAATTAGCAAGAACCGGCGGCGTCTGATGTGTAAACAGGAAATAAAGATCAATGATCCTCGAGCGGATGGAAACACGGTACCTTGGCTTGTGACACGTAACAAATCGGAGTGACAAATTTACGACCAAGCCGTTGTCTGCTTTTTCTGATCAATTTCAAGGCAACATATTGCTTCTGTTTCGTAGAAAGTGGTTTGAAATATTTGGCGTCTGGTCCTCGGCGTCAGTCGATATAAATAAGCCGGTTACACTCACCTGCAACAAAAGGCAAAAAATATTACGTTATTTTTTTAATTCGCTGTATTTGCTAACGGAATTTTAAATTTTACAATTTTGTGATGTAGAATTGATATCATTAATTCATTATATACTACTTTACGATTACGCTGCGGATGTTTATGCAAATTAATATTTTTTTTTTTTGTATAAACACATTTAAGAAAATGGAACTTAAACAGAGATCAGTTTTATCCGCAAGCTATTACAATTTGCATCTTGGTTTGGATACTTCTTATAATTTTATATACCAAATGCGTTCTGTACTTTGTTGCAAACATTTCCCTGCCGCGGTCACTTTATAACGAAACAATGATCTGATTATATACGGATATTTCTATTTTACATTAAATTAGAATTCGTATGTCTACGTTACGGTGGATCATGTTCCTACACAGGGCAATACTTTCTATGTTTTAAATGTTGCATAATAAAACAATCAACTTTGCACTCATTCTCTTCTTCTTTCCTTAAACATTTCCTGCTTCGTTTTATGCAACTTCCATTTCAAAGTTTTTAAATAAAACTTCTAATAAACGCGTAGGGAAAGAAATTTATTACATTTGAAAAACTAAGTTTGTTCGTGTCGTTACTTTTCTTATGCAAGAATGGTCACGGAGAAAATTCAAAGGACAAAGTTCAAACAGCAGGGAGATATGTCTACCGTACAAATGCACTTCTGAGAACATACTCCAAAAGTGAAGGACTGCTTTTTAAAGATTCAGGTCTTTTCATCGAGGTAGCCGATTTGTCGAGGATCTGACTTATGCACATCAAAGTACATCATATACGCTTGGTAAAGTAATTTGGAACGTTTACGTCTACAAAGAATACTAACCCAACAATGAACGGTTACTAGCGAATACGTAACACGCTGAATGGTAATATTACGATTGTTGTAACATTAATTTTAAGATAAGCTTTCCTAAAGTCAATTCTGTTGCAGTTGTAATTAATACTTTCGAATATAATATGGCTAAAGATATCGTTCTTTAAGATATATCTTTACAAAATCCTATAATTTTTAAATGCACTCAAGTGCTTCGAACGAATAAATTCTCAAGGTTTCCATCTAAATAAATACCATAGAAATTAGTCAACTATTAAGAACTACCAAAAGTTTAAAGATAAATGCTCTAATTGTAAGCTAATTTGTATACATAACAAGTCTAAAATAGAATATACAGCGTGTCCATGCAACAAAATACAAAACTTATATTTCTCTTTCACCTCTTTGGAAGTAAACCTATCCAAAGAGTCCGAATTTCAACACCTTAACTCTCAAATTCAGTTTATCGCTTAAAAGAGATCAAGTTTCATAGCGGAAAATCCATAATTTCGAGATATCGTATCATGCTTTCTTTGTTATCAATGCTGTGCAGAGTACGTTCGCCGAAATAAAGAACGGCGGGTGTAAAACAGAAGAGATAAACATAAATTATTAATAGTGACAGTGCAAGGAAACGTAAAACGGACGAGATCGCGACCCACACGGATTTGTGTATCAACCTTCTACGAACCTTAATCGCCGAAATGGACTACCTTCAGAACCTCTCGAGTGCAAAGGATTAAAGTATTAGTACGGACGTTCAAAAAATTGATGCTTCCAGGCATAGCAAATACGATTATTTTTCCCTTTCATTCCACTTTTCCACTCAGGCGGTATAACAAATACCTTAACTGATCCGGAACACGGAATACAGAAGGGTGCTCACCGTTTGCACCTAAGCACGCACAGGGACCACCCATGGGTCACCCACCGGGAGACTTCCGCGCCACGTGGAACTCTCAAGGAACCTTTGTAACTTCACCTCAACGGAGCTACGATCAGAAGCACGAAGCAAAGCCTTCCGCTCCATTTATCAACACTGATTGTACAATAGTACACGTTTGATGGTAAAAAAAGAAAAAAGGCGTGCACGCAGTGAGGCAAAGATTAAAAGCCGATCCGTCCAAGTACCGAGCCCATTGTCCGCTCCTCGTTCATCGACAATCGGAACACAGCCCTTTGCCTTTTCTTTTTTCTAACCGATCGTGAGTCTTCGACGATACCAATAAACAGCGTCGAGAATCGAACGTGCGAACAAACTGTCAACGTCCGTCTATTACGGAGGATCCTTGGCGCTTGGAGCTAGAGAAGGATGATCCCCTTTTGTGCTGAACATGGCCAACGGGGACCGGTGACGGTCGATCGATAGTGGACGTCGATCGTCGTTATCTGCCGGTGGAATCGATTCCCGAGAGGATTAGAAAGCGGCAACCAGGACGGAACGCGTGGAGAAGGCAGCGCGATAATAGTAATAATAAATCGCACCGGTAGGACGGGCCCTGATTCGCGTAATTTCTGTGATTTCCACGACGGATCGCGCGCTGCCACAGTCTTCTCGTTAAGCTCGCGTTAACCGCGAATTATTGAACGGCGTCGTTCGTTAGCGCCCGCTTCACGTGTCGCCGTGTTAATGGGTGCACGCCGATAAAAACCGGCTAGTTACTGCGGCCGCTAACGGTGTTACACGCTGCAATCGATGTTTAATTCGTAGAAGGAATCCGGTGAACGTTTTACCGGATGAGAAATTGGAAATAGATCGGTCCGCATCGTGCGATGGGAGACTCGGTTGATCGTGGTTTGTGTACGTACGTGTATTTGGGACGTAGAAAGGTTCTTTCTCCTTGAACTTGATACCGATGGCGTGTAAGCCTGTTATTGATTGGGTAAAAAAATGTTAATTAACTCCGAGCGAATTGAAGCGAAATGTAGATAAAGCAGTTTGTTGCAGGAAACATTTATGCGATCGTTAAGAGGAGTATAATCCTTTATTTATTAGTAACCGGAGCATTTTATTACGAAGATTAGCTCGCGTATCTTATCATAAACGGGGAGCCAACTATATTAGTAACTTTACTGCTGTTATACTTTTTATTGCGAATATTTCATTGCATCGAAATCAATTAATACCGTATTGGAGAAGGCAACCGATTTCAATTAACTAAATACGGATTCCGAGTACTTCATTCGTTATACGTAATAATATCAACCCTTTGCCGCCAATTTTTTTTTATGTTACGCACGTATATTAGTGTTACACGATTACTGCTTCTATAACGCGTACATGTAATTTTGCATTCAGCGACTTAATCCTACGATCTGAATCTATAATTGGAATTGAAATCAAACTTTATTATAAATAGAAACTAGCCGCGGTGAATTTATCGAATAAACCAATATCGTAAGTGTGATTTATTATTTCCGATTAAGAGGTTCGTTATCATGTCTTTCTCAAAAATGAAATTTTCACTCAACCGAGAACTAAGAATTAAGAATTACAGTTTCCATCCACAATTATGCTCCAACATTGTCCTCGCAAAATTGAACGAAACTGATCGATAAACTGCGAATTGTTATGCGTTTATAAATAATCGAGAAATGCAATAAAATATACGCTAAATATGCAAAGTAAAAGACGTAATATTCGAAAGGTAAAGCCAATCTACATTCATATTCCATTTCTTTATTTATACATATTTATATAAAAGTAAATTTGCATAAAGATCCGCAATCCACGGATCAATAATCACTCGTACTCGGTACTTTATTCGCGATAAATTATCAATCGTACCCACATGTGGCTTACTTAATTAACAGGTATTATCATCGTTTTCGGACCAACGTCGATCAAAGGTACAGAAAAAAAAAAAAAAAATGAATTCACAGGTGGCAGAAGGTGGCGAACGAAGCAAGGAACCGATCGAATTAATTGCAGGGAAAACGTTCGACCGGTTGGTTGGCTAGCGGTTTAATTGATTCGTCCGTGGCTGACCGAATTTACAATGCCGTACAAGGAAGAGACACGCGTACGCACGGTAGTTCCGACGACTACCTGTATTTCACTGTCGGTTACGGCACATGACAGGCCACCGGGACGAATTATTCTGCGGGATTAAGGCGGGCCAACGGAGCGACATGCGAGAGACGCCGTAATTGGATATACTCGGATCGCTTGGGAGCTAATCAGAATTAGTCGTTTTGACTGTGCCAGCTCTGGCCCGACTACCATGACGAATCTACCTGCGAGACGTGTTTTCGGCGAAGCTCCCATGCACGATTTGCAAAATTCGCTCTCTGTCCACTTACACGATTCGTTAACCTTAACCTGTGATTTGGGATCTTTTTGTCGAGGAACACGGATGACTCGAGTGGTTAATGGTGATTTAAGTGCGCTTTCGGTTGGATTTTGGGTGCTTTTTCAGTACGAGAGATAATTGAGTGTTGGGGATAATTCAACCATTCGTGTACCAGGTGAATAAAAATCACGCCGTGAACCACGTAGGCTTAATTTTACCATGAACTTTTTATCCATTTACAAACACGTGATTTGATACGAAACGGAAACGGCTCAATTCCGGCTACGAGAAAACCGAAACCATTTGCGTATATTTTGAAAATATTAGATACAGCAGTCTTGAAATTGTTGGGGTTAATTTAACCCCATATATTTTCACGGAAGATGAATAGAAATTAACCCTTTCGCAAATGAAATATTTTTGTTGCAAAGATCAAAGATTTGCTGTTATAATAATATCCGCTAAACTTGGAGTTCAAAAAGTGCTAACTTTCATTCTAGTTTTCATCGTTCGTTTAATTCTTCCGAGAGGCACGCATATTTTTTAAGATTGTAGTACTATATTTGACCGATTATTGAACTTGTAATGTCTAATTAATTCAGGTCAATTTCAAATAAAACAAACATATGTGTCCCATTGCTTATGAATGGGTTAAGACACGCCAGTAGTAGTTAATTTAAATTGAATTATGAAACTGTATGCATAGCATAAAATTTTTCAATATAAATCAATACTAAATCAATACTTTCTCCATCAACTTTAATCATTAAATTAATTAACATTTTTTTCAGTGAACACAAGTTATGAGTCTGTCTTTTTTGTCTGCAGCCTGATATTTGCGTTAAGGCACGGCTTAAATTAACTATGCAAACAACGAAACTACAAGAACTATGATCATAAACGTTTGCACAACTTTAATTCACCAATCATCGAATTCTCGTAACGTTAAACAACCCAGTAGCCGACGCACGCAAGCGAAACCTATTTCCAGGCAAACGAAGTAGAAAATGAGTATAAAACGCGCGGCAATTTTCACGCCCACAATGAACCACCCGCATAGCCGTATACCGTATGCGATCAAACCAAATTATATCGAATCTAATACAGGGTGGCCGGCGTACCTTTACCACCTGAGAGTACAAAAAATACCAATTGAAGCCAGAAATTTCGAAACAGCATAAATCCATTTCGAGACATTAACCGATGATACGATTACTTCTCACTAACACCAAATTTTATGCTTGACGAAATCCTCAACAATATTCACAAGAATCAAAAGAATTAGAGGAATGTCGTCGAAGAAGATGAACAAAGAGAAATGTGTCCTTTTCAAATTATCGTTTTGGAATTCATAGCTCCAATTGCTGCTGGAATTATTCAATCCTAAAGGGAACATCTTGCGATTCATTACACAAACCTCCTTCAAACTAATCGTTTAGAGGTTTTGATGTAATTTCTTCGACTACCTTCTTTTGTATGTTGCCATTTTATAGACAATGTTACAACAAATTTGGTAACTTTTACTTTTACAACTATTTAACCATTCTCAATAAAATTTGAATTTTATTTATTTTTTTTTTCATTCTCCAACCAAAAATTACAATCTTAGCGAGTTCAAAATTTGCCATCAAGTGAAATTGAAGAGGTCGGTGCCAAAACCGGTCAGCTGCGTTGCTTGAAACTATTTGATATGAAAAAGGAAGTCTGGAACTAACTGCGTTTCGCACCTCCTGACATTGAAAAGTTACCCAGTTGATTTCATTATATCGGTATTTATTACTGAAATTGATCGCTTCTTATATTGAACTATGTGAAATACAGCACATTTAGAAATCAGTTAACTCCTTGCCTTACGATTATTTTATTATCTGCATACGTTAGCATTAGCAAATTACTATTTTCATGTTACGTCATGTACAAAGTATTTGAATATTGTAGGCAATTTTTATTAATTAACCTCCGATCTTATGAACCTCTTTTTATTTATTAACCACCTCCTCAATAGTATTCGTTTCTGTTGAATCTACGTCATAATACATAGACCGAGTAGAGCTCATTACCGTAAGGCAAGGAATTAAACAGTCGCTTTTTGCCAAAAGTGAAGCTGACCGTTTTCTGCATCGAGCCGTTCAATTATTTTATTTCTCTATCTAATCAGCGAAGTTTGATATAATAAAGAATAAAATACGATAGATCGTCCTGCATTTATCCTTTTGACAGCCATTACAGGAAAATCGAGCGGTCACCGTGTTCCAAATAACTCCACAACTTACTCTCATCTCCATCAAACGGCCGTCTAAGAGGAATTTACGTAAAGGAACGCAGCAGACCGATAATTACTCGGCGAGCTTTCCGCATTCATTGCCGTCGATTCTTGGAGATCGACTTCGCGCCAATCAGACAAGATTAGCGCGAACTTAGGCAGCTCGCCTTCCTACAATCCTTTAATCTTTCGGATCTCCGAGGCAAAAGGACGAAGGAGAACGCGGACAGTCAGAGAAGAAAGAAATCGAATCCGACATAAAGATGTTTTTATCGCCACCGATCTCTCGATCATCAGGGTCGTTATTACCGATCCCTCGACCGTATCGTACACGAAGGTTCCTCGTGATCGCGAACACGAGCTTCGTACGTTCATACATACATATATATGTATATCCTGCTGAAATCGCGATAACAAAGACCACCCCGCGAATGGCGTGATTCAATAAGGCTCAATCTGTCGTTCGCTAATCGAATTTGCTTTCGAGGGGCTCGATAAAAGGGCGAACCGGAGCCGTGGCTTTTAAACGGCGAACCCGGATAGCTTTCTTCCGCTGTCAAGGATCGATGATCAAAAGCGAACTTCGTCATCCGAGAACCTCGAGAATTAAACTTACGCGACACTTCTTTCGTTCCGACGTTTGAATTTGATTTCTGGCTATCGGTTTCTCTTGCGTCCACGGAGGCACGTATTCGATGCTTTCTCAAGTGAAACATCAAACGAATCATCGAGCGACGGGGAAAGAGAGAAAAGCTTCGAGAATTGCAACCTGCATGAAAAAGCTTCGGGGGTTGTAGGTTAGAAAAAGGGAGGGGCAGCTTTGAGGGTTGCAACTCGGGGAAAGAAAGGTTCGAGAGTTGCGATTTAGAAAAAAACGATGAAGTTTGAAAAGTTGCAGTTTCGAAGAAAAAAAAAAAAAAAAAAAAAAAATGCGAAGCTTTGAGAGTTGCAACTCGCTGACGAAGAGCGAAGCTTCACAAGTTACACCCCTGGATAAAAAGTGAAAATCCACGATACTTGCAACTTAGAAGGTTGCAAAAAAGGGGGACGCTTCGAGGATTGCAATCTGTAAAAGGAGAAGAAAATTTCAGTGGTTACGAACAAAGTTAAAACGTTTCTAAGGATAAACGATTTAAAGGTAAAATTGTGTATTTTGCAAGCCATAATTACAAAAGTTTCCGTCGCCAATAAATGGCAGAACATCGGTAAAAAGTTTTTCCGTCCTCGTGAAAACTTCGAGAGAAATGAAATTGCCTTCGTTGCTCCATTCGTAGTTCGTTAATGCATCGTGATTTATCGACTGATTGTGCGTGCCTCGTCCGGTAAACATTTTCAAAGGATGTTCCCTTCTTCTTCCTCGTTTTCTTCTCCTTTTGCTGCGGTGGAGGAGAAGTTGGACGACTTCTCGGTGCGGGCCGGCTGACGTCAGGAACCGAATCGAGATCTCGGCGAGATACTGGGAGAAAGTTACGAGTCAAAGGGCAAACCAGGATGCAGGGACCCGTAAGCTCTTATTCGTAGGTTTCCGTCGCTGAAACCGAGTTTCCAAGGGATCTCTCGCTATCCCGAGTACTGCTCATCGATCATACGTTTTGTGAGCGCAGCGATATCCTACGCTTTATGCGCGCTCGCTTGCTCATTTTTCAAGCTTCTTTCCACTCCGATATGTCTACACGAAACTCTTAAGCAACGCCGCGGCGCGTCGTGACAAGCTCGTTACGTTACCGCGACTTCTGTCCCTTTTTCTGCTTCCCCGTCTCTCTCAGTCCTTTCCTTTTCCCTGTCATACTGCTTGACATGCAGCGATGGCTTTTTTTTCTCACTTGTTATTCGCGGATTTCGCTAATGGAAAGTTTGATACAGGACGACGAGCAATGATAAAAGATGAGGGTGTTTTTGAGAAAAGGAAGAAGGTAATTTGTAGGAAGTTTGACGAAAAATCGAATCGGGGAAACAGAGGATAGATGTCTACTTGTGACGCAGTTGAATAAAATTGAAAAGTGCGGTGCAGAAATTGGTGACTTCCATTGTTGGAAATGTTGCGGTATTGGAATAGAAACTACGAAACTACCTTTTCTCTTTCTAGTTCCATTACATCAATGTTTCATTATTAGAACTTTCCACATTTTTCGTATTATAAAATTATTCGCTTCGGTTTTCATTAAAATTGTGCACTCTTCTGTACTAAAATTTAAATTAACGTTTAAAGGTTGAATGAAAGATTAATTCTTGGCAAAAATGGAGCAGAATTTCATGAATACCTGAATAGCAAGCTGTTTGTATACCGAGGTAAACAATTCTAGGTTCGCGACACCTACCGCGGCAAATTCCTCCAAATGCAATTCGATTACGCCTTTTTTACCATTTCTTGTCCCACTGTCGAACAAATTAGCGACGTCCTTTCGAATCGGGGCTGATTACGCGCATCCCAACGGTGTCCACTGAATGCAAAAAGACGGGAAAAGTTTTCATTAGAAGGCGACGCGGACTGTCCCTTTTCCACCCCCTCAATGCACCGTCCCTCATCACAGCCTTTGAGATCCATTCCTTCTTTTACCTCTTTTCCTATCTCTTTCGCGTAGTCGCGGCCTCTCGTCCTTTCGACAGGGATGAAATTCGCAGAGGATCCGAGCCGCTTTAAATGGGCCAATTAATTATTCCGTTGGCCTTTCGCTCGATGTTTTCGTTCGAGATGTCCGCGGAATAAGGGAACGTTGCCCTTTAAGAAGTTCTAGGTACCTCTCGTTACGGGCAAGGCTCATCTTTTTTCGGCTGACGCCATTCAAATGCGAAAACTTGGGAACTGGCTACACCAATGACTTTTATTAATATGCTAGACGGATAACAGCAACGCAGAAGATGATTCGTAAATGTAAAACGCGCTTGTTTCTGGCGATGAAGAATTTTTTCGGTGGTTTGAAATATAGTTGGAAATGTTGCAATTTGTGAGGAATTATTACTGATTCACGAGTAAGCGGTGCGGATAATTTGTTTAAGACTCTTTGCGAGGAATACAGTTTCGTTTCAAACGTTTTTGTCGGATCAAATATTTTTGAAACGTGAAACGTGAAGTTTTTTTTAGTAAATTAATCGGCATTACTTTAAGCGTTTCAGGATCTATCGTTTGATATACTGATGAACTTTAAGCGACAGCAACGAGTAATATTAAACCTACTGCATTAAAGTAGGAACATCAGGTGCCTAAATAACATTGAAACGTCAATCAAGTGGATTAATAAACTCCTTAACTAAGTAATCTTTCAATTGTCTTTCCTTTTTAATTGCTTTAATCCCCAGTAGTCGACGAAATATACGTTTAACCTTGAAATTTAAATTCCAATCAATAATTGGAACCACTTTTATGCTTAGAAAACGCTGGAATTTAAGATCCACGTATATTTGAAAATTGCAGAAACGAAGTTAGGGTTACGTCAAATATTAGCAATTATTATTATAAATTTCATTAATTCATGGCAATTCGTTGTACTGAACATGGAATCGTCCTAAACGTATTACACGAATTTACTCTAATTATTTAGACCGCAAGTAAATGCTTACTACGAGAAAAAGAGATGTGAGATTTCATTTGGTGAACATTTTATGAATTGCATTCTCTAAAACAATGCTATTAACGAGGCACAGCGTTTTAAATAGGCTGAGTTCCGAGTTACAAAGAGCAGTATGAAATTACCATATTTCATTATGAGGTTTGACGTGGCACATTGTTCTACCAGCGTGCCAAACAACAGTCGCCTTTATCCTTTATAAACTGCATTTCTATCAAGACTTATGGGCAAAACGTACCGTAATACTCTATATTCTTCATCCACTAGACTGGAGAATCCATTATTTTCAGAATGATGATAATAAAATGATTAATGGCTACTGGAAAGCTCTTTAATCTGCAAGCTTCTTCAAAATACAATACAATTCTTGTGATAATTATATTAATTTATACTTGGTTGCTCGTTAATGCGCATTTAAGATGCATGCAACGTCAACCAATGAACAATAAGAGTAATACTAATTATTACGAACCAATTCGTAGCTGTGATTATAATAACACTGGACATTTACTTATATTTTCCAATAAAATCCAGCTAAACTATAAAATAATATATGAATTTCACTGTTCGCACAGTCGTGAAAAATGCCGAATACGAATTTAAGAACGGAAACTATGCGTGGTAACTTTTAATCCGAATGTAACTAATTTTCATTCCAAGTATTTGCCAAAAACCACATTTTCTTTTTAAGAATTTAACGCACTCTTTCATTCAATTTTTGCTCTACCCTTGCAAAAATTCTTGAGTTACACTAAAAAAAAATATACATATATATGTTGTGTGTTGCTATGATTTCCAAGGAATAAAGATTATTCCATGTATCCATCTAAAACTGCTCCTTCTAAAAATTGAGGATCTTACGTATTTCCTCCAACGAATATAAAAGTTTAAAAAAAAAAAATAAAATAAAATACGTATACACTTCCATGTATTGATACAAAAATTATCCGATTACAATGAACAGGATTACAAACTCGTTTCTTGTTCGACACAATTTCAGCTGCTGTAGCTAATAAAGCGGAGGAAAAGCGAAAGAAGTGAAAAGGGTGTGACAGCGAAGGGGTTCAAAGGAAAGTGGAACAGAGGTGGGTTGAGGATTGCCGAAGATTTTCCGGGCAGCATGAAAAATACTAGCCGAACACGTTGGATAGTAAACAGGTTTCCTAGCGTCTTGCGAGTCTTGTTTTCTATCTCAGCCTGGCCGAGTTCCACTTTCCTCGAGACGCTGGATGGAAATATATCGATTAACTAGACGCGAACCGATTCCTCTACCGAAGAACCCGAGCAGAGATGATCGAGTCAAAGATTAAAGGGTCTCGCGTCGTTTGAACGGCGTAAAACGTTGTACGTACGAAAAGTTCGTTTGACTAATGCCACGGGGTTCCTCGCGATTCCCCGGGAATCGCTGGCAGGGATCAGCAGCCTCTCCCATTCACGCGAAATAAATGAAGTTTCTTCGTAAAGAGATAGCAAGGGGAAAGGGAAGGGTAGGAATTGGCTCGTCTGAACTTTACTCGATTCAGTAAATACGATAGAAGGAAGAAACCCGGACGGCGCGCGGCTCTATTCATCTTTTTAAAGGGACGGAAAAAGAGTTGGTAATCGAAGCGACATTATTCAACGTCTAATCGATAGAGTCTTCCACTGCTACGCTCTTTCAGACCGGTCTACGAAATTGTTTCCCCTCGGAGAACGTCCGTCTTCCGTAGCTTCTCTTGTTTTTCAGACGTACGATTGAGCGAAGGCAGTCGGAGAGGGTTGCGAAGGTCCACAAGTGGCGGCAAAGAAAGACAAGTGGGGGAGGGATGAAAGCGGTGGCTGTCAGACGGTTTATTCGGTGGTTTCTCTGAGTAGAATCGGAACTCGCATACACAGCCGACGAAGAGAAGGGTTTCGATCGGTCAACCACGAGAAACTCGTTTACCTAACAGCGCAACCAGCGCCGCGTCGTCGTTTGTATTGGGATCGGTCCAATTCCTGTGGCGATCTACTCGTTCCTCGCATTACTTACCACTGCCTCTAGGATTTGATTAACGGCGGAAAGCTCGCGAGTCCACGAAAGCCCGCTAAACGCTCTGACTTTCTAATTAAGTCGCGGGGAAACTTGTTTGGCGGCTATGCACGATAATGGGACACAACGGCTACATCGATTTAAATTGATTGGAATATTCTGACGGGTGGTAAGTTGATTATAAAGGGTGCGTGTTTATGAAGGGTACTAAGGTAAAAGCTGCTGATTTATAGAGAATAGTATAAAATATTGGTTCGATTTCAGTTACAATGGTGCATATGAAATGTCTTTTTTATAAAGTACAGAGATTAAACAGGAATAAATTCTTTAAAAGCTACATATAAGTTTAGATAAAATAAGTTTTACGTGATTCTACACACATTCCCCCCCAGAAAGTCACCAATTTCAGGATTGGTTAATCTTTCTCTTAACTTTTTGTCCAGTGAAAGATTATTAATTTTAAACTTTGCAAATCTTGAACATCAAATCCTAGTTTCAATAGCTTCCATACTACATTTGCTAAATTTAAACTTTTATATAGAATTGCTTAAATATTTCGACTATTCGCGATATCAAACGTACAAATTTTCACGAGTTTACTATAATACCCGCGTGTTTACATTATAAGTTACCTTTTCTTTTAATGTGGTTCATTGTAATCAATGATTTTACAAAATTAAAAGAGTAGCGTTCGTCTCAGATTTCGGGAAAAGCGACATTTCATAAGCCTCAACCTAATATTTAGATTTTCATCTTATGTTTTTGATAACGAGACATAGTAACTACAAAAAGTATTTGCATCCAATTATATTTTTCAATGAAGCGCCTTTCTTTGTTAGGTGCCACACTTAATTTCCATCATACCACATTTTTGTAACAATACAGAGGAGTACCATTAAATAATACGAAGCTTATTATGTTAAGCGTTCCAATAAACTCGTACGAATTAATAGTACAGAATTCACGTAATTTAAACTATTTTCAACTACTATTTTATTTAACCACGTAAAAAAAAAAAAAAAAAATGAATAAAATCTTCGAATAATACGAATAACAAAATACTATAAGAAACTCGATCTGAATTTATTTCCGACCGATAATTGGTTTCACAATTAAAGATCAATTAAGTGGGAGATGTTAGGGGATAACAAAAGGCACGTATCTTATTTAATTAAAAAATTCACGTTTTGAAACGGTGAAGCGATTCGCTATTAAAGTATTTACAGGTGCAGGGACTAGTGAAGAAATTAAGAACAGTTCATCCTTGCAGGAAGACTTGAATAAAAAGGAATCGAAGATTGGTTGCCTTAACGCGGACCTAACGCGAACTTTTACGAAATTACTACAGAAAAGTGATCTTAATGAAATTACACGCAGTCGGGAAGCGATTCCTCAAATACGCGCTTCAGAGGAACTGAATTAAAGAACGACGGATAGGTCGAAAGATTGAATGAACGCGAAGATGAACCGGAAGTACTACTCGAAGCATGGCAGTAAAATGAAAGCCCGGTCGAATAACGCAAGGAGCGTGATTAATGAACTATTTAAGAGGGAAGTAGCATGGAGAACAGGACGGGAAGAACGAAAATAATCTTCTTTTTTTCCCCCACTGATTATAAGTACTCATTCAACGAGCGCGAATGTACGGAAACTTATCCAACGTAATAAATGTAAAAACGCATTCTTCGCAAGAAACGTGGAAAGGACCATAAATTTCTAGCCGGGAAATATATCAGGTTTCGATTATCTTCGAAATAATCGAAGCTTATTTATTTCATCTTGCGATTTACGAACGAAACGATTGCCGTTGCGTATCAATGGTTGCGATCGAGTGGCCATTAGCGTAACCGTGTTCCAGAAACAAAGATATGCAAATTGGAAGGGGAAGGCTGATTTTTCGAGTTCCTTCGATACTATCCAGCCTGCAACGAAGCTGTACTGATATTGAATTTTAATTTCGCCACCGGCTTTTTCCGATACACGCGCCGTTCGACCAATCGAAATATCCACCAACGACCAATGAATAGTACCATTTCTTTTATTCTTTTCGGTTCTCTGGTTTAATGGCTCGAATTATCGCGCTGCAACCATTTTCCTATGTTTATTGCGACGCGAACCGTGCCAATAAAGATCCTCCTTTCACCCTTATTGGCCGCTTTCTTCGATATAATCGAGAAGGGGTGGCGAGATCGAAGTAGAAGTCTGGGGGTGAGTGGGCGAATTTACGAATTGCGAGTCCGCGAATCCGCATCGTGGTAATCGTAAGTCACTGTTATTAGATCGTTAGCTTTGCGCTGCCATTTCGCGAACCTATATTTCTAAGGACGTAGATTGCACGGTTCTACAATGGATTTTGAGGTAAGAGAGAAGTTGGCTGGTTTCAATGGACGATTGAGGTGAAAGTTTGATGAAGATTCCAAGAATTCAGTTAAAAGATTCATGGAGAACATTCGAAACTAACGACTTACCGTTATTTTGGAATTTTAGTAACGACTATCAAACTTATTATGACTACATAAAAATTCGTACGATAAATTTTCCAAATTATCTTGTTATAAAACATTAATATCTCTACAGTCAATCACGAGTCTACGGACAAATTGTAAATTTTAAATATTTATATATTTTGAGATATACTGCAGAGCAATATAAATGGAATGGAAATTCGCAAAATATAACGTTACAAGCCAGAGAGATTCTCTAGAAGACGTTTCATAAGAAGAGCATCATTTATCACGCGAATAAAATTGTTTTTAAAGTATACAATATATAATTTTATTTACGCTAAATACTTTGTAAGACGTCACAGATGCAACCAGAGGATTTAACGAAGTTTAAATACAGTTACAACAATCAGTTCTCTATAGCTTAATACACGTATGTAGATTTGTATAAAGTCGAATTTTTTGTTTCTGTACGTTTTGTTGCAAAAAAATGGAAGAAACATTACCATTTTTTGACACTGTTGGGTATCAACAATATCGCGTTATAATTCTACATTATTCCTCTCTTTCTCTCTCTCTCCACACGATTTCCACCTCCCGTGTCTTCTATCTCTTATCTCGTTCATCTCTGCTAAGTAATCGTGTAATTTATCTCGGCATGAAAGCAACTTAAAATTTAAATCCCGAAATGATTCTAATTATCCAATCCACCATGCCCGCCATGCACTTTCACCCCGAAGAAAAACAACCGTGCAACCCCGGAAACATCCCCGGTAACGTAATGCGTCGAGAAATCTCAGCCATTTATCCTACCAGTGGAAGCAACGTAGAAGCAACTCCATTTGCAGCACCTGTAGTGGACTTAAATAACTCACATTTTTCCCGACATTAACGGAAATTAACTCAAAATCCTATGCTTCTGACAGAGCGAAAAAGAAAAAGAAAAAGAAAGAAAAAAAAGAAGGAAAAGAGAGAAAAAAGAAATAGGTGGTACGAGAGGTGAACAAAGTATTGCCCGCTAGTTGGATCACGAAGGAGATGCTCTAGGTGGTGGTCGTGCCACGTAACCATCTAGAAGACGTATCCGCAACGAAGGAGCGTCAGCTGGCAAAAAAAAAGAAAGAATGAAAGAAAACGTTTAATGGGCGCGTCGTGGGTAGCAAGCAGAGAACGTGCGCCGCCTCTCTTTAATTACATCGCGACTGTCGTATGCTGCCAACATTATTACCAGGCGCGAGAAGGGTAAAGCTAGGCTACATGCACGTGGCATCATCCCTGGCCCCCAGGACAAGCCTCTGATAAAACTTTTGCGAAATTACACGCTGGATAACAAGCTCTTTCCATGCAAATAATCTTGCCAAGGTGACGCCTACCACCTAACCACCGGCAAGACGAATATTATCGCGTTAGCGATCCTCCGATGGATGATTGGATGTGGAACTGATAAGTGACAAAACATGGTATGGTAATAAATAAGATAGATAAGATGAGACGTGATTTCCTTTTTCGATCGAGGGGCTTATTATGGAGATGGGATGGATTTCTGAAGAGATGGTTACTATCTGGGGGATCATTGGCAACGGTTATGGGATTGTTTTGGAAGAAACATAATAGATCTTGTGATACGAAGGTAATAGAGTGTCTATGTAATATTTATGCTCGCTGATGATCAAATAAACGCGATAGGTATCTGTTGGTTCTTTTACTTTTCTTTTTTTCGTTTCATTGACCATTTCACCGCTATTGCGACTTAAAAAATTCGCTCTATAGTGCAGTATAGCGACATAAATAAGGTGGATAAGATGAGACGTGATTATTTTTTAATCGAAGGGCTTATCATGGAGATGCGATGGATTTTCGAAGAGTTAATCACTCTCTGGAGAATCGTTAGCAATGATTATGGAGTTTTGTTGTGGAAGAAACATCGTAGATTTTCTGATACGAAGATAATGAAGCGCCTATCTAACATTTATGTTCAATAACGACGAAATAAAGGAGGTCACTATGTGTTACTCATTTCTTCAATGTAACCCGACGTTCACTGTCCACACATCTAACGTAGTTGCAATTCGTACGCTCGGCAAAGGAACAAAACACTCAACATCAACAATACCACTTTTCGTTTCCCGTACAAATGCACGTTATTGTAAATTCTCCATCGTAATTTTTTTCAGCTATAGAATAGCAGTCGCTAATAAGTTTTAACGGAACATTATTTTAGTAAAATTTGTTTAGTACCAATTGAGCGTACGTGGAAAAATTCACTCATACAGCGCTGGGTAGCACCTTGCAGCGACATTTACAATTATACCGTGGAGCTGTAGAAATGGGATAGGATAGGAAAAAGGAAGGGTGTTGCGTTTCGTCCTGGGCCTGCTAGTGGTCTACAAAAATCAGTGCGGCTACCAAGCAGGCCCTGCCTTAGACACTGGGATATTGGAAGGAAGGTTGAAAGCGGTATATGTATGGACGAGGTAGTTGAAGGGAGTGCTTTCGAGAAAGTCCTATTTCGTATGTCCATCTAGTTGTAGGCGCAAGAGAGCCGCCACAATACTGTAAGCTATATTCATGGTCCTTTTTGCTCGTATCGATTTCGAAAACGCATCGCGATATTTATTATTCCAACGCGCCCTATATTAGCGGAAATTTCGCACGTAAAACGCCCCCAGTTGTAACACTACGTAGATTTCGCTAACGATTTTCAAGCGTGATTCACGGATTAGCCAAACCAGCGAGGACACAGCAAACACCGATTCGTTAACGAATTACAGCAGCTCGGTGACACAATAAATATACGGAAGCACCAAAATGATCAAAATTTAAAGGATGCTTTTCCATATCAAAGATTTAAATCCACGCAGCGGCTTTTAAAGCGATTCACGACTGATTAGCGTTCAATTTGCGTATAATCGGGAAACTCTGCTGGTTAATCGTGATTGCAATCAAACCGCGGTGAATTCTTTGAAATTTATAGAATGAAGTTTTCCTTTAGAATGGGTATAAAAGACAAAAGCGAAAGCCTATGATAAGGCAAAGTATTCATTCTCTTCCGAATATTATTAATTGCAAATTTCATTCATACTAAAACCAGCGAAGATTAAAATAGATACGTATAGGTAATTACATTTTTAGCAAAGAAATCAAAATGGAAAATATTTAGAAAAATATACAAGGCAAGAAACCAATTGTCATTCGTACCTTTCACGGATAACGCCTCAAAATGTTTATAGAATTCTTATGATAAATTACAAAGCCGTCATTTTAATTACTTTGACTGCGGTTTGCAGCTTCGAGGATCGTCAAATTATGAAATACAATAATGAAGAAAAGGAGAAACGATAAGGTGTTAGAATCCAGTTGAAAAGTTTTCCTGTTTTCAAAAGTTTGCTGTTACTTTACCCTACATCACTACGTACTTGCTACAAATATTCGTCTTTCCCCAATTATGCTTCTACAGTTATTTGTATTCTACATATTATTTGCATCTACGTAAATATTAATAATCTCGCTGTTGATGAATGGTCTAACATAAGCGACGAGAAGCCGCAGATGAAATCCTTTAAACCGTAACCAGCGAAATATCGTTCGCTGGAGCGCATCACGCCAGACCAGGGCAAACACGAAAGCGTCGTGTAACAAACCCGGCGGCACCGCAAACGTTAGTTTACTGCTTGGTTTCCACTCGAGTGGACGACATGCCAACGGACGAACCGTAATCCGAGCGTAACTCTACAAACACCGTGGTTCGAAATGCCATCTCTCTTAGGACTGCCTTTCGAACCTCGCGGGTTCGCCATGAAACAAATTTTCGCCAATTTAAATCAGTTAGTCCAAATAACGAGCAACAATATACCGGAAAGGTAAAAAGGAAACACGAGTATACCTAACCATTTAACCGCGGGGCTGATGGAAATCGCGTCTCGCGTATTCCGTCTAAATGTGGGATTTCCTATAAGAGCCAACCGTACACGACTGAACACATACCGTTCGCTCTATGAACATGGTATTTCCTATGTGGTACACGCTTAGATATCACTGCATTGGAGTTCATTTACCGACTTTTGCCGATCGTCACGCGGTGCATCTGAACTGCTACTGAAACAGACTATCATTGAATGCATGCGCCTGACGCGAACGTGATAACTGAAAATCAGTTCTTGATTGTAATGGCATACACGCGTGTTAGAGCCTGGTTACACGTGCCGGATAACATTGTCCGGTGTCGGATATCCGGTCACGAGATGTATAAGACAGTACGAGTGCGTTCACACGTTTGTTTGACGACCGGACACCGGGTTGCTGTTGGACAGAAGCTCGACAAGATTACGGTATCAGTCGCCGGATACCTGGTGTCGAAACGAACATGTCGAAATATATGGAATTCAATGAGAGCGTTCGCATAATAGCTATCCGTCAGATGTACGGCAGTAGGCAGTAGCGAGAGCAGTTTGTATTGCAGAAATATCGTATATATGTTACTGTAAACGCCCCGAGATTGATAATTCCTACGTTTTACCGGTCAGCGTTAGCATTTACCATTGACTAAGTACAGGATAGACCACTAATCCAATACTTTTTTCTGTCACCCGGATTCGGAGCTCATGAGCCCCCTTACCATTATCATTTTTACCTTTTTGGATTATCCAAAATGTATAACCTTTGCGTTTGCTCTTACATTTTCTATATTAAAATACTTTAGAAGTGTTTAAATTCTTCGTCAGATAATAAAACGAAAGATATTCTTTCGAAAACTGTGATTTTTTAGGTTGTCGGTATTTCAGACCGTGCGACTCGAAGTCTCATAAGATGATCACGTCTATCCTGGTACCTCGACTGTGCATTTAGTCACGTGAGGTGGTAAATGTCCGAAAAAGTCTTGGAATCTTTTCATTTCGGACTTTTGCCCGATCATACCGGTACATGCTACGATTTAACGATCTTTGGGCTTTTACAGAAACATATATATTATATGTGCGTGCATGTTTTTGAGTAAAGGGAAAGACAAAAGACAACGAGGACGAAGAGAAGGAAATAATATGCGATCGAATACAAATCGGGGAACGTGTGAAACGGGCCTTAGAACTTTTTCGCATTGTCCAATTTCTGCCATCTGGTTTTCGTCATCCGGCGTATGAATCCTTATTTTTTTTTTTTTTTTAATTAAAGACAACGAAAACAGGTATATGACATATCATTTATTTTCAACTGGGCAATGAAAATCGGACGGTGAAATCCGGTTGATGTGCAAAACATATGTTTGTTTGACTTTTAGGTTCCGCTGCTTCATTTGCGTTTATATAAATATGTATTTGCAGAAATGTTTGCAATCTAGTAATAAGAATCAAGAAAAACAACAGTAATGCGAATTTTTATTCATCTGTCAAGTTGACGTATAATACATTTTCTTTCAAGATAAAATATTTCTTTTATAGCCAATCTTTTACGAAATCAAAATGCCTGAAAGAATATTTGATCCAAACGGAACGCTTCTCGCGCAACCCCACCTTTTAAGACACTTACGATTAATCTGTAATATTGGTTGAAATATTGCCTATCCAAATTTTTCCACTCACCTAAACTACTTCACCTTTGCCTTATTGTGATCACTGCCATAACTAAAATAGCGAGCAATCATTCTGTTCCGTAAGAGTAGAGAAATCGCAAAGAAAGTCTTTCTTTTCCATTGCTAACGACTACTCGATAGTTAAATTCGAAATCGAGGCCACGGGACCACCTATAAAGATTCGAACGTGTCACGAACCGTAACGTTTCACGGCAATAAACGAAGGAATTTCAGTGGTCGGCCACCATGGCGGCTCGTTTTGTAACTTTCATTCAGTTCGGAAACGTATATTAAAGGACCCACTTGATGAACTTTCGCGTTCACCCTTTTTTTTCTCTCTCTCTCTCTCTCTCTCTCTCTCTCTCTCTCTCTTCAACGAGAGGAAACTGTAACGCGGAGTCACCGAGCACGTGCTCCAGCTTGCGAAACAAAGGCGGAATCATAGTCAAAGGAACTCGTTGACCGCTGGCGAACCAAACGCTGCGACACACCGGAAGAGAGGAAGCGGAATTCGACGCTCCGAGCTCTTGGCGAACCGACTCGCGTGTGATCCACCGACGTCGCCGGTCGTGATCGTTTTGCATTTAATTAAACGCCACCTCGCTCTGCAGACAGGTATCTTGCGTGAATTCCGCGGGATTCTTAGTGAGAAGCTAAAGGCGTGTTGATGGCGAAATAGGTGGCCATGGCGAGGAGAAACTTTGAGATAGAGGAGAATGTGGAAAGAAACTAACGAACAACCGCAAGTGGAAAACGGAGAAGGTCAATTTTGCTAACAGAGAAACTTGTGCACGATAAGATTTTGCGACTATAGATTTTTTGATGCATATTTAGATTTTGATAAACCCAATTAACACTAGAAAATTATGAAGGCTATCAAAATGATGGGTCACTAATGTACCATAAAAGATTTGCAGCGGCATGTTTTTGAGAACATTCCGTGATTTTCGGTGCAAAATATGAATAAAGATTCATTTTAGTTGCATTGTATCTCTTTTTCGATCGTCTGTCATTTTTTGTTTCGTTGGTACAAACAAAAAGTATACTTTAGTGGCTAGTAGTTTTAGTGTTAAACAGATTGAACCCAAGTATGTAAGTATTGACTATAATTAAAATATTGGTACACAATTAACTTGGTTTGAATATTTTACGCGCTTTTGCATATTATATGTATCCTGTATTTTCTTGCATATTTAAACTTCCTATAAGTGCACAAACATCCGCACGTATGCGGATTAATGTCAAGTGAATATAATGTTAAGACGAACACGAATGTGTGTTAATTACTATAAATCAATTTGATAAAGTAACAAATTTTTTTGGAAGAACTGAGTTGACTCTTACTCTCCTCAACGCAGCAATTGTTGAGTAATAGAATAAATTATAGTGGCTGTCTTTGGTTTAATTTTACATTTCCTCATTAATACATAGACTACGGATTTATATATATACATTTATGGGAAAATTGCGATATACCAAAACGAATAAAATCCACATAATACGTAAATATATACAAAATATACAAAGTAAAGTGGTGCATTTTAAAATACTAACAGAGTACAACAAATTTCTGTTCTGTTCCTTTAGTCATATCTAGAAAATTATAAATTTGCATAAAGATCCGCAGTCTACTTATTAACTAACCTTTTCAATGTTTATTACATTATGAAATCAAACAACACAATCAAGTGCAGAATTATTTTTTCGTTCTACCCCATGCGTCAATTCCTCCCTACTAATTATTCTCAAAAATAGTATTCACTTTCTAATCTTCGCACGGCATAAGTAATGTATAAACTAGAATTTCGTGAAAATTTATCTCATGTTTTGCCTAAAAAAAAAAAAAAAAAATAAAATAAACCTTAAAGATACTACCTCTGCGTTACTCCGAATTTTCACTCCCATGTCCCTTTCGTAATAATCAAATTCCCCTCTCATGTTTAACAAATATTTTCTACAAAATAGTTTAACCCTTCTGGGGACCTTTGCTCCTTCAGACCATTCCAGGAGGTAACGAACTAAAACGATTTCGCAGCGTTCATCCTTTGAAGCAAAGGTACAATATGTAATTCAGCGTGAACAGGGTCCTGGAGGATTGTCGTGGGTTAGCCGACGTTGTCATCGGCAACGGAGTGAAGATGGACGAGCATTTTTACGGCCACCGACGTTGCGATTATATTCCTCGGGGGAGGTGGAGTAAACTCGGTCACGGAACGAGAGGCACGAAATTAATTTTTACTGTTACCGTTGTCGGCCTGACGGGCTAATATATTCGTACAAACTAGCTGGCGACGTCAAGGACTGACTTCACGGGAGACTGCAATCATAATAAACGGTGGTGAACGAATGAACGCGGTTACCGGTGACTGTATTGTTTAAGAGTGGCCGTCCTCTGGAAAGCGTAACCGAAAGGGAGCATATACCGCGTGCTGCATCAGCTCGGTAAATATTAGCTCGGCCTGGATATTAGAATTCTAAAACTGGTGCAACGGGAACGACACCGTTCCCTTTATCCATGAGAAATGAATAAACGGCCAATTACGGGAGCACTATAGTAATGGAGAAATATTTGAAAAGTTTCGTAGCATGGTATAAAATTTTATTCAATAATACTTCAACCCCAGAGACGTCCAGCTTCAAAGCGAAAGATCAAGTAATACCTTTAACTCTAAAACTACCAAGATGCTCAAAATGAACCATTTGCAATTTATTATAAAAATTGTATAAACTTACTACGTATATAGAATGTATAAACTTAAAAGTATAGAAAATTTTAATAAGGACACCTACTGCGTTCGATAATTTATATTCAAGATTTCTCGGCATACAACGGAAGACAAAAATTTGTTTAAATTCTCACAGTGGAGTTAAAGGTTTCTAGCTTGGAAACAGATCGGATGAAGTCGTAGCTTCCAGGTAATCTCTAGTCCGCAACATTCGCGGCTATAAATTCACCGGCGAATTCGATACCCTGGTATTTATAAAGCGAACGCGTCTCGCAGGGTTAGAGTTTCAAAGCTCCTGCTGTTAAAGCGAAAGGAATATCCTTGTACTTGGGGAATACTTCACAACCTTGTAGCAATGTTCAAGCTAAAATCTCCGCTATTCTTCAAAGCTCCCAAGCGAAAAGAAAATCAGTAACCTATAGTAGTATAGTAGATAATATATGAAGGGGGGTTGCAAAATTCTCGGTTCAATCGAGAAGGGAACGATTTACGTTAGAGCCATTGGAACAACCTAGTAGCACACCTAATATGTATTTTCATAAAAATTATTATCTAAATCGGTACGATACTTCGGTGAAAAATATTTATTTTTTATAAGAAAGTTGATCATAAACTACGAGTTTCTGTTTTGCTAGCCTACTTCTATTTATCTCTAACTCATGCATAAACTAAACGATTATTGTTGAAGCCAACGTTGACTATTTTTCTGTAGATACGGTCTCCAAGGAGATATATACATTTATTCCATTATATGACTCACCTAAAGATTTCCTCTTGGCAGAAATTCCATTGCCATCTGCAAATTTCTTCACCAGTTTCTCACGTGTTACACACTTATTATTTGTTCACTCCAAATCTCTATCAGTTGTCGCTGAACTCCGATGGGAGACAAATATTTAACCGATAAAAACCGAACAAAAAGCAGAAATACGTTTCGAGTTGTGTCGCCGTTATATTGTATTGTAAACAGACAACCGTTCGCGTCAATAGCCCGAGTCGTACTGCCGGAATACGTTGAATCATAAACAATGTGTACTCGTAGAAAGACTAAATTTCCTCTAGCATGCAAGGAACTATAACTAAGAGAATATTAATTTCTGATCGTTCCTAGTAGGAAAATGTTGGACAAAATTGGGTAACTCAATTCTGTAGCTTTTGCACGTGCTACTCTTTTATCGATAGAAGTAAAAATCTTTTCTATATGCAACACAAATACATATATTGGAAACAATTGAAGACGTGAATTCGAAAAAGACGCAAGTCCGCCAATCGACATTTTCAAAAGAACAATGTTGTCTTTGTTTATTTTCTCCAATTCTTAATTAATTGTTTTCATTCTTGTGAATATTGACACAGGTGTCTTTAACTAGAGATTAAACTTTGCGTTGTCTTAAACGTTTTTAAATATCATTTATATCAAATATAAGAATATCAATAGAATATCAATATCACTAATTCATGTAATGTCAATAAGTGGACTTGTGGTAGTTTGGAATTCGTGGCTTCAATTAAAGATGATAAAACATTTCTATTAAAAAGTAAAAACAAAAATTGTGGTATTCGCTATCCGGTTTTATCCAACTTTTCCCCGTTTACTATTTACGATACCTCCAATTTGCTTTCCATCGTTAAATAACTCAATATTCCATTGAACGTTTTTCGCTACACACTTATGACTCGAATAAAATCTTTACATCCGCATTCACGCGTTGCAATTTTATTTTTACGTGCCACGCTTTGGGGCGTCAACATTTTTTCAAATGGTATTTTCACGTACATCATAACAGAAGGGATGCTGCCATAAACCATTAGCTTTTGGTGGTCGACGCATTTTCATTTACAGCGAAGAATGGGCCCCGTTTCTCTTCCCTTTTTTCCCCCAGTTTTAATTGGAAAACGCAGTTTTGGTTGCAACGAACTAACAGCGTGATACCCAAACGTTGATTACCAATATTGTTGGACCATTCGAAATACAGCGTTTGCAACTGGTCACTATATTTTTTTCTCTTCTCCCTGTTTTACTGTTGCGCTGCCAACCGGAACGAATTTCGCGAATATTCTTTTTATCGTGGGCGTCGCTGTCCATCGATTAAACAGCATTAACCTCAGCATTAGTTACGTGAAAGGAGGTGGCTTTATTCTACATCGCAATGTTCCTTGGAAACATTTTTGTTTTACATCAATTCTGTAAATTTGCTTCACTTTTTTTCCCGGTAGAATGAGCGTAATATTTGGTCCCATATTTGGCTGCTATTATTCTTTGTTGTCGACTACATTGTCTGCGGATTATTTGTTTGTTCGGATTGTGTGCGGAAATATATTTCATTTTTGCGAAATAACAGGAATAGGAATAATTTTGGGAGCTATTGGGACGAAACCTTAAATTTATTCTATTGACAGCCAAGTGTCATTTATAGCGCAAAATATTCTTAAATGCTGTCGAATGAAAATTGTGGACGTGATATCACGAGTATTCTCCAAATGCTTTCGAATTCAGTATGAATACATATTCAGCATGGAGTGCAGGCAAAGCGTAGCACGAGGAAAGCTCTTTTACCAAAGTAAACTGCTTTTTGAACATAAAATAGATTCGTTTAAGTTGAAATTTCAAACGTCAATAATATAAATATTAATATGCAGCGGAGAACGTTAATAATGAAACGAAGATTGATGTGAAAAGCACGTGAATTAATTCATTTCAATGGGTTTTTTACCACTAATGTATTTTTAATTCCATTTAATTTCCAGATTTTACATATGTGCAATTTGTCCGATGTACAAAATATGGTCCCAATATTAATTCCTAACGCGAATTACAGAAAATAACTCCGTGTAATTTCAATCGGTCGAAAATTCCTTTCTCTAATCGCGGATCTCAATTTCATCCCGAAAATTTCATCCAAAACTGTAAAGCGCAAAGTAGATTAATTAGCGGGCATCTTGCTGAAACAATTTCTCAAGTTAACAAGCAAAAACCATGCGTGGAACCTTCATCCGATGGCGGGAATTCCAGAGATATCGTTTGTATTTAAAACGTCAAAGCAACCGCGTAAGTTGGATTATTAACTTGGCGTGCCAAGTGATTAAAGGCTGCGCAATTATATCGCATATTCTCCTGATGCGTGACGCGCTTAAATGGCGGGAATTAAGTTAATCAATAATATTACGTACGCTTGGATAACCTACGCGTAATAATCGCCGGTCACAGGGTTTAGTTTCGCTGGTGGGAAATTTGAATGTTCAAATTCCCTTTGCGCTCAGCAATTTATAATATCGCTATTAATTTCAAATAATTGTACGCGATTCATAATGTTACCGAAGCAGATTCATATTTCCTTTCGGGTTACGCGCAGTCGAATAGTTAAAATAATAAATAATGCAAACGGCTGTACCGAATATATCTTTAGCATGAATCAAAGATATGAAATTAAAAAAGAGAAAAACGATGAATCATTGAAAAGCAGATATTATTTTTAACTAGCCCAGTATTTACCGTCGGATGCAGAATTAAATTTACATTTACTTTCTCAAAGGGAAACTTATTTGTTGGCGTTTACGTCGTTTACCATTTAAGCTGCACAGTTCTTCTGAAGGATTTCGAATATTTATGCGCGAAACTGTGGTTAGAACGGTGATTTAGAGGTTTAACTGTTTAATAGTGGAGGTATGCGCTGGTGTTGCAATAATAAATTTGGAGGCCAGTGACCCGAGAATGCTTCTGCACTAACGCTCGTTTAGAATGCTAATTCGCCAATGTTTGAAAGATCCCAGATTCGCGTGCATTGGAAAGATTCCAGATTCCTGTGTGTATTTAGAGTATTTTCAACTCGCAAGCATTTAGAAAGCTTGAGAAGTTTGAGGCTTCAAAAAGGAACGTTTAACGATAATAAAGATTTTGTGTAATGTCAAAAAAAAGGATACACTTAGCTTAGGTTTATGCTAAAATTAATAGAACGTCATTTTCCACAATAACAAAATTTGATTTCAGCTTTTATCAAATATTTCTGGTAAATTGTAGAGTCTAAGCTAACTGTGATAAAATAATAGGTTTGGGTAAAGGAAATTTGCAAAAAAAGATTTGGCTAGAAAAAGCTCGGACTCTTAAGTAGGTACTACACTTAATAACATAATTCTTAAACACTGATTCATTAATACATTATTTAGCGACAGATCACCGAGTTAGTTTGAATTCAAATTCAAACTTTCTTCCAATTCTTCATAATCCAAAATCGAAGCAAAACTCTTCTACCATAAATCCACGAAAAATTGCAGGCGGTATACGATGATATAAGTTCTGCGGATTAAACGCAAAATTTTCTTCCATGAACAATTCACCTGCCATTTGTCGTATACACCGCATCGCGACGAATTTTTTTCAGAAAAAAAAAGAAGTTGCAAAATCTTCCGCGTGGATGCCGTTGACCGGATCATTCGACGATCGTTGTGCGTCACATTCTCTCAAAGCTATCGTAACTTTTGCAGTTTCGCGGTTGTTTAAGAGAAGATTTTAACGTAATCATCTTCCTACGTTCCTTTTCTGTCTGGCGATCCGCGAGTGTATTTGAGACCTGCGCAAACTTTGGCGTTCTCCGCACCATTTTTTCCATACACACGTGCGCGCTCGCGTACACGTACACATACACATATATACATATATATATATATATATATATATAGTTGGCGACTGTTCGTCGCCGCGATCCCAAAGTTATCTTCTAAAATTGCCTTTCCGCATATACGACGCGAAAGTTTTTTTCCTCCACCACTTTTTGGAGATCTTCTCCACTTTTTCCGACGGCGATCAAATTAAACTATCGCCTCGTCCGTTTGAAGTTGCACACGCTGAGGATGGCAAGCTCGTTTCTTATATATGTAAAAATTAGGCTTCGAATGACCGTGTCCGAGGCGTTCGCGCGCTTTAATGAAACTTCCTTCAGTTTACGTGCACCGTATATTCTTCTTTAGGCGTTTACGTTTTTTTTTTTTACCCAAAGCCTTATTAAAACTTTTTGTGTTTCTCCGTGCGATCCCCCTGCGTCGGCCACATGTTACGCCTGACAGCGTGAGCGAAATACAACAAGCGACGTTTCATTTACGGAATTAGATTTCGTGGGATCGAAATATTGCTAGATTAAATGCTATTGCATAGCTGTTGCGCCAAGGGGAAGTTAATCTTGATAGAAACTCTGCATTATTTTATAGTTGCATGATACAACAAATACTTGGCTGAACGGAAAGTTCGTGCCAAAAGTTCGTGAAAGTTTAACACTAATTATTACACTGCCGAATTCAATGTACTTATGGGAAATTTAAATGTGTAAAAAATTAGAGTAATATGCACATACTGTGTAAGAATATATAATATATCCAATGTAAAATATATGCATAGTTACCGTTTTATTTAGAAGGTGAAATAATCCTCCTTCTTTAATCGTGTTAACGAAAATAGGAATTTGTACAAAAATTCGCAGTTTAATCATCGTATTATTCATTATTTCTATACCAATAACTCAAGAATGGCGAATTCAGCTGCATCAATAGAATAATCATAAGTGTTAATATGCATTCGGAATCGCTTAACTTCTCCCATTCCTATTCCCATAATCATTATTTTGCTCCTTTTCGTTACTATCGATAATACTTACTTCAAGCGTAATACCTTGTTACTTTGTCTGTCCGCGCTAAATATCAATATTGATTTATGTATATTAAACGGTATGCACCAGTGAATGAATAAATAAATAAATAAACGAATAATAATGGCAAATCAAGAGTTGCGTGTTATCGTTGCAGCAAACCAATATGTCTGCAACTATTCAGAAAGTGAAAATCCGGGTATTTTCAGGCCAGCCATTTTGTTGCTACTCGACAGCGTAACACGAAATTGTCCAACCGGTAATCGAATATTTTTCTCGCGCGAAATCCTTCCGCCATTGGTCGGTGGTCGAGCGGCAGTCGCTAACGATCACAGCTTTTAATCAAACAAAACGTCCGGATTGACGGACGCGTAAACATAGGGCCGCGAATAAATCGTGGAAAAATAAACGGGGATGCCTCCGAAATGTAGGCACCCGTGTCTACCACGCGTCTTTTTTCCATTTGACCTTTTTTTTCTCTCTTTTTTATTTTTCCGGTTGATAGTTTTTCCCCTGGCATTTCCGATGAAAAAATTCTCGCAGGCATCCGCACAATTCTACCTGCGCCGCGGATTATGAACGGAACACGCATTTTTACGGCATTCGATCCGGTGTTCGTACAGGAAATGGAAACTCGCGATTCGTGAGAATTTAATTAATTTCTTCATCCCATTGGTAGTTTGCCGATGGAAACTCGGCTTGAAATGTAAAAAAGCAATCGAATAGGAAGCTTTTAAGACGAGCATGCATTTTCGCGCATTTTCCATTGATTCGTTGCCCCTTGATGTAAGTACACTGCAGTTCAAAAATGTTACGCACCCTTCGGTGCTATTCGGATATTTGAAATATTCGATTCATACATATGTACGCTGTTGTTTCATTAAAAATCTTTCACTGATATAGTGAAGTAATATTATGTATACATCGAAGTATTTTATATCATATTACTATGTGGTTTATTCAAATTCAAGGTGTTGGAATTGCAACTATATTGCGGATATTCTTTAAGAAACACGACACCTTCGTTTCCACCACCTCGACGTCTAAACATAAGTAAAATTAGAGGGGTTTCTTCGTAGCTAATCACTAAACGAAAAAATGAAAAATAGAAATGTGCAATTGCTCAGAAAATTATTCAGCAACATTGAACACTTAGTAATTCTTCTCTGAATTATGTGTCAACAAGGACAAAATGATTTGCAATCTATTATTAACACCGATGAGAAGTCATTTTAATAGAACTTTCAAACGTTACCTTTAAGCATGTAACATAAATAACAAATGTTATAGCTTTCTTAATTTCATAAGACGACCGGATATATTTGCGACCAACCGTAATGTTCAATTTTGCAATTTTTAACCCCGTGTACACAAAAGCTTTCATCAAATGTGGTTCATTTTGGCGAATCACAATTGTCTTTGAAGTGCAAAAAAAAAAGAAAAGAAAAAAATTAGAAAATAAATATAATACGAGTTATTCGCTATTTTCGAAACTTCTCTTCCGCCAACAACGATTAACGATCACTTCGAGCACTGTAAAAAGCCTAAAGTAAGACATTCTTTTATGGACTCATAAACGCAAAAGTTGATTACTTTCAATGTAGCGTAGGGTTCTTTAAAAGTTCAATAGTTTCATATGGAAAGCTTCGTTTTTAAATCATACCATGCTGCAAACTTTTGAACGAAGGTGTACCCGCATGCTTTTAACGTGTTCCGCGTGTACAGAGTCGAAGAGGCGAGTTTGACGAGAGAGTCGAAGTTCGAAACGAGGGCGCGGATTATTGCAACAGCTCGCGCGACGTAGAAATAATTTAGCACGGTGGTTTCGTGTTGATTAATCTGTTAGGCTGTTGTATTGACGTTAATGGACATCGAGTACCTAGCCGTAGGCGAGGCAATTAATCAATCTTCGAAACGGTTCATTAATATCTTGGCGAATGTTGAACACGAGTTAAGTGTCCTTGTTTATGAAATGTTTCATACTTTTTAAGAATTTGCTCTTATGTGATTCTCACCAATGGCAAATATGTACGTAGAAAATTGCTACAGACGGAACTTCGCAAAAAAAAAAAAAAAAAAAAAAAAACAACAAAAGTAATACGTTTAAAAGAAACTTAAAGTTTGGAAGGTTTAAATTTCCAGAATATTTTCTAGTGAAATATACCTTTTTAAATTTTGTGCGTACTTCAAGAAGGAAGTATTTTTATATGCGTCAATAGTTATAAAAGAGATGCGAGTTACAAAAAAAAAAAAAGGAAAAATAGTTCCATATTTTTGTAACATAAATCAGTGTAACACAAAATAGATGATAAATTCAATTTTTTTAGATTTTTGACTTGCATCGCTTTCACGATCACCGGTAAATATACACGTTTAGATACGTGAATATATTAATTCGTTGCTTGTCTATGGTAAAATAAGCTATGGTAATGTTTACCCTGCTTTCCATATGGACATAGACAAACTGCATTAATGAGTCACAGCAATATGTGCAAGCAGGATATTTGCGTCGCACGTGAACATATTTAGTCATTCATCATTACAAGCCAATAACTAGAAATTATATTTTCAGATTACAGAAGAGACGTTCTGTAAATGTAGAGGAAATGGTTCAACTATGGGCTAGGGTTTAAATATGGGCTACATAAAGTATAGGGCTTATTATGTGCTGCACTGTAACAGGAACGACGCAAAACTACAACGACTAAAGAACAAATAAAGTTGTACAGAAGAAATAGTAACCGTCGTCTGTTGTATTAACGTGTCATGTTGCACAAAGTGTCACTTTTACGTGTTTCGCGATCGTAAAGGTTTCCACAGGTACGTTTTTTTTTTTTTTCATCATTCTAGTAATTATCTGTTGAAGTAAGAACTAATTTGCTAAGAGCACTATATTGCTAACATTAAGAGTTTATCTTACTCACTGTCAATAAAAAGAACAGCTTCCTGAAAAAAAAAATATACAAGTTTAGACTATTTTATGAGTAGCCCATATTTCGACCACACTTTCAATAACGAAAATCTTCACTGTTACTTTAAATTTGTAATTTGTAGTAAACGTTACTTTTGTTCAACACACTTCAATTCCACATCGGAAGGCTAACGTATTATAGATATACGTATACTGATATATAAATGATTAGGTATGTTCAACAGGTTAGGCAATAAACGCTAGAACAAAAGTGGTAGCCCATATTTCGACCACTTCCTCTACAATGATCTACCAAATAAAAGACACAAGTTCAAAATTCAAATCGACCAATTAACACTTTCAGTGCTCGCCATCGAAGTGAACTCGTAACCAATGCGCGTTGTCGGCATACGAAAAAGCAGGGGTAGAATGGAAAAATCGGTTTCCAGGAAATTTTACCACCGGCCATTGGTCATCGAAAACGCAACCCCAATTCACACGTTCCTCGGAACTTCCGCGGCATCTCCCAGAGGATCCATCTCCGTGGAGTTGATCCCATTGTCGTAAAAACGGACAGAAGTAGCAGCGTGTCGGAGTTGCGGATAGGCCAAGGCAATAATCGTAAAGAAGCATAGAAAGCGAGGAAGGAAAAACGGTGCGGCGTGTCCGCGGGCCCCGCCGCGGCCATTTATTTTAATTCGCCGTGGCCCACTCGATCGCGGGGAATTTTACAATCCTTCGGCCGCAAGAACGTCGGAATAAGAAAAAAGGAAAAAAAAAAAAAAAAAATGAACGTACCGGAACGAAAGGAAGAGGGTTTCTTGGCTCGTGGGAACGTCGCGGCGAGAGGTTGCCTCCGTTCGAAACAAAGCCCGGACGACCGCGAAACTTAACACCGGTCGCGGAATCCAGACGGAGAAACTGGGCCTCCGTGTAAAACGCGGCTTCAAATGAGAAAAGTAGAAGAAAAGAAAGGTGGTTGCAGAGGGTAGACGAAGGAAGAACCATGCGAAACGTCTCGAGGTCGAACTGTAGGTATAGCTTCAGCGAGTAAAGGTGAAATCACTTAGGTGGAGTTTACGGTTAAATAGGGTAGATGTACCGCGTACTGCCACTTTAACGTTATCACGTATGTAACTTTGCTTAACTGTTTTAGAACGTTGTTAACATAAAGATCGTTCCAGTTTCGAGCATAATATTGTTCAATCGCATGATAATGGTAAACATTTTGTAATATATCTTGTAAATAAATATTAAATCTTATAAGATGCTCTGGGGGCTCAGAATTAATTTGTAAACCTAACAATTTTCTAACTGTAACGCGAACCTTGCTGTCACAACTTTTGTATTGCTCCCCGACGAAGCTTCGAAAATGGTACGCTGCTCCCTTGTCTCTACAAATCCAGCATCAAAAATGAATTCACCCGCTACGCTGAACTCTCGCTACAATCGAATCGTTTTAAATAAAATATCGAGCTCCCTATTCATTCGTAATAACATTCGGCCAATCATTGCTCCCAAAGGGGGACCAGTAAAGGACGAACGGGAACGTTTCACGGGCAGTTGGTTCCGCAGACAGAGGTGGCTAGTTTAAACGCGAGCGCACGGTTAGAATGTGCTCATCGTGTCCGACAATCGCCAACAAAAAAAGGACCAAAAACGAAAATAACAAAAAAAAAAAAAAAAAAGAAAAAAATAGACACCACAAGGAAAAAAGAGGCGGAACGAAAGAGGAAAAGAATAAAAGAGCGAATCAACCGGAATGAAATAACCGAAAAATCGAATCGCGGAAACGTCGTGGAATCTTCAGCGATGTGGAAAATTGTTTGCATCGTATTTGTTTTCCTCCCTTTTGGCCACTTTTGCTCGTTTTGCGCGAGCACAATGGCAATTAGAGATGGGAAGGCCATATCGAGGAAAAATAATTATGTTTGACGAGCGCGGCTACCCGTTTCGCGTTTTTCATCCGCTTCTTTTGTTCCAACGCGGCTGTTTCCGCCCCTTAGACGCCTCTCTTTATAGGTGCTCGTAAAAAGGACACACAGGTTCATTCACTGGTCACGGAATCACTTTTACGCTTGTCTGTAATTTTTACTACTGCTCGTACAATCGCACGCATTAACGCGATTCACGGCGTTCGAAGTTGAACGACCACGGTGTTTTATTGAATAACCGCCCGTTTCTGTACGATCTTCGTCGCTTGTTGCTGCTTTTGAGATTCGAAAGTAGTAAGGAAAATTTAGTGGCAGCGAACGGGGAGTTTTTATATGCAGCGTTAAACGTATCTGAAACGTAAATTAAGTGTTCGTGATACTATATCTTTATGATGTAGCGCAATTATGTAAATTAAAATTATGTTAATGGGAAAGTGCTCGACGTTAACAATTAATGGTTTTACTTTATTGCTCTAGAATAAGGCAATATTTTATCCAAATTACTTCAAACACGGTGTGCGCTGCACGTCTTTTTTAAACGTGTTTGTATTAACTTACGTAATATACCGTTACTTATGTGTACACATTTATCTACTCACATTTGTTCGTTTAATTGAACGCTGTAGTAAGTTTAAAAGGAAGATCTATTTTTCTATCGAAGTTTAAATCCAGTTTCATTTATGTTCCACTTGCCATTCAAACGCGATTCGTTTGTATTTCATCATCTTTATCGCGGTACTGATAAATCGTACGTCGAAACAACAATTTTACGCCACACTGAAATGTTTTACAACACCTATCGGAAACGCATTATCGATTATGCCCGATCGAAACGAGTAACGTATAAAAATATTTTCGTTAAATCATCGCAGTTTCAATTCGAATGGAAATAAATTTCACATCAAATCCCATCGAGCGTAATAATTTCAAATTTTCAAACCGCGTAAACTCTCGTCCGAATAAAATCCAAATATAAAACATTTTTCACCAATGCGTCTCCATTACCATTACAACGGTTATTGATGAATTAATCTTCGGAGAATCACGCGTTACACGCGACAGCGGATGCATGAAAACGAACACATCCAACGGTATTAATCAACTCGCAACAACTTCAATCGCAAATATATTCGTCGTAATTATCGTTCAATTAAAAATCAGGGAACCCTCGTTCGCGAAAATAAAATATGACGCGGATCACGGGCCCGGAATGATGAAATGTACCGTTTAATGCCGCCTATGCTGTCGAGAATCGAGTCGTAATTCGACGCGGGGAATGTATTTACATTTCGCAAAGAAAAAGAAAAAAAAAAGATCGATTCGATACGGGCAGGATTGCATGGGATCGGCAAATATATTCGGCGCGGAACAATTCCCTGGCAAAAAAATCGACGGGGGTCTGCTGCGCGTCCGATGAAAACCGCCCTGGTGGGTCAGGCAATAATTTCTTCATCAAAATTCGACAACATAATTCGCGCCGTGTGCCCGTCCGCACGACAATTGGCCCCCTTCAAAAGCAGAACGCTGCTGCGACCGCCCAGCGGCCATTTTCGTGTCCCAACCATCCCCGTGTCGATCCTTTTCATCATCGATTCGTTCTCTACTCGTGGAAATCGTTACTGAGAAGCTAACAAAATCGAAAACCCGATATCGTGCAAGCGTTTTCGAGAGGGTTTTCTCGTTATACGAAGAATGCAATTTTGGGGGGGGGGGGGGGGGAGTTTTGCAGTAAACGTGCGAGCATTTTCTTATTGTTAAAAAATTAGGCGAATTTCGGGAGATTTTTGAAGATTCGATTGAAATAAATCAATCGGGCTGTTTTCATTTTTCTGTTTGGTATTTTTATACAGTTCCTACACTGTCGGGTAAAAGTCTTAGGAAAATTATTGTACAAGGTGTTTTCGAAGCGGTGGTAAAAACCGAAAGGGGGTAAAATCTGCGTGAAAAAATGTGTCGAAAATGTAGAGTGACATTTTTTCGTACGAAAGTTTCATTTTCGAATAAATGAAGATTCGTATAGTATACGTACGATTGGATAGAATCTTACTTATATCTACTTAAACGATATCCACTGTGCTACTCGTGTCGATGTTCCGATTTATTGGATTAGATAATGACGGATAAACACGGAAAAATTTTGTGATCAAGAATTTCATCCGAAGTAACAAGCCATGACATTTATAATGTATATGAATACAAATGCAACTAAAATTAGTTTATAGGCTATTTAAATGTACGCGTAGGTATTCTTCTAGATCGATTTATTAAAAAAAATGAAGCTTCGTCAGTAAAAATATCACTCTTCATTTTCGATTTATTTTCCCATGTAGATTCTCACCCCCTTTGCTTGTACTAGCAATTTAGAAATATCTTATATTTACTATGAATCTGCAAACAATTACATTAGTTGGCAACTTTCTTCAATCGTTTCTTAATTTTAACCCGTGTCAATACCCTCACAATTTTTATTGCGTAAAAAAACAATATCACAAATATTATTAGCAATTTCATTAGTTCTTGCAGATGTTCACTGAAAAATTTGCTTAGCTAACACGTTTCTACATTCCATTTTCTTATCATTTTTGTATTCTGTAGAATGCATAGCGGTTTCGAACTTTTCACAACAATAACTAATCATTTTACTAAGTAATAAAAACAATACAAAGTTCATAACGTAGACAGAAAAAATTGGATTTTGTTAAAAAAAAACAATGATCCATGGTGTCTTAAGATTTTCAAGCAAGTTCAATTTTGTTAATGTCAGAAGTACATTTTCCTGCAGATCATAAACTACTTTGAACAATGCTAGAATGTCAGACAATTCTCCTAGAGAACTTCGAAAGTTCTAGAACTACAAGTCCTGGGCTGCATCGTTATATTTCAGTTTGTACGCAAAAATTAATGACTAATGATAATCACGACAGTTAATTATCACTTCAATGATCTAAACAGATCTTACTTCAAGTATATTTATTCAACTATTACGGTCTAATAATTCTATTGGATACTTCAGGCTATTTAAGCAATTACGAATCAAGAATAGATACTGATGGTCACTAACAGCTTAAAAAGATTCAAAGAAACGGCTTCAGTGTAGCTAATCTTACGATAAAACGGTCTTTGAATATGTTCTTGATAGTAAAACTGAATTAAGTACACGCGTTATGTACATAAAACGGTGATCAATCGATTGCCGTATAATTAACAAGCGAAACTGCGGTATATAAAAAGCCTGATAACGAGGAAAATTACGCCGTAATTGCACATGCCAAGGGTTGATGAACTTCGAAAGCAGGGGATCGCAAAAATTTATGTTGAACACGTTCGAGTAACGTGAAATATTTCAAGAGTCTGAGGATCGTTAAGGGAAAATCTATGCAGCAGTCGCGACGCCGTTAACGAGTTATAAAGAGTAATTAGGGTACTGGACTTCTTAAGAGCTCCACGGACGTAGGCATAATAAATTACAACACTCCAACCACGTTCCATGTAAGACCAAAATCAAGAACTTTAAGGAACTTTGTCAAATTCCATTTAACTCACAATAAAAAAAATAAATAAATAAAAAAAAGGAAAGATGTAAGATAATTAATGGAAGGATAAAAGTTCGAGTATTCTACCCGTTTTCAATTCCGATACCAGCTAGAGTAAACTGTAACACTATGTCAGGGTTAGATCTTAAATAAGAAGAAAGGGTACACCAAAATTTTAAGAGGACTTACCAAATTCTATTCTCATTTAGTAACCATAAAATCAATAAAAAACGTTAAATCGTCGTTAAATTAGTCAAATATCGACTATTTTACCCCTTTGAGTTTCGATATGAACTGGAATAGATTACTACACCGAAGCTCTATTACAAAGCTAAGAATTCGAAGGAATTTTATCAAATTCTATTCTTATTTATTAACCATAACATTAACAGAAAAAGTAAAAGCATAGCTAAAGTAGTTAAGCTTCGATATTCCATCTCTTTGGATTCTGATATCAAGTGGAATAAATCGCAACACTCAAGAAAAAAAAATTACAAGACCACTCTTGCAAAATCAAAAATCCCGTAACGCATTCTCAAATTCCATTTTCATTCGCCTATAATGAAAACGATAAGCAAAACGAAAGAATCCCTAAACAGATCAAAATTCCACTATTCCACTCGTTTGAATTCTAATATGAATTCAGATAAATCACAACACCCTAATTCAATGAACAAAACCAAGAACTCCGAGAAACCTTTTTAAATTCCATTCTCATTTGTCAACAATAACAACAATAAAAAAGAAGAAAAAGAAAAAGAATGAAAGCATCACTGAGGAGGCGAAACTTCGACTATTTTGAACGCTGCCAATTCTAACACCAATTAGAATAAATTACTTCTCACAACGATCGCGAAAGTGCCGATATACCGGGCAGGAAATCCGGATTACTTGGCTCCCTTTGTTTCCCTGAATATTCATCAGCATCCGATTCGTTCGGAATTTTACGGCTCGCCTAGAACGGGAGGCTACTACCGGAAGTTCAGCCGGATTCCATCGATCGCCATGCGGTCACGGCTGCACGATGCCACCGAGGGATCGATAGATCGCGTATCATTCGACCCAGATTGCCCACAGAGTTAGACTTGAAAGAGAGTAGAGAGATGCGTACGTACACACGGACACTGGGGAATTGTTCACAGTGATCGAACGCTTAGGCTAACAAGCTTATCGGTTAATTGGATCTCGATCGAGCGTGCAAAGTCGCGCGCGCAACGTGTCACAGCTCCGCGGGTTTCTATTGTCCTGGACCAGACGCCGCAAAGCCACTCTTCGAACTTCGATTTCGAATACTTCGAGTCACACGCGTGAAATCGTCGACAATACCGACTTATTGTGATTCGTTCAGGGAATCCTTCGCGACAATACTAATAATGGGGGTTCTGAAAGAAATATAGAGTTTTATAGTATTAAATGTTACTAAGTAATTAATATACATCACGAATAGTCGGCTTAAACATAGAATTGACGTTAAAGATGAACTTATTAAATACTAATGATTAATGTAGGAGTACTTAACTGTTTAAATACTTTCGTTACATTCGTAAAATTATATACGTAATTTTATACTTTTAATTTACTTTCAAATTAATACGTAACATTCTACTTTTACACGCTTATTTTAAAGTTTAACAAATCCAATATGAATTCTAATCGATAAATCAATTAAAGTAAATCTGCAGTGCACATCGACTTAAATAAAATAATATTGTAAACCCGATTAAGAATATTAAGCTTATAGTAATACATGCATAAATTTAAATGCTTTGCAATAAATCACGGTAGCTAATCGAGTATAAATATTAGACTGCGAATTTGTATGCTTTTATTGGAAACTTGAAAGTGCAAAAAAGTCTAGAAGACGTATGATCCACAAAATTATACTAGAAATTATGATACTTAGGGGGCGAAGTAATCCCCGATTTAGGTTCTATTTCTTTGAACTCGTTTACAAAACATATAAATCTGCATAAAAATCCGTAATCTACTAATTATAGTGTAAACGATATTTAACAAAGAAATGTGCTAAATTTCCATAAGTTTCCTATGACAAGCACTGAAACACTTTCCGTGCGTGACTGTTTGTACTATATGTCGTTTGGAGTTCCGTCATTTTGAGTTCGCATAGAGAAATTTCAAGTTTGGAACAGTACCGGAGTGAGACGACCTGTTTGGCAGTTTGCAGCGCGTAGTATTACTTTAAAGCGTGTCGCGTGGCTGGTTCTCCCATCACTTCCGGCGGAATGTCACAGCCAAGGAACCTGTCGGCACCGACAGATGCGTTGCGTATCCGGGCGTCATATCGAGCGTGCTCGTTTCCAACGGAACTCGCGCGTACATTCGTCGGGGTTTCCGCGATGAAATCAGAATGCGGGGCACCCGACGAACGTGTTAACGGTGCAAAATTTCCGCCAGCGTGCTGTTAACCTGGTCCAGATTAATTTCTCCAACTGCCAGAAACTCGCGGACCTTTACTGCTTCGCGCTGTCTTAACTCTTCCACCGAGTAAGAAGTTGGAAATGTACATACGTGAACGCGACTCGGTTGTAAACGCTACAATGCGTAGATCACTCGTGCAAGAGCGACATGGAAATTTTGTATAGTTATGAAAAATTCGCGCAAGAATATTATTTTACGTTGGTACGCTGAGATGTTGTATTATTTTTTAATGGCATTGTTCATGAAATTGCGTTCATTTTTTAACTCTTTCGACGTTAAGTCGTACGGGCACAACGAAACGTACAAATTGTTCAGCTGACGACGATATACGAAGAAGAAAAACTGTTTTGAGGAGATGGGTTGCAAGATTGTTTATACTATCCTCATTTATGTTGAAAGAGCATAGCATTTATACGCCGTTTTTCTAGACAGTTTAGGGCTGGTTACAATTGTCGCGTATCACATTTTAATGAACAATGAAGGGGTTAAATATGAATGGAACCTATCCTTCTTCTGTTTCGTTCACCCTATGTAACAAAATTCTAATCAATAAGTACATTTTACGTTCGGCTCCATACATTTAATATTGCCATCATTTTTCAAAGAAAGAATTCCCCAGCTGAACAATAAACTGAATAAAATTATTCAAGGTGATGGAAACTATTCTGAATATTAAAGTTGCATTTGATTTTTTGCAAATGAACCTTGGATTCTGCGGGAAAACGGCACTGAATTCATTTACACGCCTATTAACCACCGTTGTACCAGGCCTATATATGTATATATTCTAGCTGTACCAACATTTTAATCTCGGTCACGAAAAGCTGCATTGCGATTACCTTTCCGAGCCGCGGAACTAGAAAATCTTGAATCGCAATCCAACATAACAAGCTAGAACAAGAAACCGAGGAAGCTACGCGGCGAACAGGAGGAAAAACAAGAAGATATATGTATGTATACGAAACATACGAACAAAGAAAAAAAGAATTACGCAAACAAGCACATACCATGCACGTACGCACAGTCTAATTTCGCGGTGGCTAGTTTTACTGCAACAAGCTTTCTAACTGCCCTTTTGCTCGCCTCTATTCGCTCGCTCGCTCGCTCGGTGTGAGTCTTGATTGTGTCGCTGAGTCATTGACAGTGTCGGAAATTTATGGCACGGCGAACGATGAAATTTTTTTTTTCCTATCCCTCGTCCCTCCTGGCTCGAATAAACGGGTCACTTCTGTCCATTAATCCGTTTTCGCGGCGTGTGCGTTCCCGTTTTATCGGCGAAGCGAGATTTACAGCGCATTGAATTGTCCATTGAAGGCGGGAGCCGCGCGACGCTCGCTGAAAGGCCAAGAATCGAATTTTTATGCTCTACCCAGACCCCCACGAGGGCCGTAGATAACAAGCAGAGTTGATAGTTATTAGACAACCATCTGCCGAGTAAAATGCACGTCGAAGTGTTGCGAGACTGGCTAAGAGGCGAGGATGAAAATTACGACAACAATAGGCTCTTAACACTGCAACGATATTCGAAGCTTCGTTCAATTCAATCGTCCCCTTTTTGCTTTAGAAGTAAACAAATCCGAGAAAAAAGAACCTTCTAGATAAGAATTAAAGTTTACAATTACATGTATTAACCCTCTATTGCATTTCGTTCCGAATTGGGAACTTAATTTCAAACGTTCCATAGTTTAATGAGTTATGAGCCACTGAAAATTGGATACGTACAAAGTTCCCATTTGGGGACAGTCAGAAAATACAATAAATAACATTGTTCATTAATATTTTGTTATTTGTTTCATTACCATATTAATAATTGAAGAATATCCGGAATGATAAGCACGTAAATCGTGCAGAAAGTAAAATAGAGATGAATAAGTAATTATTATTAGCGGTCTCAGAGACCGACAATAGCAGTTAACGGTTAACTAGCCTCTCAACAAAACTATCGATGAATTGTATTGCCCCATGTATTGTCCTCTCCCAACAAGTATTGACACGAAATTGGTAAACAGTGTGACTATCCTTGTATGGAACTGAGCCCAAAATACTCTAATTCCCCTTTTACACCTGATCCAATCCCAAACAGTCAATTCTTCTTGTCCCTCGTCATTACATTACCATCGAAGCAATCGCGTAGAAGTACGACACGCCACGATTACATTCAACTTTCATCGAACGGCGGGCAACCGAGGACCAATATCGCTCGAGCAACGCTCTGGGAGGCAGTATAAAAGAATCAATCGGAGAAAAGTGCGGGAAGAATTTACGGGTGGACAAAGAACCAGTCTTCGAAGGGACCTCGAAACGGACAGCCTCCGGGCAAGTACCGAAATAACTCGAGCAATAACGCGATAATCCCGTGGTCGAAGGAAACGAATTAAACGATTCGTTCGCAGTTGGAAGCACGAAACCGCGTCATGGCGAAACGGAAATTGGGTCGGAGTCTACCGGGAATTTCACATCTCCTCTCTGTTCGACGATCTTATTACGAAATTGGATGTTCCCGAGCCGGTTTGCGAGATTTTCTTGGCATCGGTATAACACACATCGGAGTTACTTTATTATGGCGATTCGCATGCTGCCGTATTTAGATGGCTGCGGATAATTAAACGCCCCGTCCGTGGATCGAATCTGCGATTTAAATTTGCCTCGGGCGACGCGATTGCAGATTATTCGCTGTATAATCCTCTTAGGGATGTGAACTTTTTACGGTTCGCGGTCGTAAATTTCGTCGTAAAGTATGCGCGTAAGAAGTTGCCGAGGAAGAGGAGACAACTGTTTAAATATTTGATAGCCTTTTGATGAATTTTTGTCTCGAGATACGATTTTACGCGGATAGAATCGGATATCGTAGAATAGATCAAGGAGCAGGTATGCTAAATTTACTTTACGTACAGTAATTTTAAAGGGTATTCTACTATTGGGGATAAATTCAAATTCGTATTAAATTATCTATTATATTAAACGGTTCTCTTAATTTTTCACCTCTTTAAGCCATTCGTGATCGAATCATTTTTTAATGGGTAATAAATTATAATTAATTTTTGTGCACCCAAGTAGGACATGCCCGTCCCATTAGTCACCAAAAGGTTAAACTAAATGATATTTCAACGAAATTTAGACTGCTTAAAATTTTGCAACATAAATGCACACGATCACTTTTAAATCTTCAGGAAAAATTTAATATTATAGTCTCAATATTTCATCTCATATGACTTATATATTATTTGGTTATTTCATAATGGTAGCAATGATAAATTAAATTGATAAATTACAAATGTATGTTCCTTAAGTAAAGTGGACAAAAACTACCCCTTATGTATAATTAATTCCGTAGTCTAAACGAAGTTCATTCCGTATGTGTCACATTGTATTATTCGTATAATTGAAAGCTTGAAATAAGCTCTTCTTTGAAAAGAACGCGGTATTAAAATATGTTCAGCGTTACATAAAACAAGGAACCTTATTTCAACGCTATTTTTACATCCACTCGTTACACCGTACCGGCGCCAACAACTTTGTTTTCGAAAGCAGTTTCCAGAAGCTGGAAATTCGGTAACCCGATCGAGCGCATTCCCGATGCAAAAGTTTTGAGATGCGCCGTAACGCGAAACGGTCCCGAAGCCCGTGAAACTCAAACTTAATACGCTCTTCTTTTTACGATATTTAGCTATATAAATCGGAGTTCGTAAAAAAAAAAAAAAAAAAAAAACGCGGACGGATAACTTCGTAATATTTCGGCAAGATTCTGATGGGGAGGAAAATTTGACAGTTTCAGTGACATCGTGATCCTGGATTAAATAAGCCGATTTTATTGGGTTACTGCAAAAATTTCTTACGGTGCAAAGGCAGTGATATATGAACACACACGTGTGCTGCAATATTGACTTTTACGGTAGCACCTTTTTATGTTACACGTTATCCTTCGCGTATCCAAAGAAGCTACTCCGGAAGCATAAAATCCGATAGAAAGCGTTAGCTCGCCGACACGCTACCCCTTCTCACGATCCAATCATTATTTCCACTTGCGATCGAACCGTGCACATTGCCATTCGCCGTCTCGTTTGCCAATAGCGTTACTCGAAAATCGAATTTTCAAGAAAAGGGCACCGATCATGAAGATTTCGAGTGTTAAGCGAGAATAAGCTTTTCAGATGCTTCGAATGTGCTGAATATTTAAGGCAGCGGAAAGAGATCGATCAATTGGAGCTGAATATCATTTGTTGATTAAATTGATTAACCTAAGGTAGATGTCCCAATTACCGTCAGTGTAGCTATTTATATACTCGCAACTGTACCATACGAATTTAAACATCGTCAATCGGTATCGCTTACTTCAAATTAATCTGACATAAAAGAAAACAAAAATATACAGACGCAGGTACGTCGGTTCTTATAAGGGATGACAACAATTGAAATTAATCGTGTACAAATTTTCGCAACAAGTCTTTTATATTACTAACGTTAAGGTGCTCTCTGAAGTACAAATTTTCATCTACGCTACGCAAGATCACTAAAAAATGCAAAGCGGCTTCTCCTAAAAACTGATTATAAATTTTATCCTAAGACCTAGCTGAAATTGAAAATTTTATAGCCAAAATCTGTCTTCGGGTATGCAAACTGAGTATATAATCGGATACTCTCATCTTCCTCAAATCCCATCTTTATAAGATCAAAATTGCCAATTGTTAAGCACGGCGACAGAGTGGGCTAACGTAGTCCCATGAAGCGATCGCCACGGAATGGCGTCTTGGGAAAGCAACTAGTCGCTTTTATTAAATTCTGAAAGATCGTCGAAATGGCGAAAGTTTGCCAGGAGTCAGGCCCGTATTTAACCGAGACTTGTTTCGGCGGAACCACAGATGGTGGCGTACTTTCTCCTGGTAATCGTTTGCTATCAATACCACCTATCTCCAGCGGAAAGAAAGATAACCGTATCGCGTTTGTCCATAAATGCAGGAAAATAATAACCGCGACGTATGTCAGCCAATCGCTGTTAACTTTATTAAAGAATTTCCTCGATACGTATTACCATTTATTTATAGAGGATATTTCAATCTATAATCCTTCTGGATGTACGTTGTTCCTTGGATTGATTCGCTTTTGTTCACTTTGACGCGTTTATATTTTATGGTTAAGACTTCGAACGATCAGCGTGCAGCTGCAAGAGCTATTCCAGAGACTTTTATGCTTTAAGTTGAAGATCTTCCGGAGAGACTTTCTATGAACCATTTGGAGTTTGATTTAAGTATAAAAATTTAAGAACCTTCGGTAGTCACGTGCATAATACATTACCGATTATCGGATAGATATCGACGGACAAAGATAAGCAATAAATATTGTGTACAGAAGAATTGTTCAGAAAAAAAAGTAGTTTAATACTTATGCAAGTATTGATTCGTCGAGCCGCGAATCGTCATAGTTTAAATGCTAATTTACAAAATCCAAGATCAATGATTTTGCACTGCGAAACAGATCAAGAGGAAGACGTGAAAAATCTAAAATCGGCGACTTTCGTAAATATAGACTATCGAATCTAGTTAATTGTTCCAAAAAATATATACGATCATTTATATACATTATTTGACGCAACTACGGTAGGTTCGAAAATCTATTTCCGTTTAAAGTTTTACTTTAGAAAACGACGTCTCGTATGAACCAAGCTAATAATTTATAGTTACCATGCTAAAGAACAACCAATATACCTTTTTTTGCGTATAAATGGAGAATCTTCGCAAAACGATCTCACCAAGTACTCGTATTCCCTTAACCAGCCAACTATAGCTACTGCAGCGAGCAACATTAGAGCAGGCTTCTACCGTTCGGCTGCCAGTGCCGCGTTTAATATACACTTAACCGGTCCCTTTGCATGCGCCGTTGTTTCACGGGCCATCATTAATTACCAGCAAAAAGTTCCGATCTAAGGAGGGTACTTTTGTCGGGCTGGCTTCCGGCCGATGCAGATGCCGGCATGGGTGAGCGCCACGCTCGTACAGCTTGACACTTTGCGCGCGAGGCGCCAGCAAAAGATTAATGACACTTACTTTGCTGCTCCTGCATCCCATTAATACATTACCTGTACAGCCTACCCATCTTTCTCTTTCTCCTTACGCTCTCTTTTACTCTTCCCGTTCTGTCGACCATTGACACTGTTCACTTCGTCGACGTCGTCATCGCCATCGTCGTCGTCGTCGTCGTCGTCGTCGTCGTCGTCTGAGAAGGGTCAGACGTTCTTGCGAACAACGTAGTTCCAGAGGATTGCTCCTCTTGCTGTTCGACGCTCGTCACCGCCCTTTACTCGCGTTATACCTCGTAAATTTCATTCCACGGCCAATCAAGAAGCCACGTTGGATCGAACGACGCTGGATGTCGAGAGTGACGTCTTTCGCTGTACACGAGCGCCACGTTTCCTTCGTCTTAATCTCGTTATTCTCACCTACTTTGATAATTGCTCGGCACCAATTGCAACTTTGTACGAGGCGCTGCTCGATCCTCTTTAAGGATTCATAGAAAAGATTTGGAATTGGAGTATAGCTATTGACTCCACGATAGAAGAAGAAGGGTTGTTTACGAAGACGAATAGTGGAAGTGTAATCTTTTAATAATAGAAGACTCTATTGATAAGTTTATGGCGCGTACAAATGAACATATTTTGCAAAAGTTACTATGTGACAAGATCTTTCATTCCGCATTTTTTTCTTTGCATCTTTAAATTTGCCACGAATGCATACAAATCGGCAGACTATTTATTACATTCCGACCTACTCTGCAAAACTTAGTGTTTTACGACAAAATGTGCATTGTACATAAATCTTTGTACTATATTTTGTATGCTACATAACGAGCATCATTAACCTAGATAATACCTCAAATAATACACCTGAAACGTTACCTGACGCTAATAATTTCCACTTTATCAGCTCCGCAGTCACCTACCTGCCACCTGAGTTCACCATATCAGTCCTCTAAATCGAAAAGTCGGGACAAAGGGTGTAATATACGATCTTAATCTACCGTTGTTCAATGAACGGACGCTGACAGATGAAATATCATCGACGCCTGTCGCCGTCTTTAATACGAACGAGCAAATGCGGTCAATCTCCACGAAAAGGTTCGCGGCGCATTCGGTTGCAACAGGACGGCGAAATTATGGCGCATCCGTCTCAGAGGATCAGTCCTGGGGACAATGCGACGATCGTGTATCGATTTGCGGGTGCAACCGCTTTGAATAACTGGCCCTACGACACAGGGAGAGAAGCAACTAATCCTGCATTGTGCGTCAGGCATGATGCGATTATCGCGTTATACGTTTGCACCGTGGGGAAATGTCGAGCCGTGAAAACGTCGCCGGGCCTCCAAACGGCTGAAAGCAACGGTTGCACGCTGTTGGAAAACGAACCGTAAGCCGTGTTTCCATCGATGGTTGCATTCACGGTAACACTTTACCGATTGAAGAGATTGAATCTTTTCAGGAGCTGGTGAATTTGATGAGAAATAAAGTTCGGAGGTGCAACGCGTGCAACAAATTGGGGTTTCGGGCAGTTTCTAGCGCGTTAAATGCTATTCGCTAAGCTCCATTTTCAATTCTCTCAGCTTTGAACTGTTTCCGTGTCAAAGGTGCTGGACTCTAGAGGTTCTGAACTAAATACCATTTTACTTTCAATACGTAAGGCGACGACTGAATACGATAAAAAATGAATACCTTATAAATTGCAAACGCAATATCGATTCCTCTAACGGGATTAAAAGTGAAATTCGGCCGAGAAGTCTTGTATGTATTTTCTTTAATTATTCATCGATCTTTTTTACTTGCTAATTAATGACTTGCACTTCTATGTGAATTCTCGAATAACGGATTCTTGGAAGTGTCCAAGTTAAGAAGTTCGTATAAACGTTTCCTTCAGGCGTGTTTCCATATACACGTACTACGCTTGTTCTCTGTCAAAATTATATTCTTACATGCGCGCAGTTAGAAAACCGACTAACGGTTCGTTGAATTGTACGTGTAAGAATGCGGCCTAAGTCCGCGAAAAATGTACCTTTAAGGCACGTTTCTACAACTGTAACACGCGTGCAGTATCGAACGAACACTTATGCATGGAATGCGGCTCGTTTTCGATGAAAATCACATTCTTAGATGCAATTGGGAAACAGTATAAGGGTCTCTGCACGTGTGTATATCGTACGTCATGTGTTGTGCGTATGAGAACACGGGGCCTAAGGCTTTGCAACAGAGTTCCGCTTTGCAACTTCTATACCATTCTTCAATAGAATCCATGACCCCTTGCGCTATCGCCGTGTAACACGCATGTTACGCGTATCTGCTGCCACCATCAAACGGGTTCTTCTGCAACTTACAATGTTGCCGAACAAAGTTGCGGCACTATAAATTGCCTGGTTTGCCTCAATACACCTGGTTATCGATATACATCTATCATTTATACGCAGTACTATAGTATAAGATAAGAAACTTCACGGCGTGAATAAGATGCTCAAAGGCTGAATAATGAATATTTCCCATTTGTACGAAATGAATTCGTGCAGATAGGAAGATCATAATGTGCACGATATTAATTTAATGGCTGTGTTATCATCGTGTGTATTCATAAACTTGGATAATAATATGCTTTGAGTTAGATTTAGTAATGGCGAAGTGCTGCCTCGTATTTATGCTACTTGGGTGCGGTTCGTATGGCTCCTGCGGTTGCTTCGTCTGCTTTCCAGTTTGTTAGTTGTGGGGCTCTAAATACTAATGAAATTATATTCTAGGCAAACAATCCTGTACTAATTACAATATACAACATTTCTAACTAATACCATCAACAGCTACGCACAGATGTTTCCAATATTAAATTTCGCAATAGCTTTCCAAAGTAAACTTCGCAATACTTAACATTAAAGCAATCTAGTCGATTTATAAACATTATACGAACTTGCAGCAGTTCATTTTTGAAAATATTCCATGATTTTCCGCACGAAACATTACGAAAGATTTACTGTATTTCATTCAAGTATTTATCTTATATATCTCCTTGATAGAAATAAGTATACTTTAGTCGTTGGTAGTGTTAGCATTAATTCATTAAGCACCGCTGTGTTTCGACGCAGAATTTCATTTGCAATGTTTCCCCATCGAATTTACATCGCTGAATTCCATTTTTATAAACATATTTGCCAAGTATCTGTGGAATAATCTCCGCGTCATTTCTCCCTCCACATGGGTGGTGCAATTATATGAAGTTTGAAAAAGCTGCAAATAAAACGCGTTAACGCAACGTTACTCTTTAGCGGGTTCAGAATTTATCAGAAAATTTCATCGATCAACATTCCATCGCAAACTCGTGCACTTGAAATATCCGTCCACCACGAAACGAATATCTATGAATCCCGAAGTGTATTTCTCCGAGCGCCACTGACATAAATCTCAACTCGAAATGGAATTTCGTTTACTTCCTGTTACAAGCGTAACATCGTTCGCCATGTTAGCACGCCATGTTTCATTAGGAGATCGTCTTGGTCGTACGCAACCCTAGAGCTTCGATTGGCACCGATTGTCGCCACGTCATAGGCGGATGATGATCGATGAACGACAATCGATGGATTTTCACCGGTTCTCCACATCAGCAAAAGGTCGATACGAACCTCTCTCTCTCTCTCTCTCTCTTCTTATCCTTTTGCCACGCTCGCGATTCATCGTGCGTCCAAGGTAATTTTATTCGAAAGTTCCGTCGGGCATCGCGCGCGAGGGGTCAGCCAGGATTCTCGTGAATTTCAATGAAACTCGTTAGAAGTGTTCCGCTTCCGCGGTCTCGCTGTTTGGTCCATTTATAGGATCGTTAAGGTATAACGGTTCGCGGTCGGTCATGACGAATGAAATACGCTCGTTGGGTTACGACTTTCGGAAACTTTCAATGATTCTGATAATAATGAGAATCCTGGACCATCCACAATGATGTTGGCTCGCATACTTGAAAGAACTTCTACCGCCGTTATCGTGGAAAATCTCATGGCTTCCGTAAGCATTCTCGAAGCTGCGAGTGCTAAAATGTGCTCGCATTAAGAGTACCTAACGTTGATTAAGAATTAAAACTTGCATTTTGCTTGAAGCTATGTACGCACATATATCCCTTCTCAAATTTAATCCATTTCCATCGTAACCCTAAATACACACGCGTAATTTCATAGATCCAGAGATGCCGAGTTAACACTCGGAGCATATCGCCGCGCGTCCACAAATATTTTTATTACTTTCAGTTTTAACTTGAATTTACATTCAAAATACCGACCCATCGTTGATGTTCGAATAATAATTAGATGATGCACTAAAAACTCCGAGTTCTTTTTACTTACTGCCCGTAAGACGCTCTCAGACTGTATCACAATAAATAAAGATCGTAGCGCACGGATTATTCCGTTTGCGGATGCGAATGGGTGAATACTTTAATTTAATATTTTTAATTTTGAATCGTATAATAAATTTATTGCAATTTTAAACATAGTGCAATTTTACGGGGGTAATGATATTGCATTTAACAGAAACATTTTCCATTCACATTCGTAGGTGAAATTCTATCTACGTTGCCACGTTTGTTAATTCGTGTGTCCAGTTACTATGCATTCGAAGGCATAGAGGACTAATATCGAACAGGAAATTGAATGCGAAAATACTATCGATGTCGGATACGCATGGTTTAATCATACTCGTTCCGTTTGATATCAAAGACAGCCGCTTTCTACACGTGAACAAGCTTTGCCAGCGAGACACTTAGGATTCGTATTATCGGCCGACAAGGCAACAGGAAATTAGTAACAGTTATCGCAAGTGTAAACGAAGGCTATCGAGCAACCGAAGAATTCGTCGAGAAGAAAACTAATTCGCAATTACACGTATCGCAAGGGAGAGGGGGCCGAGGAACGCTCGTGAAGCGACTCGTTTACAACGTCGCGAGCCTGTAATCTGCTTGCTTTCCACGGGAACGTTTGTTTAATCCGGCACTTAAGGTCTTAATGAGTTTGCTGGTCCCCGACGTGTTCGCGCGTACCGTACGTTTTCACTCGTACTTTTTCCCTCTGCGACTCGCGGCTGAGGAAACAATTACATCGATCGTGTGCCGCTCGAAAGAGGTAAAACGGGAGTCCGATAAAACGGACCTGCAATTTCCGGAATGTTTCCTGGATAGGGATTTCAAGTATACGCCATTCAAATGTCCGATCGGTTGCAATGTTAATAAAGCTCCGGAGAGACGCTAATAAGCTGGGAATTTATCGAAGATCGAATAATCCTGTCGATAGACCTCGTGCACCGCCTAATGCAAACGCGTAGCGACTGTTATCATTCAGACGTCGCGATACGTTGTCGGTTGGCGACGTTTTATACCGTTTGCAAACTTCTCCTCTTATTTCTTCTGTTTCCCGTGGATTTAGACGGATCGACGCTAGTTATAAAAAGTATCTTTTCCGCATTTTATCGCGAATATCGAATGATCCGACCAGACGAAATCAATTCTCTACGAGAAGAGCTTCTCTGCGCGAGAACAGCGAAGAAGAAGTTTAGGAGAGCGCGATTTGTTCCATGGGAATCGATTCGGCATCTCTGTCGCGCGATTCCTGCGCTGATACACGCTTCGATCACAGCGCATATTTCCCCGGTGCCTGCAGGCCTTCGAGCGAACGATAGTTGTCGACAAAGTTCTCTTTATCTCCACTCCCACCCCCCCCCCCTCCCATCTTACTCTTTTCCCACTTCCCTCCTTTTCGACCCACTTGAAATCCTTTCTTTCCTTACTCCGTCACCCGGTTCGCTTTTCTCTAACTCATTTTCTTCCTCTTTTTTTTCTTCACCCTTTTCTTCGCCGTTTTACCCTCCGGCTTTTCCTTCTTTTTCCCTGTTCTTCCTGTTCCACCCAATTCCCCGCTACCTTCACTTTACCTGCTAACTTTTTTCGGCCATTCTTCATGGTTTATTTGCCTCCGGTTGAGTACTTCTGTCGCACCATCCCCCCTTTTGTACGTATTTGTACCTACTCGAAACATTCTAACCTCCCAAACATTGTTCACCTTTCGACGACCCTCGAATATACCACCGCGTGCACCTGCGCTTCCCTATTTCCGCGTCGATGATCTGCAGAACTGCGATCCGTGTATCGCCCGCTCGTATATACGAATTCGCTCCTTACGACTTTAGATTCGACCCTTACTTCAAGTAGAATATATATATTTTTTATTTAAATAAGAAAAGAAGAATCTTTATAGATAAGAATATTTTGTAATACTGAATTTCTGCGATACTACCATCTTAATAATTAGAGCACAACTGTTTACGTGTCCATGGGAAATTTAAATGCGCGAAGAAGCCCAGTATGCAAAATATACGAAATACTGAAAGCGAAGCATATGTTATAATATTCAGGGAAAGAGACAAATCCGTACTTAATTCTGCTTGTAAAAATACGAATTCGCATACGCATAAAATGCATTTTCAGTGTAACGCGTTTTGCATTTAAAATGGTAAACGCAGCTGTGAAAAAGGAATTTTTTGGAAAAAGGACCTATAAGAGAAAATAGTGAATTGAGTAAATTGAATCAGAAATTCATGTGTTACGTGAGTGCAACCATATGCGACTCGACAGTAAGTCCTGCCCTAATCTCAATTACCATAATGTTGAAATGAAATTTGGGTGGAAGATTCTTAAACGTGTGGTAATTAAGGAAAGACAATTCACCAAAAAGCTCTGCCAGAAAGCTTCTCAATTTTAACACCAAAATTACCACAGTAGCCAAAATGACCCATTTATAATTTCTCATAAACATCGTACAGCTTTATATCCGCGCATTTTTGCAAATTTGCTGTGGTTTCTTATAAAGATTTATTTCCATCGCATTGTATATTTGTTCAAACATCTATTATTTTAATTTTCTTAATTTTCTCTGTAGCGTTAAATGATACGAAGAAGGCCCCGTGTAGCACTGCGTGAACGTCGTCATTTCTCGCGCAACGATCTGATTTTTTTTATAATAATGTAACGGTAGAGTATACGCTATAAATAATCTGCGAATTTTTGCGCAAACTTTATATTTTAAAAGCACGGCCAGAAGGACGAAGCATAAATAAAAATTAGTTTCAACCGCTAAACGTATAGCGTGACTTGTTTTGTACATTTGATGTATTTTTGTATATTATTGTGAATCCTGCATTTTTTCGCAAAAGTTAAATTTCCCATAAACGTATAAAAGTCCGCAGTCCAATTATAAGAATATAATCATTTCATATAAATACGTTGATCATAAGACCGTGCAATTTATTCTACTTTTCACTATATCACGTGTACGGAACGTCAAGCAGAAATAAGTAGTATCTTTTGGGCCAACGGCTTTGAATTAAATTGTACGGGAAGGGGTTAATGTTCTACCAATAACTGTAAAATACTTGGATAAATTATAGACACCAGTTTACACAGAGAGAGAGAGGAAACAGATAGCATAGCCGAAGGTTCGCGTGACCATGGCGGCGGAAAAGTACTGCTCTTAAACAAAGTAGTTTCTCAAAACGGTCTTAACTACTTTCGTTGCTCGTTTTAGCGTTGTACGTAGCGGTGTTTACCATCCTCGACAGCTTTCGCGCCCAGAGCTCTCGGGGTGCAAAAGAAAAAAAAAAAAAGAAAAGCCGCCGATGGAGACCGACTTAACGTTATTTACGTTGTTCCCTCGCATGAAAACTGCCGCTCTTGATGTCGCTCTAACTATAGTAATCAACGGCACGGTTAGCCCTCACCGGCGGCCAGTAACATCGTCGCGTTTTTCCCTTAATTATCGTTCACCGGTCGCACGAGGATCGACGTTTGCTATTATGGAGCGTCGCGTATTCCCTGAAATATTCCCAGCCGTTCTCCGGTTCCCCGCGTTTATCGTGCATTCAATTTGTGAAACGACGAGAAGTCGATGGCTCGAACACGAGTCTAGATCTGCGGATAAAGCGAATTGAATCGCTTGTAACGACGTCCTATGATGATAACCATCGGATGGAACACGAGGTTCAGCTTTTATTCGCCGATGTAAGTTTTCCTGAATCGATTTGTGGGTCGAGGTCGGCGAATGGGGTGGAAAAATGGACATTTTTATGGAGATGATGATGACGACGATTCGGCAGTGGCGTGTTAAATACGGCGTAACAGGGGTAATTAAATTAATATCGCATGTAATGAACGGGCAAAGAAGCTGGTGGTAATTTTTGAGAAAGTTACTCGAAATGGGTAACGGATATTATTTATACTACAAGGGTATAACACACTTGACGTGTAAATATTAAATATTTGATACTATTAAAAGCTAGAATATACTGTTTACTAATCATTATACTGCGGATCTTTATGCATTTATAGGAAATTTAAGCATGCAAAAGGTTGTGTGGGTGGTTACTTTTATTGAATGTGTGTGAGTGAGAGTACAAATGTTTGTATAGATGGATGGAAGGATGAAAGAGGTTAACTATTTAGGTTGGTAGTGTTGCGTGGGGATTGGAAGGTTGGTTGGTTGGTATGACGGACAAGAGGAGTGAGCATCGAAGGGGAGTAGCGTGTAGAAGGAGAGTGTGTGTATCTAAGCGAGTTATTATAATCTTATATTCTCAGTATTTTATGAAATAAATAGATTATGTAAAGTGTGAGCATATTCATATATCGTCCTCCACTTCCCCCACCACAAAGGTTACAGAATGCAAATGGTATTCGAAAATGCGGAAAATATTAAAAGTAAAATACAAATTCTGTACCTCAGGGCCAGATTGATCGAGGTCCTGTATTGTAAATTCGCAGCAAAGCGAAAACAACAATTAAAGCTACATAAGATAACATTGTATTTGAAGTAATTCACACAATTAAATCTTTATGTATTATGTAATATATGTACATTCTTGTAGTCCAGATAAAGTCACGTACAAATCGATGTGCTTATTTCTAAAGCTCTACAATTGTTGAATAAAAATTTTTAAGATGTTCACTATATCATTTTAATCCCTTTAACTGTAAAGCTGTTTAATTTTATTATCATTTATAGTTCTGATATTACGACTATTACTAGACTTACATTTGCTCAGCAGCTACATTAAATACAATGGATTTTCCAAATAGAAAGATACAATAAATAAACATTGGCAGAAAAGAGCCGATTAATAGGCTTCCGGTCGATCTATTTTGGCATCGAAAATCCTACCAATAATTTCCCAGTAAGCAGTGTTAATAATTTGCATTTTGATCGTATTTCTTCCTCAACTTTATCCATTTCGGCGGTGCACCGTTAAAATCGCGAAAAATATGATACAATGTTGCCAAATTATCAATTTATTCTATAAAACTTGATTGCATTGGTCTTTAAATTGCCGGAAAGTTTAATAGTTAAGGGGTTAAACGAGTAAAGTCACTCTGCGAGAATGGGATCACGGAAAACCGTTGACAATGTGAACGTGAGTACCGTTCGTTAGGAATAGATCCTTATAGCGGCTAACGAACCGTTCGGTTATATATATGTATCATCGTTCGGGTGATCGAGCAAATCCGTACTCACCGCAGATACACTCGACGCAGCGCGCGTTCTTTTTACGTTGCGAGTCGTTGGTCTAATATCTACGTGGTGCTGATCTTACCTGTAAGAAGACAGAAAAATGTAATTAGTATACAGATAAGCCGATTTGTCATGGGGATTGTGAAATACTGTAGCACACGAGGTGAAAGTAATAATACCAGAGATATCACAGATTAATTTAGTTTAATTCCATAAGATTCATTTGCTGTCGCTATTAGAGTGCCACGTAAATGCAAAACTGGTATTTAAAATTGTATTGAATTTGCGTGTAAGTAAGCATTGAATTTCGTGGAATGAATTTCTACGCCTGATATATTGATGAAAAAAATGTTCATTTATCCAGTCGAATTTAGTGTCCATTTTAATATGGGCTGGATTATTTTTACACTTCAGATAAATGAAATTAATGATTCGAGAAGACGCGGGTAATTAGTTGCTCGTCACTGATATAAAGCATCAGCAAATCTCGTGCTCGTTACAATCGCCTTCTTTTTATCATGGAAGGTGATAAAGGCGAAAATTCTTATTAAGCAAGGAGGCGATTTCCCAGGCGTTTAAGGGGTCCGATGGGGCGATGAAATTCACCAGCCATTATCCACTTTGCGAAGACCTTCCCGGAATACAATAATTACCGGCTGGTAAAGCTGGGCGTGCGTGCATCGACGCCAGATTAGACTACTTTAATGCATGCCTACGAGCCTTTCTCCGTATTATTATACCACGTGACCCTTATGTATCAACGCGTTATTATGTGTGATCTGTCCATAAGTCACCGACAGGTTAATGGCGTACTTCCGCGCGTGACTAGCCGAGGCACAGCGAAGCGGAAAAAACTACTTGCACTAGATTGGATCGACTAGCCGCACGCGCGCGCGAGCGCACGTCACGTTAAAATGGCGCACACGGCGCTAGAACGAGGCAACAGTCGCTAAACGGGGCTATGAATATCTTTCAGTAGACTATATTCGTATTAATCCCTCAACGACGGCCGACGTACGATGTACGGAACCCTAGTTTCCTTTTACGATTAGCACAAAACGATTAATAATTCTTCACAACAGAGATAAGTATCTGTTGGCGATTATGGGACGCATATCTCGTCTCCGTGTTTTATAAATAGCGAACTAAATTAGTGGCATAGTGAAATAAATTTGTTGAAATACGGGAATCTCTTTATTATTAAACGGAATCCTTGAGAGATATTAAGAGTACACCATAGAAGAAAGATATAAAAACCGTGGAAATGTGTAAGCGTTTCTTAAAATGGCTATAACTTCGTTAAACAAATTTCTTTTCAACGAGGTTTCACTTAGTTTGAAGGGAAACCATCTTCCACTTTTTAACAATGTACGTCAAAATTCCGAACAATTATTCACATAAATCGCAACTCGAAGTGAAATGAAATTCACCAAAATTAACCGAAAGGATCGAAAAGTACAAGTTTGAAGCTATATTTTTCGTTTTCATTCGTCAACCCTTAACTACTATACGAGATCGCTAATAATAATTACTTATTCATCTCTATTTTACTTTTTGCATGATTTACAAGCTTGTTCGCTCTCTATACTTGTCAACCATAGTACAATGTTTAATCACTAAAATCGGACCTGGAAAATAGAGATAAATAAGTACGTACACATGCAAGTTTTAATAGATGTAATAGTTAAGGGTTAAACGCGGATGGATATTAACAAAATTACGAAACACTGAGATTTAACGATACTTCTCTAACAGACATTCGATCATCATTTCTTCCCAGTAGCGTAGATACGATAAAACACCACACTATCCAATGTCAACGTATCTCACACAACTCCGCGTTCTAAAACCTGCTCCCGGCATATATAATAAAAACATAATAACCTCTGTTCATAGCACGGTAAACACTTCTCTGGAGGGTGTACCGATGCCGAAACGAGATCCTCCCAACGTCTACGGGCTGCAGACATTCTGCCTCAAATACCGTTAATAATAATAATAATAATAACGCCGGGGGTGCGAGAAGTTCGTTTTGCAAGGGTGCAGGCACCCGGTTGCCTGCGTCCATACAAGAAAGATTGAACGCGGAGACGTTGGGGTGCTTGGTGCAGCCTTTATGCGGATATTGGTGCGCCGGGGCAATTTAGGAAGATAATGCCCGACGATCAAGCCCACCCTTTCTTCCCCGAAAAACCTCCACCAGACTTCCTCTTCTTTTTCTCCTCTACCCTTTTCTCTTTTGGCGGAGCTGCTAGCCCTCTCGTCGGTGCTTCTCGCCCTCGAGCGAGCACAGAATGGAAAGGACGTTATTGATGACGCGCCTACAGCTATGGGAACGTCGTGAGCCGTGAGAGGTGTGCCAAGAGGAGACTCGATGAGACTCGCGAAGCCGAAAGAGCGCCGAGGCTCCTCCTTTCGTGGCGTGAAAAATTCCGTCACCCTATTCAGTATAGGGACGGGGGCTTAATCATGCGCCCAAGAAGACATACAAACAATGCGTGCGGATGCTTTGTTTATCGGCTCGATCGAAAGTAGCCCCCGAGGCGGAATAACCGTGGACCATTTCGTTTAATGATTCATTCAATGGCTAACGAAGCGATAATGCGGAATATTGTCCCGCAGCAAGGGAACCTTGCCTGGTAGGTTCGTGGGTCGGTGTAAGGAGAATATTATGATTATTATGAGTTGGGAATTAATTGACCGCCCGAGGTTTGTTTTTAGAATCGTGAAAAATGTTCCACGTCATGTTTACATTTCCATTCTCTGTTTTAGAATTTTCATTGATCGCGAAGGGATCTTTAGTTGACAGATTTTAGACACACGGTGATTCCATGATATTTAAATAAAAGCTAAATTAAGCACGAACGTGTAATTCGCATAAAAGTAGCAGTGTAAAATATTATCGAATACATTTCACTATGTTACGAATGATTACTATTTCTGAAAGTCATCCATACGTTTGGTATCAGATATTCCTTGAATCGAATTATTCATTTTTAAACTGCATTCTTTGCCTCGTGTAATTGCAATAAATTTGTAGCATAACACAGTGTTCATTTTGTTTTTTTTTAATTCAAATTGTGTTAATCTAAAGCACAAAAATTATATACAGACTGTATACTATACTGCAGATTAACCGTAGAACAAATCTTCTGAAATTAAAGAACATCAACAAGGTTCAGTATCTCGTATTAACTCAAATTTACGCACAGTGATGTAGATTAACCCCTTGAAGACGGGTGCCTCGAATAGCCACCCAAACCTTTTAATTTTTTGGACACGCGCCAATATTTAAAACGCAAAATTCTTATTAATATCATAAATACACACTACTGTTAATGACTGGGCAAGAATTAGTTAAATCCCGTCCTCAAAGGGTTGATAATTGACCGAAAATTCGTTGAATATTATTTTGTTTCGTCCGCAAAGGGTTAATTGTCTAATTATTAGGTGTACCAGTAAGTAATCAACTATATTTTAAATAAGTACAGTTTAATTTCAAAATATGTCATAATCAATTTATTTTATCGAATAACCAAGCTTCCATTTAAAGTAGGAATTTTTAAAGTATTTGATTGTGTTCAAAATAAACGTTGAATTGAACAAAATAAGCGGATTCATTGTTACGCCATAATTTGGTACCATATCAATCCAAAATTGAACTACTTAAATATTTCAGACATCGTTGCACATCGTCATTTCATCGTTAATTGTAGAATAGCTACCACAGAATTTCATTCCACGTTGAGTTTTTGAAATACCTCAAATGCATGCCTGTTGTCAAAGGTGTTAAGGGGTTATGCTTTGATGGAAGCAGGTTCTTCTTATTTCGGTTTTTTAAATAAAAAGACACGGGTTTAGGAAAAAAGGTAACTGATATATATTTGATTGTATGTGAAAATGTAATGTACCAGGACTTTCTATGTCCTGTCCGCACCGACTCTTCACGTCGAACTGTCGAGAAAACGACAGCCTTCGACACTTACAGTTTTACAAAACAATGGTCAACCTTTTCAGGTACGCTTAACTTTCGACAAGACCAGACGCTGCGACTCCGAAGTCTTGGGTTTTTTCCTATTACTTTATTACGCCTGTAGAAACGACACTCTAATATTTTTGAATAGGGAGTTTTTCTACAGAAGAGCTGTTTTACTTCAACAAAAGGGTTAAAAATCTTCTGGCTGTATCTATCGATTTCTCTCGAACTGGGCAATTTTTCGCTGTGATTGGAAATCGATTAAGAGGGAAATTATCATGACTATTTCGCGAATACTAGTCGAATGTTACCTTCGATGTAGTTTTACGCTACCGCAATTGACTCGTCGAAACTCCGCAAACAATATCGCCAAGACCAAGAAAGTCGCAAAACATGAAGCCGCAAAAGAAGTTCTATGGCGACGCAACGATAAGCGAGCAAACGGCAATGTCACCGAATGACGTATCGCGGCTGCAAGGTTGATAAACGAGAATAAAAACGGTACGATTGTGGCCCGCTTAAAGGTTCATTTTTCTTGCCAACGTCGCATTCGATGCTCCTGTGTACCACACGCGTTTAGTATATCGAGTTGTCGATGCGCGCGTTTGAATTATTCCCGTAGATTAAAAAAAAACGTCCGTATCTGCGAAAATTATTGATCACTCGCCTTTCTCGCGGAAAAATCGTCTCTTCTATTTTAAAGGGAAAAGTAATACACGGGAAACCAATACTGAACGACACGTTAAATAACGATGCGCTAACTGGTTCGGAAATAGTGATTCAATCGATGGTCGAAAATTTTCATCCCCCATAAAATTCCGCGTGGGTAATGAAAACGAGATTAGTTACTGCGTCGATCAAATTGCGCGCAGAACTCGGTTGTAATTATAAACGGATCTTTATTAATTTCTCCGTTCACCACAGATTGAAACTAAAACGTTTTTAACCCTTTCGCTACGAAGAGAGTCATTGTTATTCTTGTTTACGATACCTCCTACAATTATTGGAACGCCTTCAAAGGCGGATGCAAGTTGTTTCTGTGATTTAAGTTCAAGGTATGAATGAAACTTAATTGACAATGAAAAATAAAATCAATCAGTGGTAGAAAATAATCTGTATTAACGTTAACTAACTTTTGAAAAATTAAAAACTTGTGGAACTATTTGGAAGCATTGCAAGGAAATAGCGAACAACCTGATCTAAAGTTCGCTGAAAGAATGTAGGGTATATTAATTCGGACCATTCGAGTATTCCATTCGAAGTGTAAATCTAACTTTTGGAATCATGCACAACCTGCCATTGAATACGAATAATACTAGATTGGATACAAAAACTAATACCACGAATGTCAAAATTAGCCAAGTCAATGATTGAGAAACTTAACTCGCCGAGTTCGAATATTCGCGTACGAAAATGAAATTTGTAATTGGTAAAATGAATATGAAGTATTCCGTATTAGTAACAACTCGATCTGTATACCGAGAACTTTATCAAACGTAAAAGTTCCGCAGTACCGAAAAGGTTAACTATAATAACCCACGCACCGTTACAAGCTTCGAAAATGGTAAATATGTTTGCGTGTATAGGAAGCATTATTCGTGATACGATTGAGCATCGAATCATCAATTTTTCATAATTAAGTCACGTTCAAGGGGAATGAAAAGCATTCCGAAGGAGCGCGAGAAAGTCTCGCAGCGTTTCATCCGCGTTCTGGCGAACGGTACACCAGAAACATGGAAGCTATTAATAATCCGGGGATCATATTTTGACTTATTGCTTTTGATAAATGAATTACAACGCGGTCGGACCTTTCTCGCCGATGCATTATTCAACAGGGAACGGAGAAAGGGAAATAAAAGAAAATACGTTGGAGAACGGTACCAACGCGATCGCACCGTTTCAGATGAAATTGACATTTACACGGGCCGCAGTCCCATTAAAAGCTCGGCAGGGAATTTAAAGGGGAATAAAAAGAATAATGTGACCAAAGTGTCAGGATGGGGTCCCATCTCTCTTTCAGAATCGATAGGTGCTTCCCTGATAGAGAACTTAATCGATTTTACCTCGTGGCTGGTCCACGAAAACATTTGCGGAGGAGGTCTCTTCTTGGTAGCCGTTGAAAGGTTATTGTGACGTTTTTAAAGAAGTATATACGTGCAATAACTGACGAGATTATTTGAACGCTTATCGTACAGAACTTTTATGAATCCAATGGGTGTGCTACACAAATTCTTTTCGTATATCATTAGTACTGTAATGAGATACGACTATCGCTATAATGTTGGTGAAGCTCGAAACAAATTTCAAAATGTACGCAGAACTTACAAGATATTTAGTGCAAACATACATTTCACAGAGATCTCAAACATAATTCAACGGTAAGCATCAATATTTAATACAGCACATTTGACTGCATTTAATGTTGCGGAATTCCAGATTTCAATCATTCTTTCTTCCAATACTGTTTTGGGAGTTGCACTAACATTTTGCAATTGTATTCTTATTATTGCTGGTAATGGTTCAATCGGATTATTTCTATTTTACCAACATAATGATGGTAGTCGTATTTTACCGCAGTGCTAATGGAATTTCGAGAAGTTTTCTATAATATGTATAATATGTTGATAAAAGTTTTCTATTGCAGGCATTTAAATACATTTGTGCGTTACTATACATATATTGATAAATTGGACACTGGTAAAAGAAACTGTTACAAACAAAAACGATTAAAAACATGAACTTTTGATGTACAGTTCCTGCATTTCAAGTAATAATAGTACATATTTCACATATTTACTAAATTACAGAAACATTTTCTTATCAAATTTTTAAAAAAATTTTCCTTCTTTTTAATTAAGGATTAAACATATCTTTGTATTATTACATTATTTTACCCGTTATTTTGGTTCCTTTAATAAATTTGAGAAGATTATGTTCACATCAAGCTTTAGGTTAAAAACTGTTAGGATTCTTTACCGTAAAACTAATGAGTAAAATAGCACCATATAACCTTTGTAATTATTGTAAAACAAGTGATTTATTAATAACACTATAATGTAGAATATCCAACTTGCGACACATTAATGTCACAAAATTATTAATATTATCACCAATCTTTCTCCGTTTCGTTATTGATTCCTATGATCAATTACCCAAATATTCGAAATTTAATTTTTGTCTCCAATCGGAGCCATTAATTTCAAATCGCGTTCAACACCATATATATGTATATATAGCTCGTGCTTCGTGGGAAATTAATGCTTTCTGTGCGGCAAAATCGACAATAAATGGAAGCGTGTCACCGACTTCATGAATTATAATTTGTTGAGTATTAAATGACCCGGACTCGGAAGTTGCAGCGAGAAAATGATGAGAAATGGAGCTTTGCTTGGAAGCAATAATTCTGTCTCTCGAGTATCGAAACATCAGAATACTACTTGTGTATACCGTAAATAGACGCTGATGAAACGAACCTGGAAAATACCGAGAAATAATTTTCAACCATAACTGGTTGCAGGTTAATGCTTGACAAAACAAAGGTTCGCCCATAAGCGAAAAAAGCTCAATGATTTAACTTGCTTTTTTAACGTTTTGGAATGAAACGATAGAAATGAAAAAAAAAAAGTTATGTTATCATTCTAAATTCTCATTAAGTATGGCTTACGAATAAAGATGCTTCAATAATTTCATTTTAAATTTAAATAATTTCTCGAAATAAAACTATTCGTTGACGTTTATGCACTTTCTAACAAATGTTCGTTCCATAAATACTGTAGCTATCTTTCTATGTTTAAAAAGAATAAATCGTAGAAATCTATTTAAGATTATTCGTTATTTATTTTTCAAATGGTTCCATTTCTTGAATAACCTTTCGAATCTGCCACGATCAAATGTTTTAATTTTATTTCAAATCGTTTAGGAGCACCTGATCAATTTTCCTGACAAATAACAAAACGTTACAAGGATATGCAATATAAAGAACCTATCAGTTGTACTTTGATCTAATCGGCAAGTCTCAATCAATTTCCACCAATTTTGTCACAATTTCTATCGACTAGTCTCCATCCTCCAGAACAATTTTCTATCAATTTCTCTCTATCCATTTGATTTCGAACGCGCTTTATTAAAAAGGGCAAAATTGATGATGGGCCACGGTTACCCAAGCATCGAGTAACATTTGTTGCGTCAAGCCGCGTTCGCATAGGAACAATCGCAGAACTACACGCGCAATGTTCGACCAGGTACAGAAACCGAGGTACAGGGCAAATAAAGAAAGAAGGCCGAGGAATGGTTCCTCTCCCCTTATTTATCATACGTGTAGCCTGTACACCGAACATATACGCGCATTTCCGTGTAGCAATCGCTTTCCAGGGTACACCTCGGTTCATTGTAGTCCAGCTGGAAGCATTACCGGACACGCCCGCCTGTATTCTAACTTTTTCCAGCAGCCATCTTGCCGTTCTCAACGCAAGGGCGCTCTCGTATCCGACTGACATCGACGATCTCCGCTGACGAAACACCAACGGGATAGATAGGGATAGAGACTCGTGTTTTGATGGAAGCGGCGCGTGTTGCAACTTCGTTCCCACAAACGATCGACACTCGTGCTACGAAGTCCGGTTTCATCGGTTAAGGTACTCCGATGCATCGCTCGGCTCGAACTTTCTCGATCGTTTTCATTGCATTTCTAGTCTAGGTACTTTGATACACAGCGAAGAAGAGAAATATTCATCATGGTTACTCGAGTCTAGCCTTTTGCAGCTTGGGGAAGAATTTTTCCTTTGATTTCCACGGCAGAGGCTGATTAACCTCTTCAATGGATAAAGAATCATAATTAATTTTACTGCGTGGAGATCGACGTTCAGTGATCGAAATATAGGAGAACTTCTATTATCCGAATTAAACGGGGGTGTGGAAAAATCAAATTCTTGTTTATCGCGACATAAATCGCCTTGAAATTAAACAATTTTTATACCTGAGTTCATACGTGTTCTTTACGTAAAAGAATACATATCTAATAGGAGAAATACAATACGTATGAAAGACAAATTAAACGTTTTTAGATACTGCGAACTTGCATATTCTGCTGCAAGTTGAAGAATCAGCTGAAATATTTCTTGCACAGAATTTAACTTTTGAAGAAAACTACTTTAACGGGGTTTAGCATTGGAGAAGGTGAATTTGATTAGCGAAAGGGTGAATTTTAAGTGCAAAACCTGTATATTCAGATAATCGACGTTTTACTATATACATTTTAGAATAATATAAACACGATACAAAAGATCAATATACAAGGAGTTGAATTGTTTTACAAAAAAAAAAAAAATGGACTGTAAATAATTGACTGTAGGTAGTACATAACTTAAGTTGTCACAAGCAGCGAATACAACCACTTTGTCCGCCTAAGGAGTTAATGTAAAACAAATAAAAATCTTTAACGCGAAAGAGTTTCCATTCCCTTTCACTATTAAAATGAAAATTAAATTTATAAATATTCCCACCCTATTTCCCATGAAATTTACATATCTTTCTGCTTAAAAAGATCACATTTAATCCTTTTGCTCGACAGAAAAAATAGCACTCAAAATCTCATCGATATTCCACTCGCAATGTTTTCAACAACTTTTAACGATTCTACCACAAACGCATCCACCCAACTTCATCTCGTTCCGATTAGTCTTCGAAACGGAGAAGCACCTTCCTTCGCGGAAGGATGGACGCAAGAAAATTCGCATTTACGTGGAAACTAGTTCCGAATAAATTTCTGTAGAGCGGTTTGCAGGCTGGTTGCGGTTCCGCACGCAGGGAACTTTGTGGGAAAGATATGTACTTCTCGCCCGTGGAATCTGTCGGCGTAGTAATGGAAATAATGAGGCCATAGTGGCCGCCGCCGTAGATACGTGCCGTGGTATCTGTTGAGGCGCAGCCTCGGGCCGCCATTCGAGGCCCTAACCGTGGCGGAAGTGACGTGGATCCTCCGCTTTTGAAACGAGAAAAGTCTCTACGCACACGAACACGTTCCCTGGCACGATCAGTATTTCTGAATTGGACTCTCCTGCTACGGAGAACGTGATCCGACACGATCGATCGTTCCGCGCTGTCAACCCTTTCTTTCGCAGTTACCTGCACTCGACCTGCGATCTGGTCTTGGTGATCGTGCACTTTTTCGTGACAATCGACCACCGGTTTGATTTGTTGCGGCCACGTTCGTACGGACAGCCAAGGAATTCACTTTTCGACCTGGCATTTAGATACGTTCTGTGCTAACTCGTGTTTGCTTGGCTAAGTTGGCTTGCACGGGTTGCTCGACGGTTACCGTCGTAGAAAGGAATATGATGATGATGAGATGAGATATGTGCAAGATGAAGGAAATGTTCGCTGAAACGTTCGTCCATGATAGATACGTCTATACATGGATTCTAACGTCGCTGATGTTTCCAGATGCCTGAATATTCATCATTGAGATATCGATTTTTTGGCCCAAGTTTGCGTACGCTTCTTTTTATTCGCGATCAGAAAAATATTTCCTTTTTTTATCTAAAAATATCTAAAAATATCTGGCTTGCTATTGTTATCTTCCGATTGCGAGATTATGTTGGAACAATCTGTTTAAAAATACCAATTTGAGCAAATGTAATTATTTATACTAAAATAGAATCGAATATCAGGAAAATCTCTGAGAATTGGTCCATTGAGGGTTTCAAGAAATTAATCCTTTCAATTACACGTTAATATATTCAAGCACTCAAGTACGTCTCCGGCACATTTTAATACCTAGCTTAGGTTTAACACCTGCCAACTACAGCTACGTAAGAGTATTATACGATGTTGAATTTAATTCAACATGGAACTACCATGAACTTTATAAACACTTCCAAGGCGTTACATAGAAGAATTATTTACGATTAGATTTATATTAACCCTTTCAATACCAAACATTTTCGCGTCGCGAGAAACGTGTTCTATACGAAACACATTTAATCAGACTTTGAACTAAACTGGAAATTTGACATAAACAAAATGCATTCTATAGCTATAGAAGCTTCAGTATTCAAATTTACAACTAGTTATGGTAAATAAAAAAAAAAGGTGTATCGTTTACTTTTACAAAAACAAAATACCATGTTGCATATACACATATGTGACGTCGGGTCTAAAAAGGTAAAAAATTGTAGCGAATATAATAGATATATTAAATTTGATCAAGCATCAGAAAAGAATTGAAGCATCACTCGAAAGCACATTTTCCTCCTGGCTCCATTACAACGATATATTCCTGTGCACTTTAATAAGAAAGTGGAATGCAGTATAATATGCTACTGTCTGTGTCTCGAAAAGTACTGATACTTGAAACGTTCTATAGTTTAACGTCTGCACGAATTTACGACTCGTTTTATACCTCCTGCAGCAACTATACGTAGCATTTTACGTCCGAAATCAATTAGCCGCCGAAGATTGTTGAGAAACAGTATAGCCATTCTGGTGTGTTATAACCATGTAATACAGCCAGAAGCTAAAAAATAAGATAGCTATCCTGTTACTTTATTACAGGGGATAGGTTCCTTGCTGAAACTTTGAATTCTATAACCTAAATTAGTACTTACTTCTATGACGAAGAAAATTACAATTGGTTACATTTTTCATTTCAATCTGCAAAGCAAGAGTGTAACGTCCCAAAGCACCGGAATTCGTCCTTTCGAATTTTCCGGGGTTGTAAAGCCCAGTTACACGATTGTGCCGTTGCTTGTGACGTTGACTCGCGGCAGGGGAGTCGTAATTTGATAGGATGTGATGTATAGGTGATTCTTCTAATGCGTTTTAACTACCCTTTTTTTACTAACTATTTATTTGTATAAAAATGCGTATGTGCGTTCGAGATGACCGAGTGTCGTAGCTTAGCCGAGCGTAGTGTATTTTACCGTGTTTTTTTCTAGAAGTCCCTTGAGGTGAAAATCGACCGTATTTATATTATGGGTTGTACCGAGAGTGGGGGTGGAGAAGTATTGAAACTTGGTAGTATGGCTGGGGACCGTGACCATCCCTTGCTGGCCCACGTGGCGTTCATCGGATCGGCGTGGTTGGGTCATAAACTAGCATCGGTACTTGGGACCGAACAAAGAGTTATATGTCTGCTTTGAATAATAAATATTTGTTCAATTCACGATGATCAATTGTATAATTAACTGACCCTGCTGCTGCGTTCCTCTGGTCATTTACGACCTAATCGTGTTCTTACTTTTCTAAAACATTTCCTAATTTTTAAGCAACTGTAAAAGAATATCGTTGCCAATATTTCTAAATTTAAGTTTCAATTTCTACGTTAAAGTTTCTTTTTCCCAATCTTATCGACCTCTCCTAACGAAAACAAGGATACGACTGAATTGAATAGAATTTCGAAAACTGCAGCAGGGTTAAAATCGTATGATTTTATACTGTGTACAAAAAATCCTGAAGTTAAATTTTTCCCAAAAACCGCAACCCTCCCAAAAGCTACCTTACTCTGTGTCGTAAAAAATAAAATACTGTAATTAAATGGTTTAAATGGTAATCTTTAGGTTACATGGCATTACAGAAGGTTAATTTTTGCTAGAATTGTACAATTATCTAATATTAAACGAAGCAGTAGATAGCGTATTCAAATTGATGTTTTCTTTTTTTAATATTGCCAACGGATCCTATCTTTGGCTTATTTTAAGAAGTTGTAAAATTAAAGGTAAGAGTGTCTAAAGTAAAGTTTACGAACAAATTGATTGATACTTATGGCCGCATGTGCCAAGATCCTAGAAATAGTTCCATTGTCATAAAATTGCACATTTCACCGTAGCATTCAATCATGATTGATATACCATAAACTGGGGACATCGTACAGCACGTCGTTTAACAAATGCACACCATTCTTACGAACTTCTGAATAGTAAACCTGCAGTTTATGTTTTAAGGTAGGTGGAAATTGCGAAATATCTAGGTTGCCGATATAATCATATATCTTCCGTATTTCTATCTCTTCAGTGCTACTTTCTAGGTGTAAACAGAATAGTAGCGATAGTTTGAAATTATTGCATAAGATATTCCGGGTAGTTAACACCTGCTTATACCAAAATAATTTACAAGAATTTATCTTTGTGTTAAGGATGCATCAAAATTTTAATTTGTTGTTGCACGAAAAAAATACCATAAAAAAGCCGGTCGAGATTTAAAATTACTTTTTACTAATTGAAAAATAAAAATGCAAATATTTGTATAAATTTCTGTTTATTTTACAAACGTTCCACTGAACATTCTTTTAAAGCAAAACATATTTCTAAATTCCTTTCTTTTTAGCACTTTTTATTTTTCATTTATTATTTAAATTTCATTTTACATATATATGCCACTTTTTTTCAATCATTCTACACGTACCTCGATAAAAATATAAATTGCAAAGGTATTTCTCTTGTATTAAATGTATTATTAATTTAATATTCCTAAAATTGCTATGATTCAATTCAAATTTAATTGTGGAACTGTGAAGCAGCCGTACAATGTTTTTGTATTCGGATAAAGGTAATGGTAAAGATTGACCGATAAAACCTAAGATTTAACAATATTCGGGCTTTCACGGCAACGTATAATTGCGAATGCTTTTAAGCTTCAAAATACCGAAGCGAAGGCATTAGAAAGCAAATGACGTAGTTGAACAAACGCCAAGAAGAAGCGAAATCGTTTCCGTTGTCTGAGCGCAAAGTTCGCATGTTACGCCTGCGTTAAAGACCGTATAGTGACATTTGAAAGCGACTATATCAAGTCTATGAGACCAAAGGCGCAGCGTAGCGATGGGAAGGCTGCTCATTTCGCGTTCGCGATCCTAACAGCCATTAGAGCTCGGATCGTGCAGGCTTCCGTTTCTATATCCTCGACGCGGTTCGATGTCCCCCCGTAAACTTTCAATCGCGTTCATTTTCAACTCTAAAACGCTGCCGCTGCCTCTTCTTCGGCTAATGAAGCACAATATAACCTGCAGTTTGCTTCCGATACGGTCAACCTTATTTTTCTTCCATTGCGATCGTGTTCACGAAAGAGCGTCCAGTATCTTGTTCAAGTTACGAGCCGGTCTGCTATTGTGGCTTCTGCCGCGTTTAGGAATTTTAGATTATCGTTATTAGAGCGATTTTATTGGCGACTAGAGGCGTAAATAGGCGCGGGTGACACGGTAGGTGCGCCGCATTCGATTCACAGGCTCGCTTGGCTGCTCCACCGAGAGAATGCCGCGTTAAATTTACGTTAATGGCGATGCTTTACATTGGTGTTAATTTACACGAAGTGCGTGATTGCAGAGGTGGAAAGTTCAATGCTTCTGTTCGGAGTATTCCTGTCAGAAGAGGTCACAGCGGCTTCATTTTAGACGAACTATGAATTTTGATGCAGTATAATCAGAAAGCGGATTTACAATCGACCGCGTAAGTGTTCGAGTACTTACTGTAATTTTCCATAGCATACGATTAAACAGAAGAGAGTACGTACACGGTTACATGAAACTTAAATGGAAAAAGACAGAAGTTAACCTTTACTAACGTAGAATAAGCTAATATTCCTAGAAATCGGTGACTTCAATTGTACGTATTTTTGTTTATTATTATACACGTCAAGTGCAATTGGTGGACGAACATTTATGCATCCGATCGTAGGTATAGGCTAAGTAGGTTACAATCTAAGGCAATAGCTTTTACGGGGCGGTGATTCTTCGAGAAAATTTTGCTTTAGATTCTTCCATACACAGTATTTATATACTACAGTGACTCGCGGAATTGATCAAATGATAACGTTACTATGTCATTCTTTATACGGTTTTCTGAGGAAAATTAAATCGCGTATAAGGTTAACGTAAGAACACAAATTATACATTACGTGTGCCTCGAAAGTTTTACAACTAGCGATTACATTTTGATTAAATATGTGCTATATTGAACGAAGATATTTGATCAATTTCTTAAGTACTATAGGTAATACAAAATTTCCAATCTTCCTCAACGTTATTCCCCACCCAATTTTCTTTATTTTCAATCGCCGACCGCGTCGTTTATATTTTAATCGACGTACGTACAACTTACAGAGAAGATTCCGGAGAGAAAACGTGGGATCAAGGAAAAGCATTATGTCGACATTGCGAAGGGAAGAAAGACAAGGGACCAATAAGAGGTTCACAGATCGAGGGATCGTAAGAATAACAGAAGAATCAATTCGAAGCCGTATAGTAGCCGTATAATTCCGTTTTATGCGACGTGGAATAAAAGCCCCGCTGCTATGAGCCATAGGTAGCAATGTCGGAGGCGAACGCTTGAAATCTAGGAATCGTTCTTCCGTGACTCTTTATGTAAATGGGAGCGCGCAGTTTGAATATATGATTGCTGGTCGTTCGAGCGAGGAGAACGCTCGTCAACTGGACGTTTTCGCATAGAAAACAGTTTAAAAAGCACGGCTCTCGCGATTGGCCGTTGCAATCTTGATTCTACGTTCAACGAACGAACGTTCTTCATCGTCGAAGATCGTGAACAGGTCTCCTTCGTTTTTGAAAGATGACACCATTTCTATGAGCTTTTTATTTGAGCTCCCTCGAAATTTATGCTAGTCGAAGCCCTTACCAAGGGATCCACAAGGTAAAATATCTTTGCTTTTAAGAAATCTATAGCGCAATCTATTATTCGTCGCTGGTTGCCGGTTCTGCGTTAACATGATCGATGGACGATCGATTCGAAGACAGGAATTGGGACTTTGAACGTTCCTCTACGGAAATCTGTCGATAAATCGTGGGCAATCGGGTGTGAAGGTACTTCGTTTTGTTTCACGGAGCAATTACGACGAGGTGACTTTGCACAGGCTGCAGTTTAAAGAAGGGGAATAATCCGAAGGCGATTTTAAAGGTGACGATTAATTCGTAAAGCTATAAGTAAACTGTGAATACTTATGCAAATATTGTTACAGATATACGATATCTTTTTGCGACTATATTTTCATAGAATGTGGCGGCCCTCCTGTACCTACCACTAGAGGGAGATACGAAAAAACAGGACTTTCTCGAAAGTACTCATTCCAACTACCTAGTCCATGTATACACATATACTGCCTTTAATCTTCCTTCCAATATCCCAACGTCTAATTGTAAGGCAGGGCCTGCTAAGTAGCCTTACCGATGAGTCCACTAGTAGGCCCAGGACGAAACGGCACACCCTTCCTTTTTTCTATTCCATCCCCTCGCCACAGCGCGACAGATAGAAGAAATATAAGGAAATGAAAATTCTTTAATATCGTAAATGTTTATTACCGGACTATCATATATATTTATTCTATAAAACATTGTCTTTTGCTGTATTTCAATACACTACATTTGCATAAACATGCACAGCCGACTAGCAAGAAAGAGAATGAAATTTTAAATAAAAGAGTACACCATACACAGACTACAATCTTTCAAAGAAATCTAAAAGGAGAAATAAGGAATGTACATGCTATGCGTACCATAATTATAATACTCGCGTATCCAAGGTTCTCCTTAGGCGCCTAATGGCACCCCACACCAGTAATTCCTCAATGGAACTTTCATACTTTAACACTACAATCACCCAGAGGATCTAAACGCAATATGGAAATTAGCGTTTCTTTTTTTTTCTGCAAATGAGACTACAAAGCGTCAGCTTCTAGGGACTTAGCGTCGTCGAGCGACCTCGAGAGTCTCCATCATTCTCCCAGACACATTGTCCAAGTAGTCTGTGTGTTCGGTTTTCTACGCAACGTTATTCTTTCCTTTCTCTTTATGCCGGTGGTGCATGATCTTCATGCATCACGTGCGCCACGCCGACATTCCGCTTCAAGAGGCTTCTTTCACTGCACCCTTTAAGCATCTTCACAGTTTTCAGACTCGTCATTAGCACTACTCGCTACTCCAGACGGTTGTTAAAGCGCCACTCGCCACGTAGGGACCGGCGTCGATGGATAATTTTAACCCGTCTAACACTCGTCTGACCTTGCGTGATATTCGACCAGAAACACGGGGAAAAAACGAGAAATCAGTGGAGGGAATAGCTGGAACGAATTTTCGATCACGTTGAAATTACCGTGCAATTATTACTTGCAATCAAATTATTTATTCCAATCGATCGTGTCGATTTTTTGCCATTCTTCTGATCGCACAGGCGCACCCATGGTGCTCAAGGTGTTTCAAGTGGGTGCACGAGTTTTCAACGAGCATTTGGTAAGGCGGATACATTATCGAAGGGGACAAGTATGTTTTTGCTAATTACGTACACGCCAGAAAATAGAAAAAGCTCGTCACGATCGCCTCGCCACGAATTCATTAACCAACATTTTACCCAACTCTTCCTCGAGCTTTGTGAAGTTATTAACCCTTAATAGAAAATTTCAACTCTATCGACGGAAAGGTAATTGCGAAAGTTCCTTATATATGGAAATACAGTTGAGCATCAAATTATTTGGCTATCTTACGCAATTTTTTTTCGAGAAACTTCGTGCAATTATCATATACCGGATTCAACAAAATATAATGTTGAATTTCTGCAATAAATTATGTTAATAATTAGATTGCGGATATTTATGCATTCATGGAAAACTTAACTGTGGAAAAAAATACAGGATGCACGGAACATTTAAAAATATATAAAATATTCAAAGAAACGTGTAAATTATTAGGATACGTAAGGGATGAAATTTCTATTTCAGACCTATTTCTACGATCGCGTGTTTAAAAATAAGAATATGCGTAGAAATTCGCAGTTTACTAATGATTTATCTTTCAAAGAGAGCAATATACTTCTCGTTTACATAATGTACACTAGGCTGAATAATAATTTCGTTCATCTTAACGTGATGTTCCTTTTCGAGAAATCTTATAATATTAAAGAGAAAAAATCTCCAAGATTTCAGAGTGATTGAAACTGGTAAAATGAAGCTTTCATCGTAAAATTAGTTAGCAATTCAATTCTGTAGCCATTAATGACTATTTAAAGGTTAAATAAAATTTTCCAATATTCACGAATGCCTGAATATTCTTGTGACCAGTTGTATATGTGAATTCCGCAGTATTTCCAAGTAATACCAGGTGTTTCGTAGATGATTAATCTTTGATAAATTCTCTTAATAAATCCGGTTGCAGAATAGGACGAGATAAGTCGTACTAATACGATGACTGGAATTCCAGTTCGGTTATTACAGTCGCGACAGCGCGAGACAAACGAGACACGTCCCTCTACCTAAACGAGTTAATATTCAAACACACGGCTAATGTAATGAATACGAGCATTATCTAGGCATCGGACACTTACACGGAGACGCCATTTAAACTGATGTAATACCACCCACGTTTTCGTGGACATTGCACTTGTATCTCGCAGAAAATGTCTTTCTCACGCTCTAAGGAATCATTTTCCCTTGGCAAAGCACAATTTCATTCGCTTCCAACGAACGTATTAATAGAGACGCGATGGTAATTGCCAAGATCTGGAAAATGTAGATCTTCGGTGGGTGTTTGGAATGTATTTAGGGCTTCCTAGAGCGCCTCCCGTATCGTTTCTATGTTGTTCTATACACGAAACACGAGCTGGAGGACACGGTCGAAATTCACAAGAGGATTATGCAAGGAGGATTACCAGATTCGCTAGGAGACCTAAGTTGTCCTTTCCAGTTTCCTGATTTTCACGGCGTGACACCTTTGCGCGAGTATTAGAGTTCTATAGATGTCGAAGATTCTACTTTTGGAGTGGAGTTTAGTCACGGCTCAGTGATCGTACGAGGATCAACCAAAGTTTAGCTTAGGACTATAAATTCTGTTTGCTGAGCAAATGTATATCGTGGTTTTCACTTAAGCAGCAAGTTAGGAGACTCCTAAATACCCAATTGCAAGATAGAACTGGCGGAAATACGGGGAAATATTATAGAATCGAAGTCTGTGCATTTTTATCAATAGAATGTGGATTTTTATGCAACTTCGTTTCATTTATTTCTATCATTAGAATTAAAGAAATGGGACTTAAACGGAGGGTTGCTTCATCCTCGAAATAAAATCATTTTTATTTTACTTCGAATATTTTTTACCTTTTTGCGTGTAAAATACATTGTGCACCCTTCTGCGCGTTCGAATTTCCTATAAATGCGCAAACATCCGCGACCTATTCATGATCATATTTTCTAGAGTATTTAGGATAATTAAACGCCGTTACTGACAACGAGTTTATCAAATTCAACCTTTCGGATTCATCGTCTATAAAATTTTGAAACAATACAACAATCTATTCTTGTAAAACTCGATGGAGTAAAAATGAAACTTCCGAAATGAATTACGTTTAAAACGCGAGAGGCAAAGGGATCTACAAGATACTTCCAACTGTCTATCACTCGACGATAATATAATGCAAGATTTCTGTAGGTGCAACCAATTAGGTTGTTAGGTTAGATTACGGTAAAATAACCTTAAATACATACCTACGTATTTGAAAATTAAACCATCCTAAATCCCCATTCTAATGAATACTAAATCTACGGAGCATAATTTTAGAGAGGAAATACAGTACCGTATCCGATATCAACGTTAATATGAACCTATCATGTAATCTACCGTCCATTAAACTCTCTAAAAAATTACCAGAAGAACCCGCGCACAGCCAGGAGGAAAACTTTCACGTAGCCTCGAAGATCTCCGGGCATCTCGTTCAGCGCTATCGGGTTCACGTTGACCAGGTTCTGCAAGAGGGTGAGGGGGGGGGGGCGCTAATCGTTGATAGCTTATCGCCGAGCTCGACGTTTTTCGCCGACGACATTAAGTACAGCAAAGTGCACTCTCTTCGGTTTGAGAAGACACTCGATTTACGGGTTAACGAGGCACTCACGGTGCGCCAAACCGTTTCATGGAGCAGCGGTTTACCGTCCCCCGAAGGCTGCTACGAGGCTTTGCTGCACTTTGGGAAGGTCGTTGGGGATGATACACGAGCGTTCCACGAGAGGAGGAAAGAAGAACTCGAAAACAAGCAAGATGGAAGAAATACGCGGTGCGGCTACTCCGGGAATTTTTCTTCCAATTTATGCGTATCCTCGATTTTATTAATAAAACCAGGGCCTCCGATTCGCCAAAATTCTTGCAGGGGCCTGGCCAAAAGTATCATTAAACGCGGTTGCAAGGTGGCGTGGCGGGCTGACCCGTTTAAAGTGCACCTCTGCCGCGAAAAAAAAAAAAAAAGGTAACGGCAGCCTTTCCCGCGGGCGGTGAGACTTTAAACGCGTTTCTCGCCACCTCCGTCCGAATGGTTTTCGCAAAAAGCGCGTGTACAACGTCTTCGTAATTTGCCGTTGCCCGAAAATATTCTTAATTCTACCCCCTCTACGCCTCTACCGGTAATAAAACATCGCTGCATGCCGTGTCTCTACACTCTTTTGCATTTTTTTCCCCTTTCCTTTTGGTCCTGTTTGTTTTATGTTCTGTGACGTTATCCCCGTAATTTGTTGGCATTCATTTGGACTCATTACAAGCGGAGCTGCTGCCGGGGTTTTGCGTGCTCGGAAGAAAATTAGGCGTCTAAATTGTTCCGAAAAATATACGTTAGGTTTTATGGGGTAAGCGATGGAGAGGAATACTTGTAGGAAGTTTACGACTTTTGTCATTTAGAGCGGTGCTTGTTCCACGAGGCACAAGTAACCCATTAAGAATCGATAAAGTTTTTGCATTCGGGTCTTCGTGAGTAACTTGATCGCACGGTACAGCTATTTCGCTACCGTAAGAACTTTATTCTGCAATAGGGTTGGACGTTTAATGAAAATGTTACCGGAGTACACAGCGTTTTCTTAATATACTTATTGTTAGTCTTAATACACTATTTGATATTTAAAACATTTATTAACGTACGTCACGTACTTATAGTTCATGGATTGAACTAATATCGTAAATATGTAAGGGCATAAATGAAGACCGTAATCTTATTAATTTGTCCAGAGGAAAATACTTCGATAAGTTTTAGTAACGACTTCTTTAATATCAAAGCTAATGAGAGGCAAAATTCTGGAGAAATCTCGATACGTTTTAACCCTCAGCCATTCCTCATGTTGACGATCCAATTTGTCCCTCGCGTGCCGAATTGACACAGCGATAAAATATCAATGAAATGAAAAGATAAATAATTAATGTTGCTAATCATTTTATTGAAGATAAAGAAAGAAATATTTACATGGTAGGTTATTCGCATTTTTCGCATAGAACGAAGCGATGAGCCGCGCGTACTATGTTAAAAATGACAGAATAGTGTAATATTCCATGCGAAAGATGCGCCAAACCGACACAAGGGCTGGACAAAGGTTAAACGTACTTTCTGAACAATCGATAATATCAAATTTGAAAGATAACTTCCTACGATCAAGAATAATTACAGTCAATCAAGGATCCCTGCTTGTAAAGCAACACCTGCTCAATCTATTTGTGTAAAATTCGAATGCATAATCCAAACATTTAATGGTCTTTAATTTTTATAAGAGTACGATGAATAGACCCATTGAACGCGCCTTATTGTATTAGAAATGCAGTAAACTACATAACAGTGTAACTTGCGTTCATCAGCGGCACGAAAGGATTGACGTGACGTTCGCATTGGCAGATACCATTCATCAACGCAGTCGACGGTGCATTTCGAAGCCGGATCATTCGTCTGCCGAACGACAGCTCCGGCCAATTGAGCTACCCAGACTGTTGGTAGATTTCCTCCTTCCTCTGCTAATGATCCTAACAACCATCATCTGCGCGGTTCTAGTCTGAATTCCTCCACTTGTGATAATTTACATCGTCACGTCAGTCCTTCAATTATTAATCATAATGCCGTACGGAATTTAATAGAAATACGCGATAACGTAATTACAAAGTAATGCGATAAGAAACGAAAATGAGTAGGAAATTTCATCACAATGTAGCAGAATGAAGAGAATTATAATAGAAATTTGGATCCGAATGAATAGACTGCAGATTTTTATGCATTTATGAGAAATTTATATTTGCAAAAAAATACAGAGTGCAAAAATAAAATAAAATACTCCGAATGAAAAACTCCTTGTAATAACAATATCACCTTTAACTATTTATAGTCTTATATCGAGTCTAACTGGACGTTGCATTTTTTTCTGGGATAAAATAGATCATCATTAAAGACCTATTTCTTTAACTATACTTGCAAAATATAAATTTGCATAAATGTCCGCAATCAATTACTGCATAACAAAAAAGGATAGGTTTAATTTTTACACAAATAGGGTTTTACATTAATATTTAGTAAGTAAAATATTACATTGTTAGAATAGTTTGCAACTATGCATGGTTTACGGAGCCCTCATCAGGGACACTTGGTATCCTAGTAACATCTTTTTTATGACTTAACACACATATTTGAATGACGCGTGACCCGAAGAATCCCATTGCCAATTTTAAAATTTTCAGCATAGGCAATACCAAAGTATTAATCCCGCAAATTAAAACAAAAACGCATACACACTCCAAAATGTTGTGCACCCGAAGAGCACTCGAGCATCACCGCTTTGGAAATGTTCCATCCTATAAAATTGAAACCCTACCGAATTCTACTGTGATAAGCCTACGAATCTCAGCCGAATACCGCGCCAATTTATTCCAAATCAAAGAAACTTGCACAGACATCGCAAGAAAGAAACCACCCTTTCGCCGATCTCCCCCCATAGATCGTTCTCTATTGGATCCTTCTCGTTATCCAGCAGTGCTTCCGGCGTGAAAGGGCTAACAAGACGCTATGCAACCAAGGGACGATCATCAGAGGAGGCGGTCAAGCCACGAAGCGGTCGACGCCAGGTCCAGGAAGGTCGGTCGCCGCGGGGAGGAAGACAAGCAGAGGAATGCCGAGGAAGAATGCACAAGGGGAGATCGTGTGGGCGCGCTCGCTCGCTCGCAAGGCACGCTGCGGCCGACATGGCCGCAGACAGAGACATTGCATCGAGGTTAAACGGCTGAACCCGGCGAGGACCCTTAGGGTCAAATGCCTAAATTGCCGCGTCACAGTCCGCAAGACAGCGCGCCGTTTATGCGAGCATGGCATTAAAGAGATACGAGACAGAGAGAGGGAGACAGGGATAGGATAGGATAGGGCAGAGGCAGCTACGTTACGCGACTGAGAATGGGTAAACGAGCAATTCTACCGACCGGTGTTTCGTTGCAGGTGAGACGCGTGGGCGAAATGGCCGAGCAGAGACCGTTTAATGACTCCTTTTATGATTCGTGCCAGATTTTCGATTGCCCCCGACACGCTTCGCTACGTCTTTTTGTTTCCTTTGCATGACTTTTGAAGAGGATCCTCAGGTTGTTACCGGAGTGATAGAAAAAGGCGGCAGATGGCTGTCGTTGCATCGACACCTTGACGTTTCATCTGCCGATGGACTCGACGTTGTACTTTTGGTCCACTTTTTATAGTTTGGTATATTTCGCTTTCGGTGACGTCCGTTAATTAACCCATCGTTAGGTGGTTTCTGACTAATTAAAAAAGTAGTTCGAAACTATCGTTGCTTTTACGCTTTGAAATCCTCTGTGAGGCGGACGGATGTGGTTTTCGGATATTCGACGAGAGTGCGGACACAGCTAACGTGCTATTTTACGATAGAATGTTGATGTTTGTTAATATCGACTTGAAGCGATTTTAAAGGTAGTTCAATCGGCATAAAGCAATTGAACGAAACGTCAAACTCGCGAAACTCCATCCGTAATTACAGACGGTTGAGAATGTTGGGAAATGTGGAAGATAAAGGGAAAGTTGATTAGGGGTGTAGAGGGGTCAAATGCTTAATTGAGCTTTAGAGATCAAGGGATCTTCCCTGACACCGCCCTTATTACTGTGCAACGAGTATTGTAGGTGAAGAGGTCACTGACGTATTTATTCGGTGAACTTAATTGCTTCTCGTACAAATGTATTGATTTCTCGGTCCCTGCTGATTGTACAGTCAATGGGACACTGCTAAGTAAGAACTTGTAGCCGTAAATAACAATGAGGACACTGCGAACCTCATTAAGACTCTGGATATCTAACGAAACTTTTAGAAGATAAATGCTTTTGACATATTTACGATACTTTCTACCATTATTATAAATGCCACGAAAAGCTAATACGTAAAATTTCTTTGACGATAACTTTCGAGACTTCTAAAGCAGCGGGTTTCAAACTTTTTGGGCTCGCTATCCTCTTTTGAGACCGATAATTCTTTGCAGTCCATTCGCCGATACTGTGATCAATATTTTAGGAGGAATCTGGATTACACCGAACGATTTTAAATAAATGAAAGTCTCCCGATGAACGTATTAATTTTCCCATCACGGTTGAGCTCGTACGTGGTACGGGCACTCTTAAAAGCATAAACTATCAATTTATAGATGATACATAAGCAACAGGATCTTTTTAGATTTTGAAAAACGAGTTTCAAGTGTGTTTATGTTTTCCTTATTTGTAATGGAAAAGCGTAGAAGCTACAAACCTTTTTTCCAAGTTTCATACTACTCAGAATCGTCTACAATCGCAGCGTATCATCATTTTAATAAACAGTGAAAGAATTAATATTCGACTCGGCTCACCTAAAATCATCTCACGACTCGTAATTTGGGAATCATTTTCCTAAAGATTCAACGATCACTGTAACTGAATTGTAACGATTATTTGTCCCATTTTATTAGCGGCTTTAAGCTCATTTATATGTAAATTCCGAAATAAGTTTAATCAGATATGTATGTACCATATTCATCAATATTTTCCCCCATTTTTCTAGTAACCGGAGCATTATTTTCTTGTAGAATTTATAGGACCCAAGAATGTCCTAGAAAAACGGGACGAATTTATGTTACAACCCAATATTATATTTTTAAAAGAGAGCTATGTTTTTCTATAATAATTCATCCCTATTATATCATCGTTTTCCTCTATACGGTATTAAAAGCTTCGAAACAATTTCTGACCATCTATATTTAGTATCGAAATAATGTTCTGCTTGACTCCTGTGCGTCAGCTTCATCTCGTCGATTTCGTAACGAACAGAATTGTGCAACGGAGGTTGGATCGTGTGGTCGTTTACCGAGAACAGACGATGACGCGGTTAGCTTCGAATTGGACAATATTAAGAGTGGCGGTCGTTGACACGCGACACGGCTGACACGCAAGATGCGCGTAATCGATGATCCGTGAGAAAATCTGAACGACCGAGATGCGAATTAACGTTCGCGATTTTCTACTGCCGCGCCTCCATTGTCCGGCAAATCGATACAACGCTCCGTAACGTTACGCTGAAAGCATTATCATCATCCACGACGTTCCCAGGACCAAAGTCATTTAACGCTTCCTCGTCGATTGATTTCAATGGAAGTTCTTTAGAAAAATGATCACCTCTTTCTTAGGATAGGCGTTTCGTTCGAGAACGTCAGAAATAAATAATTCTATGAAACTTCTGCTTTATTGTTTAGAGATAGGGAATGGGAAAAAACTAGCTTTTAGCTTTCGAGATATCTTTGCGATAAACAAAGATATTTCACGTATACAGAGTGTTCCAAATATAAATTGACAAACATTGCTAAAACTATTGAAAGATTATTTTGCGCAAAAGATATTATACGCACTATGGGTTCAAGATATGCAATGGCTCAAAGGAAAACTCGTACATTGACGGTACTTTTTATAATTATTCGAAAGACTTCGAAAGTTAATGGACGCTTCCGTTAATACAAAAGCTCGAAATTGAAAGGTTTGGAAATCCAAAGGCTTGGGAATTAAAATGTTTGGGTATCCAAAAGCATGAAAATTCAAACAATTGGGAATCCAAAAGCTTAGTGATCCAAAGGCTTGGAAATCCAAAAGTTTGCAAACTCAAATGCTTAGAAATGTAAAAGCTTGGAAACTTAAACACTTCGGAGTTCAAAAACTTAGGAAATTCAAAAGCTTGGGAATCGAAAATTTTAGGAATACAACAGTTTGAAAATTTAAACGCCCGAGAATCCGAAAGCTTGGAAATTCGAATGCTTAGGATTATAAAGTCTTGGAAATTCGAATGCTTAGAATTATAAAGTCTTGGAAATTCGAATGCTTAGGATTATAAAGTCTTGGAAATTCGAACGCTTGAGAATCCAAAATGTTGGAAATTCAAACGTTTATTAAACGATTCCTAAAGCATGGAAATATAAGTGCCCGAGTTTCACTTTGGGCCACTGTAAATCGAAATACCGACAGTTATCGAGTTAGGACATTTTCTCGTACTGATCGAACATTTACTTACGCTCATTTTTTGTACGGCGTTGCATAAAATCGAGGATGTATTTAGATGGAAAACCTGATACACGATGAATAGGTAGCAAAAATCAGAGAGGCTGTTTTTACCATTAATAATGATCTTGCTACCATTCACAATCAGTGGATGTGATCCGTGGAAACGCGCTCACTTGCGTACATAGAGGACAAAAGGTGAATAATTTGAACAATTTGTATGAATCAGTGAAAATCAGTGTACACCAGCGCAAAGCATAATTTCAAATAAGTAATTATCATTCAGAGTTAGCAGTTTGAATGTGTCTGATTATTTATGATATATACTACTTTCTCTTACATATCTCGAAAACGAAAACGAGTTGGCCTCTAGTGTGTAGAATATTTTTTTGCTTGAAATGATCTTTCAAACATATTTGCAAAGTTTGTCAGCTTAGACTTGGAACGTCCTATGTAAGTAGTAATCTAGTAAACTTGTAAATAATTTGAAATTTTGTCATGGAAAAATGGATATCCGTATCTCCCTTAATTTTCTAATTCGTTTACAAAAATTATCGTTCATAAATCGGTGCATCAAGGATTTACAATTCTACATTGTTCTAATGGAATTTTAGTCGTAGTTCGAAATTGTACTACTTAATTACTCTTTTAGTTTATAAACATACAAAAGCATAGGTGCGTAAATCAGTCTTACATTCGTATATAAGTACAGTAAAAATGGCAAAGGAAGAGATAAAATCTTTAGTTATAGAAGTTTTAACTTCTCGAAATTTTCAAACAAGAAAGGCTTATTGAACGAAAATTCGACTTATGAGAGAAGTTTTCCAGCATTCATTTATTTGACGAATTATGACGAATATAACTATAACTTCGAGCTCTAGAGGCAACGACGATAAGAGTTTGACGTATAGAGGTAAACTTCAACCTTGTAGAAATTTGGCTACTCTAAAGTCGAGTTACACCGGTAAAACGTGCATGTAAAGACGCAGCAAATAATTCGAGTTAGTTTAGTAGTTTTATTTCGATTGAAAGAGAACAATGAGAATGAACAAAATCATCTTGTTATAGATGTTTTCGAATTGAAGAGGTTTTAATTATCAAGGTTTTACTGCGCATACATCGAAACGGATAACTATAATAATGATAAGAGAATAAAAGTCTAGCCACGTATTAATTAAATTTCTCTCGATCCTTCGTTTACCACCAAAATTTCACCGAAATCGCAATACCTTACGCCGCGTCTTCCGTCATTTCGCTGGCGAATCATTTCACGAGGAACACTTTTACGGCCTCAGTCTGGATTCGTAATCCTAATAAACCTCCAATATCCCCGGTGCGTTCGCCGCCATTTAAGATTCGCCACAGGAGCAACGCAGGGCCATCAATAACACGGCTGACCCTTACGGAACAGCTCATTCGAAACGCCATCTCGCCGCGGTCAATGACAAGCGTGTTAAATGCGACTTCGATATCCATTTCGTAAGAGAGGCGTCTTACATTCTTATGTCGAGGCGTAATTCGAGCTCGACCGAGTTCCACTCAAACACGTCGTTGCTCTCTCGAGAACCATTCTTCTTCTCATCCTCTTGTCGTCTCGAGAATGTCTCTCAAGAAGTACAGTCGATACGTGAAATCTATGTAGGAAAGCTGCCTACGGGGGCGTCAATCAATAAACGTGTCAATAGATTTATATTGTAGCCGTGAGAAGGCAAAGATTGTTCGATTTATAAAAATTAAAAGACACTAGACTTTATACATACTTATGAAGTATAGTCCTATCGATTGTGAGTAAATGTAAAGTTCTTGGGGAGCTTAGCACTTTGAAAACCTTCGAATTTCGGGGCCTTGGCATTTGAAGATCTCGAGATTCTAGGAGCTGAGAATCTTTGAATTGCAGAACATTGGTGTCCTGAAACCTTATGAATCCAAGAAAGTGGAACTTCGAGAATTTATAGATTTCGGATTTCGGGTCTTCGAAATTTTGGGACTGTGGGACTTTAAGACATTGGAACGTTGAGATTTTGGTATCTTGAAACATTGAGAATTTATCAGCTTAAAACTTCGAAACCTTACGATTTTAGAGCTTTGAGGTTTGTCGAGTTTGAACTTTGGAACCTTTAAGACTTCGACATGTTGGGACTTTGGGGCCATGGTCCCTTAGTACTCTGAGACCTGAAGACTTTGGAACCTCCAGAATCTCGAGTATCAAAAGATAAGGGATTTTATGAAACGCATTCATTTGTAAATGATCCATGTTCGACTTATAAGCTACCTTTTCCATCCTCCTTAGGTTTACATTCCACTTTAAACGATTGCGGGTTAAAAGCGATAAACTGTATCAACACGTTACGAATGCACGAAGGTTTAATTGCCCATTCTTCGACCGACTATACTACAATCTAGCCATAACAACACACAAAGGCTTTTAATGCCGTGAACAGAGCGCCGTATTAGCAGTGCACGCGAGTCGCACACAGGCAAAAGGTGTAAGTACGTGGGCCGAGAAAAAGGTAAATGGAAACGGTCAATTTTGCACCGATTCACGATTACCGAAGAGTCATGAGAATGGTAGGGGCGTGTTCGTTCCAGGGAGGGCTTCCTCTAATGAGCAGCTCGTGCGTGCCGAGCTCAAGCCACTCTTTGTTCGCCGCTGCCGCATCAGGGACAATCCCAGCACTCATTAGGCGTGCATCAAGGTGAATCCACCGCGGGTCACCCATGAAATTGAAATAATGGCACCATACGCGTTCACCTTGGTCCGTGTTCCGCGACACGAAACCGTTACGCCTAACATCGGAGACATCCGACGTCATCTTAAGGAGGGGCTTTTGTCCGACAAGAAAAGGTGGGAGTACAATGGAGAAAGAATATTGTGGCCGACTTCTGCTTCCAGGATACACCGCGAGCTGGTCATCTCCAGAGACATTAATCGTCCACCCGCGTTCCAGCTGGATTCCTCGGACATTAATCGTTTCGGGGAAAAAATGGATTTGATCTGGAAGTCGTGGTACGGAAGAATGGAGCATCGATTGGGGAAACGAATAGGATTCATTTGGGAAAAGCATCGAGGGCGGTAAAAACCGATGGCATGTTTTAGGGTGGATTTCTTGTAACAGTGGGAACATTGCGATGTTGGGAAACATTTTTCAGAGTCATGGAAGAGGAAAGATTGTAGAAATAGCAGAATTCGATTTGGGATATCTTGGTAGCTCTTCCAAAGTTGCAATGCTGAGGATTCAATAATACTGTGGGAATATACGAAGATAAATTGAAGTTCAAAAGTTCAAAATGTATATTTCTTTCAGCCTTTTAATCTGCGCCTTTTAATCTTCGATTCTTAAGCTGGATTTAGTATAAAATTTTGTATACCTGTTTATATTTTGTTCATCTTGGACAATTTATTTAGCCAGTCAAATTTAATTCGAGTCTAGGTTAAAAATGTTTATCCAATTTTAACAGCTTCTCCATCACTTTTGCTGCCTTAATAGTTACTTAAATTCCAGATAACAAATATTCATTCGTTCTTGAAATAATATCTCCCCGTAGAATTTTCCGCGCGTATCAAAATTCACAGAACTTAAACTATCGCTTAACATTCGATTCTCCTATCTGACGATCATATTAATTTACAGATCATACTATATTAAATGCAGAAAAATATAAACTTCATTTACCACTTTTATCGCCTCATCTTTCGACGATCATTTTTACACCTGTAAGAGTTTGCGCAATTGTAATTCCCCGCTAATCTTGCGTGTTGCGATGCAGCAAATCTAGGAGCATCGTGCCGCGTTTTCAGGAGCGGCATGGGACACAAGATTTGATAGCCGGAAAATTACGAGGATGGCGATTATTCGGTCGACCGCAGGCCAATTCACCTGACAAGAATCAACGTTTCGGCCAGTTGGGAACGTTACTGGCGTAACCATTGCCAGTGTTAACATTAATCGCGTCGAATTACTATCATTATCCCCAGCAACGCGGAGACTTCGAACAAAAGCCCGAAACCGCACTCGTATTTTAATACGGTGGGTTACTGTTACTGTTAGCAGAGTTAGCGAGGATTTTTCACTTTCTAAACGAATAATTATGCCTCGACTAGGAGTCGCGGTTGGTACAATAATGATTTTACGTTGATACAGTGGATAAAGCGGATCGAGGCAGTAATAAAAGAATTTTGCGATGAAAGGACAAAATTCGTAAGGAAATAAGAAAAGCCGGACACATGCAAGAGTGTGGCAACATCTTGATGTTATTCGTGGAGATAGAGTGACGTTACAAGGCCTGTTCTTCGTGTTCCATATTTTGTATGTACTTCATAAAGAAAACCAAATCTAGTTGCTGAAGAATGGCCCGAGAAGGATAGGAATGAGAAAGATGAGATTCTGCGTATTTGTATGACTGGTGACTCATGAAACTGCATTAAAATTAATATGATTGTAATTCATCGGATCGTTGTCAGATTCATCGGACATTTATTTATGCGTTATATATAGAGTGCGAATTTGTATGCATTTCCCGTTTTTACAGCCATAATTAAAAGAACGAGACTTTAATAACGATCCGTTTCATCCTTTAAATATTATAAATTGCCCTTTACTTTGGACATTTTCCATATTTTTGTACGTTATGTACAAACTGCAGCTTTTTGAAAGTTTCCGTTCTCTATAAATGCATAAAGATCCGCAATATAGTTATACGTCAGGTAACAAAAAAAGTTCGTGCCGTTTTAATCAATAGAAATAATTGGCGCACAATGAGGATCGGATAATATTTTATTCGGAAAAGTAGCCATCTTCGGCTTCTATTAACACTTCGGATTATGGGGCCGCAAAGGTACCACGGAAATTCAAATTAAGCATTCTTTAATGGCCGTTGATATATTTATTCGAAAATGTATGCAATCTTATATCGTTTCATCGGATTTTAAATGCTACGAAACAATTAGTTTGCACTTATTAACCGATAGTATTAAAAGGAAGACTAAATCATGGAACTAAAGTTGGAAGTCCAAAGAAATGTTAAATTTTCCCAACTTCAATTTTATAATTGATGACGCGTACACGTATACACATTTACAAATAATAAAACCTAGCAACGGCACATGATCTTCCTTGGTCGTCCAATATTATGATACATTTCTATTGGCTGTTAATAAATCAATCAAGGAATTTAGATAGAGCGAGGAAAGCTTATTATATTCTGATTTTTTCGCATCAATGCTTTCGGAGTTTTTCCGTAGCCACCAACGAAAAATTAATTTTCATTTCAGTCAGCTCTACATTCTCATCAGCGATTGATAAAATTAATATCTACCATTGGTTATGCCTGATTGAACTTATGAATATTCATACAATTTCAGAATTTCATGGGCTAAAATTGAAATATCATTGGAAGCACCATTTCCACATTAAAATATTCCATTTCCAATGAAAACTAACAATTATTCCCGCTGCGGTCTTCGAGTCGTTTTTAATACAAACGTGTTCACATATTTCGACGTCATTTCCTAGTTTTGGGAGAAATATAGAAAGACTGTCATCAATGCTAACCCCTTGCGCTACGATTATTTTATCAACTACGCCTGCTACCGTTAACTAATCACTGCTTTCATATTACGTTACGTACAAATTATTTGAATATTACGAGCAATTTTTATTTAATGACTTCCAATACTATAACACGAAGCTAAAATTAGAGTTCAAATTAAATTTCACCGTCAGTGTGCATTTTTATCGGATCTACGCCACAATTCATAGAACGAGTGCGACTCGTTATTGTAGTGCAATGGGTTAATAAATTTCAATTCCAACTCTATCTCGAATATTCTTTTTCTCCGAATTATATAATTCTCGTAAACGAGAGAGAATGCGATTGAATTGAATAGAATACTGAAGATCGCAGCACAGTTAAACGTATTTAAGATGTCCATCACAGACACTAATCCAATATCGAGCAATTTAACAATTTAACCCATTGAATGCCAAGAGTGCAAATAAGAGCTGCACATTAATAATACATTACGCACTGTTGGCGCCGTTTAACGCTTGTCTCTCTTTTTTATAGCAATAGCCTCGAAGGCGACTGTAATTAGCAATTCGTCTACTCATCTGCCACAAATCGAGAGTGAAAAATATCAAACGAAACTACGTATAACTCGAATGATTGCTACTGCAGTTTTGCTTCGAAGCAGTCAGCAGTCATAGTTAACAAGTTTCATCAAAATGGCCCACGAACGAAACCCAAAAATTCCAAAACCTGAACGAAATTCAATACCATCGCGTTATAATTCCGCATTACTTATTTTCATCCCAAAATGTACAACCGTCCTCTTCTAGCTTTCTACGAAAATTAGGTTTAATCTGCTCAGGTGCACGCGACGAGTTGCACTTGATTGCGCGACGTGTATTAGCGCGAGTATCAGCGTCGAGACGCTCGGCTGGCAGAAATCGGCTGACGTTCCGCCTAACCACGATGCTAAGCTGTTCGCCGCAAGCCTCCATTCTGCTCGTCGAGCAGCTCGGCGCGCTGCCTTTTCGAGCCCTCTTTTGTTTCGAAGTTTGCGAAACTGCACGCGATTACGGCTGTGTCACGTAACTCCTCGACTGTTCGAAGTCGCGTCACTGAACTCCCGGTGAACTTTAACGCGAGCGAGCAAGCAAGTATTCTGTTTTATTCATTCGAAAATTGCCGACTCCTTCGAAGGAGATACGAAAGAATTCGATTTTTATAAATACCGATGTGGATTGTAAACGTCGAGTAAGAGAAAGATTCGTTAAATTAGATACATTTTTGCGAACGCGATGATAAATTTCGTATGCATCGAACGGCGCCGTGTTTGCATTTGTTTGGAAGTTTTACGCGATTTCTGGTTTCTTATACTTTTCAAACCAATTAGTTGGTAATTTTGTAGAAAATTAATTTCGATACTGTATTCGAATAATATCAATACTCGTATAGCACGATTCAGTATTTGAGTAATCATTATCCACAAGAATTTCCAAGAATTTCCTTTCGTAAGAAATTAATTACTTATGGGATGACCTAATATTTCACTATACTTTTGTATAATTATAAAGTTATTGGCTTTTGTTGATTGAAGATCTTAGAAGATGAGAATCTACTGGAATATTACGAATTTGAGTGAAGATTTCAAATGATTGAAATGAAATTCCCAAATTTAATTTAAATCAAGTTAAATTTTCTTCTAATAACAATCTACATTTCCGTTTTAAAAAATGATCACTTATTTTGTTCCATTAACTCTATCGTTATACAATATACGTTATTTTAAACACGTACAAGCCTCTCAACATTCGAACACCGAAAAAATAAGAAATCAGTGTTAAAACTCTGTTAAATAATCAACGCAATCGATCAAACTTTTCTACCGAAATGAGACTCGCATTTATTAACGAACGCATCCACCGTATTCACCAACGGCATAATTTAGAAAATCTTGCCAGCTCATAAGCCACCGTAATCCGTTCGATTTAAACCGACAGTCATTAGCATTTAAATCAGCCTTCGTTCTGCATGCGAATAATTTGCCCCCTTTTAGAACGCATGCAGCCATCATCCGCTTCCTGTCTACCGCGAACTCTTAATGAGATTTCCTATGAAAACGTCTAAATTTGTCCACGATTAATCCACAGAGGCGCAGAGAAGTCCAAGATACAGCGGCACAGAAATTCCACTTGAACCTCAAGGAAACCTTAAAATCGCGCAAAACAAACGGAAAAGCAAATACTCGAGCGCCGCGCTTGTATATTTGTATTTGAAATCTACGAAAGGGGATTATTTGCCGTGCAATGCGTTTGGAGAATTGTTCTCGGCCCGGAATGCAGCAGCCATCGTGAAGCTTAGGCCATTTGGTCGTAATGGAACGTTGGACGTGGCGCCTTTGTGCGTCTCCGTGACAATCGGGAAGCGGTGTCGTCCGAAAAGCTTAGAACGAACGAACCACCTTTTCTCCTGCGTCTCTTTGCCCCTTTTTCTCCTTTCATCGAATTTCAGTCTCCCGCCGCGAACACGATGTCCTCGACTCGATTGAACTTCGCCACTGTCCCCTTGGTGGATGGACGAGCTACCCTCGGGTTCGGCGGATCTCATCGAACACGGCTGTTCGGAAGAACGAGGCCATATTCGGCCGGTGAACAGGGAAGCCGTGGTTTCAACCGGGAAGCGAACCAGGAGATCGTGTTTCCGTAAGATATCGCTTTATTCGATCGATAAGCGTCCATTGTAAGCGGGTACAGTTGGTGGAAGTTGGAGAAAGAACTTAGGAGAACGTGGAAGAGATCACCGATACCGGAAATTTGAATTTCTGAAGGTAATTTAGACATCTTGAAGTTTGGAGATGAATTTTGCACCGCGACCACTTTACTTTTAGCCGGTGCTTGAAAAGGGAGAATTGCTGGAATAATACTCTGCTATTTTTCGAGTGAAATTAATAGTCAATGGAGAGACTCGGGGGAAAGTTTTTTGAAGAAACTGTTTGGTATATTAATTAATGTTGAGCTTTCAAGATTTCATAATTTATTTCATTATTAATTCTATTCAATATAATTATAATGCTAACGTTTGGTTGTACATTATATTAACTATATTATATGGTTTGCACGTTGGGCTGTTGTTCTGTTACTAAATAAATAAATAAATAAAATTTAATATTTATTCACAAAAGATCAAATACGGTTTGAATATTCAAATGTTTCAGGATTTTCATATTTATGAATCAAATTCGTCATTTGAAATATACAAAACCAGCCACTTCCAATTGACAAAGACACCGAGAGTTTAAAGATAAAGGCTCTGAATTAATTTGTACACCTAATAAGAAAAAATCGTTGATATCAGAAATTTGGATTTCTGGAAATAATTTAGCTTATAATTTAGGTTAAATTATCAGCGTGCTATTGAAAATTTTACTTTTACCTTGTGTTTGAGAGTAAAAAATTACATGGATAATATTCTAGAATTTTTGAAATAGCAATAACGATCAATGAAGTTGGAAAATTTGAGGAAATTCGGAGAGAAAGATTTTCTGAAAAAAAAAAAGAAAAGATTACTGTTATCGAAAATTTTTATTTCTGGGGATAACGTAGACGTTCCGATATTTGGGAATTAATTTTTAACCTAGACATGACGAATTTTAATATTTACGTTGAATATGATGGAAGAGGATTATGGGAATGATATGATAGAATTTTTGAAGCGAAATCGATACTTGAAATGGGAAGTTGAATCGGGCTATTGGAGTGAACGTTTCCCAATGGACAGGTCTAACCCCGCTATCACCGATTAAAATTATCACTGTGATCTCTAATGTGGGCATGCTCCTATCAGAGGCGATTTTCGCTTTCGAGTGGATGTGTAATTACGTTTCCTCTAAAAATAAACGAGTCTCCAGGATTATCTAAATTGATCCGGCTATTATTGGCGAATTATTGTAAGTCCTACGATTGCGTGTGAGATATTTCCAATAATATCGCATAATGACTAATTAAACTCGAAATAGATCAAGAATTATAGCGCATTATCGAAAAGTGGAAAATAGGTCGCGATACTAAACATCAAAGTATGCTTCTTGATGTAATAAAAATTACCTTGCTAAGACTATTTTTATAACACTATAATTTTCAACCCACCGTATGTTACGTGCATACAACTGCAATAATGTATACATGTCACGTGCAAACATAGTTAGGGATGATTGATGACTGAAAGAACAACAAGATCAGACCTTAATAGAGAATAAATCGCTATCTAAATTTCGTAACCAGTACAACATTTACACTTACATGCTTCTATATAGTTAAGGTTAAGTAGAAAGGCATACTTCGAATTCTGAAATTAAAGAAAATGGAACATAGTTACAATTACGTGGTTCGGCTTAAGTTAGGGCCAGAGGAGAATTTAGATATAGGCTAAGCCTACGACAGCGGATTTTACAGGGCGGCTTTAGGTTCTTGTATACACGGTACAAAATTATGCGATTTCAATCAATTTTCCAATTGATCTGTACGAAACGAAGAAATAACTATTATTTCTTGCACACGGTATTATTTCAATTAAAATGAACATTTAGTTCGATGGAAATAACAACTTTAATTCATTTCTACTTACGACCACAAAGAATTGTAATCCTATAATTTTATATAAATTTCATTATAATATTCGCAGACATTTATCTCTGGAACAGTTCTTTATTCGAAAAAACATTTTAAATTCAACTTTGTTTCGAGAGAAACATTTTATAAAGACCACATATTTTTACTAAAAGTGAACGTGTACTCGAAATTTTAATGTAATATTCGAATAACCTTTTCTATGTGCAGCAGCACTTTTTTTTTTTTTAATTACACGAATGTGAGGGAAAACTCTCCGTGGAATTAATTCATTGGTCTACAATGGCTACAAAAAGTATTCGCATACCACTATACCTTTGCAAGTACTAGTATTTCAAGTTTAATTGCATTAAATTTTGAAAATTTGATGTAGTTGAATCTAATTAAAGAGTACTTCATTATAAAGATACAATGAAGTGCATACACTTTTTTGTAACCATTGTGTAAAATGTGGATTTTTCAATGTAATTCGAAGCTATAGTAGCTGTCAAAAATTTTCAGCCAAAGTGCAATTTTATTATATTAATAACGTAACTAATACTTGGAAATAAAGGTTCCCTGTATAAATATTAAGTATATCAATAAGCAAACCGCTATTTTTAATGACTTTACAAACATTTTTTATCCAAAATTCAAATAGACACCTATCTGATTAAAAAATAATAAAATTTATCCGAATAAAAAAGGTGGATTATCCATTGGCACAGCTAACATATTGCGTATCACAGCTGATAAAACATCATTTTATTAAATCGTTCATTGAAAGAATTGTAAATATTAAGGTGTAATTTAAATTGAAGTAGAATTATAGTTTGTCTAGAAACTTTCATCAGTCACTATATTTACATTCGGTATTATCCAATTTCATCGAACCACCTGTTTCTTATATCTGCCAACATGCACATAGCCAGCCATTCTTCCATTTGTTTAAATTTTTAGCAGCGAGCAAACGTTTCACCTTAATTCCATTACCGATAACAAATCTACGGATCTCTTATCGAGGCAGCAACGCCATAATCATCGAACGAATTTATTTCATCCTACGATATCAGTGTACCCCTACCCGAAATGAACTTACGCTAACGGGCGCGTAGCAGCACGTCCATAAATTGAAGTCGAACCGGTCGCGTAATTAGTTGGAACGCGCGCGAAACGAGAATCGAAAGCAACGCGGCGCCATTATCGGACACACGCCATTATGAAGTACCGTCTGCGGTGTATCACGGGAATTCTCTCGGTCCGGTAGCGCGTCAAGACGAGCTCTCTCGTGGTCCCCTGGAATTGGAATCCCGCGTTCGTCCTCGCTTCATGCAAACGAGTTTACATGCAAATACGTTTACCTGCCATAAACCAAACGCTCGCCGGGACACGCGGTCGCCGCAGCACTCTCTATCTTCCGCTAGCGCGGCAACGCTTCAATCCGTAAACGGACAACACGAACTGGATGGACGTTTCGCTTGCAGGCCGATGATTCAACAGCTTTAGGCCTCGTTCTCACCGCAGGAGACGCGCGAATTGTTGTTTTAGACGAAAATCGGGTTCCCGTGTAGGTAAATAGGAGAATATTCAGCAGTTGGAGAGGGCGAAACGAGGAGTTTAACCCCGTGTTTAATCCTTTGCTAAATATTTGCAGATTTAATATTTGTTTTCAGACCTTCCTGTTGAACGAGTTGTATTTTTCTCTGCAAAGTAGTGCAAGTTTGAGAAATTTCGGGAAATAAGGGGTATGCAAATATGTAAATACGGCGGGTAATATCTGTGGAAATGGGTAAAATAGCCGAATTGGAGTTGCTTTAAAAGGGAGGAATATTTAAACAAGAAACATTGGTAGGAAAATCATACGTTTATAAATTCGAGAATATTTTTTTAAGCGGAACGACAAATTTTTATTTCTGTGGGGAAAGCTGCACGAAACGAGAGTAACCTGACAAAACTAGATAGCGAATGTCACAATTTTTTCACGTGTCCCTGGTTGCGTTTTTTTTTTCTTTTTTTTTGGTAAAAATGACTTACAGTCTTCAATTGTTTTCAATTCGTTTATGTTGGATAGAGAAAATATTTCTACTGCTATCGATCAAATAGAAGCACATTCAAAACCTGTAGAATTGAGTACCGCACTTTGTCAAGCTAGGATAGATGTTAATTGTGGCAATACAAATAGTGGCAATTACTACCACTTTAAGGTTAACGTGTAACTTTATTTAACTATTTTAAAACGTCGTTAACATAAAAATCGTTCCAGTTTGAAGCATAATATTGTTTAACCGCTCTTTTATATATGAACATCTTTCTTATATATTCAATATAATAAATTCATTGCTACGTAATTGAAAATGTACAACAAAGTCCACGGTCTTTTGTACTGTCACTCGAAAACTTTTCATTTAAACAGAAACACGTTTTTACATGTATTAACACGTCAGTTTGTGTAACAGATATAAGGTATATAATAAACGTATCGCCTTACTGAATTATCACACGTTCCATACTTTATAATTATATTGGTCACGTTTCAATGTACAACAGCACACATTTACCTCCTAATATTTATTTATAAACATTAAGTGTAAACGAATGTACAATGTCTGTGTGTTGTTACGTAAACCGAAGTGCAAATTTCGTATGAAAATATTCGTTATACGTTACATTTCTATTCAATAAACGAATTCAAGTGGCAGTTGTAGGAACAGTGACAGTACGTGGGTCATTTTTACCCTATACCGTTTTATCCAACTTCCCCCTAATATTGTACAGATGTTTTTTTTTTAAACTATATATACGAGGAATATAATTGAATTAAATGCTTGAGTATCCAGTTTTGCATCGTACGCGAGTTCGAAGCTTGCCGGTTTAGGGGTGCGGGTTACGGCGACTCCAAGCCGTCTTCCGGCGGAAGTCGCGCTATCGACTTTCGGAAACGGGATTTCTGGTCGAGTAAGGGAATTCCATCTCCGGATCCCTTTACTCGCCGATTCCTGCGGCGACGGGGCACCGAACTCTGCGTTGATTTTTCAACAGCACCCCAGAGGCACAAATACAAGAGCGATGAAAACATCGTAAATCGAACTTGTCGAAAATTAAATCACCTTGGAGAAATCAAAACTGGTCATTTCGTATTGTTATGAACTTTTGGTAGAGCGAATCTTGTATACAGTGAAGATTCTGAGTAGAATTTTGATGACTCAGAAAATGATTTAAGTAAAAAATGGCGTACGTTGCATATCACGGAGTAAACCAGTTGAAAATAACTTTCCCTAAAATTAGCACGGCTAACATCGATACTTTATTACAATTTCGCTACATATTTTGTTGCAAACTCACCCGTTTGCAAACAGAGATAAAGAAATGATAACTAAATAGGGAGTAGTTTTACCCTCTAAATATTATAATGTCTTCTTTAATTTTAATATTTTGTAGATTTATATACGTAATCTACACATATTTTATATCTGTTTAAACATTTAATTTTTCCACAAATGCATAAATATCCGCAATCTAATTGATCGGCTCGGTGCAAAGACTGATCTGCTCTATCATTTGAAACTTTCTGATATCGAAGAAGAATCCAAAACTGACCATGTTTTGCATTTAAAAGCATTGAAAAAGCTACCTAAGTTTTATTTATTAATCCAACCATTACCATTCACTTACCAATCCACCATCCGCTTACCACCATTACAGTAATATTTAATTACCCCGACTGTTGATTTCTCGCATTAAACAACATAAAATGCAGCACATTTAGAAAGGAATGAAAAATTCGTTCCTCGCTGAAACTCTTATCTTCTTCTCTTCTTTCTGTTAAAAGTAGCTGGTGAAAATCCGATTGAAACTGCATAACTAATGTCCATTTCGTCGCATCGTACCATTAAAAGTTGCAACATACGTCATTCTGAAACCCTCAACGGTAGCGATACAATAAGACAGCGACCTTTTATCACATTCACCGATTTTTACAGGTGAGACAGGCCGATTATTCGCGGTCAGAAGTGGCGATTGTCTTGTTGCCATTGCTGTAACGATTTTGCCTTCTCACCTAATACGATGAAATATACGCGCGGAAGAAGAGGAGGGAATGGTATTGAGATGTAGGAGTTCCAATTGACATTGATTTAGCAGATACGGATCGTGACAAATGTGACACAAGCCGCCATATGTCAGGCATGCTTGAGCGCGCAAGCTGAAAAGAAGTGTTATCACAGTTCTTAATGTACCGTGTGGTATTGCTTCGCGAATCAAGGTAGGTGCTAAAGAGATGGCGAAAAGAAAAAAAAAATAGAAAAAACATTCCAATATCTTCTGTGCTTCGGCGGATTATGTTGTAAGGAGATCTGGTGTCGACAAATTGTTAGTCAATCAGCTAGTCAACGAGAAGTAGCGTGTATCTTACACACTTCGAACATTAATCTCAGTTATCATTTCTTTGATCCGCAAAAAATACTGTCGTGATTAACCGGATTTTTTGCCTGACCTTATCCGTGTCAAGTATTTCACTTTACATCGGGGATAAAATAGCGAAGCGCGGAAGAAAATTATAACACTTTCAGCTTCGCTTAGGAAGCGAGAAATATTTGGAGTTTCAAGTATTTCAAATTTTACCGCGAAAGATAAAATATCGATGGAAGATACATTTTAGTTAACCCTTTTGCCATACGATAATGGGTCACTTTCGTACAATGGATTATGACGTTGATTCAATAAAATGAGATTCTATTTGTGACTTACAAGTTGTAACTATGATATATCATGACTTTAATTTATCGTTGCATAAGAGAATATTAATGCCACAAGTATCCAGAAGTCTGTGGTGTATAAATACTTTTTGTAGTCGCTGTATATTATAAGAAACTTTAGTTTCTTATTTTACCTCCAATAATTGTCTCTTGCAATTAAATATTCTGCCCCTTTGGTTTTATTTAAAATATTTTGCTGACAATTTTACTAAAATTTAATGTTAGATTCGCGGATATTAGTGGTATAATTTCACGGGTTTCCTGGAAAATAGGAATGATACGTATAGATACTCGAAGTTAAGAGAGTCGGGCAGGAGGCAGAATGAATTACGACATGCATCGATCAAAGTCAACGAAAATTGCTAAAAAATAATATTTATGATTCCTGTAACTTTAAGCATAACACTTGAAACCCGTCAAATTGACGCGTTCCGTAAATCTAGTATTAATATTGTTTTCAATGTACATAATACCATTCGCTGCAATTATGTCCTCAATTACCGTCGCGTAAGAATTGCGCCTATTCTGGAACAATTCATAGTACAACTTCGTAGTACTGTTCTACAAAGTATCAGTTAATATCAGCGTAAAACACTAAATCTACTACCTGCACAATGCTGTAGGATCGATACGCCAGTAAGCTACTTTAGAAATTTACTCGATTCGAGGAATTCACCATTTGCGATTCGAGGAACGCGCGATTGCCCTCATAAAGGCAAAGACAAATAACATACTGGGGTTTTACAATCGCCATTGGTCTTTGACAAATGTCACGTCCACAAATTTCACGCCCATCAAGCTCCGCGTTCCAATCTTCAAACGATTACAACTCGGTCAACGAGTTGGCAAAACACCGACGTGATTGCCAGATACGAGCGAAGGTTTCTGCGCTGTTAAATTCGAGCCTGGCAACGACAAAAATGTATAACGGTATAAAGTTCGCGCAAAAAGACGACAGAAAAAAATTCCATAACCCGGAGAGTGCGTTGTGGAATACTTTATAACGACTTCCATTTGCTAACTATCTTTCCGCTGCGCTGCACACGTGCAATTGAAGACAAAGACTCGTTAACGGCCTGCAATCAACAGCCACGAAACGTTTGTCCGGCTTCGAAAAATAAAAGTCGAACGCGGGTAAATTGTTTCCTACCGCTAGAAGAGTAGCAGATACAAGCGCTGCAACGTTTGTTCGGTGAAATTAATTATTGTGAAGTGAAACGACTGCAATGGGGTCTCTTGTCGATGCTATTTAGGAAACTTTAGCATGCTTTGAGTTACCAGGAAATTGAGTACGTTTGTACAGCTTCAGAACGAAGATAAGACGAACACTTATGGAATACTCTGCAATACGTATTTGATTGCTAAAGTCTTTACGTCTGGCGATATATTGCACTGCAGAATTGGATATCAAACGATTACAATGTTTAATCTGATTTACTGATTAATGCTTGGGATTGAAAAAGTTAATCGTCGTAAAATCGATTAATAGTATTAACCATCGATTGTTGATTGAAGAAATAAATCGTAGGAAACTCGGTGATTGATTTAATCGATTAATAAAGCTGTTAATCGTAGATTGAAAAAATGAATCAATTATTAATTTCAGATTTTTTAAAAGGGATTCGAATCAAGTTTTGATGCAAGTAAAATTCCGTTGCAAATTATTATTTTTATCGTCCGAACACGTTTCAGCAACTGAACAAAAGAACTCCAGTAGTTAATCATTAGTCAATTATCCGATTGATGATTAACATTGAATTTGTAATCGTTCGCAGCAATTAATGACTAAAGTAAAAATCGAGATGTTAATTGCAATTGACGATTAAACGATATTTAATTGTTAGTTACGATTAACAACCAAAGTAGAAATTTAATTGTTAGTTACGATCCACGATTGAAGCAGGAAATTAATCGTCAATTGCAATTAATGATTAAAATGAACATTTAATGGTTAATCGTTGATTCAAATTTTGCTCAGCTCTGCAGTAAAGAACTTTCAGTACCTTTCAGTAACTTTCGGTTTTCACTGCAAAGTTATCTAAGTAGAAAGAGTTTATTATAGAAAAATAATGACACTATTGAGTTCTCGGCAAGACAGGCTTCCTTTGTATTAAACTTTGCATGAATAGAGTCAAAGTCAAAGGCGTCTTTCACTAGATAATTAAAGTTTCTCTTTCATGGATAATGGATAACTTACGATACTCTTGTTTCTCGAACAGACAAACTTTCCTGGAGTTGTATATTTTCACAGAATGCAGAATATTAACAAAATTATAGCAGAACTTTTAGGTAAACTCATTCGAAGCTTCGGCTCTTATGGTTCTCCAAAATGGCCCCCCGAACACAAGGACGCATTTAACTATAGCCAAGCTTCTCGAATAAATATCGTTTTAAATAGTAAAGATTGGCCGTATTTTGCACGATGAAAGGGAGAGTTGAATGGAAGCACTCGAGTCGCGCTTCTTACCTTGCGCCTCGGATAAATTTTCACGGCGCAATATTCGCGGTCGCGTTTTATCAGCCGCGATAAATCAGCATAAGAGCGGGGACAGCTAAACGCGGGAGATTCGAGCGGTGGTGAACGTGCACACTGCCTCTTTCTCACTTCGTCTCTTGGTAATCGTTATTTATGTTACGTTGATCTGACATTTGCATTAGCATTTCGTCACGAGGCAACTTTTTCCTGTGTCCCGTTCATTCTAACCTTTTTTCACTGGTTACATTCTCTCGTTAATGTTTCCCTTTACCGCCTTTGCGTAATGCAAATCGAACAATTAATTATCTTCGTGCGTTTATCTATTTATTCATTTGCACGAATAAACAAGGGGCGAATACGTATAATAATAATGCAGAGTTTACATACCGGGGAGAGTAAAACGTATGGGATGACCGGACACACAGGATGAAAACTCGAATGATGCGAATTCAAGAATCACTTGCACGTTACTGGTCCGTTTTTTCTTTTTTTTAAATATTTACGTACAAATTGCTCGTGATCTGTTGAACCCTTTCGCTACGACGGACGTATATGTACGCCCTGGAAAATTGTTATACAAAACTTATAGAAAAACTACTAGATACTTATAGAAAAAAGTTGAAGAAAACAAAGTAATGTAGTAGTGGGTGACTATAGTCAGCCTTAGTATCGAATGAGTTAATAAAGGATAAAACCATCGCAATTAAAACGAAATACGTGAACTAAATAAAATAGCGAATGAATTTGTAAATTTGGTAAATTAATAAATACAGGATCCCTAGCGGATTATCGGAAAATGATGTACCTAAACTACTATTGATTACACACAGGATGGAAATTATTCATTACCCGACGAATCGCAATCAATCGTTACGCGCGGAACGCGTGCTACGAACGACGATAATAATGATCGTGATTATCGCGAATACAATACGTTATCATTATTATGTTATCGTAATATGTGTGCCGGTTAAATATTAATATTCCAGTTAAACGTAATTAAATAACAAACAGTCCGGTTCGGATAACTTCGTGACGTTCACAACGAATGCGGTTGCTTCTCCTCTTAATTATTACGATTTCATATCGATTCTTAATCACGTTTCTTTAAAGATATTAGCGTCCCTTGTAGGTTGCGTGCTACCTCGATTCGTATCTAGTACGACCTGCATGCAGGATATTAACGAACTGGATTAACCAACGTCTCTGGCTAAGTTTGGCAAACCGAATAGTAATCTGTAATATCGTAATTAACATCGGTTTCCCCGACGCCACCTCGTTATTTTCTGCAATATTCCCTCGGATCCTGTGTTACACAATTACTTCGCAGAACAGTAAAGCCGTTGTTGTTATGTAAAAATAGAAGATGAAAGTAAAAGGGTGATTTTATATAAAAATTAGGGAATGAATGTAAAATGCGAAAATATTTCTAGAATTTTTACTTCGCATTAGAGGTACCAGAATATTGATTCTCTATATTTCATTGCTTTTCATTTAATATGTGAAAATATACGGAATTTTAATATGGAAGGAAAATAATTCAGATAGATTTTTAATAAATTTAACAACCCTCTGTATAATTCCGTTCGGACAAGTTTTCCTTAATTATTTACATTTTTATTGGTTGTAATTTGCATTTCCCTGCTTTATGCTCTTCTATGTGATTCAAATTCGCTTTACGTTCAATCGTACTCTTCGACCCATCATTTAAAGATCTCATTTAAAGATAAAGTATAGAGCGAACATAAAAAGATAGTTACGGAAGAGGGTGTTGACAAATGAAGCGTTTAGAGGGTGCAACCTATCGAGTGCTTCTATAGATTGCCTATAATTCTCAGAGCAATGAATATATTACAAAACCAGGGACAAAATAATAAAGAAAGTCCATGTTATACTCTATAATAAATATGGATTTACAATAAAAATCTATGTCTTGATATTATAATACTTTTAAAACCTATGAATTCTATTTAGACTAGTTATTTATTGCGGTATAATAAATACGAACTAATAGTCAAATTTCTCTATGCAATTTTATAACGACTCTTATCAAATGTAATCGTATAATATATCTTATATAATTTTGTAACAACCAATCCGGTAATTAATTCAATTTCAAATAAGTTTACGTATAACTGCACTGTAGCAATAACTAATAATTAATAGTGTGGAGCTGTAGAGAGGGGATAGAATAGGAAAAGGAAGGGTGTTGCGTTTCGTCCTGGGCCTGCTAGTGGACTCATCAGTAAGGCTACCTAGCATGCCCTGCCTTAGATTTGGGATATTGGAAGGAAGGTTAAAGGCGGTATATATATGGACGAGGTAGTTGGAGCGAATACTTTCGAGAAAGCCTATTTCGTATGTCCCTCTAGTGGTAGGTGCAGGAGAGCCGCCACAAATAGTTAAATTACTCGAAACGATTAATTTTGTAAACGATTTTTATAATAATCATATCTTATATCCAGATTATGGATCTTTATACAAATTTATATTCTTATTAACAAAATTAAAGAAGCGGATTTTAGATAGAGCGTTGCTCTACCTTCGAAATATAATAACATGTACTTTACCTTGAATATTTTGCTTTCGCATATTAGGCGCATCTTGTTGAGTTTCTGGTCATTTACATTTCCCACGAATGCACAAAAATCCGTAATCTACTTGTATTATTTTATAACAGCCAATCGTGTTAATTCAATTTCAAACAAGTTCACAAATAATCGTAACAATGGAATAAAAAATAATGAATAAAGAATATTTCTAAAATCGTCTTTGGCGGTGACCTACAGCATTTCTACTTCGTGACTAGGAGAAGAGTTTGACAACTTCGTTACTCCATCGACGTGGAGATTTAAACAGGACGTGGTTTTATTGTCAGGAGTACATACTCGTGTCGGATAGAACTGTTTATCTTCAAAAGTCAGACCAGTTCCTGGCAACTTGGCGTACACGCCGTCCCTTTTTACAACCGTCTGTTTACACGGACTTCCGCTAAAAGGATTAATTATCGCGCTCGTCTCCCGATGATATCCGAGGAACTTGGATCCAAGAGGACGAAAAGAAAAACGAAAGGGGGAGAAAAATATTCCGTGAGAAACGAGACGCAACTTCGTGAACGGGGTAAAAAAGTAACGATTCCAACTTTTAAAGAAGTTTGCATGTCTGATTCTCGGAAGCGTTGCGATCTCTTTGACGTTTGTCATCGAATCGCACTTCCGAAAGATTCAATTCCTTTCGTAATATCGAACTGCGTAAACCTGCGAAATCCTATTCGATGATCCGTCAAATAAGGTTCGATGTTTTCACGTGAAAAGTTGGTAAGTAATTTGTCGAAGTCGTAATCTAATTCCGCGTGTATTTATTAAATCTTCACGCGTCAAGTATTATTTCTCTTTTTCGTTAAGAATTATTAACGCGTAAATTTGACAAGATAGAAAAGTGACAATTTAAATTTAAACTCTTGGTTAAGAAAGAAATTCGCTTATTAGAATTGATTAAAGCTCTGAGGTTTTTAAATCAAAGAAGAGTCACTTACTGTTTGTTCATTGGATAGCTAAGAAAAAGAAGATAGGAAAAAGTTGCACCATTTGCAGCAAGACACGAATCAAGTTCTCCAAAAGAGAACTTTTTCTAAGATAGGCACAATATTCTTGCAAAATTCTTCAGTCTTTCTTGAGCTAGTAAATTTATAATTTACAGTTCCAAACTTATATTATCGCTAAATACTGGAATATTTTCAAAAATACGACTATTCGCGTTTAAGCTACTCCAATATTAGATACTCTTTTCAACACAGGCGAACAAAATAAGATTATTCGCAAGTACTATAATTTCTAACACCTTTAATTAATGGCATTGAGCTCTAATCGTTCGATCTTCAAAAGATATCGTGAAATGCAATATAAATGTATTACGTTTATGAACTTATTGGACGACCTAATGTTTTGTATTTTAATGATCTTTAATCTTGCACTCCAGTTCTTTTCGACCGGTGTGTCGCGAGAATTTCATTAAACCTTCGTTTGTGGGAAAAATATTCAATATTTCGAGAAATAAGATTCGTATACTAGTCGTCGGTATTGGTTGCCTGCACAGCGTTGCATCTACTAATATTACATAACTGTTATATTGAGTACAACTTCTAATAATTATGATGTGCTGCAAGGACCTAAGTAAGTAGCTTCAAAGTATGTCGTTGCATCGAAATGGCTGAGAAACGCTGTTGTACACCGAAGCAGCAGTCAATGTTGAAATTAAACTCATGCAGTATCTTTCTGCTGTATTTAGACTATAAAGAGTATTGAAACTGCTCATTATAAGGGAAGTGGCTAACGGATCCGTGTGTCAAAAAATATAAATTACCCCAATGTCTCTCTTCCCTGTGAATTCTCCCGATTGCTCCGTGTTTCAAAGTTAAGTAGTTTAAAGGAAAAGAAAAAGAGAAGAACGAGAAGAAAAAACTGCGAAACGAAGTTAAACGTAGGAGTTGCGGCGAAAAATCCGAGAAAATGTTCGTTCCTGGAAACGTCTGTGCGAGTTACGCGAAAGCTACTGCGCCATAACATCGTTCTCCGCGGACAATCGACGAGTCGTGTCTAATTAGGATCTCCCGCGTGGAATTGCCGGGAAACCGCAAGAAAGAAATTAACCGATCGCGATAGAAAACCAACGACGCGTTTCTTACCTAAAGTTTCACTGCTTTTGCCCATTCGAGTGATCAAATTTACCCCTTTAAGCATCCGCTCTGGATACTTATTTACGTTTTAACCAACCATTAAAGTTTTATTATCTGCACAAGGTAATTTAGGTGAAAATACGCGGGCTACTGTTTAAAAATTAGATCTCGAAATGAGACATTTAATACGATAAAATGTAACACTTAAATTGCAGCGTTAAAGGTTTTCCTCTACTAAAAGGGTTTTGACCCGGCTGTTACAATAATCGCGTCGCTATAATTGATTTACATACAAATTTACATACAAAATTATTATTACTGTACAATAATGCTATACATTGTTTATCGCAGTTTTTCAAGGAAATAACAGAAACAAATCTCGCATTCAAACATTCAGAACGTACTGTCCGTCCACGAAAAGAAGTCAGACGATTCTTTGCATCCTCACTGTAGATGTGGTCTACTTGTCTTCCATATCATCACGCGCCGTCTTCGTTATTAAACCACCGTCGATCTTTAACGTCTTCGATTAATAATGAACAATGCATATGATTGTAGGGAGGCTAGTAGATTGTAATTAGAACGGGAATATAAGTAAGGTCTTTGAGGCTTCCGCGGTAAGATTCTAAATAAGACTTGGCTTCCGGGATGGAGCCGCGTTGGATGGCGGTTTGTTGCCGACGTTTCGTAAACATTGCAGTTTACTTCATCAGGGCGAGAGACAACTTGATACTATCAGGTCTTATTGGGAATATAAATACTTGCGTGCCTTCTTATCGCGGACGAATAGTACACGAGAGTATAGGAGTAATAATAATAATTTTAAAAATACTACAATTTTACCGCAGTTTATCGTCAATGAACCAGTAACGACAGCAGCAACTCTTCGATAAGTTGCAAATTACACATTACTTCGCCACCGCCAACCTCCATCATCCCCGAATCGTGTCCGCATCGTCGTAGAGCGAAGGCAAACAGCCGTAAGGCAGCGGTACGAAAGCAATACAGCGCAGTCTGCCAAAACTGAAAGGGGTAGGAAATTATGAGAAAGCACAAGACAGAGTCTGATATTTCGACGAAGTTTCATTATTCACTCGGGGCTAAAAGCCTCTCGAGTTGCGGGTTGCTCAACGGGTGCCAGCTGCGTCTGAGGACCAGTTCTCCCACCGTTGCCACCACGATAATTTACAAACAATTATTCCGGTCTGCTCGAATGGCTCGAGGCAATGTTCTCGTTCTCGTTGACGAGCCGTTTTTTGGCCAACTCCTTGGATCGTTACCGCGACACGCCGTGCCGCGACGGGGCTGCGAAAAATCGACCGCCGCGGGAATAATATCGCGAACGAAGGGCGCAGAAGGGATGAGAGAGTCGTGAAACGTAATAACCCGGCAACGATTTTAATCGCGCCATCGGCTTCCCACTTGTCCCCGATAACGGCGACCAACGGCAAGGAGATTATCTTAATGGAATTTAATCGCGAGATTCGTTATATCGGTGACGGAGAATGTTTCGAAGGAGAGAGGGGCGAAGATGGCGAAATATCGCGGCGAGTAAAAGCAGATCCACCAATGAAAGATCGTTTGCGAGGGGTTTCTTCTTATAGCAATTCGAGCTGGTTGCAATTTAGTAGGCATTAAGCAGTCACCCTCCGGTGGGTAATGAAATTGGAGAAATTCGATAACGACTCGCCTTGGGCACTAATGTCGAATCTTGGTGACGATTAGTCATAGCCTTGATGGCACCGCGAGTCTTTAAAATTCACCCTAAAGGAACGAATTCCTTCTCCTGCCCCGTTAGAATAATTCACGTTGCACGAATCATGAAGGTACGCGAATCGTTCACAAAATAGATTCGTATCGAATACGATTGTGGATGGTTCACGTAGTAATTGAAAATTTTTGTATCTTTTGGTAGAACTTTTAACCCCCAATAGTCTTATACCATTGGCCAGCATAAGTACAGGATAGACTACTCATTTATAGCAAACATCATAAATTGCATGCCTAAACATATGTAAAAAAAAAAATTTTACAATATAATTGAAGTAGTACAAAATAAATGGGGGGGGGGGGGGGGGTCTATTCGTTATTAACATTCGGAGAAACGTGATACTTTCGATTATTTATGTATGTATATTTTTTTAATTACCAAAGATAGTGTCTTAGAATTTTGTCCAAGTGAAATTATGTTCTTTTGATACAAATTGGACATTTGTTTCATTTACCAAGGTATTGATTCGTAATAAGTGGTTTTATTTCACATGCGACGCTATTTAATAGAAATATAAAATTAAGCTCTCGTCCTAGAAATTTTCAAGGCATCTTATAATTTTGTCTGCCAGTATATACACGCATTATTATACATAGATTTCGATTTTAGGGATCAATTGTATCGAAAACAATTGATTATCGCAAGATTTACTTGTAACACTTGTCGTTTTAAAAACGCTGTTGTCTTATTTTAGTCTGAACTAGTAATGTCGCATTGAAATAGTAAGGAGTCCGGTTAGCCACCGAATGATTGCATATGACAACGAATAGTCTATCCCATGTTTCGTCGATACTTATATACTCTTACATCATCTAAATAGTCGACTGAATAAGCTTTTGTATTCTTCATAATGTATGTAACATTATAATATGCCTAGAAATTCTGTTAATATTTGCTAATTTATAGAGAAAAAGTCAGATAATTTATCAACGCGATGTTTTTCTGCTATCTTAAATTGAATAAAATTGCCAATCCGATCCATCTTCCAGATAATTTTATCGCGTACATTTTCAAAGGTGATAATGATACATACGAGGATCAATAGGTCGCAATAAACAATTACTGTAGGAGTTTTGCCGCCGATCTAATTGCCACGGATGACATCAACGCGGCGACGACCACCCAGTGTGACGTATTTTTTTGCTAAGAGAGGTGAATGAACGTATCACTGAATGATGTACAACAACCGATGTGATAGCCCGACCCGCATTGATAATGCTTACATTCATAACTTCTTAACAAAGTAAATCACAGTCTTACGTAAGCGGCTATAAAAAGAAACTAATTATTATATCAGTTCTGGACAAAGTTCTATTAGGAAATTACGATACCACGAATTGCTCGCATATTTCTTCAAAGTTATCCAACATATCTAGAGTAGTATATTAATTAACGATCCTCGTTATTATACTCGCAATTTAATTTACGATCATTGAAGGAACGAAGACATTTGAAATTTGTCTCGTCTGCTTCCGTTACCGTTTCGTATCATAGTCAGGGTTGGATTAAGCACTTAAGAAATGTTCAGATCCCCTTATACAAGGAATTCACTCTAACAAAACAAGCAAATTCTTGACCGCTTCCGTAAAGCAAAATTTTATTTCTCGAAATTAAAAGGAACTTACGGTAAAGTGACTGATTACTACTATTATGAATGCAAAACTCTTGCTTTGGCCCTTTTTTCGTCATAGGATCGAGAAACTTGGAAGGAACATTGTAACAAAAGTCAGGAAATAGTAAATAATTTCCTTTGGAGAAATCCAAGTACGTTATTTTGTGTCCCACGAATGTACCACTATGTTTTGACTTGACGATAGAAAGTGAATTTGTAATGAGAACGCACTCGTTAGTACAACGGATTAAACGAATTTTTCTTCATAATTTGAGAGCTATTTTGCGAGCACTGCTCGTCAGTGAAGGTATTTCCTTTCTCTGGTGTTCCTTCTCGAACTCTCTATTTTCGTTATGGCTTACCACGGATTTTAACAATTTATTTGCCATGCAGGTCGTGTTTGAAGTCCCTACCGGTATTATACAGAATTAAATAGTCATGTTAAGCTCCCTGCCGAGAACATGAATATGTACCGAGCAGTATTTACATGGCTCTACTACCGTCGTGAACGTCAATTTGCTTTTGAGGTCGGCCAGATTGAATTAAAATTACCAGCGCTCCGAACTTGCCCAAATTAATGTCACAAAAACAATGATCTAATCACATGTTCGAATCATCGTAAGAAATATTAATTTTTTATAAGAAACGTAACACCGTATTGTTCTCTGGCAATTTTATTGATTTATAGATGTTTGCAATTTCAAAGCGCACGAATAAAATACGGAAGATTAAAAAATCGAACCTGCAGCCGTTACGCGAAAGACTAAGGAATCTTTTAAATAATATCTTTACTAAATCACAAGCAATTCTTCTATTACATTTTAAAAACGTATGCGACAAAGCAGATTCTTTTTTTTTTTTTTTTTTTTAATATTCTATACAAGGAAAATAACATATTTTTAATATTTTGCTTATTTTTTAGTTTCGTTCGACGAATCTCAGTCGCTTCGTAGTTTTCCTACAGTTTAACATAAACATAATTGAACAATTTGCCAATGGGTGACAGCAAGCCCTAATAATTAGGAGAATAATTTGATCGCAAAGAGTAACATTAAGGAGAGTGACAAATTCTTGTTAAAGGCAATCATATCATTCGTGTCTATAAATTTCTGTTACGTACAGTAAAATATAGCTATTTGAGTTTTAACACATTACTGACCGGAGGATTCTATAGAAATTGACGCGCGAGTCAATATCGAACACCCGTGAGTAAACATCGAGAATTTTTTTTTTAGCTCATAATTTAAAATTTAGTAATTTGATATTCTATACACGCCTCACTGGTATTTCTTTAGTGCGATAGGCTGTATAGCAGGCACAATTCGCGTTGTGCCATTTCTGAAAATTGTACAGCGGCAAAAATTGTGTTCATAGTATGCAAACATCGGAAGAAAACCTAACGGTACAAAACGTGAATGATAAAGTCAATTACAAATAGTATAATAAACAATTTATCGCTGTTCAGTTCTAACAACTTCGTACAGTGATCTTAATTTCATTGTATTGCTTCGTAGAAACGTCTAATCACGTTTCCGGTCAATAATGTGTTGAAATTATATTTTTCCACGGTAGAAGAGCCATCGATATTCTTCGATGTATTCCATTCAACTCCCTGCGTTATGAACAGATACATTATTATTATTATCCACCGCTGGAAAAGGAAAAGCGAATTTATGGAAAAAAATTCGAGGAGATACAGAACTTCAGGTACGCGTGATTTGATGGAAAGAATTGTTGCCATGCAGAAAGCTAAAACGCATTCCTCGAACCATGGGGTGTATTTCCCTGGCACGTTCGCGTGTATATCGTTTATTTCCGCGTTCATCGACCCACAATAAAAGCTCCTTCGCGGCACTTGAGCGAAAGAATAGAGTTTCGCCCCTTTCACCCTCTTCCCCAGCTTCTCACCTTTCTGTCGCGTAGAAAGAAGGAAAATGGACCCGCGAATATAAAGTAAAACGGCAGAAGCAGGGTTTGCGGGGGTGGGGTGGTAGGCGACCGAAGCTCGTTTCCAGAACCGCGTCAGAATCCAGCGTTCGTCCCTTTTGTAAGCACGAATCGAACGCGTCGGAGAGAATTGAAAAAGAGCGGCTCAATCGGGCTAAAGTCGAGCAACAATCGAATAATAGGCGGTGACGTGACCATCCTCTGGTCAGAACGGAATGATAAATGTTATCGGCTGCAAGTTCTTCGTGCCAGGGCAGAGGATTTAGCCTTGTTGCACTTTCAAAGAAACTGGCGTAAATTAGGTCTGGGAACGGAGTTATTTTTCTGATTGCGAGAAATAAGCTTCTATAGCGGCTGTCAATGCATTACGGTATTGACAAGTTGGAAATTGTTACGCTAATGTTAATCCTGTTCGTTTTGTGCAGTTGAATATTTGCAGCGTGCTTTGACTCGGGATCAGTGGTGACCCGAGATAAAGAAAAAATGACGCTTCTTTGTAGAAGAATGTCTCAAATCGGCAGAATAATAAATAATCATTATGCAAACAGAACGCGATCGAGGATAAGTGTTCGGGCAATCAATTGTAAATTCACGGGAAGAACAGATTAACTAAAAATCGCGGGATTTATAGAGAAGTGGTGATCTGGCACTCTACTAAAGCGATGTTTCGTAAATGAATTCACTATATATTTCTTTTTAACTCCGTAACGTCCGTTTTGCACGCTTTCGCGTTGAATTTTCAGTTGCTTACACTGTTTTCCGTATTGATAGTATTCAAGCTGAAAAGCTCGAATCCGATATAAAGCCATTTTCAAATTGAACTTTAAAAATTCAACCTACAGTTTTATTTTAAAGTTTCATTCCAATATACCCATACTTTCATTCATATCGCAACTTTTGCAATTTATTTAGAAATCCTGAACGAGCAGTATTTCTCACTAGAAATGTTGTCCATTTCATCAATATTCAAGAACGAGTACAATAATATTCTATATTCGAAAACCTCTTCAATTTTTCTAAATCTCAAATTTAACGTTTTGGTATCCAACACGGTGACTTTCTCCCATTTTGCATTGAAGAATTATCGAAACCAATTAATGTGCATCTCGATTAACCCATTGACAAATTCAAATCGCGATCGTCGCAGCTAATTAAAATGCGAACGCGATTCCCTGACGCGAAATGCACGTTCACTGTCAATAGATAGGACTTGTATGTACCGCGATTCTCTCGCATCGATTTTCCCTGATAACCCAGGCACAGAAACCGTAACGGCTATTATTCGCGTCCCTGAAAAATGATCCAACTGACATTAACTATTATAGAACGCTAAAGCGATCGTAAGCTTCGCGTCCGCCGCATTATGATTTATTCAACGTGTCTCTAGCTGCAACTGCTTTTTCGTGATCGCGTAAAGAGCAACCTGGATGGATCTGCGTTCACGCGAACCGCGGAAACGACCGTGTATATTCGTCGTCACTTTTACGCTGCATTAAAGCGTCGCGATCATTTCCGTTCATCTCGTTCAAACATTCAATTGTTATTCGTTGATCAATTCTGAAGACGTTGGAGCTTACTTTAAATTTCTTCAACGTGCATTTTTTCTTTTTTTTTTCATTTTTACCCAGCTTTGGCATTGGATTAGGTTCGGAGTAGATTCGAGTTAGGATCGCGAACTTCTTATTGGTAGAAGGGGGCGGTGCGCGTCGATATCAGATAGGAATATCGATTTGGCGTATTTTCAGATTGCGGAGCTAGGTTGGTTTTTCCTGGACCGCGTAACACTCGCAGGAATGAATATTCATAACTTCACTTTCGTCGAAAGCGTTACTATGAAAATTTTACGGTCCGTGAATTATCGTGGCTATAAATTCAAAGCGAAAGTAAGATTTTCCAGGCTTTCGTTTGCCAACGATGCTTTGAAATATGTGCATTTAACTATTGCATTCAATATGATAATTCTTGCCATTCTATGTCCCATGAATACTCATTCTAAATTTAATTTTATGATTCTTTTTTTTTAGCTACGCGCGCAACGCGTTCAACTTAAAAAGACAATTTAAATTATTTACCTTCCAACTTAATTAACTCCCAGCAAAATCTAAAAAACGCTTAATATATTCAAATTTGTGTTCGATTTATTATAGCAAACCGACAATTTAATCGAGGAAGAAAACTACATACACCGTACATGTCCCTATAACTGACATTAATTATCTTATTATTGTTATATAATCATTCATAATAATAATCTATACACATATTCATAAATAAAAGAGATGTTAGCACTAGATCTACCGACGAGTATACCTATTTGTACCAAGAAAATAAAAGTGATAGTCGATTGAAAAGACTATACGATACAATTGAAAGTAATCTTCATTTATGTATATCTTGTACGTAAAACTACACACGTGTTCCAAAAATGCACTGCTGCTACGTTGCAGAACGTTTGACGGAAATTAGCGACCACTCATTTTAACTTTCCTGATAGTTCCAGCGTTAAGCAATATTATGCTCCGAACTGCAATGATTTTTAGGTTAAATAACATCTAACATAATTAAATAAAGTCACGTGATAAGCATACAGTGGCAATAATTGCGACATTTATCCTATGTATAAAAATTTGCAGAAGCATTTCTTTGAAGTAGATTCATTTTTGCAATAGCACCCTGATCTCACCCACCCATCGATGTCTTTCTGCCTTTCTCCCCTTCTCTTTCGTTCTTGCATCTATATTTATCCATTCAAATTCACACCCACCCCAATCGCTCATTGTCGATCTCGTCTAAAAACTTTCTCCTATACTTTAAATATTGCACTTACCACAACATTATCCGCTGAAGCACCTTTCATCTTCTTCTATTTCCGTTCTCCACCCTAAGGGAGATCAGGAGTCAACGAGATTTGTTAAATTCCACGGGAATTTTCGGTTCGCGCACGCGTTTATCGCTACAAACGAGCGTGTCTCGGACGAGGCTGATGCATTTTAGCCTGGAACGTCTTTTCGGGATCGCGCTAGATTTCGTCACGGTCCGTTCGTTGGCTCATTGTCGCGTGGCGACCCAATTCCCTTAATGAGACCGTCTTTCGAAGGGACCCTCGACGTTCTTTCAGTGAAAAGTCCTGTGCACGACGAAATATTAAGGAAACACCGGGCTGTTTTCCCAGGCAGGTGATTTTTCAGCTTCGCACCCGCGAGGTTAAATCACTCGTGAAACGAGCGCTCGAGTTTCGGGTGGTGGCATCGAAAGCATGATAGCAAGAGGACACTCTTTAGGGAAACCAGAGCGCTTCGTAATATGGTGGTTTGATGCGATCATTGAGTTCCTCCATTTTGGAGATGTAGCGTTCGAATACGAAGTTCGAAGCAGATACGTGTTTTGCAAGACTTTAAAGATTCGAATCAGTTCGAATCCGATTCGAAGCCTTAAAGCTCTTGAAAGTCTTGATAGTATTGCATGTCTTATAAGTCTTGAAGATCTTGGAAGTCTTGGAAGTCTTGACAGTCTTGATGGTCTTTGTACTCTTGGTAGTCTCGACTGTTTCAATGACTTCCTTTTCACCATCTTGTAAGTATTTTGATTATTTTAAACAATATTATTGACATGCAAAAAATATAAAGACTTTCAAGTCTTTCAAGACGATCAAGATGATCAAGACGATCAAGACTTTCAAGACGATCAAGACTTTCAAGACTTTCAAGAGTTTTAAGGCTTCGAATCAGATTCGAAGTGATTCGAATTTTTCGCCAGTTTACAGATTCGAATCGATTCGAAGCGACTCAAATCCCGTCACTAGATGCAGTTAAGATTAAGAATAGAAAATTGAATAACAATTGAATAAGAATAGAAAACTGAATAACAATTGAATAAGAATAGAAAATTGAATAACAATTAAATAAGAATATAAAATTGAATAACAATTAAATAAGAATGGAAAGTTGAATAGCAATTGAATAGGAATAGAAAATTGAATAACAATTGAATAAGAATAGTAATAAGCATTGAAAACTTCAGTTAATTACAATAATACATTGAAACTGAAATGCAAATTAATCTGGTATTTGTCGATAACATCTCTTTAAACAGGATTGGTCTCGTAACACTAGACAATATTTTGATATATAAGTCGTTATTAATTTTTATCAAAATACAGCGATATAGCAATTTCTCTACACGTGCATTTAATCCTAAATTAAATGATACAACTATAACATTTTTCGTCCGTTAATTTCGAACCTTGAAGCTACTAAATCGCATCTGAACGAAGGAAAACTTTTTAAGTTCAGGACCTTGCGGCAAAGGGAATCATTCGCATCGCGTTGTTTTCAAAAATCCTCTCTACCGCAGTCAGGTTGAAGATTCCTTGGAAACATGAATCTTATCCGCAAGCAAAGAGCTGTAAATTTTTCTTCGCTCTCATCTGAATTTCCAAGTGGATGCAAGGAACGCGATACACCCCGTTCGGTTGCTCGCATTCAGTAGAAAGCTGAACATCGGTATCTAAACCTCTTCCCACAGGAGAACTTTCAAACAGGTGACATACGAAGACTGCCGATCTTTATGGAAATTCGTGTTTTTGCAAGCACAAATAAAGGAGCAGAACTTAAATATACATTGCTTGCTCCCTCTAAATATTATAAGATGCATCTTACATTGAATATTTTCTATACTTTTGCATATTATATATTGTGCCTTTTCGCATGTATAAATTAATTCAAGAATGCGGTCTAGTAATGATTTATGTTACGCTTATAATGTTAGTAAAAAAATTCCACGAACATCGCCACCTACAAATAACACGACAGCGGCAGTCAAACCATGCCACGATAAGAACAAACGTACCGCCTCTCATAAATACATAGAAGTCATATCTTCTATTCAAACAAATAGAGTAAACTGAAGAGAATCGGATCCAAATAAGAATTTAGTTCACATTTGTTACATCGCTATAAAAACGGATATTTTCATCGTTCGTATTACTTCATCCCGCTCTCGTGCACTTAACCCAATAGCTCGTCAATTATTTTATCAAAACTGAATTTTTATTTCTACACGATTCGCCTCGCTTTACCACACTTGAGAGTCGTATCTTCCAACTTGTAACACTGTTTACAAATGCCTGCCCAACTTGTAAGTGACGCTTATAATTCGAGTACGTATGACAGTAAAATCAGCAAACTAACAAAAGTATTGTATTATTTAAGTTTATAAAAGTAAATTGTAGTTTATAAAAGTACTGTACGCGCACACGAAAGAGGAACGCTACTATCAAGCTGAAACGGCAGAGGAAAAAGGGGAATCGTTTTCTCGCTTTATCCGGCGCCCTTTAACACTGGGTTTACGGAACTCGTCACGTTGACGCATTTCAGATTTCGTACCTAAAATTATAGAGACCATAAATATTATTTTTCTGTACTCTATGTTAACTTTAATTAATACAATGGTATGAATATGTATTCTACGTGATTCTCTTCATCCTCACGCTTCTACGTTCGAATATTTATATGCAGTGTACGTATTTTCCCGGAAGCCTGTCGAATTATACACGTAACGTTTCGTAAACCTAATGTTAAAACAAAAAAATAACATTATCGATGAGTCACCTTCCCTTCTTCGCTTCCCATCGATTAGGCCAATGAGAAAAATATGTATGACCTGTCGATATAATTGTGCCAGAGAAAGTGGGTCCGCAACCAATCAAACCCACGTTCCTCCTGCGAGACTTCTTTTCATCCAGTAATCTAATAGTATTACTGTGTGTGGAACTAGAAAAATGATTAGTGGAACGGCACAGAGGTACGAGTGTTCCGTATGCCTCCTTCCCTCTTCGCTTCTCAACGCATAGGCCAATAAGGAAAATGCGCGTACCTTGTCTTTACGATTGGCCAGAGAAACTGGCCTTTTAACCAATTAGACCCGCACTTTTTCCACTAGTCTTTTTTTCAAATTTCCACTGTTGGATTATCATTTTAATTGAAAGCAAAAATAAATTTTGTGTTGAGAGACACTGGGTCTGTAATAAAGAAAAGCTTTAACTCTGTTACCAGAGTCATGGGCCTCTGGCCGTATAAGTGTCTAAAGGCCCGTATGACAAACACGTTGCAGACCCAGACCGTTGGTTTTCTTTCTGGAGGGGGCGCCAGATTTTCTACGTGTTTTAGAAAAGCCCTTGTGGCGGCTCTCCTGCACCCACCACTAGAGGGACATACGAAATAGGCTTTCTCAAAAGTACTCGCTCCAACTACCTCGTCCATATATATACCGCCTTTAACCTTCCTTCCAATATCCCAAGTCTAAGGCAGGGCCTGCTAGGTAGCCTTACTGATGAGTCCACTAGCAGGCCCAGGACGAAACGCAACACCCTTCCTTTTCCTATTCTATCCCCTCTCTACAGCCCCACACCCTCACTTTTATAAGACGTCCTTTCTCGTTGCTAAAATAAACTCATAGATCGAAGAATATACCGAGATTTAATTTAAATTAACCCCATATCCCAATATGCACAGTGGAAGACGCTACGGCGACATTGACCAGATGGTTGTAGTAATTTATCCTCGCGCATAAATTTACCAGTGATCCTGCGTCGAGGAACCGCTATCTATTCACCAGAAGCGAATCAGGCGAAACTACAGAACGCAGAGACGCAATATCGATTCGGGAACGAGGTCCATATTTCGTTCGGACCATTAATCGAGGACGGTCGAACAACGGAAGCCGGCGCTGAAAGGGCACGGTATTTGGCACGCGAGATTACGCGCGCAATCGCGGCGATCGCGCTAAACACTGAAAACTGCCGCCGGTGTCTACCGGCATCTGGACACCGGCCAACTTTCTTGTGAATCGCTGCACGCTCGCGAGATGATCGCGAAAACCGGGGATTACCAGCACTCATCGTTTAACGAACCGCCGCGACGTGATCGTCTACTACGTTTTTGCCGTGAAACGCGACGAAAATTGTTATGTTTCGTTCGTAACGCGAAGAAGATTACCAAACATTGTCGGTTATTCTCAGAAATTGATATTTTTTTAAATATTACTTCTGGATATACCTTGATGATGATGCTTCGTATTATTAGACCGCGGATTTTTATGTAAATTCATATTTTCGTAAATAAAACTGCGAAAAGTAGGACCTAAATAGGTGGGTTACTTAAGGCTTTATTGTACATTATCTATAATTTCTACTATTATTGTATGCTGTGTATCATTTATAATTTATTTCACTACAATTATCAAACTTAACTATGAATTATAATTATCGAATAATAAGTACTATTAGAACGTTATAAAAAAAATAGCGGATCCGATGTTGGAATTGAAACTACAATAACGCGGTCAAAGTTTAACTTTATTAACTATCAATATACCGAGGTGTTGACATATTAAAATAATTGCTTGGTGCTATTCGATAACTGTTTAAAATACATTGCTCCACTTCCCTCTGTGTCTTTCATTATTAATTCTAATAAGCGGGAAAAGAAATCAGCTGAAATGGTTTTTTCGAAATAATAAAAAAATTTGTGAAATTTTGCGCGAAATTTGCATGCACTTCATTGTAATATTGCTCTTTGCTTTATTCGTTGAAGGTACACTAAGATAACGTAACATCACCGAACGAATTATGATTATATTTTACGATTATCAAACACGATAGTGTTATTTTGAACGACATTTAAATCTCATAAATCGTCTTCAAGCGTTAATATAAAATATTGTACTCCAAAGTTTGCAATTCTTATTCTAAAATTTTACAGCTGAGTATTCCACGGTGACATCGCAACATACTACAAACCAATGCGATGTAACGACAGATTACAAAATCCGAAAATCGTGCTGGTCGATTGTATCGTGAGATAAAGCGAACGAAGAGACTAAATTTCCTGCTAGATTCGAGAGCTCCGCGGAAAATTCGAGGGACCAAGAGAGAATCGCTTTATTGACTCAATAAACACGTGGCGAAGAGAAAAAGCAGTTTCCAGTTTAACGGCGCGAGCAGGCTGCGCCACGCGAATGTTATTTCACGGAAATCGAGCAGACATACATTGCTGTTCGGGTATATCTAACTGCGATCGGGTGAGACGATTAGGAGACGAGTTTCGATCGATGAAACTCTCGAATAGACAATGATCTATTAGTTACGCTCGCCAAGTTTCACTCGTAACGAAATCAAACGTCGTTTGATTAGGTGGCTATCGTTTATTCAGTAAATAGAATTCGAACTATTAAGGGAGTAAATGCTGTTTGTTATAGTGTTTAACTGCAAAAGCTTATGGACGATCGTATTTCGAGAATAGCACAACATAATGTATTTAACTTCATAATATGGTGGTAGAGAAAAGTATTAAATTACCTATTCTAATTTCTAATTTAACTATACATAGTTTAAATTCTATGGTTGGATGGCAGGGCGACGTAAGACACATTTTCAAAACATTTAAGATGAGCTGTAGAACGTAGAGTTTATTAGAGAAAATGCAGGAAAACAAACATCTTCCGTTAAAAACAGAATTCAATCTGACCGAAGTCCAATGTTTAACCCATTGATTCACATTCCACATTTTTCAATTGCCAGTGTAAGCATGTAAGATCATATTTCATAATATAAAGAGAGTAACATTTAGCGAAGTTCCAATGCTAATCTCAACACAATTAGTAAGAAAATAAATTGTTTAAACTGATTGCCACTGATCAATTATTTTTTTTTTTTTTATGTAAATTTCAGATAAAACGTTTAAAATAATAAGTAGTCATTGGAGGAAAAAAACTGTAAGAAATTGGGAATGCAAGGGGTTAATAATTGCGTTCAAAATTCTAAAAGGCTATAACTAAAAAATTATGGTACGAATGTGACTTGCGTCAATCTTCTACTACATCGTAACTACAGATATACTGCGTATCTAAATAATATCGGTCACTCGAGTCTGAGTTCGTCGCATTCGAAAAGTGGTCTACTCTTCTCGATTTCAAGCTTCTTTCGAAAATGGTCATGAATAAGTTAACAGACCTTCCGTCTTTAGCAACGCGTATCTTTATAAACAGGTAAATTTTTATAAAAAGCTGGAGAAGGGTATCGAACACCGATGCTACGAGGCAAGGAGATTAGTCAGGGAACCGGTTGGCGAGAGTAGAAAAGGAGAACACGAAAAGAATCCAATTAAAGGGAAGCATTGAGGGACGTTGGCCGCACGGAACCAATCGGACACGGTCTTAACTAGATTTCGTCGGAGTGGACCCGTCGGGACGCAGTGAAACAAGGAGTAGTCCAGAGGCCTCGAAAGCCCGACCAGTCTGCGAAAAGAGTCAATTAGAAGTTAATCGATCACCCTCGTCGAAGAGAAAAACGAAGGAGAGAGAATGTGGAAGAGTAGCCCAGCAATTTTTGGTGCAGTGAAGACGAAAAAAAAAAAAAAAGGTAAGGTTGGAAAATGGAAAACACTTGCTACCGATCTATGCTATCATAACGCATGGTGCAGACACGAAGCTCCCTATAAATAGCCGTATGCCTGGAGGAGCTAATAAACGAGGCAATTAGGCGGAATTATGATTGCCGTGGGCGACTGCCTCGACGACATTTCAACGGGAACTTACGTCATTCTGTATTGTCTCGCGGTGGAAAAATTAAAAGCGACGACCGGGCAATTAGAAGCGTCGATATAACGACCCCGACCATGGTCATCCCCCTTAATCGCTCTTTGCGCGGACATTGAAGAGGATTATGGAACCGTGATCGTGGTCTTTGTCCATTCAAACTGACGGCAGAACGATTCGATGTGAACTGTGGAATTCTTTGGAAATGGTTCGAAGATCACTGACGCTGTTTTGAGATTTCATAGCTTTGGTATACCAGTAGATATTTGTACGATTATAGAACATTTATATGTTCAAAATCCTACAGAGTACATATGATGTGCAAATGCGTGCAAAATATTCTACATCTTGTAATACTTAAGGGATGAAACCAATTTGTATTTAAATTTTACTTCTTTATTTTTGTTCATAAAAGGTTGAATTTCCATAAAGATCTGCAGTCTAGTCATGATATTGTGCAATTTCATGGTGTATGGTATTAAAATAGTTCGAACGCGTAGAGTGGTTCTATTTCCGTCTTTATCGCGTACACGATAATTTGAAATACAGATTCAATGTAAGAGCAACATCCAATCACAAACTGTTACACAAATTATCCGTCAAACGTGAAATGTAAAATAATCTGAATCAAATATGTTCGGGCCAGTTTGTAAGAGGTTTATGGCAAGGTTTGGAAGTACCGCTATTTTTGAGGATTCGTTAATTTAGTTTTTCTGCCATCTGGTCGACACTCGCCAGATGGTACGATTCCCGGATTTTACTCTTTGTCATAGCATTTGTATAGCTTTTAGTTTCTTTCGCATATTTTTCATTTGCCTCAATAGCTATTACCCTGTCGTAAACCTTCACGGCCTGAACAGTCTTCAAGAACCATGGGTCACCCAACGGTTTCCGCGGCCTATGCAAGGGGCAAGGAAACCGTCTTAGGTATTGACCAGATGTGTCGCCCACCCCCGTCAAAGTCTAACATTTCGCCCCTTGGAGAAATCCGCGACCCCTTCCTCAAGGAAACACGCCGAGAGCGTAAGGGAAGGTGTGTCTTTCCAAACTAGGCCCGCTGATTGGAACTGCTCAAAAATTGGAAGGAACCAATCAGTGGGAAATTGCAAACTCCAAGGGGGGGGGGGGGCTGAGACAGTCTCGTAGTTATAGAAACTGTCGTCTAAAACAGTTGAACGAAAACAGTCATACAAGATAGTCGGACGGAAAGAGTCGCATAGCAACTGTCGCGACGGAACATACATTAGCAGTTAATAACTTCGAAAAACATTTCAAAATACAGTCCACATTTCAGTCGCGAGCTCCGAACCGATTGAGAAACGGAACGCGACCCAACATTTTGGTCCTTCGAGCCGGATATTGTTTCGGCTTAGCAACATACATTTTCTCACTCCGGATATTTGTTCCGATTTGGTGACTTCGAAGTATTGACTTTGAACAGTGGATCAGTGTTGTGATCCTGAACTTGTAGTTCTGGTGTGTAGTGCCAATTTGTGGTTGCACATACAAAACAAATACATTGTGCTCCATTGCGGGAGACCTCGAACGAGAATCACTGGTCCGGAGAGCACTTCTACATAAACCAAGGAGCCTAAGACGTTCCCAAGCAGACAATAGCGGCCAGGCAGGTCGGAAGACGGCGTCTGGACAACATTCGACTACGGTGATCGACCGTCAAGTCAGGGAGGCTGAGGAGAGCATTTTCATCCCAGCAGCAGCAGAAGAGTGTTGCAGAGACGGCAGCGTCCAAGGACAACAGCAGCCAGATACAGCATTGTCGTATACTTCGTGTCGGTAAGTGCTAACGAGTCACTTTCCTTTCGTGTATTTCCTCCATCGAGTTTGCTTCGATCTCAATAGATATGACTCACCCCGCGGAGTCGAGTGATGTTAAGCTGTTGAAAAGACAGCGCGCTAATTCTAAAGCTCAAGTTACGCGTACATTATCATACTTAGAGGAACACCCAGACTCATCTATCGCGGCATTAGAGATACGACAATCTAAATTAGAACAAATGTTTAATACATTTTCGGAAGTACAAACAGCACTAGAGGCTACAGACGAAACTTCTGACCATTCGTTGGAATGGGTATCATTTGAAGAACACTACTATAGAGCCGCGGAAATAATTAGCGAGCGATTAAAAGATTTGCGCGGTAATGGTGGACCCGTTCCTACGAATAGAATACTAGCAGATTCGCCGAGCACGGTAAAGTCAACCAGCACACTTTTGAGTAAAATCGAGATCAGGCCATTCGACGGCAACCCAATAGAATGGCATAGTTTCCATGATACTTTTAAGTCCTTAGTACACGATAACGAGGAGTTAATCGGTGTGCAAAAATTCCATCTTTTGAAAAATGCCCTTCGTGGAGAGGCGTCCGCAATAATTGAATCGTTGAACGCGACAGAAGGAAATTATTTGGTGGCTTGGGATTTGTTAAGAAAGCGATGTAATAAACCGAGGAAAATTATTAATGCCCATTTGAAACTTTTGTTCGATTTGCCAGAAATTACTCGCGACACACCGTCAAGCCTTAGACAATTAGCAGAGCAGGCCCAAGTGCACGTTAACGCCTTGCAGGCCGTAAATCAACCCACCGAGTACTGGGATACGATTTTGATACACCTAGTTTCAAGTAAATTAGATAAGAATACTCGTCGCTCGTGGGAGCGTACCTTAGAAGACGAGGAAATTCCTCAATTTCGGAAGTTGTTAGAATTTATTAATAAGCATGCACGGGGGGATGACCTGGGATTCGAGACTTTGAATCCATTTAAAGCACAAGGTGTACAGGATAGACTGCGTTCGAAAACACAAGTTCGTGGTCAGTCATACGTTGCGACAGATGAGCGGAAACAATTTTGCGTCGTTTGCACGGGAAAACATCCAATTTACACGTGCACTAAATTTTTGCAATTATCGATTCGCGATCGTTTAAATACCGTGAGGCGGACAAAGCTATGTTTAAATTGCCTGCGTCCAAATCATACTGTTGCCAATTGCCGATTAGGGAATTGTCGCAAATGCGAAAAGAAACACCATACACTACTGCATTTTCCGACCGAAACTCAAAACGTGACGAACAATAATCAACCTCCACCCACTCCTTCAACGTCCGCTAATACAGTCAAAACAGCTTTAACCGTTGCATATGATTCAGAGATATTACTTGGCACAGCTCAAATCACAATTTTAGACAAGTACAATAAGGAACACACATGTCGCGTACTACTCGATAGCGGTTCCCAAACACATTTTATTACAGATAGACTCGCGGAATTATTACAATTAGAGAAACACAAAATAGATCTTTCATTTTCCGGTTTAGGGCAGCTTAATACACATGCGAAGTACGTAGTCAAGACAGGTATAAAATCAAAGACCAGTCCCTTTAGAGCACAGGTAACATTTATTGCGTTACCATCGATTACGGGTAGGCTACCGTTACGACAGATCGACCTTAGTAATTTAGAATTACCCCGACACATAGAGTTAGCGGACCCAGATTTCCATATACCAGGCGAGATAGATGCACTCGTTGGGAATGCACTATTTTATAATTTATTAGAGACGGGTCAGATTAAATTAAACAAATCTTCAATCATATTGCAAAATACACAGGTAGGATGGATTGTTACCGGGGAGGTAGATAGCAAAAAACGGAATAATTCATGTAAGGCTAATAGATTTTGTCATTTTGCCATGTCCCTTGATACGCAAGTCAATCGTTTCTGGGCGATGGAAGAAATTCCTGAGCAAAAATTCTTATCCGCGGAAGAAAGGGAATGCGAAACCCATTTTGTAGAAAACACAACACGTAATGATCAAGGACGATATATAGTAAGGTTACCCTTCAATGATAGGCGCAGTCTTCTCGGCGACTCAAAGGCAATGGCCTTAAGGCGTTTCCACAATTTAGAGCGCAAATTGCAAATGAATATAGAATTAAAAAATCAGTATACAGACTTTTTAAAGGAATATTTAAAATTAGGGCACATGACGGAAGTAAAGGACGATAATAACCTGGGATATTACCTACCGCACCATGCAGTCGTAAAAGAATCAAGTTCAACCACAAAGGTTAGAGTAGTATTCGATGCTTCGGCAAAAACTAGTTCCGGACCATCTTTGAATGACACACTATTAATCGGACCTACGATACAGGACACATTGTTTTCCATACTCCTTCGTTTTCGCCAATACACATTCGTTATTACAGCAGACGTGGAGAAAATGTTTAGGCAAATTATAGTGCATCCTGATGATAGGGATTACCAAAGGATTTTATGGCGAGATTCAATAAATGACGCGATTAGAACATTTAAATTGAACACGGTCACGTACGGTACCGCGTCTGCGCCATTTTTGGCTACGCGTTCACTTAAACAGTTAGCTCTAGATGAGGCAGAAAAATTTCCCATAGCGTCAGAGATATTTTTAAAGGATTTTTATATCGACGATTTGCTAACCGGAGCCGATAATTTCGAAACCGCGCTAGAGATCAAAAATCAATGTATAGGGCTAGCTAATGCAGGAGGTCTCCATTTGCGACAGTGGGCCTCCAATGACACAAGACTGATCGCTGAGACGCAATCTAATACTCAACGAGCATCATTGTGCCTAGATCCAACAGAAGCAAAAAAAACGCTAGGGATTTATTGGAATACACTAGACGATAAAATTAGTTATACTTTCAAACAAAGGGCGACTGAGCATTCTCGCATGACCAAGAGAGTGCTTCTGTCGCACATCGCGCAATTGTTTGATCCCCTTGGTTTGCTCGGCCCGGTGATTATAAAGGCAAAGATAGTCATGCAACAATTATGGAAGTCGGCGATTGACTGGGATGATCTCGTTCCCCAGTCAATAAAACAAGCGTGGCTAGAGATAAAGGAGGAATTGTGTCTCTTAAACAATTTTACTGTGCCACGTCGAATCGCTATACACGAAGCAATAGGTTTAGAACTGCACGGGTTTAGTGATGCTAGCGAGAAAGCATATGGTGCGTGTTTATACATTCGCTCCACTAACAAGCTTAGACAACATGCAGTGCACTTATTATGTGCCAAATCAAGGGTTGCCCCTTTAAAGATTGTATCGCTACCGCGCCTCGAACTTTGCGCGGCCAGGCTCCTTGTACAGTTATACAAGGAAATTAGAAAGGCATTGTACCAAGTAAATTTTAAACAAATTAGATTCTGGTCCGACTCAACAATTACACTTCATTGGATCAAAACATCTCCGCACTTGCTCAAGACGTTTGTCGCGAATAGAGTCAGTGAGATACAAGCAGAGGTACATCCCGACATTTGGTTTCACGTTGCTACAGCAGATAACCCCGCAGATTTCGTTTCGCGAGGACAACTTCCTGCACAGCTCGTGCAAAATAATTTATGGAAATTCGGACCACATTGGTTATCTTTGAATCAATCGTATTGGCCAGTTAGCAATATAGAAACGATAGAAATACCGGAAAGAAGGCGTCCTGTGACACTAACCGCACACTTCAATCTAGATTTACTAAGAAGATACTCGTCGATTAATCATCTAAATAGAATTGTAGCATACATTTTTCGCTTTTATTACAATATAAAATGTAGGAACAAGAAAACATCAGGTCCATTAGTATGTTCGGAAATTCAAGAGGCACACCTTCGCGTCATTAAATTAGTTCAATTAGAAAGTTTTTCAACAGAATTAAAGAGTTTAGAAGACGGCAAGAGTATCAAGAAGAAGAGTAGACTAAACAATTTAAATCCATTCATTGATGACAAAGGTCTTATTAGGGTCGGCAGCAGGCTGAAACACGCTCAGCTCAGGTATAACTTGAAGCACCCCATAGTTTTACCGCATAAACACCACATCACGGAGCTAATAATTAGGCAGGTACACATAAATCAATTTCATTCGGGCGTACAAGCTACATTACACACAATAAGACATAAATATTGGCCGTTAGCCGGCAAAAGTATAGTCAAGCAAGTAATACACAACTGCATTAGCTGTAGTAGATACAACCCCAAGACACCACAATATATAATGGGGGATTTACCCAAAAATCGAGTCACACAAATGCGACCATTCGAGACCGTAGGCATTGATTATTGTGGGCCCTTCCTCACAAAGGAAAAGAAATTTAGAAATCAGAAGAAGTTGAAATGTTATGTCGTGGTTTTTGTCTGTTTTGCGACAAAGGCCACACATTTAGAGTTAGCTACCGACTTAACCACGGAATCGTGTCTAGGAGCACTTAAAAGATTCCTCGCGAGAAGAGGAAAACCGCGCCACATATATTCAGATAATGGCACTAATTTTATAGGCGCCAAGAATGAAATCGTGCAAGCTCAGGCGTTTCTATTGTCCAATGAATACGAAGATAAGTTTCGTCAGTTCCTAACACAAGAAAATATTGAATGGCATTTTTCTCCTCCTCGTTCTCCACACTTTGGTGGTCTCTGGGAGGCTGCCGTTAAATCTTTTAAAAGACATTTATACAAGACTGTAGGCGATGCCATATTCACATACGAGCAGTTTTACACTTTAATCGTTGAGATCGAAGCTATACTAAATTCGCGCCCCTTAACACCCTTATCCTCTGATCCCAACGACTTCCTTGCCTTATCACCCAGTCACTTCCTTATAGGTGATTCGTTGGCATGCTTACCGGAACACGATTTAATCGATATACAGACTAACAAACTGTCACTCTGGCAGCACATTCAAAAAATCAGGCAGCATTTTTGGAAAAGGTGGCAGACAGAATATTTACAGGAGTTGCATACCAGAAGCAAATGGCACACGGGAAATACTACAGGAATCAAGGAGGGCATCCTGGTGACAATCAAAGATGCCAATTCTCCACCACTCAAATGGCAGCTCGGACGAGTAGTCGCTGTTCACCCCGGAGAAGACAAGGTAGTCCGTGTGGTCACGGTTCGAACTCCGCACGGCACTTACAAGCGCGCGTTGAAGAATTTGGTACCGTTACCTATTGAACCAGCTTAGTCTTCAATGAAAGTTAAATTTAAGAACACCTACACAAACATATATACTTGCACACAAACACGTGTACATAATACACAAAACTTTTGTTATACTTACACATATATCTTGGGTTGTAGTTGCCTATAATTACTCGTAGTTTTAGATCGCAGTATATTACACATACGTATTTCGATTTATACAGTTACATATTTTAGTCATAATAGCATAACGCCTATAACATACATAGCTTTAGTTTCTTATTAATTTTTTGAACGTAGCCGTTCAAGGGGGCGGCATGTTCGGGCCAGTTTGTAAGAGGTTTATGGCAAGGTTTGGAAGTACCGCTATTTTTGAGGATTCGTTAATTTAGTTTTTCTGCCATCTGGTCGACACTCGCCAGATGGTACGATTCCCGGATTTTACTCTTTGTCATAGCATTTGTATAGCTTTTAGTTTCTTTCGCATATTTTTCATTTGCCTCAATAGCTATTACCCTGTCGTAAACCTTCACGGCCTGAACAGTCTTCAAGAACCATGGGTCACCCAACGGTTTCCGCGGCCTATGCAAGGGGCAAGGAAACCGTCTTAGGTATTGACCAGATGTGTCGCCCACCCCCGTCAAAGTCTAACATTTCGCCCCTTGGAGAAATCCGCGACCCCTTCCTCAAGGAAACACGCCGAGAGCGTAAGGGAAGGTGTGTCTTTCCAAACTAGGCCCGCTGATTGGAACTGCTCAAAAATTGGAAGGAACCAATCAGTGGGAAATTGCAAACTCCAAGGGGGGGGGGGGGCTGAGACAGTCTCGTAGTTATAGAAACTGTCGTCTAAAACAGTTGAACGAAAACAGTCATACAAGATAGTCGGACGGAAAGAGTCGCATAGCAACTGTCGCGACGGAACATACATTAGCAGTTAATAACTTCGAAAAACATTTCAAAATACAGTCCACATTTCAGTCGCGAGCTCCGAACCGATTGAGAAACGGAACGCGACCCAACAAAATACTTGAACTCTTTTACCATTCCTATTACATTTTATATTCTTTATTATATATACTTATATACTTATATATTTTATATACTTTAATATTCCGAATTAATTATCGTTTACTAAAATATCATCGCGTTTTATGTTTCGCAATTTGTTTCATTCCAAACAACGAAAAGCATCGTTGCATCTATGGAAGCAATAAAGTTCTATCTTTGTTTCAATATCCTGAACCATACGAACTCACAAAAATTACCTTTGCTATAAACACCCTTTGCTACCACATTGAATCATGCACGCAGCAGCGTAGCCATTTTAAATCATGCATGTGTGGAGCTGTGGAGAGGGGATAGGATAGGACAAAGGAAGAGTGTTGCGTTTCGTCCTGGGCCTGCTAGTGGACTCATCAGTAAGGCTACCTAGCAGGCCCTGCCTTAGACACTTGGATATTGGAAGGTTTTTCTTTTATGTCGAGATACTATTGAGGGGGGGGGGGGTGTACCGTGCCTGTTAGCTAATGCCACCTTACCGGAGGAACGTGATGGGTTGGGTTGGTATTACCTGCGTGAAGTGTGAACCGCTTGGCGGTAGTGGAGTTAATCTCGGATAAAATTTGCAAAAAACCTAGGAGACACTGAGATATTGGAAGGAAGGTTAAAGACGGTATATATATGGACGAGGTAGTTGTATCGAGTGCCTTCGAGAAAGTCCTATTTTGTATGTCCCTCTAGTGGTGGGTGCAGGAGAGCCGCCACACGTGCTATTAATAACGGCCCTGTACTATCGGGAAGGAACGTGTCCATCTGGCTGAAACGGAAGATCGATCCTGAGAGTTTTTCCCAGTAAAATATCACGCGTGTCGACGGACGACTCCGAAAAACGATCGGCCCTGTTTATTTCCGTCGCGAGTAGGTGCGGTAAGGTGCATTTGCATCGATAACGCCGCGGCTCGTACGCGTGTCCCCAAGGTGAAATGCTATTTATTGCAAACCCTCCCTCCCTGCCACGACGCGGGAGGAATATCATAAATCTTTAGAGTACTCATGCAGTCGGCCGACGTGCGTGCCTACGGAACGACGAGTTCGATATTCGAACAAAACGAGTGGCGCTCGTCTCTCGTAACACTTTCATTGGGTAACATATCGCGAAGACTATCGATGAAGCTTGCGTTCACTGCTACGCGTATTATCCGTGCAGAGAATTTCGAAGGTAGAAAGGCAGAAGTAAATCCATTTTTGAACGTTATAGGATAAACCAGGCAAACGTTAGCTGAAATAAACGAAAAATCTCTAAAACTTTTTATAGTAGGTATCATTCACAGAAACTAAAACAGAAGTTTCACAAACAAATGTAAGTAAAAAAGGAGTGAACAATGTTTTGAAAATGGACATTCTACCTATAGGTTACTGATAAGACTGTTTGCAGTTCAGCGAGACCTATCCCATAGTATTTAAAATACGGCAAAATTTTATCTTTATAGACGTATCTAACGATGCTCACAAGAATCATTAAAACTATTGGAGAAGTAAAGAAGACAGGCAACGAGATTCTTTAATTTAGTTAGGCGTCAAAAGGTCGTATAAAAGGTTGGCCAATTTCAGTTACTTGAAACTCCTTACCGAATAACATAGAAAAACTAAAAGATTTAGGTATTTGAATTGCCAAGATTTCTAATCGCTCTTGTGAAACTTAAATCTTCTATTCGTTCGAAAATTGGAGATGAATTTAGAAATAATTCCTTTTTAAGTTACAGATACTTTTTCTTTTTTTTATTAAAATGCAGTGCAACAACTAAAATGATTATTGCAAATGAATATTTCATATTTTGAAGTTTGTAACACGTTCCCTTCGCAATAACCAAACTACACTTGCGAAGTTTATTTCTTTCAAGAACATCGCCTGCTTTGTGAAAGTATTACGTACTTTTTGGAAGTTTCTTTCGGGTGAACGGGGAACGTTAGGTTGTACAGAAGTAGAATAATAATATACAATCGGAAGAGCAATCCGATATAAAGTGGATACGATAATAAAATTTCAATGGTTCGCTAGTATCCGGAATAAAGCGCAGCCGGATTATTGGATAGTCCAGACTGACTATTCGACGGTATTATGTAATAATACTTTCGAGCCCTCCATTTCCACATGCAATATGTATTCGTTTCATCGATATTACGAGCCATTATCAACTATTACCGTTGCTATTTGCAATACTCGATCAACTACTACCTTTTTCTATCATGTAAATTGACTTACGGTACACTTCGTTTCGATGCATAAATTTTGGAACGTTATGAATTCTGTCCGTTTAAATTTTCACTTGGAAAAATACCATTTTCTACAGGTGCAATGCACGATCACATTTCGAAGTAATTGGATATCATGCATTATTTTGCCATTTCGGCTATTAATATGAATGAGCATGACGTTTGCAGCGAAATAACTTTCGGCAACAATGAATCCATGTACAATGCAAAAAATGTAATATAGGTGGAATCCATGACATTATAAAATGGTAGATGTTTTCATTGTGCCAAAAAAAATGTGATAAAATATCACGAAAGAGAAATATTGAAATAACTTCCATTAATCGTACCGGGACAGGTTTACTAGAATTTCTGCAGTAATAAACTAAAATAGAGGAGTACAGACTCAAAACATACAAAAGGATTGCACATATCACGAAGCTGATCTAGAATACACTTCTTTCCATCTTTTCATCGACCAGAGATCAATGATGCGTGAAATGAATACAGTTACATGTACTTTAAGTAGATGAAAAGTATAAAACCAAAACCGATAACAAGATCTGATATTGATAGAGATAACTTCCATGGTACAAAACAATCGTAACATTTCCAAGCAAAACTACTTACTTATATTCAGAAACCTCAAACGATTTCAGTTACAGTAAAAACTGTGAATACTTCACATTATATTCAATCTCAGCATCCATTCTCAACCGGATGACAAAAGTCGAACTTCAACTTCAGAGCTGAATTAAAAATTAATTAGTGAAAGTAGGCCGATTCTCTCGCTAATCAAAAATTCCTCGCGCTACCGACGAAAAGGACGTTCGACTTCATAGTTTCCCCTGCGATAAAGTATCGTGATTCGTGAGATAAACGCGTTTAACATTGGATACGATAGGCCGATAGAAAAATTCTCGTCGGGATCTAACGTTTGGAAGCACTCAGGTGTACAACGGCAGGTGGCGAACGGACTGTGTTGATCAACGGAGAAAGGAAGACGTCGGCAACTGGAGACAGCGTCGAAGGCTGCTATTGGACAGCACGATAAAGCCACGGGACATTAGATTAATGGCAGGCGACGCGACGTGTTCGATATTTGTATCGTCCTTCGCATCGTTCACCGACACCGTTGTTCCGTGACTCTAATATCGGCCGCTTGCATCGATAATTTTCCATCTTCGAACGTCGTCGATTAGCAATTTGCGGCGAGTTATCGCGGCTTACGATAGGATATATCTGAGAAACGTTCGATCGATACGAATCACTTCGAAGGAGAGAACATTGGACGTTTCGATAAAAGGACTTTGGTAACACTAAAATTTAATTTCGCTGATTTGCAGAAAAACTGTTTCAGTAATTCACAATCTTCTAAAAATAAGTATAGGGTAGATGTACCACGTACTGCCACTTTAAGATTCGCGCGTAACTTTATTTAACTATTTTAGAACAGGAGAGCCGCCACAGGGTCATTTACCTTATTATTCAAAATAAAGAAACAATAAATATGACATATAGAATGTTACCACCTCTATCAATTTATCTGCATTCACGAGTACTTAAATGTTACAAAAAATAAAAATCACGCTTACAGCATCCGGTGTACTAGTAAAATACTGTTAAGCGCAAGGATAGATCCTCGATTTTTCGTTCATCGGGTTCGGGTAACAACTAATTAGATTCTAAACGTGGTGAGAGTTGTAAGTACGTGATACCATTAATATCGGATATAATATTCGCTGCACGTACGCTAGTCGTAAGTTTAACACAACACCGAATACCTAACGGGGCATCGCTATTTGATTTCATCGTGATATTGGTAAATATACAATACTCAACTTATATATATACACACGTACGCACAGAAGCGTAATATGATTTTATAAGTAACGTTCTGTATCACTAACACGATTCGCAAATTACTAATAAATATCGTTGCTTGTTAGGTTGTTCATTGTATGCCCGCAATTTACCATTGTGTAAAAAAAAGAGCCCGGCACGACTTACTGTTCAATTGGTAACAAACTCCTGGTAATCGGATACAATCAGGTTAAAACGGAAACGGGGACAATGTTTTACCACAGTGCGTGTAATCGCATGAAATACGCTCATCGGGTTACCGGTATTGTTTCCAACAGTGGCAAAACTGTTTCAAGGGGTTGCTCGAACCCAAAAGAATTACACGAGGAAAAACTGCTTTGTATTTATTTTTCAAGATCGCATATAGTTGTTCTTTTTTAATCGTTAAAAAGCAAACTTAACGTTCTGTTGATAATGCCGTTCAATTACTTTGTAAGAGCAAAAGTAAAACTTTCAACAAAAATTAGTTTTCTTATAATCATAGAAAACTCTTGATTATCACATTGAATGTATTCATGAACGATTCACATTTTTTGTTACATTCTACATTTATTTTTAACAATATCATGTACGTATTCTGTCTTAAACATAATTTTTTTTTGTTTATTCTGTAATGTTTAACATTATTTCTAGCGCAAACTATGGATTCCTGATTGAAAGAAATCTTGATTGGATAGAACATATTAAAAGATAGGGGATCATTTATCGGTACACTTAACACATATATTGTACAAATACCTAACTTAAACAAATGTAAAGTATGGAAAACAACGAAAAGTATAAATGTAAAAGGAAATGTGGGGCAAATTTACATTTCAATAGGTATTTCATCATTTGTATATCAGCACAATTAGAATACATCGCTACTTAATCCTTTACCGATTATTTCATTTACTACAATTCGATATTGAATAATATCAGCGCATCAATTGGTAGTAGAAAATTTTTCCTAATACTGCCTTTGATCCTCAAATTGCGCGAATACGTCCCGCACCCTAATAAACCAACTTACTCCATTTCCTTGAAACGAACGTGGAACAAGCACAATAGAGACGAAATAACTGTTCATGATCGTAGTAAGTTACCAATTGGTATTCCTTGCCCGTGTTTGCAATGGTGAACGCTATTCACAAGGTTCGTTTTCATTTCAGTGACGTTTACACATTTCGTTAATGACCCCATCGTAAACCGGATGCACCTGATGGAATGAATGCCTAACCACGGAAGAAACAGAGTCGTCGTAATCGTTAAACAGGCCATTAAATATTGCCTGATTTATTACTCGATTTTACGATCTGATAATAATGAAGCACAGACTTCATCGATTCTTCTCTTTATTACCGAAAGAACGAGCAACCACGCTAACTATTATCGCTCCTTTCCGAGATGCAATATTCGATCTATCATTGTGTGATTTCTGGAAACTTGAGTGAGCAATAAACTCTGAACGTTACGTTAGGTAATTTTTACGATACAACTTGTTTAATACCAACAGTAACACGAGTGTGAGCATTTTACAGTCTATAAAAATTGGAAATTTTCGTAGGAAACCGGTAGAATTATTTGAATAGGCTATGCTGCAGTAATTAAGCGTTTTATTCCTCATAAAGATTATGGTTGCGTATCTGTTTATCAAATGTAATAAGATAATTGTTTACGTATGAAGATAGATAAAACCAATAAATTTAATTTTTGTACAATTTAACTTATATAAATCGATTAAAATAAAAGAATACTGTTGGATCATATAGATTGAAACGCAATAGGAAGTTCGAAAGAAGAAATCTGGATAACAAGACGATCCGATGAATTCGAATCCTTTTTGGTACATTTTTTAAATATTTGTAGTCTCCAAATTTTACCCCTCGATAATTAAAGTGCAATTGAAAAAGAGAATGAAGATATGAAAGTTTTCATGCATGTAACGCAACGCTAGAAACAGATTCATTTCATTCGTTTCGGATTCTTTTGCGAATGTGTATCATTAACTGATATTTCTATCTCTACCTTGCGCTCAAAGTTTCACCTATACGTATGCGTATGTGTTCGTGAATCATCACATATATGCTTCAATAATTGCCAACCCGATGTTTCTTTTTATTATTCCAAGAGCAAACCACCGATCATGCATGGGATCCCTTATTTCGCTTCAGAAGTATTTATTCATGGCTGAATGCAATTTCGGAAAATCCAGGCAAGAAAAATCGCAGGGAATTCGTGACGGGTTATATAGCTACGTTTCGAAACACGGTGCGCTATACGAGAAGAGGGGAGATCGAATCTGGCTCGTATTTGTTCGTTTTGCCCGACGATAGAAGCATCGGGGCGCGAATGAAAAGTTCCACGGGAATTCCGATCCGACGATAAGTGCGAGGACTAACACCAAAGTTACGTGCTTCTATGACAGCGGCGAGGAAATTGATGTGCCGTGGATCGAAATGAAAGAGAAGAAGGAGAAACAGATTGACCTTTTGATCCCGTAACGTCTACGTGACATCCGTAAGATCAACGTGACTCCCTTGGGTGCCTGGCTTTACTCACACGAACACGTACCAATGCATGCGCGCGCACATATACTATTACAATGTATGCATACCGTCCATCCTCTAACCCAATGCCTCCTTTAATTTACATCTCATCTCTTTGAAGCCTTACTACTCGAATCGAATCTCTGCCTACTGGATCGGACAGAAAAATTCGACTCGGAGTAGATAGTAGTATACGTTCGAGTAATCTCGCCTATATCCATTCGGATCCTGAACGTTTGTTGTTCTTCGTATGGAAATGGTTTCTTTCATTCCTTTGGTGTAATGGCATGAAAAGGAAAACTGGGTTAGAGGTGGTTTATGTATTTCTTTGAATGCTAATATATTGTGCAGTGGCGCAAGGTAAATGATGGATGTGGACAACGCTGCCTGCAGGCGATTGTATTGTGAGTAACGTTTGTCATTTCAGAGTGTTACGAAAGAATTGGATCGTACACGGTTCGCGTGTTTGGAAAGTGTCTGAAATGAAATCGCGGCATTTTGAAGATTGGTAAAAGTTCTAATAAACGTATAAGTTGCCTAAACTAGATTTTTAAAAGCTTATAATCAGAGTCCTTACAATTCTCGATTAACAAAACAGATATAGTCAACTCATAAATGATCCACGTTTCTTAAACTTTCTCTCAGTGTTGAGTGATCTTGACCCTTTAGGTGAAACTTTAAAGATACATTTCTTTTAAATTGTAGATTTGCGAGTCCCTTTAATTTAATTTTATACCCATTTTCAGCGTTATCTATACAGTGCAGTATTTATTAAAAAATATAACTAGTATAAGGCAACACCAGAATTGTTAAGAATCTTTGCATAAGCATAGAACATCCAAAAAGTTCAGAAGTTTCATAGACTACATCTACGACTTTGCATCCCAGTTATTGTCGCCGGATATTAAAGGATTAAACTGCATTATCCTTTACTGCATTTAATCAAATTAAACTCAAATTGGATATTTTGTTTCTATATTATACTTTAACATTTTCTTTTCAGATTTTTCCTACGATTACCCAATTTCATCCAACAACGTCGTAATACCTACGTAGATTTAAATTCTCAAATGTCTAGCACAATTTACCCCCACCCCCCTCAAAGAAAAAAAAAATTAAATTGCATTCGATAAATTTTAAACGGTCTCGAAACGAAACGTAAAACAAACGAATAAGAGAAAACTGCGCGCAGGGCAAATCTATTATTTACCGGTTCACCCCATCTGCCATTACGCCAGCGATGAAAGGCGACAAAAGGACGTCGGCGTTTACGTTTCCCTTTCTAGCGTCTGTTCTCGTAAAGAATCTTCGTTCCAGAAGATAAGCGCGCCCTTTTTTCTCTCACCCTCCACCTAGGCTCGCATTGTCAGCGCGCGTGTCGCGGCAGAACGCGCAGAGGTGGTCCCATTATAACTGCGGAGACGCGAACAGATGCAAAGGGCCGTGTCGCAGGTTACAAGCGCGGAAATGCAGCCGCGCGACGTACATATAAGACAAGGCTGTCTGATGTGTTTGCTCGGCCCGTAGTGGGCGTTCCTGTGGGACGACACTCGCACCGATTCCCTTTTCTTATAAACACCGGCTCTTCTCTCAACTCCATTCCACCGGAACTCCACTATGGTCTCTCTGTTGTTACACTTCGCCGTATGCTGTCTTTTCCTTGCCGCACGTGGCGCTCACTATTCAGCTTGTGAAAAATTCAACGACCACACTTTTTCACGGTTTTCTTGGAAACGTTGGGACTGATTTAAGGCGGTTTAACTATGGCGACAGGGTTGAATGCAAGATTGGAAGGTGGAGGATTGTATGCTTGATTGATTCGATTAACGCAGACCTTTTTAAATTTTTGTATTCGCGGTCCCCCTTGATGAACAAAAATCTTCGCCACCCCCTTTCACTGAAGAAAATTTGTCGCAACCCCCAGTACATATTTAATGCGACGATATATCGTAGTATTGATACTTAACTCATAAGTATTATCTATCGAAGACTGGTATTTTCACTAAAATATTCTATATTATAGCAAGCAAATTTTCCATTTTAATACGTTTTCAATATTGTAATTAAGGGGCAGATAAATTTGAAAATTGCAATGGAAAACGTTGGAAGAATATACTATTTTTGAGACTTCGTTTCGTTCCCTACACATAAGACACATCGCAAAGTTCATAACACACACACACAATCAGCTGCCAAGATTCGCAAACTCCGCGCTCATCGAACTCGAAGTAGGAACTCGAACTCTCTACTTTGAACGAAATTCTAAACTGAATTAATTACTCTCTGCACTCGCAGCTACCTTAAACGCTCCCCAAAAATGTTCAATGCAAATCTACTGCATCTTCTCACGGTACACCACGTAGTGCAAACTTGCAACAAATATGTAACCGTGAAACAAACTTTTGTTGGCTATTCAAACAGACCCGAATGAATTCTAGGGTTAAGACAGATATAATAATAGATCCTAAATAGACACTTTGCAGTGCTAAGTCGAGTCTAACTCGGCATTGCATTTCTTTCTACTTAGTTCTATTTCGAGGTCAGCTGAGTAATAATATTATACTTAATGAAGATATATTAACATAAGTATCTTGCTGTACTAGTAACGTGCTAAAATATTGAGATAAAGGCAAACTATGTGATATCCAATAGTGGCTAAATGATTACGGATTCGCTGGGATGAGTCGACGATGGTAACTCCGACTGCAAAGGGTTAATGAAGCGTACATAATTCCAATCCTAACAATATATCAAAACTGTACACCAATTACATCAGTAGTATCAAACGCGTATACGAATACGCTCCACCAAAAATAGTTTTAGGGAGTCTCCGGGTTTCGGATAAAGAAAGGTCTCCCAAGAAAGTTTGGACAACTAAAACGACGAATATACAGGTGACCATAAAACGGTGCTCCCTCGCATTGCGCTTTGTAATTTGCATTGCATTAAAAATTCTATTTTATACTTTCCGTAAAATTCTATTTTATTGATTTAACAAAATCAACTTCGAGCTTCGGCCTGAGGGCCGCATTTTGGTGTCTTGCGGGCCGCGTGTTTGACACCGTTGAATTACACAATTTACTATTGCATTAAGTTATCATCATAAGCACAAAGACCCGTAAAAGACGATAAGAGAACTTCAAAATCCGCTAGGCGTGTACTTTCGTGGAAAAATTGCGCAGAATGTCGGTCGAGATGGAAAAGAGTACTATCATACTAAACCGGATGTATCAAGGCCTAGACTGAATCCAATAAATTGGCTGGCGGGAGATGATCACGAACCGCGATCTTTCGTGCTCGCACTTCACCGGTTATCTTATTTTTCATCTGCTTATCGGTAACGTGACTCGCGAATTCTGCCCACTCGTCGTGTACAAGTCCGATCCCAGCTGCCCATAAACCGACCGATCTTAAACGCCATCCTGTGTTCTCTGGGTCTTTGGGTCGCTGTTTGGAATTTATTATTCACGACTAGGGACGGGAGGAACATTCGCGGACATAAATAAGGCGTTTCTAAAGCGTATATTGTCGAATAAAGACGTTGATCGTGGAGTACACTATCGTGGACGCGATAAACGCGACATCTGCGACATGGAACTTGCAAATGTGTTCGAATAGAATACTTGTTTGAATGTTAAGGATTCATTTTGCGGCGACTAATTGCAATTCGAAAAGGGTGCAAGTGAAATGTATATATTTTATGTAAAAGGATACCGTTTTCGACCGAGGAATAATGATCCGGAGTAAGTATTAGAGCAAAGATAATACAATTTTGTAAATTGTGTTCGTAGAAATCCGTGGTACGCATGTGTCAATAACGTGAAGTTTTATTCCCAGAGTTGATCTGCGAAGGATCAAAGCCACGGCAGAATCGTTGCATATACGTTCACCTATTTACTAGTTCAAAATTTTGGCGTTGCAAACGGAATTGGAACAAATCCCGACATACGATTCTCTCCTAAAGCGACACCAAAACACTATCGCTTGAACGTGCATTCACAGGCGCAATAAAACATCGATACTAAAATGAAATCAAGGATTCAATTGAACAACCCATTCTCGGTATTATCAAAGAAGAACCATTTAAACCTTAATTTACAATCAACGTCGTGAAAGCTATGTACACCTACAACTAAAACGGATAAACGTAAGGGTTACGCTAATTCTCTACACCAGCTCGCAATAAATCTTCCAGCAATTGTAAACTGCTACGTTTCGACTTTACGATCCACTAGTGCACAATCAGAATCACAGAATTCAATCCTCGGCATTTTATCCTAATGAAAATTCATCTTATCATATAACCAAATGAAAGGACTTAATCCCACCGAATTACCTACCAATCGCAATTAGGCCTTGACGCAGGCGAGCGACTTTTTGCCGCACGATCCTATGCTTGCCTTCGTTGTATTCGATTAGAAGAATCAAGGAAAAACGTACGATCGTGCATTCTGTATCTGTCTGCGTGCGTTATCGCTCCCAATGCGAACGGTTTCGGGATAAGTGTCGAGACGGCAACAAACTCGTAGCTAATTGGGATCAAACAACTCACGGGGACACCGAGAAACGCGAGAAGGGCATCTAACGAACCTTAAGCCTTAACGAGCGGCGATGAAGCTTTACGCAGAGTAAAATCGCAATCATCGCGGCCGAAATATCCTCTCGACCAGTCGTTAACGCGTAGCGATCGCGTGCAGCTTTATTATTTCGCCTAATCTCGTTACGGGGACACACGGTATCGAGACGACTGTTCTCTAGCCGTGTCCTAAGCCAATTAAAATCGCCACCACCTTTAGCCTAATTACGCGTATCGAGATTGGAGCATCGTTCTGGTTGCAATAAAACCAGCCGAAGCGGAGCCGGGCGTAATCGAATAATTATATCGATCATAAATCAACGGGCACGATTGAATCCCTGGTAATTGCCGATCCTTCTAGAGGACTTGTCGAGCGAACCTCCTGGAGTACCAGGAAGTCGCTTTGTTAAGTAACTAAACGGAATTCCTTAGAATCTGCCGATTAATTATCGTGCGACAATCAGAGATACTAATTAACGTTTCGAGGAGTGCGAGTGATTACGACGAGCATTATCGAATCTTGTTACTGGAAATTAGAGATTCTGCTAGATGGAATTTATTAGGATTTGTTGGACTGAAAATATCGGCAACTTTAAACGTTTGCCTGCGAAATGCGTGCATACACGCTCTAAATGATTATAAATATTTACCAAAGGCGTGCATATACTTCCAGGAGATTTTGCATAATACAAAATATGTTAATGTCTTAATTTATTATTTTATAACAACATTTGGAGGTCCATTTTAACAGTAATGCAATATTTTAGTATTCCACTCTTTAAGTTAATTTATTCACTGGTAACTATTTCGCATACGTAAAGCAGCTTGCGCATTTGTAATTATACCAATACTCCACAATGATGGACATGCAAATATCGCGACGCGAAAAAAGGGTTAATAACTATTAACAATATTTTGAACTCCTTCGCTATAGCAACGTTAGCACTGAAACCGTTCGAGATACGCAAGTTGGAATAATTATTATTCATATAGATGTAGCATGCATGTAAACATATAAGCATTATAATTGTATAATTAATTACTATTTAATATACACGAACGATTGAAATAATACTGTGGCGTACCAAGTACATATATACTTGTACATATATACGGCTTTAGCAAATAATGTCTCAATTTCTGAGTGTATTTATACGTATCTTGGTTTACAGAGTTAATATTATTATAGGATTAATCGTTAAATGGGATATCGGAATAAAGTACATAGAAAAATGTCTGTTTTTCTGTACAGAATACTGCGGCATGAAAGAAGCGAAAGATAAAAAAGAAGTTTAAGTCGGGGACACGCTATTGTCTCTTGAAATCATATGATTTCAGATGACAATCGTAGAGTGAGCGACAAAGATAGTAACACAGATTATTTTTGCTATCTCTTTCTTACACTCTATGATTTTCAACTGAAATCATGCGTTTTACGCGACGTAAAGATACTGTATCCGTGCCTTGAACAGTAGAAAAATGACAACATGGTCTCAAATATAGTTTGTTTACAATGTCTTTTAATAGTTTTTCCAAATATAGTTTTAGACCGCTGTCTAGCCAATTAAAGATGTACCACAGATGCGAGGACAGGTCAATTTTTGTCCGAATAATTGTTAAAAAAATCACGGCGAATCAGAGGTACCCAGTTCCGAATATCGATTGGAAGGTTTTTCCATGAAAATTTCAATACGTATATCTTTTTGCTCAGAAGTGTAGAAACAGGCACTATTACATTGGAGACATTTATGTAAATTCATATTTTTATAAATGAAGCTAAAAAAGTGGGACCTTAATACGGTATTGTATCACGTTCCAAATATAATAACGTGTAATTTACTTCATACGTTTTGTATATTTTTGTACGTCACGAGTAAATCGGCAAAAAGATACAGAATACATACGGTATGTAAAAATATATAAAATATTCAAAGTACAGTAGAAATTATAGCAGAGGACAAAAAATGCCTCTATTTAAGTTCCATTCCTTTGATTTTTATTACAAAGGTTTAAATTTGCAGAAAAATCAGCGCTCTAATCATGTGCATTCCCTATCTTTTTCCATATTTAAATTTCCCATAAATTCGTAAACATCTGCAGCGTAGATAATCGTCTCGTTCTCTCGAAATATAGGAATAGTTAGGTACGTAATACTTGAAGCAGTAATTGTAATATGGTACATTATTGTTAATTTTACCAGAAGTTGAGATAGCTTCTGGTTCATAATTTACTTCAAATTGAGTTCCATTAAAACCCGTGAAATATAATATATAATGGAAACAGTGTTTTCCATTAGTTACATTACCAGGGAATTTCGCCAGAAGTTAAAGCAGCTTATAGTTCGTAATTTACTTCAAATTGCGTTTCATTAAAGCTCTTTAAAAAAAAAGTGTGATGCAATGCTGTTCATTTGATACATTATTAATAATCTTATTAGGATGTAAATGTGGTTTAAAGTTCATAATTTACCCAAAATTGGATTTCATTTAAACCAATAGGCTTCGAAAGATTTTTAAGCAGCGGCGTACATTTCCATAAATAAAATAGAATTGCAAAGTAGGCAATAATTTCCGATACATCGTAATATTTGTGCCACGATATCGCGGTAAATAAAAAGAAAAAGATAAAGGGGAAAGGGATAGGGGGAAGAGACGGGTAAGGGGGAGGAGCATCGTGGAAACCAGTCCTACACGAAATTCCAAATACAGAAGGATAGAACCGGATAATAAAGAGAAAACGACGGAAAACGAGAGGCGCGTAGTACGGTGCCGGCGAACGCGATCTCGACCCACGCGCCGCTCGCTCTTATCGATTCATTCAGTATTCTGCGGCGCGAATCGCACGGTTTTCTGCCAACGGGAATATCGACTTCGTTGAGGATCTTCGAGAAGTATAACCGACCCTATGTTCTTTAATGGAAGCAAATTGGGAGCGTTTTTTACGATATTGCCTCGTTGAGATAAAAATTCGAGGAGTCCAAGACTCGAGGTTCTTGTTATTTTTGAAAAACGAAACGAAGATTATCTTGTTACCTCTCCGTAAATATAAATGTAAATATACCCCTGGGCGTACGTATTATGAAATTTGCATTGTAAATTCGTTCAAGAATTAACATCGGAAGAGAAAAGAAAATGCGCCGCCTTGATTTTTCTTAAAAGTCTTTTCACGAAAGTAAATTCTCATCTTCTCGAGTAATTCGAAATAAAAATTGGCGATCGCCCTCGTATATGGAAACGAATCGAAGGTTGATTTTATACAGAATGTACAGTTATAAATGTAGCTTCAAAGGGAAGTACGTATCAGTTAGGTTAGAAATTATTTATTCGCAATATTTTTCTAGGTATTCCTTAATCGAACATAATGCATCGCCGACATAACAAAAGGCAGAATAAACAAAAAAAGTAAATTACAATTAAAATTTTTACAGCAGCAACTCTTTCGTTGTTGTTCAATAAAATTATCTCAGATCCTCCTCGAAATAACAGTAGGTATATAAAATATAACGACGTCCTTTGCAAACAGTTTCACCATTGCGCCTAATTGCCATCCATCGAAACTCCCGTGATAATTAAAAAGAAAACGAAAAAAAAAAAAAAAAAACAATAAAACGTTACAAGAAATCGAACAAGGAACTGGCTATCTCGGTGGTCCGTCAAGTGGAACGTAGTTAGCCCAGCAATACCAGTGTTTTAATTAATTTCAGCGTGTGCAGCGAGAGAAGGAAGCTACGATAAAAATGGACGACGAATAAATAGCGGAAAAAACGATCGCGATACGACGGTGCACCGCTGAATTAAACGGTGCCATCGGGCGTGTCCGACAAAATGACATCTTGCAATTGCGGATAATTCTTAATAGTCCGCGACACCGTCTATTCTCGTACAGTATTACTGTTTTTATCCGTTTCTTACTTCTTTCCCATTTGAATCCCGCCTTTTTACCCTATATTCGGTTTATCGCATCTTAAAGCTTGTAAAAGTAAAGAATTTCGTACGATCGGTGATAGAGATTGCAAATACAGAAGAGGAAAGTAGAATTTATAAATAGAGACTTTTGGGACTTGAAGTTTTTTTACTCTTTAACCCTCTATAACGCCATGGAGTTTAGAAGATCCCCCAATACAGGCTACTCTTAACCCTTTTGCCGGGGCGAACTTTAGTAAAAGAATATAGAGAAAACGCCAAAGCATCGAAATGCATTATGTTAAATTCATAATCTTTCTCTGATTCTTTCCTATTCTTTAGATGGCAAAGAATTTCAAGTATTTCAAGACGCTAATAGTGTTTTTGATAACCAAAATTAACAATACGCTATGCGCGAATTTTGTAAACGCTTCTAGACGTTCAGAGCAGTATTTTTACTATAACTCGGGCTAGAGTCATGAAATTGAAATTTTCGAAAAATGATTTGTAGTATGACGGTGACTGGAATAAGTGACTTAACAGATGAAACTCTCTCTGCGTAAATGCAAATTATTTTGCGATTATAATTTATAAAAATTTGGTTTAGTAGACAACTTTTGCAATTTTTTATTAAAAATCAAGAAGGAACGAATCAATCCGTTGGGAAATCGATTGTGAGGAGCAATTTTAACCACATTTAAACGAGGCCAGAACCCATAACGAACAATTATCCAAGATTTATAAATATTTAATTACAAGTCTTAACGAATCAGACCGAAGATAGTACAAGAGAATTCAAAGGATTTTTACGACCGCGAAATTTATGATTTAATTACGCTTAAATATAGAGGATGCATACAATCCGTTTCGATTCAGCAACGTTTGTAATTTTTCCTCCGCGCGCGGTATAAATTATTTATTTACGAATCGTACGTCGGCATTTTACACGATTTTACTCGTCGCCTAGGGCGAACCTCGTTAATTTACCGCACGAAAGAGCGCCGCGAGAATTTTATAAAAGAGTTTTATATGTCAAGCTTCAAGCTGTACGGTGCACAACACTCCACTTTCGGTCGAGAATTATTTGTCTTTTTCGAAAAGGATCGAGAGTGACGTTCGCGCCATCAGTCATTAATTTAATCGATGACTTTCACCCGTTCGTAAATTGCCCTGATCCGGGCCGATCGAGGAACGGTAAATTATTTTTTTCACGCGCCACGTCTCTTATTGGAAAACGAGATGCCCGTGAAATCTCTTGATTCGTTCCGATTGAAATTAATTACAATTCTTGTACCGAAAGTAGGTATCGATGTACGTTGAAGATAAAATGCGCTGCTCGTGTGAAATGGAAGTGAAAGGGTAACATTGATACTTTATTCTACCTACTTTGCATACTTCTACATGTTACGCGCGGTTTGCATTTTTTTTTTTTTTTATGCAAATTCAAATCTTCAGTATATCCATCAAAATCCGCAGTAGACTTATTGGATATTTGTTCTCCATTTTCTAGTAGAAGTTATACAAGGTATTTTGCAATTAAACGTGAGTCCAAACACTTTCATCATACAATATTTTTTACCGATAAAAATAGATTTCTAATTGCTTTCGACAAATAATTCTCCACACGTCAGTCATTCATATGAAGTTTCAGAATTACTTTGAGTTAAAAATTCCGCTTTAGTTACTTAATACGGTAGCAACGATGTCCTTTGTCCTTGCATTACACGTATCACCATTTGCACCGCGTCAGATTCTCCAATTATATCCCCAATAATATTTAGACGGTGCACAATTTGGATATGCTAAGAGTGAAAAATGTGAGAAAATTCCAAGTAATGGGAAAATACGACTCGTCGCGCGATTCGATACAGTAGCAGTGTACAACAAATATATTTTGCAGATTTTATAATTCGTTGCCGATTAATCGATATTCATATATTCATGCGACGCTAACGAAGCTTTCAGTATTACGCGTCGAATGGTTAAAAGGTTAACCTTTCCTGCAGTGTAAACGCGCGTCTCGTCGGATGGGTCAATAAATCTTGTTTGGCGAAATAATTACGACTCGTGACAGTTGTAATAACTTTATTTACTACGCGTGCGCGAGATGCTGAACAAAACGGCCGTTATCAACGACGGGCGGATGAACTGTCACAACTCGATACGTTTTCGTCAGCTGGTTGCACTTATTTGGTAACAAGTTCGACAGATTGTAACATATTGTTATCACATGGTAATAAATTGTATATCACACGGTTATCATTCTGACAAGAGTTATTTTGTTCTTCACGCTTGCAACTTATTGACTGTTTTTGTAGTAGATTGGACATTTGTAATACTTGGATTTGACATTTTTGCGAGACGGTTTGTAAATGGATCTGGATTTGCATAAGATACAGGCACTTACGACAGTATTCGTAGATCACTAAAAATTGAAGTATTTTAAAGAATTTTATTGCCAACTTTATGGCCATTAATTTACTTATCAGTTAAAGATATATAAGAATTTTTAAATATTGCATATCCTACAAGATTAATAAGTATGAAATTGAAATCAATCGATTGTAATGCATTTTAGAGGAATCATTATTTCGAAATAGTAACAGAATGCTTAAGATTTAAAAATTTACGAAGACTTTCGTGACTGACTGTATATAGAACTCGAAGTTAAGATACGCAGAAATTCACGGGGTGGGCAACATCACCGTAACGAAAGGATTAAACGTTGCAATTAAGGTTTCAAAATTCGAAGCTATTCTTCTATTTTAGCAACGACTGAGGTATAACTTTTCCAAATTATTATCGCCGAGGTAGTATAACACTACGGACAGAAACGATATATGTAATGCGCCACGCGAAGGCGCGAAGCTACAAAACGTTCTTACGCTTTATTAAACTTGAGCAATAATACGAAACACGAGATTAACAACTCGTGATTACGAGTTGCAAAGGATTAATACCACTGTCGACGTCAATCTTCACAGTAGCCGATCTCCCAAAGCCATTCTCTCAAAGGCAACGTGTCCGTCTCCTTTTAAATACCAGGGAACGAAAATTGCTTCGACAGCCGGTCAACTCTTCCGCTTCACGCTTGACATCGCGTGCATAACACGCACGACACGAGTGTGTCGTCCCGTAGCAGTAATAACGCGGTTCTCTCCGAGCTGATGGTATCTGTGTTGTAACGATCTCTCGAATGTCGTTCGATGCAGGACCAGGCGGTTTCGAGATAAAGCGGCTCGAAGCTCGCGCAGCCGCCCACACTGGTCCGAGACGCGTGGGCAAGCTTGAATTTTCAATACGGAAGATACAGCGATATTGGCGAATTCAATTATCGGAGTTTAAACGGCGTGGCTGCTGCGCCCAACCGATTTCTTTCGGCCAGCGCAGCCAGAGATTGCATTATTACGTTCGTTCGCTTGCTTGCCGGCCGAACGTGAAAGTTTATCGCGCTAAAGACATCACTGTAAACCGCGACTCGTAACGAGAAAACGCTTTTGGGTCGATAGTTTCGGTGAGATTTTTGCTTGTTTCGCGTGGTGCATGTCCGTTGGAGTTCCTTGTGCGAAACGTTACTCGGCATGTGATAGGACAGCATTAGAACAATTTGTGTTTTAAGTAGAATGCGAAGAGATTGACTAACAGAGTGGAGATTGGCACCGACAATCAGCGAAGTGGATTTTGCGTGGGTGTGAAAAGTTTTCACATTTCGAAAGGTATTGTTCCCTAAGATACGTAATACTGTTCTCGTAGAAATCGCAGTTCGATTCCTTTGCAACGTTACGATCATTGCGAGTTTGAATTTAATGCCGATGCGAAGTTTCGAACATTTAGTTTCATTTAATAATTGAGGAGCTCTTTGGAAAAAGGGCCCTTTTTCGATAAATTATCTTGAATTAATCGTTATACTTCTATAGCCAATGATGTTGTTATTCCCCAAAATTTCGTTTCAATATCATACTAATTAAGCTTAAGACAGTATTTATTATTGACTCGTGGAACTCGTGAGAGCCCGATGCAATTTACTCAATTCGTCATTTTGTCTTCTCTCTGTAGAAATGAGAACCCCCCAAAAAATTACTCAATTCATAAAATAGATAGGCTTTGTCAAATGATACTTCGAAGTGCCTGTTTTCCAATCTTACTTACGATTACAAAATTATTGGCATATTATTTAGGTGTATCAATGAATAATCCACAATCGATATTCAAATCAGCATTTATTTTTAACAAAATCAGATACCTATTTTATCTTATATGTAATTATGGTTACTCTGTAATGCTTGACTATTTGGTGCTTATTAGAATTTTTGATCGAATAAATTTGATACCTGATTCAAAAATAGTGGATTACTTATCGGTACACTTAACAGCTTATGCGTGGCAATGTTAACTCCGTACTGCGGAACATGACACGACTACTTGACCAATACTTTAGATCTTATCAGAAATCGCTTAAAGGGATTCATCGATCGCATTAACGCGATGAGACAGATACTTCGAATCGGGTCAGTAATGTCGATTGTAAGTTAATTAGCCTCGTTAGGATGACTCGACGACTGATTTGCCGCATGCAATTCGCGGGCGGGCACGCGAGCAAAATGGAGAACCGGAACACACCGCGGGGAATTGCGTCGAGAGTGGGTAACGAGACGGCGAGGACGACGCGGTCTCTGATTCCGCGACAAGCCAACAGCGTGCATAATAAGCGCGACACGCATAGCGTTTTATCGATCCCCGTGTACGGCTAATGTCTGTATCCGCATACTAGATCGCCGCTGGTTCTGCAACACGCTCGAACCAAGAAGTGTAAATCGCCTTTCGGCCCTCCTCTGCCCGCCAGAAGCCAGAAACTCGCTCTTTCGCGAACCGTGTTTCCGCCTACGTCCAAGGATCAACGTCCTCGTGGAAGTTTCGTAATGGTATCACGGCAATAGATCCAGAAATAACGATACCTTACAATAGTAATAACGAGGAAAGCCGCGCATGATTATGTTTCGAAAATTATTTTTTCAAAGGATGAGAAGCGAAAGAGACTTAAATAGTATCGCGTAAAAATGTTTATCAACCCTTTTCAAATAGTGAACAATTTCGGGACCCCTGAATTTATTTTTTAAATTTATTGACGCGTATAGATGTTGCCCTTGTCGTAGTTTTAATATCGCCGTTTTTCATAACAACATTTCTAAATTTATATTGTCTTTAAAATTTTTTACCAATTATGTACTAATTTTAAGAAACACGAATTAGTTACTATGTCACAGATCAGCCGTATATATACGGCTATACTGCTGAAAAGGTTAATAGTATCGTGCAGGATATCTTTTGGGAATTAAAAAATTGTAATACATACAGTGTTTTGAAGCGATTGAATTATTTGTTCGTTTCCTGATCTTATGCAACCTTAAAGGTGGGCTTTTATTGTGTTTTATAACGTTGGAATGGTCCCGATATTTCGTCTCGTATGACACAAAAAAGGGAATTATTTTAAACATTAATTAACAGCCAAAAATATTTGTTAGTTGCAAATTATTGCAAATGTAATTCAATACATAAAACATAAGTAGAACGATAGAAAATAATGGATAAATTCAAATATGAGAATGATATTGCTATACTATCGTGCATGAACCGTATGTCTGATTAATGGCTGACTTGAACTACTTAATATACCGTAATGTAGGATTTCCAGATTATATAGCCTTTGATCGAAGGAATTTTTCGCATAAACTAAAGTAGCTGCTTATAATGGAACCTTAGAAACAATATGGGCCCCAATATTTAATAAAACAATTAAAATTTCCTTATGTAAATAACGAATTCAAGGAACGTGAATTAATACCAGACGATCCTTGTGAACGTAACAAGGTGCCTCCAATTTCAACCCCAAAAAGGTGTTCCTTTCGATATCTCCTTTTCTTCGTCCTCTCTTCGTTTCTGTTTCATCCATAATTGATTGCTACGCGGCGCCCGTAAAATAAACAATAGCCAGCAAGAAGTCAGTTTTTCAGTGACAAAAAATAACCGGCACGGCGCAGATATAGTGTCTGTCGCCGGTGTTGCATTTTACTCGGGGTCCGATTTGAATTGTTGATTACGGCATTAAGTTATGCGAGAATAACAATTACTCTCGGCATGCTTCACCGTTCAACAGGCTGCCCAGCTCGATTGGATAAGCTTCACGGTTTGAAACAAGACGGACAAACGTCTCGATATTATTTCGATATGAAACAATCGCGATTGCATAGCAGCCCTGTAGTCGATATAATTTCACGCGCGACAACAATTTATCCATCTTTACCGGAAAGAAATGAAAATCTTGCATCTTTGCGATATCCTCGGATTTTTTTTAAACGCAACGTCATAAATTGTATTCTTTAGTAAATAGAATAGCGAAACGTCGAAGTTGAAAATCACGATGAGAGCCACTGGATTATAGACGCATGCTCAAGGTTCCGCTCCAACGCGCTTATTTGTATTCATCGTCAAATACTCACGGGTCACGTTACGTTTGATCCAGCGAATGGAAAAGGATTTGCCATGGGCTTACCTGGAACACAAAAAATGATGGTCATTGTATGTCGATGGAATAAGCAAACGCCACGTCAGATTGAACGACTCCTTTTTCAAAACACTCGTCCTGTTACACCGCGTGTTTCTTTCCTTCGTACAAATAACACTGGATTTATACATGTATGTATAACACGTACAAATAACATTGTAAGATTGCAATGCTTTGAAAAGGTTCACGTTTCAGGTTGACAATTATCTCGCTTCCTGTAATATTATACAATGTAGCGCTACTGTTAATTTTTCTTTCGTAAACATTTATATAAAAATGTTACATAGTATTATAAATAAGTTGTGTCAAAGGGTGACATTTGATTCACCTAACAGACCAACGGTAAAATTGGCAAATTATGGTAATTATTACTTTATAATATTCTTTTTAGAATAATTGTAAATATTTGAAACAGGATAGTTTATAGCGAATTAATATTGTTTAGCAAGAAAAAGTGGGTCAATGGAACACTTCGACATTTACTAGAAAAAGAGCTACAAAATGCTCTTCGTTATTCAAAGACAGAAACATACCATTCTCTTTAATTCCGGAGCCATACAATTTTTACAAATTTCGACAAAACCTAAAAGTCCTCTATCATACGAATCCATTAACTGTATTCAATTACACGAGGCAAACAAAAGCCAAGGGGAACAATTCACATGCCAACGAGCACAATAAACCTCACGCATAAAATACGCACAAAAAAAAACATCAAATCCCATCCAGAATAAAATTAAAAGAAAATCTCGAACATTCATTTGCATGACCTAAAAAGCATGCAGGGCGAAGCGGCATTTTTTTCGGAAGAAGGATCGCTGGGACGCAGCGGGCAAGAGTGCCTCGGTGTACATTCATCATTGCCAGCCTATTTTCGCGTTCCTATGAAATTTGTCTTTTTCCATCGCGACTCGATTCATGCCGCATGGAGAGCGCTAACGAGGCGGTGAATCATCGCTGTTCGACAACTCTCGCTTGCCAGTCAATTTCCGGTTCCATTCGAATCGACAGCAACACTTCGGAACACCCTCGAACTCAAAGACACGAGCTATTGTCTTCGAAGAGTAGAGTGGCCAAAGTTCTCTTGGTAACTTGCTCGCCGTCGCTTTGATTCGAGCTGACACCAGGACATCCCGTTCTATAGCTTCTCTTCCTAGACTTCGCGACTATCCTTTGATAGTGTCCCTTCCTGTCGAGACGAATCGATAGCGGAATGAAACGAAGAATGTTGTCAGTTCCCGATAAATGCGCTTCAACGCACGCCCCTGTGCCCTCTCTTTCATATCTGTCACGGGTTTTCCTTATGACGTGTTTCTGTGTCTCGTTTTCTTGTTAAGGGACACGCTCAAAGTAGCCCTGTTTTCTCAGTGTTCTGCGCTGCACGGTCAGTTGGCGCGAGAATGGTGAACGTGCCAAATAAACACAGCGAGAGATCGCGGGGACCGGTTTGACCGGACGCGACAGTGCATTGAATGGTCCATTCACTAACTTTGACGTTTCCTCCCACACAAGTTTCCAGACGTTTTACGAGCTCGCCGCTCGTGATCGTCGCAAGTCCATAACGATGTTTGTTTCGACCGTTTGTGGAGAGAGCTACGCTGGTAGTATGAGGTGAAGGACAAATGTTTGTTGGCATTTCAGTTAGGTATTTTTGGCCTATAGTCGGTCTTTGGTTGATTCAACACTACAACTGTCAAGGCCGTTAAAATGACAGGTCACTAATTTCCGTGAATGTCTGTACAAAATACGAATAAAGATTATAGGTGTATATTATATATGTATATAATATAATCTATATGATCTGGAGATACGTACAGTGAGTCACAAACGTATTGGTACACGGGAAACATTATCAATGGTACGAAAAGTAGAAGGATAATAAAATAATTCTTTGAACTTTTACATTTTGTATATTAAAATACTTTAGAAGCGTTTATCCCTTCCATGTAGTACAAGGGAAGATATTCTTGCGAAAATTCTAATCTTCTTAGATGTCGGAATTTCAGACCACGTGACACAGGGTCCCATAAGGTGATAGGTCCATTTTGTATGTACCTTGTCTGTGGTACGAACTTCACACTGAAAAAGTTCAAGAAACTTCCAAGAAGATCCATACATATTCAATACCTACACGATATACGACTTTTTTATTCATGCACTCTGCTGAATGAATTCAAGCAAGAATCCCATCAGAAAAAGTTCTCCCTTTAGAACGACTAATTTATTCATTGATATTAAACCACTTACACAAACGCAGCGAAACTTTCACCATACGAGCGAAACAAAACCTAATTCAGTGATATTTTTCGCGACGGTACACCTACAAGCCTAAACCCACACGTGACGCGCAGAGTAGAGTAGATACGTGTACGTAACTCCCGCATCATTCCATTTTTCACAAACTTTTGCATCTCCCTTTATCGATATGAAACATGTAAGCAACGCACGCATGAAAATGTACGAAAGGATCGAGCAAGCAATCGGCGAGAAGCGATTCACGGCGCCGCGGTTAATCCAGTGATCGGCGCGAACGGGTTTTGATAGACAATTATGGATATCGGGCTCATTATTCAGAACCACCGCAGCGCGATATTATATCGGCTTTTTTTCGCGCTTTCGCCTCGTAAATCTTACGTGTATCAGTTAACGCTCGCGCGAAGCTGGATATTGGCGGGCTGCTGGCCAATTAATCCGACACTGTTACGAGTACCCTAGTCTACCGGCGAAACCCACCGTAAACTACCTCGACAATCGTCCAACTGCCGTTGGAAGCCGTGTGCCATGGAACGGTTGACAGAAGAAACTCGAGGAACAAGTTGTCCGTGGCGCAACTTTCGCTCGGAGGTGTCTTTCGAGAGGAATTGGCGAAAGAAGATGAAAAGAACTTCCGTTAACCGTGGAAGTAGCGCCTATATAGGGTAGATGTACCACGTACTGCCACTTTAAGGTTCGCGCTTTAAGTAACTTTATTTAACTATTTTAGAACATCGTTAACGTAAAGATCGTTCCAGTTTGGAGCATAATATTGTTCAACCGCTCTTTTATTTATGAACATCTTTTTGATATGTTCAATATAATAAATCCATTACTACGTAACTGAAAATGTACGACAAAGTCCAATGTCATTCGTATTGTCACTTAAAAACTTTTCATTTAAACAGAAACACGTTTTACATATATTAACACGTCAGTTTGCGTAACAGATATAAGATATATAGTAAACGTATCGTCTTACTGAATTATCACACGTTCCATACTTTATAATTATATTGGTCACGTTTCAATGTTCAACAGCACATTTACCTCCTAATATTTATTTATAAATATTAAGCGCAAACGAATGTACGATGTCTGTGTGTTGTTACGTAAACCTAAGTCCAATTTTCGTATGAAAATTTGTTTACTTACGATTCTTTATACATTACTTTTCTATTAAATAAAGTAATTAAAGTGGCTGGTATAGGAACAGTAACAGTACGTGGGTCATTTACCCTACGTGTGTCTTCGAAGAGGAATAATGGTGAATAGAAGAAGCGGGGGATAGAAAAAGCATTTGAACCGTTATAAAATTATCAAAGTGGTAAAAATAACTTAAACCGAAGAAATTTTTCGCCGTAGAAATTTGATAAATTTTTATCAGTGGTCGAAGATTTTCGGTAAAATAAATAAATAGAGATTAATATACTCCTTCAAATATCGTATATTTACGACATTTTCTGTAGTTGAATTAATAGGGATGGAAACTTTGCGAAGCGTTGCAGAATTATTAGGCGATGGAAAGAGTTCATGCGAATTTGAAATACAGAATTCGAATGGTCGAAATCATTTAGAATATCGAATTGTATTTAACAAAGATAAAAATCGACAAAATCGTTTAATGATACCACCATTGCTGCATCATAATTGCGAAACGCCATAAATTTAATTTAGATTCATTTTTAATAGAAAATACCGAGCGGAGTTTTCCCGATACCTAATATCTTCAATTACGCGTCGGGATGTTTCCAATATTAGTAGATTTTCCAATAACTCTATAACTTTCCAACAATTTATATACACGTACGAATATTTCACAACGTATTTAACAATTTATTAACGATGCATAATTCTTCTTGTTCCGCAATTCGCCTGAAAGTTACAATAATTTTCACCGCGAGAAAATACTCACTATTTTACCGCTACCATTGGACTACCTTTTGGAAATTATATAAGAATTTTAAGTAGCATGGACAGCGGCGAAATTCTACGCTATAGAGAGAAAAATGAAAGGAAGAAAAAGGATTCCGATGGAAGAGAGAAGAAGGATACGCTTCCTCGTCTGCTCGAAAATGTACGGCGGAGTTGAGGTTGCATGCGTCAAGTGCATACTTCAAGTCACCCCGGCTGGCTTGGCAACGTCTATCCAGCCGCCTCCCTCGTTCGAGGGTGGAAAGACCGGTCTAATGCTCGAATATATATGGCACAAGGCATAGGCGTGCCCGGTTTCATCGAGGTCGGGGCAATTTCGTCGGGGAAATTAAGGAAATTTTCAGCCTCCTACCCGCCGGGGCGATATATATTTTCGGTCAGCCGCGAACGATTAAATCTCTCCCTTTAAGACTGAAGAGTTACAGCGGACGTACCGTACTTATTTTTGCGCACGATCAAAGATATCACTGGCACGCTCGTTTTTAAAGGACCAGTGATGTGCGTTGGTGCCGTTTTTTAAGCCGACTCATCCGTGGGATCTCTGAACCGGTATTTTGCAATATCTTTCTAACCAAGCATCAATTTACCGGCGAAATTTACTTTACCTTTTATTTAATTTAATTGAATTTTATTTAACTTACCTACGGTTCGCGTTCATTCGTAAGCTAATACATTTAAGATAATCGGAATAGTTTGGGGAAAATAGAAATTTGGTATAATTACGGTAATTGTAATTTATAGACTGCGGATTTTTATGCATTAACGGGAAATTTAGCTACTAGAAAAAAAATACAGGATTCATATAACATACAAAAATATATAGAATATACAAAATAAGGTATACCCTATTATATTTAGGGGACGAAACTAATCTCTGTTCAGCCTGCATTCGTGTGGCAGTGCTTCCAGAAACATCAATTTGCATAAAAATCCACAGTCTAGTGATTTATGTGTAAATTATTATATTTGGATTCGGGTTAGGTTCGGATTTCTTTGTAAACTATTATATTTAGATTGGTTGCAATAGTTCGCAGACAGTAGAGATTGATAACTACCATAAATAGAATATTTGTTAGATAGTTAAATCTGAGATAAGTTGTGGTCAATTTGTAAACTGCTTATATTTAGATTTGTTGAAATAGTTTGAAGAAAGTACAAATTGATAGCTATCATAAATCAATTCTTTGTTAGACAGTTAGATTCGGAATATATTGATAGTTTAATTACAAATTACTATATCTACGATGGCTGAAGTATCTTGCAAGGATAAAAATTAATACATAACATAATCGTTAGAATTTTCAGACTGGCATAAATCAAGGTTATACGAGTTTCAAAGCAGAGTTATAATAGCAATTCCTGATTTTATATTACAAAGCTAATACGTTGCATTTTTTTTAGTTGGGTTTATGGGTGAATAAAGTATTTAAAAGGATGGTAGCATAACGTTGAGAAGCATATAGAGGAAAAAAGATGCGAAGAACAGGCGGGTTGTTTGTACCGTTAACGGTAAACGTGATTCACAGTGGAAAGTCGCCAAGGTGTGCGAATAAAGAAGTATGCGAAGAGAATCCTTGGTGTAGAATGTTGAGTAGAATGTATAAAATATCGCAACAAGGGATCTGTTTGGCAAGCCGTATACGGTAGACTTATCCCCATAAACAAAGGTAGAATGTCGCATAAAAGTCCGATTTACAAACATTCAAAATACCCGAATGACACTGTATCTAACAAATCGTCTCATTTCATTTAGTTGAACTTCATTTAATCACTGTAGACGTTCACGATAAGTCACGTTGCTAACTGTACTTGTTAACTGTTTGCGGACGATTGTCGCAAATAACCGCAAGAACTTTCTTGGTTTTCCGGATGCGTGTCAATTTTGAAACGAAGAAATCTAAAATTTTAACAAGACAGCATTCAATCTCATATATCGATAATGTCGCGGGAAAAATGGTTAAACCTTATCCGTGACATTTGATGCGTAACAATATTATATTACCATTTATGCTAGTTATCAACAATAACAGTTTTATTAATGATCGAAAATTTAATATATTAGAAAAACAGAAAATCTATTAGGAGCAATTCATTTCTGAGAAACTCGAAACTCTTTGCTAAGAAAGAAAAGGTTCTATAAAAATATTCTAAGTTTTACATATGTCCCATTATACAATAATACAAAATATATTCAGCCTCCTGCATTGCTTTTAAAGATCCCTCAAACATTGCTACGAACTTTTCGAACAACCTAATACGTAAATACTATTTCTAATTACTGATTTGATAGAACGTAACGCTTCCAAAAAAGTTTCCAAGCGCAAAGGATTAAAATACAAAAATAGATATCCTTACCTCCAATGCTAAAAACGAAGGAAAAGGAAAGAGGTAAAACTTTTCGATCGAAATAAATCAATTCACTCTTTTTCCCCTGTGTTACGCAATAACATTTTTATTTCAGATTCGAGGCGTAGGTCTTCCAGAATGATGTCTATTTTACTCGGTATTTCGTCAACCGGATTGAACTAGCGGTGTTCGTAAAGAAGCTTCGCATTCTTCAAGATCAATGAACTGCCGCCTCGCTAAAAATTTAAGCCGCGTCCGCAGGATTGATTTGCCAGCATGCTACGGCTCTTTGCGGTCAGTGACGTTAAGCCAAGACAAGGAAGAACGGTGGAGAAATTTTATTGGTCCCGCATGGCGGTTACAAGTGTATTATGCCTTCGGCACACATTGCATTGAATCCGAAATGCTATTTACCGAACTGTACATCTTTATTGCATGACAGTTTCCGTACCTCGTAAACTTGTCCCGTGAGTCGAAGTTATTGCGTCGGATATCCGATACGTCGCACCGGCGCGTTATGTCACTCCGGGAACGCCCGTGGTTCTTGCCAGATAGAATGTACAAAATCCCTTATTCATGGCGCATTATCGAATTTCACCGTGCAATTAACCGCTTTCATTAGGTATATCATTTTACCGCTTGTTTCACTTATTTCATTATTATTTCAATTCTTCGCGGACGACTATTGATTCGTAGCTATTCCATTTTTACTTCTCTTAATATGCATCAATATTGAAACGGGGATTTTAAATTAACGTCGCGAATAAACAGATTGAATTGGGTAGGAAAATCCGAGACGTCTACTCGATGACTGAATCTAATTTATGGAATTATATACAACGTGCATAAAATGGAAATATCACCGGATCGAATATAAAAATTAATATTACGGATGGCAAAATGAATCGAAACAACGATTGAGAAATATAATTTAACGGATTTGAATATTCATCTACCAGACGTGCGTTTGTAATTAGTGAAATTGAACAATGAAATTCTTTACTGCGCGAGATTCTGAAATATATATTTATTTCTCGAACGTTTTAGTCATTTTTTTAATTTCTCAATTCGTTTCCACGTTTTCTTACTTTTCTATAAATGTTCAAATACCTCTGAACGCAAATATAAATAAATTATTAAAAGCAACTTGAACTACACCTCTTTAGAATACTTTTCCGAATTAAATTGTTATTCAAAAGATCGCTTTTACACACATATGAAGTTACTTGAGTGCTAAAAAATTCATCCATTATGTATTCAAAAATCTGTAAGCTATAACAATGAATTCTCACGATCACAAAGGGATTAAATTAACTCTGGCTATGGTTTATAAATCCTTTTCATCCCGATAGCGTTTGCTTCTCTTCAACAGTTTTTATAACTGTGGAGCTGGTAGAGAGGGGATAGAATAGGAAAAGGAAGGGTGTGCGTTTCGTCCTGGGCCTGCTAGTGGACTCATCAGTAAAGCTACCTAGCAGGCCCTGCCTTAGACTTTGGATATTGGAAGGAAGGTTAAAGGCGGTATATATATGGACGAGGTAGTTGGAGCGAGTACTTTCGAGAAAGCCTATTTCGTATGTCCCTCTAGTGGTGGGTGCAGGAGAGCCGCCACAATAACTTTCAAAAATTCCCAATCTTGGTTGCTATATCAGGACACGACAGTGCAATTTTATCCCCCCCCCCCCCAGAAAAATACGTCGAAAACCGTAGCAGGGTCAATTGTTTTAGCGTTAAAAACGGCGTGACTAGCGATGGTTCTCCAACGAATTGAGGCACGCGTTGGAATAATAGAGTAGTGAGAGTTTTTCAGCGAAATATGAGTTGTGTCGCTAGAAATGCTTGCCTTTGTGTGTGTTTATTGTGTGAGTAGGGGTGAAAATACTTAGAGGGAAGTGTAACGCGACAGAGAGTATTTAGCTTGAATTTAGTGAGAATTTAACAACTCCGGATTTTAATGAGTACATTAATTAAAGAGCGAGTCGCCTGTCATTGTTACGCTATTATTCCATTTATTATTATCACCGCGATTTTCCAAATGAACTATTCTAACGATATCCCTTCGAAAAAGTCCCCGAGAGCAAAGTGTGTCGCGGCAGCATAAAGAAGTGGACTTCCGGAAAACTTGGTCGATCGTAACATTTTCTAAGCACGCGATTCCCAGAGCTTTAACCGGGCTCAGATCAATTTAAACGCCCAGTCTCTTAATAACAGCTGACCATCGCAACGCCTTAATTATCAGTCTGATATAACGTTCAAAGATATCATCAACGCCATGAAGTTCGCCTCTCCTTTCCGTGATTTGTAGCCGGTGCAGCAATTAACGTAATTACTCAAAGTACATTTGCGCTGAACGCGTATTCCGCAAAAGATTTATTTCTTCAATGCACGGAAGACATCTAAAAATCTCCTCCGAAGCTTTCGATTAAAAGAATATAAATTCGAAGTTCCGATAAAAGAAATATAATCGGAAAGAAAATTAATTTTTCAAATTGGGGCGAGAAGATTCGAGTCTCTCGATTTATAGAAACAGCGATGGCAAATAAAAAAAAGTAGTAGAATGCTAAGTAATGATAAATGTTAAGTTGCTTTCGAAATTTAAATGAAGTTGTATTAGGTTAAGGAAAAAGATCGTCCAAATTTTGTCGATTTTTTGGACAAATGTCAATTTTTAAAGTGAGAAACTCAAAATAATATCGTTAATAGATACTGTTGTTAATAATTGGGCAGGAGTTCGCTAAGTCCCGCCCTCAAAGGGTTAATAATTGGGTCAAAAGTTGTTAAATATTATTTGGCTCCGTCCTCGCATGGTTAACAATTGGACGAAAACTTTTTTAAATATTATTTTGTTCCATTCGTAAAGGGTTAATAATACAATCTTCAAACAAATCCAAATTTCCTTACAACACAATTCCATTTAAAAAAATAAAAAATAAACCAAATCTGTCGATGACACGACCACTGTTCCATTGTCTCTCCTATGAACTATACAAATTTCTTTTTAATAAAAAAAAAAAAGAAAGCCGCACGTACTTTTTCCCACACCTAATATTTCCGAGGCGAACAAATTTCACACGGCGTGCAGGAAAGTATCAGTTATTAACCTGTTAAAACGATTCCAAAACAAATGAATTATTCCATTGAAGTAACAACAGAAAGACAAATGATACGCTATACTCGTGGACGGGAGTTTCGGTTCCGTTTTCACGGTGGCGACGCACCGGATCACCGCGAAGTCATGGACACCTGTGTGGCGCGGCGTGCACGCGTGCACTGGGTCGAGATAGTTTCCAACAGGCGACACGTCCGAGTAATTAATGCGGGAATTAACCCCCGGGGTTAATGATAAGCATTAACGACTAATCACCGAGAGCGTGGCAGAGTCTCCAGCCCGATACCATTCCAAGGGACTCGTCGGGTTCATTAGTGTTTGGTCGGCTTTACCGGGAGGCCCGACAGAGCTGTCCTCTATTTGTCTTACCTACCCGATGTGTCCCGGTGACTTTATCTCCACGCCAACGGAGAAAAGCGTGATTCGCTCCGCCAACTACCTGCCGCAACACCTAGCCGACTTGCCGTCGACGAAGCTCATTTAGCTTATAGATAATGGTAGAATGCTTTCGAACAAGTTAGTAGAAATTCGAAAAAATGCTTTCTTATAGACGAATAAAAGGGAGAAGGGAGAGGGGAGTCGATTAAATATAGATTTGGGGATGAATTAAACGTTGACTGGTAATCATTTCAATGATTATGCACATAGAAAATGTATCTATTGTTGGACGACCAATACGACCGCTCACATTGTAAACACGCGCAAAAATCTACAACGGTATTTAAATGAACGGAAACATTATAATATTCAGAAGGCGAAATTAAACCCTACTTAGCTTCTATTTCTTTATTTTTGTTTACAAAAGAATGAATTTGTATAACGATCTGCAGTCTACTAACGACTTCAATCACTTTTATGGATATTGTGAGACTTTTACAGTAAAGGTTAAGCAATGATTTCATGATTTTTAATTTGGTTTTAACGTTTCAGTTGATTACTCCTAGTATTGCGATACTCAATAATCATTCGCATACTATGTACTGACTCGATGATGTCTTTAGATTTGTAATCGGATATTTGCAACGTTACTTCGTTATTTAATAATCATTAGTGCACTATGTTCTACGTTCATTATATCTTCGCATATAGAATCGGATGTTTGCACTATAGCCTCGTGTCGAATAATCATTTGTATACTACCGCCGACTTCATGATATCTGCATTGCATTCGAACGCAAAGATAGTCTTGAAGTCTTTAATGTGATATTTTTCCATAGTATGTTGCCGCAATGGTGCAGACATTAATCCTTTGAACTGGAATATTTACGAACTATCGGGCTGGAAGTTCTGTTTTGCACTGCACAATAGGACGACGTCAAAAGCCTGGGTTAAGATCGCGATTTATGGGGTTTCGCGACAATAGGTCTTAAGAAGTTAACGCAACTCGGCTGATAATAAGACTGAATTTAGGTTAGAAGGTCATGCAAGGTCTTCAACCATTGGATCATAAGGTTCTTTGTCGTCGATACATCTTCGTTCATCTTAACGTAGTTTACGGTTTACGAAGTTTTTCTCATTCGCAGCAACGATAACCTTTGACGTTTCGTAGAATTGTGGGCAGTAGTAGGTTGACGTCATTAGACAACTTGGAAGATTTCTACTGATTGTCACAATAGCTTAATCGGAGTAGTCGCATTGTAAAGCGAAAGGTTCACGTGTATATCTGCCATAAGTCAGCAATCCAATCATTATTAATTTTCTACATTAGAGCTGAATATTCTGAGGTCACTTTTGATAGTCGATAATTGATGCCATTCTTTGAGAATTACTGTGCTGACATTGAATTATTTACTATTAGACTCTTGCACAGTAATTTCAAATAATCATCATAAACAAATATCACTTTCCAGATGAAATGTTTCAATTCGTGTCACTTGTTAATGTTTCAATAAATGAACATTTTTAATAAAAGTGAGACTCATCTGCGTCAGCAGGTATATTTTACCCTTCGCGATAGAAATCAATCGCGAAATGTTTCATGAGTTTAAAGTAGTTGAAAATAGACTTCGTCGAAAAGCAACGTTTATTACACAACTTACATTTAGCATATTTCGAACCCATGTCCTAATATAAGAACCCAAAGGTTTTTTGCAATAATCGAAATTCCAGCACACCACAATAAAAATATTAACCCATTGACTGCTACGGTGGATCCGACTAATAATGGGCCAAAATGCTAAATCGTTTAAGTCACTTTATTTTATAGATTTTTACCAATATCCAATAGTTTCATGGTTCTGTTCATACGAGATACATAGTAAACGTCGCGCCTTACTGAATTATGACACGTTCCACACTTTATAATTATATTTGCCACGTTTCAATGTTCAACAGCACATTTACCTCCTGATATTTATTAATAAATATTAAGTGTAAACGAATATACGATGTCTATGCGTTGTTACGTAAACCGAAGTGGAAATTTCGTGTGAAAATTTGTTCGCTTACGATTCTTTATACGTTACTTCCCTATTAAATAAACGAATTAAAGTGGCAGGTATAGGAACTGTTGGAATAATATTACTTAGCAGATGCAAAAATGTATCTTTACGTTGAGAAGCACTGCTTATTAAACAACAGGCCTAGCTCAGTCACTGGAGCCGATGGTCCTTTAGCCGTACCAGACCTAAGGGTCTGGTGCAATAAACATATGGAAGGCCCGGGGCCGTCTTTTCTAAATATCGGCTTCAGTTTTCCATGCGTACTTTCAAGAGCATTCGAAGCGTTCGTTCCTTGCAATAGCACAGCGGAGTAAAGACGTATTCCTCTAGCCTTTGAAAAAATAAAATCACTCCATTCAAAGTAAAAAGAGCATTCTTACTCAACACACAACCCCAATATTCCATCAGGAACAGTGACAATACGTGCGTCATTTACCGTAGTCGCCCATCGATCCTACGGATCTCCTCGAGTGCCGTTCGCCAGTCAAACGATTTTTCTTCCCGAACAAGTTTACCAAAGAAGTCGCCGCGAAAAAGCTGAAAGAAACGTTACAAAGAAATGGCGCAAGAAAGTATATTAAGAAGGTGAACGATTAGACGCTGGTAAAGCGACGCTGAGTTCGGTGTCTCATATAAATCTCGGCCGTGGCGCTAGAAAATTTATGGTACGCCCTTCCGAACGGCTAAGTAATACATTTTCTCCGTGTCCGTAGATACGACGCTCGATTAACAAACCCCGCGACCACGCCCACGCCACCGAGTTACGATATTAACAACGCCGGAATACGATTCATTTACGCCCACCATCCGTTTATGAATGAACCGTTTAAGATCGAACGAGTGGGCCGTGGGGTCAATGGGTGCCGGGCCCGGTAGCCGCCATGTTGACGCTATCTCAGCCTCCGTTGAAATATTGCTCATTCTGATACGACGCGAATGCATTATGATTAGGGATCGAGTTGAATTGCAAACGTTCCATAAGCCGCGCCGCCGCGTGGAAAATACGGCAGGCAACGTGCGTGAACTTGCGAAGGAATCAAATAATTTCGTCGGGGCGATTTCGATTGAAGGGTTGATCTGTTGTTTATACGGATCGAGAGATCTTAACGAAACGGAGTACGAGCATGCAGCGGCCGTGTAACGTGGCTGATATGTAAATTGAATATAAGTTATTTGTGGTATTGGCAAAGAGGCTTGAGTGCTCACTTGGCCGCGACAGGGAGATTTCTGAATCGGTTATGTAAGATATAGTTATATAAGATGCCAGACAAATGAATATGAATATAGACATTTCTCTTCTTGTTTGTTGTCGCTAAACTGTGGACGTTTATGCAAATTTATAGTCGTATAAATGTAATCGAAGGAATGGGATCTAAATAGAAATTGCTTTTACCTATGAATCGTTATAGTTCATCAGTGAAACTGCATTCCACGGTAGCAGGAAATATTCCGTATTTACATACAAACGTACACGATGCATACATTATTATATACTTGAATAATAAATTGAATATTTAATAAACTATAAATAATTAACCATTTCGTTACGGTTAAGTTGGCTGCGTCGCGAGTCCACGCATTTTTGTTGCAAACAGTGCAACGTCCGCTATTTTGCTAATTATTCAGTTTTTCATCGAGTAATGTATGTATAACGAATACTATAATAAATAGGTACAAAACAATAAAAAGTAACCAACGAATATCAGCCTGTACTATGATATTCAGTTTGATTCCGTAACTAATGTGAAACGGCAGGTGACTATAGTCACATTTAGTATACAAGAAGGGATAGAGTTGAGCATATTTCGTTCGAGTAAGATTTAATAAAATATTCATTAATTGATTAAAATATTAAGCTTTAACAAAATAAAATTTTATTCGACGAACTTATTCGAAATAATACTCAACTCTGAGAAATGTTTAGCGATGGGTGAGTATGATCATCTATAATGATGAAGGAGTTACAAGAATTTTACATAAGAAAAATGCTAAAAAAAAACGTACAAAAATTTACTCTTTTGTATAAACGAAAATTTGCATAATTCAAACATATTTGTCATTCCTGCTACGTAAGTATTGACTCGGGTCATAACGCGTATACGCGACAGAACCGCTTAAAAGGTTAATTGTTATAATGCGTAATATTCACTGAATGTTTTGTATATCTTTGCATATCATGTGTATTCTGCGCATTTTTGCCGATTTAAATTCCCCATAAATGCGCAAACCATCTACGGTCTAGTTATGGTAATAATAGGATAATTCTACCTTGCAGATTCCGCACAGCATGAGCCAGCTTTTCCAAAAGGCGAATGGGGACATCTATTTACATTTTACAGAATATAAAGTAAGTTTTAGCAATATAAATGGGTTATCTGTCCGAATACATTGGTTCGTTACTGTAAGTTGTAAATTGCAAAAGGAGAATTTCTGCTACGTTTATAGTACGCAAGCTGTTCGTTCCAAGTTCAACGAAATATAATTTTGAAAACAGGATATTTCCGTGACAGGATATTATTTTTATCAGTAGACTCGGTATCTTTATGCATTTGTGAGAAATGTACAACATACAAAAATACATAAAATATACAAAATAAAGCACACATTATTATGTTTAAGGGGTGAAACTAATTTCTATTTAGGCTCCATTAACCTAGTCGTATCTTAAAAAACATGATTTTGCATATACAATCCGGAGTCAACTTATCGGAGAATCCTAGAATACCGTAGAAATCAGTTCTTTTAAATGCGTACCATGTAGAATTCCTAACAAATTTTTCTAGGATAATTACAATTAATTCTGCTAAAAATTGCAGTGTATTTTGTTATCATGCAGTACTTCTGCATTTATCTTGAAAATTCAAGAAGCAGGGCACCTGAAAGTTATAAAACTAATGAAAAAATAATGAAAGTAGCGATAAAGATGGGAGAAAGTGGTTGTGCCTTGGTAAGATACACAGCAACTAAAGTTCGTGCTTTGAATAGAACTGTGTCTGACGCTCGGATAAGTGATTTAGGCGAAGTGATTGATTGTTAGCTTGCAACTTGTGGAAACTATTGTTTCGCAATAGAAAGCCTTTCATCTCGAGCAGTCTAGCAAAATCCTGTTTAAGGTGCTCATCACGACAATCTAATGCTATCAATTAAGAAGTTAATTTCCAGTGGATTGTCATTAATTGATAATTGCACGGATGGAGTATCGAGATGTACAAACATCGCGTTAAACAGCACTGGAGTTATTAAAAGTATATTAACAATCTAGAATCAGGATATTAAAACCAAACGCCATTCATTTTTTTTATCTCCACAGGCGCCAGTTGTCTACTCGTATTTTATTAAAAAAAAAAAAAAGGAAACATACCAATTGTATCGTATACTTCCGATATTTCTTTCTACTTCAACAACTTTCTCAATCAGATTTCACCAGTACCATTAATTTTCTACTTCCATCATTAACAATTTATAAACTTTAATACCTATAATTCGTCTGCTTGTCTCCTTTCAAGTGAGTAGAACTTACTTCCAACATAATTCTCTTAATTTTCAGGCATGATTGGTCCGCCGTAAAAAATCCCTTTAGAAGTCTACACGGATGGACTTTCGAAGGATTTCCGCGTCGACGGATATTTTAACTTCGAAATCGCATTAAGCAAATCAGACTCCGAAGCAGAAGACACGATTCTGACCATCGTTAGAAAATTTCCTTCCAACATTCAACTTGATCCCTTCCGCCAGAAGTTTACTTCATCCCGATACTTCGAGTATCTTTCAAACTACCCTCCAATTACTCTTCTTGAAGCACTACTTCAAAAAAAAAAAAAAAATGCAACTCCATAGTCGTGCAAAGTCGGGATACGATGAAGTCGCAGGAACTCCTCGAACCAAGAAGAGGGAAGTCGCAATCGATAATATTCGGCTGGCTAAGAAAAAAAAAAGAAGAAAAAAAAAACGAAGGTCCGATAGAAGCGGTATCTCAGTTTCCACATCGTTTGACGTTTGTCCCGGGAGATAAAAAGGAGAACACCAGTCGGAGGACAAAAGTCCCGTATCCAGATGGTCGCGGTGGAAGACGGGTGGGCCAAGATATCGCAAAGGAAAGGCACTTCTGCGCGGGACGGACCGTTTCGGTATAAATTAAAAGTTCCCTTCGCTGTTTGAGAGATCGTTAATCCATCGTGTGTCACTATCCGCTGCGTAACTCCACAATTTAACACTGCCGATCGACCGTAAATCGACTTCTAAGTCGTCGAAATATGGCTTTGCGATTGCGAGTTAGTTTGCGAATTTTCTCTCATTTCTAACGTCACCGTGGATTGCTTTTCCTCAGAGGTATAATGTGAAGATGTGAAACGGTATGAATGGTCAACGAGTGCGTGTGACTGTACGAATGTACGATGGTACGAAAGGTGAATGTAAATACTGTGGTTCCTAGGATAACTGCGTAGAATAAATGTGAGTACCAATAAGAGAATAAAAGAGTAATAAAAGTGGAGACCTCTTAAAGCGAACTGAAGAAATTATGCGAGGCTGTTGATGTTCGAAATATGTATAGGGTTATCCAAAATTACCTTTAGGATGTTGAATGAGAATATCTGTCGAACGCCATGTCTGTTAGTAAAATAGAGGTGAAAAAAATAAAAATTGAAAACGAGAACGAACAAAGGTAATAGAAATAAAAAACGGTTTAGAAAATGGTAAAGCGGAAAGCGAAAGAGAAAAAGTGAAGGTTGGTGTTCCTTTACTCTACTTTGGATAACCCTTTATGTTCCTTCGGTACGACTAATCGAGAGTAAGAGAGTAGATGTTTATAGACAGTAATTATCAAAAATTCATTTACGTGTTTTTAAAATAGATACAAATATAAATGCAGTCAAGGAATATGATTCTAATAGAGTTATGAGTGAAAAAATGACACTGATCTAAGGATATAGATGGTTCATTCCGGAATGGAGCACAATAGAAGGGTTAAATCTGTCTCCAGAGTTAATAATCTAATTTGCATCAGATTTCCATGGCTGACGGTGTTTGTATGGATTGGTTTCATAGATTGGGGTTGTGCATATCGAATTTCTAGACTTTATGTGATCTGTATTGAATTCTATAACCCTAGTAATATCTACGCCCGATTTGATAGTACAAACCAAAGCTACACCAGCTTCAACAGATCCGGAATTATCGGTATTGGGTATCATACTTTCTGTAGTGTCGCGAACTGTTTGTGTCACGTTTGACGAGTCACTAAACCAGGGGTTAAATGGTGTTAAATTCTGCAATTCTGGACAGAGATTGTTTTCATTTAGACAGCATTTTAGTCTACTACAATTTCCAACCTCTCTCATTTCAAGACTGCAAACCTTTGTGCAAATTTATATTTTTATTGACGAAATGAAAGAATTGCAAGCTAAGCGGAGAATTGCTTCATCCCTTAAAATACAATAATTTGCACTTCACTTTAAATATTTTGTCTCCTTTTGCATATGTGTAGTAAAAAAAATGGCGTAGCATTTTACGGAGTAAATCATGAAATATGTTAATAATTACTTGCTCTTAAATGATTACAGCTAATATCGAAACTTCATTATAATTTGGCTACGCTTCTTGATGAAACTTTATCCTTTTACAAAGAGGAACAAAGAAACGAAAGCTAAATACGACGTAGTTCTACACTCTAAATATTACAATGTATTCTTTGATTTTAACGTTTCACAGATTTCTACACGTAATCTACGCATATTCTATACCTTTCCGAGCATACTCAAATTTTCCATAAATGTATAAGCATCCGCAAATTTACTCGCTATTATCCTCTCAACTTTCTACCCTTATCGCATTCATCCAGTTACGAAATGTCAAACATACGAGGTTCTGTTTCAAACGAACTTAACCCCTAACTAAATCACTTCCCCCTGTCCGATTATCCTCGTGCGAATCTTCTCTCCTTGCCATTACGCATCATAAACCTTTCCACTCTTCCTTACGCAACATCTTAATGCAACCGATTTGCTGCTTTGTACGCGGCGAATACCATCGCCGAGTATAAAAGTCTGCATTCTTCAGCACAGGAAACATTGATATTCAAGGAAGGAGGAGGACCGATCCACGCCTATCCATAAAATAACCAGCTACCAGTGAAATCGTTGATATTATCTGAGTGAAAGCGCGAGGAATGAGATTCTTCACGGGTACTTGAACGCTATTTAATCAAGCCCCCGCAAATGCGTAGCGCACGCAATCGATCGTGGTTAAAACGTTTATCCAAGTCTCGTTTTCGTCTCCAGCCAGCCGACTCCCTGTGGATCGTTGACCGCCTTTCTACACGGGGGGATCCTTCAAGAGACTTGATTAATTCTTTCGTCTCGCGTGAACGAGAAGCGGACTGTAATGCTCCTAAAGATAGGACTGTAAACTGGACAGCGAGTATCGGCTTAAAACGCTTTTTCATTTTGTTGCATAAGAAAGGAGTATTAAATATCCATCTGCATGTTTTTATTGGGAAACAAAAAGCCACCTTTTGTAAGTATTCTTCGATTACGAAGTATTTACTTGGATATTTTGTTTAACTATATTGCAACATGTAACTATTCGCACACATATAGAATGTTAATTAGTTGAACAGATATATGAGTATTAGGATGGTGCAAATTTTGTTCCTCCGAAGTTTTACATTAGCAGGTATTTAATATTTCTTCAGTAATCAATTGTAATAAACTACTAGTGGAATAAACAGAAATCTATTGTAACGTACGCGTGTAGAATATTAAGAATAGTTGCAATAGCCGTGAAAACATTCAGTGAAATTTCGCGTGTAAATATAGAATTGGAGAACGCAAATTATAAATACTATTAAAAGTGTAAGACTGACATTTGAAGCAGCTTGCATAAATATTGGAATAATTGAATGCTGATGCGTAAAATTTGAGACAGATAATCTATCATTTGATAGTAAATAAAATAGGAGACCAAAAAATTTTCTAAAATTGCTGACTTTTATAGATGTAGGGTAATAAAACTAGATAATTATTGGAAAACTGTAGAAATTATTTTAATTAAATATGTATAACTCGTACTTTGAAAAACGACATTTTATGCGCACCGCCCTAATATTTATGCTTATAACTTTCCCGGATTCTTGAAAGTTATTTCCCTATACGTGATATGAAAATTTTCAGTTCAAAAATATTTTTCCAACAGCAAAGAGTTAAGCTAAATGTAGCAATTTTTGAGTTTTTGCTTGTCGATAATCATATATCGAGAATTGCAAGCAGTGATCCTTCGTAATTAATCAAACAATCATTGATTGCTATGATCGCGTAATTAATTGAAACAATCCGGCAACAAATGAGAGTTTCAGATACCTATTCTGCAGTTAAGCAATGCAATTGTAACCGATTCTTATCTCCCTTCCCTTTCTCTAATGCATCACCATTGTCTGTCCATACCGTTCTTCGTTCAATCCGAGAATTATCATTCGCCGCCATCTAGGACACCCAGGATCTCATACAGCAACAAATGCACCGTTACCTAACAAAGCTGCAGAAAGAAATTCTATTCACCAAGCAAACACGTTCCATTGCCACGAAAACTATCGACCGCCAACAAAGGAACCATTTACAAAACTTTAATAATTATTAAATTTTTCCATTATCCTAAGGTAACGAACGTTTTGCAAACACGCTCCTCGCAATTCCAGCAAACGTTCCTTTGTTCTTCCATTCACACCCAGTCAGAGTGGCAACGTTTTCCTCGCGCTTTCACAAGCATCAGCTAGCTTTCTTTCCCGTGTACACGTCCGAAAACTGTTTACACTTTAGCTTCCCTGCGACCACCGTCCGAAAAAGTCGTACCCGGAAGGGGTGTCCCGAAAGATGTTAGTGGAGATAGGGAAAGGCGAAAAAGGAAGCGAAATTGGTGTCAAAGGCGAAGCGGCCGAGGTAGAAGAGGGAATAACACTCGCGTGGAATACGGAACTGGCGAAAAAAGGGCAAGCACTGGCTAATTAGCAATTCTTTAGGCGAGCAAAGCGAGAACGAAAGAAAGGGGGCAGCTAGAGGCCCTTTCAGCCACGTTTGCTTACGATACACAAGCAGATGTAATTAATCTCTCTCTCTCTCTCTCTTTCACCCTTGACGAAGAAAGGATTCCGTGACCTTTTCCTGGCTTCTAAACGACGCCACTGCCATCTATGCGGAGGTACGCTGCGCAGAACGCGATTGTAATGTTTTACGGGCGTCTTTGTAAATTTCACCGTTCTTGTGACCTCGTTACGTAACGTTTTTCCATGCTAATTGATCAATTAGCGCCAGCTAAGTATGTTTTTTTTTTTTTTTTTTTTTAGAAAAATAAAAGAGATAGAGGGAACTGAAAGGGAATACATACGTAATATCCGAGAACTACATCTTTCAATTATAGAAATTACTACGATGCCAGTCTGTTCTTGATCTTTGTACCTGAATAATCGGTAGTTTTAATAGATAGTTATATTCTATGTGGGTTTCACACGAACAATTAAATGAATGGATCTACTCGATTAGAAAGAAGCTATCGTAACAACACATATTGATCAAATGTATGGTATAATTGATATTTAATTATGTACAGCAAAAGATGTTACATTTTAGACAGCCACTATTTCTACATAGTATTAATTACATTTGATCGCAGTTCGTTAACCTAAGGAAATTCAATTACAATTTCATCCTATCGTTTTCTATTATTATTTATACTATCAGGTAACCGAGACAGTTCGTGCCATTTTAATTAACAAAAATAAGTGACACGCACAATGCATCAAACAATGCTTTATTCTTTATTCAGAAGAGTAGTCCTTTTTTTTTTAGAATCGACAGAGTGTGCTTAAATACAGTTTCACAAATGACAAAACCTAGAAATGACACGAACTTTCTCGGTCATCTGCTATTTTTTCCTTGCCGTGATTCTCAAATCCTTCCATAAGAAAAAGCAGAAATTAAAGCCATTTACAATCTATATCAATTTCATTGCTCCAACTATTCGATTAAGTGGAAAAATTTCAAAACTGTATCGCAATGTTTCCCAGTGTATTAAGCCCACGGACATGCATGTATTCCTCATTCAAACCAAAGCGACGTGACGTCTCATAAATCCTCTGACACAGGTAACCGGTAGTAGCAGCAACTCCATCGAAACACATTTCCAAAAACGCCCGCATAGAATAAATCTCCGGAGACGTATTAAACTTCCAGCGAATCTCCTAAAAATTTAAAAGATTCGTTAAGAAAAGCAACCGGTGAAGCAAAAATTCCCCGACTATCGAATACCCGCGAAGAAGTAAGCAAAGGATGAAAGTAGACGGTAAGACAGCTGGAGGCAGAAAATGGAGAATAAGTCACGCGGGGAGAAAAGGAGCAGAATAATAGAGATGGTACAGATGATAGGCAAAGGGTAAGTCGTATCAATCACGATTCGCCCAACGTGCTCGGATGATTTGCACAGTCTGGCTGCTTGTAAAGGATCGACCCCCTGTCAAATTCTAAGCCTTTGCATTATCGCATCGCGGGAACGGCGAGTTCGACACATCGTGAAAAGCTTTATTCAAGCGTAGCTTTTTCAGATAAAACTACTCCTTCTTTCTCCGTTTCTCCGCCGCGAACACGTAACAAGGAGTCGGCCTGGTCTTGAAAGGAACTTGCGCGCCGGAGAGAACACAATGTCGAACAATGCGAACAGAGAACGCCGAGTTTGCAAGAATCTATGCGCTGTGCTATGCGATCATTGCGAGTTATTTTCTATGAATTTTTATATCAGGTACTGGTGTTCCTCAAGATCGAACGCAATGTTGTCGAGAGACTATTTATGGGAATAATGGTTTCTTGGATAGGTTGAATAGGAAAACAGAGGGGTCAATATGGGAAGAATTTTATCGTATTGCTTTTCGCCGCTACTGTTAGCAATACGTAAAGGGATGAAATATATTTTATAAGTAAAGAAATGGATGGCTAACGTTCCGCGAGGGCTAATCTATAAGAGGAAGACGAATGGGTTTACTTTAGTACTCAAAATTGTTACTTAACGTTATTCACAAACAGAAAATGGCGCTTGGTTGATCTATTTAAAAATAGTTAACATGAAACATTTATACGTAATCCTAATTACGATCAATCTAGCAATTATACTCCAACTAATCCTATTTTTAATAAATCTCGAATGTCCAATAAGTCGACACTCGTTAATAAACTCCCGCCTCTTATAAAAGAGACGTTTGAACAAACGCGTGCAAGAAAATCTCGATAAAAAGATCTGCTTTCGAAAATGTAGACTGGCGTGGAACGAACGACACCAATAATCAATAGTTTCGATTTCTATTTCGCGTAAAAAAAAATCGCAACACGTGTATCGGTGGACAAACGATTTCGAGTTGGCGTGTACGTGTTTATCGTTGGAAAGATCATTGTTCTGTTCTCTCATTGTCACGCTGAGAGTTCATGAAAAAAAAAGGGGGGGCAAATTCCGCGCGGAACTACGCCGGTTCGTTAGTCCGTCGATGAAGCTTTAATAGGCGGCGCGCGGACCGATATTTTGCACGCGCTATTCTATGGAATGCTCGTTGTTTCGGATTATCGATACACTTCGGCTAACAGATTTCCGTATAATGGGAAATTCGGATAAGCGATGCACCGATAATTGAGATTCTGCCGCGATACAATGAAAAAGCTTTTTCCACGCGACGCGACGCGTCGCGAAAATATATATATATATATATATATAAAAAAAGAAAGAAAAGTATAAAACGGAAAAACAGATACGATATTTCTGTTGTATTTTAATTCTCTCGGTACGTGTACGTTTCGTAAAACAATAAAGCTCACCCTGCAGCACAACTGTTCGCATCTCTTGAAATCAGAACACGCGCGGCCGGCATTAAAATTTTCATCGTACTCGCCGCTTAAATGCTCTAAACGCGTCACAATTTTTAATATTCGCTTTGTTCTTGCTTTTCCATTTTCCGGAGGATCGTGACAATTCAAAATCTAACATTTTAATATACCATTGGCTATAGAATCGATTGGTCGCCTGATTCAATTATTGAGAAGCTTTACCCATTTGCTAATTTTCTTCTAAAATACTCTAGGTATTAAAGTAGTCATTGTAAACGTTTTATACGCCTTGATGTAGGGGTTTATCGCTTATGTTTAATTATAGTGCAGTAGTAAAAGATTCTACGGCTCTAATTAAGAAAAAGAATTCCAAGGAATCGTTGCAACTTACAGTAAAGATTTTTCGTTGCTCTAAAGGATAAAGAAATCCTTCTGGTTTGCTTCACACGAGTAGGAAGAAATTATCTCGCTCACCTGTAACAGAAAAATGGAACCAATTGTAAATAAATTCTTCAAATCAATGATAAGTTTGCGTAAAAACACAGGTAATTCTTTTATTATTCGTCCAATTATTTTAATACTCTAAGGACTATGAGAAAAATATTAAATATATACTCTTTTATAAGAGATTCCAATAAATATAGAATTTGCTCTTAAGACGATTTTTTGTTTTACTATTTCAGTAATGTTATTTAATTTATATTTTATTTAATTTATTATTTCAGTAATTTAAGCTCATCGGAACGTATGAAATCTACTTACTGTAAACACGCTTTATATTGCGAAAAGTCAAATAAATCTACCATAAACATCGAATTCATTTCTAGGTAATTTATATCGAACTTTTCTCAGACTTTTCCGAATTGCAAATCAACCTAACACCCCGTGGATGAAATACTAAGTTTGTATTGCTGATTATGCGCGTTCTCCAGGGACGACGGCCATGTTAATTCAAGCGTACCGAGGAAGCGATGCGAGCAATGGCGGCCTTTCACGCTCATTTGCCTGCTTTGAGCATCACGCGATTCGAACGAAATCTCGCAATAAATTTTATTTGTCAGTCGATCGTTAATCCACGGGATGGGAATACTTGACACCACGCTGCAGGATCGCCACTCGTATTTCCACACGTGTGTACGTATGCCTATTTGTGTGTGTGCCCACATCCCATATCCTGCACGTGAAGTATCACGGTCTCCGATCGTAGCTTGCTACCCTTAATCGGATGATCTTTCAGGTCTGTGCTCGCATTACAAGCTGCACGCAAGGTATACCAGGTATTCGTCTTTGAAACGTGGTAAGATTAACCTGCCGTTGTTGGTTAACGCGCCTTTCTGCCAATAAAAATCGAATGTTTTCCAACCTGGCCACTGGGTCGCGTTACGACACCTTCACTCGTTCATTCGTTCCCATTTTTGCAGACGATTAAGGCGGACATTCTGGTTATTTATTGCCGATGTTACGCGGGAACGTTTTGGCTAAGGTTTACGCGAGAAGATTATAGTGGATATTTTTTATCAATTTAGAACGAAGAAACAAATACAGTCCGACAGCTGCTATTTTGATAAATTTAAGCGAGAGACAGATGAAATGCTTGGCAAAATTTACGTAATATAATAATTCAATGTTCGAATGATTTGTTCTTACAATGGCCACAGAAAGTATATATTTGCATATACCTGAATTTTACAACGATGGGATTTCTTATTCGATTCTATATTTCAATTGCACGGCGATAAATTTGTATAGTCGCATAAGAGTGCTATCTAATAATAGGAAATTTATTATATTCGTCGAATAATTACTGTTCCGTCCGGAACACACAATAGGGCGCGTGAGGTCTTCGTCGGTAAAGCTTATAGCACGAGCGCAAACAAAGGCTATTTTTTGGAGTTGGAATTAAGAGATTGGGGGGTTGTAAACAGCTTACTCTTTAGAATTTTTAGTTTCTTCCATACTCAATAGCCAAGGACGTGCTATAAACTCGGATTTCTGAAGGGTAATTTAGAGAAATGTGCGACGCGCAAGTGTCGAAGTTTCTAACCTGGAGGAATACCGTTACCGGAAAAACCGAAACCTCGCGTGAAATCAGGTATCTCCCCACCCTTACCAGGAGAAGGCGTGCTAAGGGCACAGGGAAGGGTGGTCGCGGCACTCAGGGTGTCGTTGATTGGAAATTGAAATTTGGTGACAACAACCAATTAGCGTGCACCCTGAGAAAACCGAGGCCAGCTCGGAGAGTCCGAGCGTAAGCGAAGACCAGACATTATCAATACAGCAAACAAGTAACACTAAAACAAGCAAGAGAATTTAAGCGTTCACACATCACACACATACAGATCGTTAGCTTCACAAGTCTATTAGTGATTGTGAAACATACACATTCGAATCTTCAATTCAAAAACAGTCAGATTAGTGGTTGAATAGTGTACATTCAACGCACTCGTTCGCGTCCAAGTTAAGAATAATCCGAGACAGGCGCGAGCGTACAATTACAGAGTTTGCTTCCAAAAACGAATATTTATTAAAGTAATACAATATAGAGAAAAAAAACTATGTATAAATGTTCAGTTGTAGGCGACGCTGTCAACTCAGCAACTGTTCTTTCTTAGTGCTCGTACAGAACTGGTAACAGATGTGGTTCGGTGTATTCTGTGCCGAGGGAAATTCGACCTACGTACGTTTCTGTGGGGGAAAACCAGCAATTACACAGGTAAACAACGGTAGTGACACGAAATACGGACTGACCATTTTTTTTTTTTACACTATCTCTCGGTAATGCCAGAGCGTCATCGAACGCACGTTTGTAACTTCGTGTGCTATTTCCCCAAATTTACAAAAGAAAGCGTTTAACATTGTTCCAAAATCTGAACTAGGGATTTATGCAAAAATCCGACAATATTTCGACTTAATTAATTAATACTTGAATGCGACGAAATATGTACCTAATACAACGATGTACAAATACATTTTCTAGTCACTGTACAATTTTTTGACTTAGTATATAATTCATTATTGGGTGAAAACTTTCTTTCCATTGCTAAACAATCGTGAAATCGGGAAATTACAGATAGAATCTTGGAAACATAGGAGTTTAAATAGCATTTTCAAATTCTGGTTTAAAATGTAGAATATATTCCGGCAACGAAGTTAATTTATTTAATTCAAAAGTCTCCCATAAGCCTTTAAAATACATTTACGTAACAAAACTTTCATTGGTAGTCTTTAGATATAAAAAAAAATAAAAACGTGATCTCTGTAAGCGACTTGTACGGGTTCCCGCGGTCATGGATCGCAAGCATCGTTTAATTTTCGCGTCACGGCGGTTCTCTAAGAGCAGACGTCGTTGGTATCCGGCTCAATAAGAGATTTCTCAATTACAGGAAGTTAGGAGACACATCTGGGACGATCGGTAAGAAAACCGGCCCGAAACGGGTCGGGAAACGGTTCGATTAATGAAACGAAATGAAACTACCGCGATTTAATGGAAATCGACGAAACGAAGACTTTGTATTAAAAGCTATGAATAATTCAGGAAGCAAAAGCCAGGACATGGGTGTCCTTTTTTGCATTTCAACGTCGTCGCGTCTTAAGAGGCTCCGAGATGAAGGGCAAAATTGCTTTTTTAATAAACTGCGCAATTTTAATATGTTCGGTCTTAATCGGTAATGATTGATAATATTGGACGAAGGTGTCTATCTGGCGGCCCTCTTAATTCCTCTAAAGCCATAAACTAAAACGGCATAAATGGAAAAGAAGGAAAAGAGACGATAAAGAAATAATTAAAAGATATACACTACCGGCCAAAAGTTTGCAACCACTTTCAAGGCCATGTCGATGTTAAACCACCCATTAGTTTTCTTATGAATACAAAATTAAGATTTGCAAATGGTAAGTAGTTTACGAAACTCGTTAATTTAACGGATTTCAGGTTTCACGCTTAAAGTTACACAGATAATACATATTAATTTTTCGCTTTAGTTGCTGTATTTATATGAATACGAATTCTAATTCACCCCCCTCCCCAACTTCTACTTTGGAACATTTACATATAGTATGCTTATTTTTCTGGAAACCCATCAAGCTACACGATTAACGTCCGTAAAGCTAGTGTTACATTTATTTTTTCACTAATCCTTGACAATATTCAAGAATCGCGTAACGATTCCAAACATTTGGCTGGTAATGTATGTATAAAAAAGAAGTCGAACGAGAAATTACGAAAACGCGATTACTGAACAAGTCGCACACATCGATATAACGAGCCTACTACTCTGCTAGCACGAGTAGCGATATATCATGCGTGTAATTATAAGTGCAACCGCGTTGTTCGACCGGGGGAACCAGTTTTTTCAATGTGCTCTTTGCATTTTAAATTGCACGCCAGAATCTGGACGATTTTTTTTCTCGAAAAATCGGTCCATTGCGAACCTCGCGAGATAGTAAGAGTTCCGCGCACGCTTGTCATCGAGTTACGCCTAACACGAAATTGATATCGCTGGTCGCTAAGATAACGCTAGATATAAACAAATAATAAATCAACATCGGAGCAGCGAATGGTTCAGTTTGGAAGTTTTGCATTCGTTCGTTGCCTTTTTTGCGATCGTTATTCGATCGGGAATCGCTCCGAGGGATCCTTTCCCATTATAATATATTACCAGTAGGCAATAATCTTATCGATGTACGATTGATTAATAAATCTCGATTCGATCGAGCTACCAGGTCAATTTTAATTAGTACTTTCATTAGTTGCCATTCTCACTACATCAGGTTTCAACATTTTTTGCCAATCGGAGAATTTGCTTTCCAGTTCATTAGAGATTTGCCAGTTTATCTTAATGTTTAATCTTGTCTGGTTTAAATGGAAAATATTTTGTAAAGCGATGAGATATTTGAACAGTGAGTATGTAATTCTAATTAGAAGCTTTCGCTCCTTCCCGTTTAATTTATTTCCGGCTTAATTGTATAGCTACAATGTTTAGGTGGGCTATCGATTCGATAAATGTATTATAGGTGCATAAGGGATACACAGAATTCTTCTTGCAATATTGTAAGCAACTTGTTCCATTCACGTTTCGATTATAAATCTCCGAATGCCATTATGTACAATAACGTTTTTGGTAATAAACATTCGAATGATTACAAACTTCGACCAATATTAAGGATCTACCTGGACGCGTTCTTCCATCAACCATCATTCACATAACTCACGAAATTCATTTAACCGTGCAGCGAGCGTAGCATCGACAACAAAATTGCGCCGATACCAGGGCAGTAATCAACTATGTTGCAGCATTTCCTTTCAATTGAAAAGAAACGATTTAAGTGCCACGTCTCCGCGATAAATCATTCGACATGCTGTACATGATCTCGTTCTGGGCGAATCTTGCTTATTTCTCAATTGGTCGATCAAGCTTGAAAAAAATATTTTATACGAAACAAATTACGTTATATTTGCCTTCTTTTCCCGCACTTCTCGTGGTCAGTTTATGTAAGAGGTTACATGCAAATGAACTTACATTTTGCACGCAGATGGATACGTAAAAGTTGTCCGAGCAAAAGTAAAGGTTTTGCTACGCTTGTGAAAACAGATAACGGAAAGGAGGAGCTATTTCTCGACTATTCTACTTCATATACTAGGTAGGGGTAAATTCGTACGTATAGCAGGCGGGTAAAGGCTACACAGTATTTGCAATTAGGTTACTTTCCTCTATTTTTCCCACTGGACATGCAAATGCATACAAAGCATCGAATCACGATCGTTTTTTTTTATAATCTATATTCAGAACAAGGTACAAGTGTAACCCAGATATGATATTTTTGCTAAAGCATAAATAATTTTGCGTTAAATGCGAACAATAAATTTATACTTGAACAGGATATATTCGGTGAACCAATGAATAAGCCACTTCTTTTGCGTTGTGGAGCTGTGGAGAGGGGATAGAATAGGAAAAAGGAAGGGTGTTAACGTTTCGTCCTGGGCCTGCTAGTGGACTCATCAGTAAGGCTACCTAGCAGGCCCTGCCTTAGACTTGGGATATTGGAAGGACAGTTAAAGGCGGTATATATATGGACGAGGTAGTTGGAGCGAGTACTTTCGAGAAAGCCTATTTCGTATGTCCCTCTAGTGGTGGGTGCAGGAGAGCCGCCACAGCGTAATTCAGCATTTATTTTTAATAAAATTGGATACTCACTTGCACTCAAGTAGAATTGCTGTTATTTCTTACACTTTTTTTGGGCAAGGTACAAGTTCCGATTTGGGAGAAAGCTTATTCTTTCGATAAAATAAATTCATTGACCCGTTTAAACATAATGGATTACTTATTGGTACTAGGCTGGTAATAATTAACACGTTTTTTTTGTACAATTTACTTATATGTATGTTTAATAACAATTAGAACAAAAATAAAATTGGGGTATTGGTTTAGCAAAATTAACAATTAGCAATAGGTGTACCCTACCCACTCTTTAATATTAATTTTTGATTCCAGACCTCTAAATGTTATAAAAGTGAAGGTGAAACACGAGAAAGTTTTTAAACCGGGAAGAGTAATCAAAAACGACCACGTATGGATTCTAGTTTCGTTTTATAAGAGTGAATAATAATTGTTTAGAAAAAAGAAACAATTTATTAGCGATTACGAGAACGTGTAATGATTAGACTAGGGATGATTACGTATTTATGGGAAAATTAAATATACAGAAAGGTATGGTATATGGACAATGTGCATAAATATGTGAAATATTCGAGTTAATAAAGATATTCGAATATTCAGAGGGTTAAACTGCTCCCTACTTAGATTCCGCTCCTTTATTTCTATTTATAAAAAAAGAAATTTGCATGAAGATTCACGGTCCAGTAATTTTTAGTAAACCTGTGGAAACGCGGAAATTTCTTCCATTTGCACGAGCGGAACAGAAAACCGTGCTGTCGCTGGAAGGATAATAAGTACTAAGAAACTACTATATAAGAACTACAAAATTCTAACAAGATTATAATGACTGCGGATTTTTATACATTTATGAGAAGTTTAAACGTGCGAAAATGTACAGAATGCACGGAATGCGCAAAAATATACAAAATATCGAAATTAAACGACACGTTGTTATACCTGGAGAATGAAAACAATTCCTTCTAATTAGGTTCCGTTCCTTTAATCTTGCTAATAAAAACGTGAATTTCCTTTGCTGGATTTATACATTCCACATGTATAAAACATACAAAAACTAATCTAACAGGACTGTGCAGACCAGAGATGGTTCTAAGAACTGTACTCGCTCGATTTCCAATTGGGGCCGTTTGTATATTGTAATATAAACATTGATAAAGAATGCTTACGCTGCGCGACCGAGGGCCGGAGACCCAAGTACGCATGAAAGCGATTTCGGGCGTTGCAGCAGTCGGTGAAGTCTCAGAAAATAAAGAGCGCATTATGGAAAATAACTATTATTTTATTTAAAACGATAATCAAATTTCCAACATCCTTAAATATTCACAGTCTAATGATAACCAATTTTTTTATTAACACTAGATTTACGGAACTCGTCACGTTGACGCATTTCAGATTTCATACCTAAAATTATAGAGACCATAAATACTATTTTTTAGTACTTTATGTTAACTTTAATTAATACAATGGTACGAATATTATATATTCTACGTGATTCTCTTCATCCTCACGCTTCTACGTTCGAATATTTGTATGCAGTATACGTATTTTACCGGAAGCCTGTCAAATTATGCACGTAATGTCCTTGAACCTAGTGTTAAATACTATTAAATATTCACCTACATTGTCACCCCATATTATTATCTGCCAATATTCGTGGCTCGATACAGTAACCTAAATCGCTCTATCTTCTAATCTTATATCCTAACTCTTCTCAAAAATCACTTTTCCTTGCGTCCAGCTGTACTCGAGGAAAACAAGGGACAGTAAGGAAAAGAGGAATGAAGCAAAAGGGAAAACGTAGAAAAGGGAAGAAAGTTAGACTGTGAGAGGGTCAGGGGTTCTGGACTGAATTACGCTGCACTTAAAGCCAGCTTGGAACACGAGATCTGCATACCACGATGACGCCGCGACGTACGCAAACTGCGAACCGGAACCGTGCAGCTGACTCGATAGGCCTATCAGAAACTTACGCTCGCGGACACGTGAACAGGAACACGCGCTTTTAGTACCTCGCATTTACGTTATCGGGTCGCGGCAAACTTTTCTTTCTTCCTTTTTTTTCGTTTATCTCGAAGAAAAAGAAAGAAGGTGACTTTCCTTTCTATTAAAGTGACAAGGCGAAAGCTGTCGCAAGTTTTTGGCGTCCCCTTTATTAAGCTGACGCTTTCGTTGGGTTTTTGTGGTGTGATTGTTTTTGCGAAACAAGTCGTAGGAGTTCGTATTGCCTTAATGGACGTGTTTTTATCGAGGCTGTTGGTGGTGTATAGAATGGGGTAAGAAATGGGGCTGCAAGAAGTTACAGAACGAAGTCGTTGAGTTTTATCAAGTTTCATTACTAATTTGGAAAATTTTGTGGTAACTATATTTTCGGGCTATTTGATTTCGACAAGTAGTCATTTTTATAATATGCACCTTACAGATATCGTACTTTTATCTATCAACTTATTACGTAATTTTATTATTACATTTTAGATCCTGAATTTATAACTAAGAATTTGAATCTTGACGTATAACTATATACGTATACGTAAACAGTATAGCATAATTACCGACTCATGGTATAAAGAATTTTATCGATGCACAGAATAAAGAAATACAATTACAAGAATTGTTTGGTACGAATAATAATTTCGATTTAATTTTGGACGAGTCACATCCGTGCCATAATTATGTTGGGTTACGTCACAAGTCCTTGTGCCTGTATCTTATTTTACCAATTTTAAGGGGACAATGATAAATTATCCCAAAGTAGGGAAAAACCATATAAAACGTCGACTGAGTCGCGGGTGATTAATGTTTACCGCCTTTTATTATTCGATTATTATACCCACTTTTATTACGCTATACGAAGTATGTTGCAATTGGTCCAAAATCACTTTTTGATATTATAAACGGGACCAGAAGTTAACTTTCTCCCGACGCGTGATTTTAGCGATAAATTCGTAATTTTCTCATTTGAAATACTTATCACCTGCCGTGAAATTACGTAAAATGCCATATATCTTCCAGAAATGCTACTTTTAACATCGATAATATTCTTTTAGGTTCATTGCGTAACCTCGTCCACCTTTTCCCTTTGAATGCTATTTATATTACCCCTCGCGTCGACTAAAATTTACGCGAATAGCCACGATGCTTTACGAAACGATCTCGTATAATTAATGCTTGGTGTCGCCCTGTAATATATTTCTAACTCTCATTCCACGGTGCAGCGAAAAGAGGTTCCCTGTTGGCGAACTGCAGCGAGGAAAATTCTCTCTCTTTCTCGTTTTCTCTGGGTAATATAGGTGCAATGCTGAAACAACGCCACCCCCATAAATAGACGCGCGTAACAGGGCACGCGCCCGATGAAACTGAGTGAGCTGTAAAATGTAACGGCGTTCAAAAGTGTGACCAAGCTAGTCACGGGGATCGAGATAACCGGGCAACTTCGTCGTATATCACGCTGGGCCATTTATCAGCGAGATTTACATAAACTGATGGCGGTTCGCAACCGGAGGATTTTAATTAAAACGATGATGCCCTTAATTTCGCTCGGGCTGAGCGCATACCTCGGTGGCCGTGCACTTGCATAACTACGCGTTCTCCATTATACCTTCGTTAAACGTCGCAAAACTAACAACTATCAGCAAAACAGAATATCTAAAGAGCGTTCAGTTGCGGCCTCTCGCTGGAAGAACGTACGTGCCGCATCAATACACTGGCCACTAAAATCTATTGCCACACCACTGTACCTATCTACTTTCATATTATGTCTACGTACTACTTAAATAAGTGCAATCATATTAATTCTTCGCCGTCGTAATATTTTTGGCGTAAGTTTGACGTACAGTCGATTGTAGAAGCCTGCATACGTCTTCGAATTTCGAGTATTTAAAAATTTATAAGAGTTTCGATTATTTTGAGAACGTTAACCGTTCGAGTACTGTTTACGCCTATAAGGGCTTGCCTCACATTGCTCGCTACAAACGACTAATGGACACTCAGCAAATCTTATCAGAATCATTGCAATGATCCTTGCTTTCATCGGACATGAACGAGTCCTCACCCAAGATGCGTTGACGATCTCTATGTACTTTTTAAAGAATGCATATCGACGAAAAATTTCATCGTTCACGGCATTAGTCGCCGTACGTCACGCGCGGTGTGTATCGAAGTCTATCGTAGCCAAAGGGTTAGTTCAGTTATTAATTAGATTTGTGCAGATTATCAAAATATATAAGTATCGATCACTTTTGCTTGTTTTTAATATTCTCTTATCAGCTCCCTTAATCATACTTTGAATTTTTGCAAACATTTGCAGAGAATCGCAGGATCGTATTAGCCTGGCCCATTCTGCACGAATCTTTTGTTTTTGGTTGCATCGAGTACCTAGTTGCAGAAATTTTTCTTTTTAAATGTTGCTTCATTACAAGTTTATAATATTGGTCTGTGTGTGTGTAGGTTTTCTGTTGGCTCCCTCACGCGTTAGAATTCGTTGTCGAAAAAGTTTGGCGGATGAGAGGAGAATGTTGAGAGGTTGATTCGCCTGCAGAACATGGAAGAAGCGTTTCATCCGCACTCCATAAATCAAGCTTTTGTCTTCTTTCGTTGAATTTCGGACGGTCGTTGCGAAATAAATTAACCCGTGAACGGACAACGCTCTCATCTCTCTTGCCATCGCGACCTCGTGAAAGTATAATTAACGGGAGATCAGAAATGGTTTGTTTTAGGCTAATTTGAATTTACTATGCACCGTGTTTCCCGAATCATGACTTTTGACCGCGATATACCATGTCGTAATTATTCAACTCGGATAATGGAAACTTTTGACAAGCATGTTATAGAATAAAAGGTGTGGCATACATTTGTGTGTACACAATAAATAATGATATGTAAAAGAGCGTAAAGTTTCTCGCAAGACTTACAACGCGTTGTAAAATTAACATACACGAAAATGCTGCGTTAATTACACGCTTGACGAATTCGTTAAATTAACACGACTTGACTCGATTAGAGTCGAACAAGAAAACAGGTATAAATAAGAGAAGAGTGAGAGAAAAAAATTGCATTATGACGTGTACGTATATAATTAACCCTTTATGGTCCAATTTTTGTACATCGAACCACCCTTTCCTCATACGGAGAACATAATGCAGAAACCGTATCCTTACATTTTATTGTGATTTCTTCATCATGATACTATAATTCAAAAACTTAAAATATGATTAGAAATACGTCTTGATACAAATCCGAAACTTTACGAGGCCTCGAAACTCTCGAAACTTTCGTAACACAAAATCTGCGAAATCCTGAGGGAGGAGGATTAAGATCCTAATAAATCAGTCTTAGAAAATCCAATTATTTGATGAATCTAATTAAACGAATCTCAAATTTAGCTCTAATTTAAGTAAATCCATAAGGGAAAAAACTTCGTCTGGTATTAATTAATTTTTATTTTTCTGTTTTATTTTTTCTCGCTACAAACGACTGCAATGAATCTGTTAAATTGTATCGGTTAACGCGAGTCTAAAATTTAAACATAAATTCCATTAGATTTTTAATTAAATGAAGTAGTGATCATCACAATAATCTCATTATTTACACAAACTGTTATTTACCAAAGTTTCGAGAGTTTCGAATCATAAAAGTAGCACAAAGTCCCGAGTTTCGAAGAGTTTCTAGTATCCCATCCCTGGTTAAAAATATACCTACTGCAAAGTACGCTATTCCCAACGAATATCCAACCAGCTCGATTTAAATTACTTCTGTCAGCAAAATGTCTAAAAGCTTGCGATTCTTTCGTTTGAATAATCCAGCTTCTGGCGACGCAAAGGTTTAGTAAAATGTTTATTAGCATCGTTAGCCTGTATTCGGATCGTTCGCGAGCAAATTTGGAACAGGATTGTAGCAAGACAAGCCCGAGAAATACGTTCAGAACAGTGCCTGATAAATCTGTCGCAATTTAAAAGGTGCTAATTCTCGAGACGACAAGCTTCTACCGAGCATCTGCTAAATTTTCCGACGCTTTTGAATTAACAGGAAAACGAAGGGGGAGCAAGAGCGATGAAGGCGGATGCTTGAAGCGGCGGCAACGTCGTCTCATCACGAAGCTTGATGGCTAATCTGAGGAGCGAGAAACTACGTTGATTTAGGGGCATTGACAATCAAGTGGATAGCAGGTGAGCGTAGAACAAGGTGAATGGCACGGGGAAATACAGCATTATCCGTCTGCAACGCGTTACCGTTCCGCTTACGAGTTGCTTGGTGGGTTGGAGTTTCAATTAAGACCGATTCCATGTCTTGAAAAATTGATTCTCGGATCAGCGTAATTATTACTGCGATGGGAGAAGGTAGAAGGTTTAAAATACTCATTAATATAGTACAGCGGATTTTTATGCAAACTTCAATAAATAAACGGAAATAGAGGAGTGTAGTTTTAACTGGGAACTATTGAAATTTCTTCTTTAATTTTACTACTTTATACATATTTATACGCAACGTATATTCCATGTTTTTGTTTTGTTTTGCATATTTAATTTTCCTATGAATACATAAACATCCGCAGTCTGCTTATTAGTTTAGAAAGTTTAGATAACACCTGCGTTGTTTGATGCAATGATGGTTGAGAGTAATTTCATTAGATTGGAAATGTAGATATTCTTGAGCAGCGCTTTTATAAATTAAACTATTGGAGAATTACACTTTGCAGCAATATTTTTATTCGTAACTTAGATCATTAGCGAGCGCATAAATAGGCACAATTAATAGATGGAATTTAACGAAAATTACAAAATCTGATGTTTATAGTATCTTTTTTATTTACGAACAATGTACTTTCAAACGATATTTCATAGGAAGGAATGGAAGCATAATACAGAATGGTATAATCAATTGAATTTATGAGTATGCGTTTCCCTATTCGTATGCTCACCATTTTACCTACTTAGCAGATCCATTACTGCAACATTAGGTGATCATTATTGTTAATGATTCGCGTAATTTTGAATTCGTGCAATTTGAAAACTGAATACAATTTCAAGATCCGACCCCAACTGCAGCGCAGAAACCACTGTTTAAAATGAAAGAACAGAAGTGGGAAGCCACAGATAATTTAGCGAATGACGTAAAATGCTCCGTCAAGTATGTATGACGACAATTTCATAGGGCAAGTGATGTGCAGTGTAGAAGACACAAAGGAACAGTAAAATACCAATATATTGCTCTCACAAGGATTCCTTTTGCACAGCACGGGCATCAGAGGAGCCTCTAGAGCTGTTTTCTTTGAATTTTGCCTCAAACGCGAGCTTTTAGCCATTCATTACAGGTATAAACCTGGTAACTGTTCGAGTGTAAGGAAAAGGTGAGGAGAGAAAGATCCTTCTTCAAGTCCACCTGTCGATTGTAAATAGCATCTCAAGACAGGCTTTAAAACGCACAAAATTTGTAAAAAAGAAAGATAACAGAGACACATTCTCCAATTTAATAAAACTGTATTGAAATATGTTTTTAGAAAACATAAAAATATTATGATTTAATTGAATACAGTCTTTTTATGATACAATTAGAAATGCCTACTATAGAAATCGTATAATATGATGAATAAATTGCGGATCCTTGTGCATTTATGAGAAATTTAAATGTGGAAAAAACGATGATAGCGATGAACATTTTAATAAATAGAATTATAAACTAATGACCAAAAATTAAAGATAGCAGATTATTCGTTTCCATTTTCGGAAAAAGGCAAACATTGACAGGGTCTGTTTTTTGTTATGACCCTTTTAATTATGCAATCTTCAATCTTTTCCCTTGAAACGTGCTTTAGAGTTTAGATCATCCCCTTAATTTCTTAATGATTTCACAATAATCTCTACATCGAGCCTTCGTCTCTTATTATCTAATTTACTAATTTTTACCAATTAAAACTAAAAGTTTCAAGGAAGATCTCTTAAGCCTGAGCTCCTACAACTTCTCAGAACGCGAGAAATATAAACGTTAACCGCAACCAGGCTTATAAACGCGGTTCCCATCATTTTCAACCCGACAATTTCGTTTTCACCGATCTTCAACGACGTCCCGCGGTATCGTCCTTATCCCTGGACCTCAGAAAAATGGTGAACCAACGTCGTAAACCCGGCGAGGTCACCGTGAAGCGAGAACGCAGAGGAAAACTACGTTCTCCGTGCAGTCTGCGGTCAACCGGGTGGCGGGCAGCTATTTCGCCGACTGTTTACCGCGGTTGCTCCTCTCCACTCGTTTCTCATGTTTTTCCCAGTGGTTTTTGCACCCGCTGACGACAGCCTAGCGGCGAGATTCCATCCATCGAGGAATACACGACCCTGAGGAGGAAACGCTGCCAAGTTGTGCAACTGCAGGAATGTAACCTTTTTTCAGGACACGTATAGGAAAAATAGTATTCGTTAATCAGATAGCTAGTAGATAATTAGCAACTAGATTGCGGATTTTTATATAAATTCACACTTTTACGAGCACAATGAAAGAAACGAGACTTGAATAGAGATCTGATTTGTTTCGGCTTCTAAATAAAACAACGCCGTGGTTTCCTTTGCATATTTTTATATATTTTTCCACACCGTGCGCGATTTGTAATTGCTTGTAATCTTAAATTTCCTATTGTTGCAAAAACATCCGGAGTTTATTAATAGCTTTGGTTTGCTTTACATTTACTTTTATTCTACTTTGAACTTGCTAAGGAAAACTACTTCGTTCGTATTGATTAAGAAATGAATTTTAATTTCAGATATGGGGTCGATCAAAACGTTTCGCTATATTTTAAAGACGTATAAAAGCAAAGCATATAACAATATATATTGCCTACCTTTCCCAACAATTTCTTGGTATATTAAACAATGTCATCATTCTATCCTTGAATAATTTTACATTTTTTTCAACGAAGAACTCGCTTAGTAGCATATTTTAACATTCGTACAATTTTCCTCGTAGTTTATTATGCATTTTTACCTTTGCATTGTTAATAGATTGTGTCAAAAACGCATCTTACTTTCTTCCATTTCAAGGCTATATTAAACGTAATAAATATAACCAATCGCTAAGATTTTCTTGCAAGTGATAAATTGAAGTGTCTACTAACAGATTTTATTCGCATTTGAAACATTATCCGTACATTCGTTTATGTACTGCAATTTAAGCGACGCGTCATAGAAACGCGATAACAGCTTTTGACCAACCCAACAATTGGATACTTTCTAAAATCCTACGTTTAACACCTAAAATATAGAATACAAGTGTAATAAATTAGAGCCACTGATCATCAAACAAGAGCGGAAAATAAGTATACCGAGTTTCCAAAGATCTCGCACATGATAAATCTTAAATTATGCAATGCAGAACCCGAGAGTAATGAAAAAGAAAAATAATGACATAGACTAACCTATATTAGCCCAGACTAATATATCACCTTATCCAAGTTTCTACAAACTCGATGGAGTACAAGTTTCTATTCTGAAAATTTCACATTCCCATGGAACAACCTTTCACCCTCCTGTAACAAGTGCATGCATACTCATAAAACATATTCCCATTCCACCACCAATTCCCGTCGATATCCTGTCCTCATACGTAACCAAACGATAGTGAAAGCGAGCATACGCGAAGGATAGCCAGATCTCAGTCGATTTTCTCCAGAATTCCATGTATTGCCATTAATTACATCACATAATCCTTTTTTTATCTTTCAATTTCACGCGTTACGCCCGACATTTCTGTACAAGCTCGACGTGCACACCGATTATTTACAAATTATCCATCACGCTCCTTTCCCACCTTCTCAATCGTGAAAGACGTTTTGACACTAACCCGCTTATCTCGTCTCGCTTCTATTTTGTTTCTTTATCCAACCAGACATTTAACGAGTGTAAGCTTCACGGAAGCTTGTATCGACGTGGAATTCGAGCTGTCAAGCATCGCCACGGCTTTCCGACTCTCTGCCAACCGGATCCTCCACTTCCGGCGAACGAAATCGCGATACTCTTCCCTGTGCTAGGCTCGCCACTTCCAACTCTATCGTTTACGCTGAATTGCTCCCCATCGAGCAAACGTTTTCACAATATTACCAGGCAATCGTGTACGGGAGAACGTACTGCGTTCCGATTCATCCGTTTACGGAATTTTGTATTGGAACACCGAGCAATATAAGCCTGATCTTCCGCAATCTAGCCTTTATGTATTTCTTTGTTTCACCTTTGCAGGATTTTTTTCCCATTTCACTTTGCGATATTTTAATAGTTCCGTTTCGCTACTTTTATTCCGTGAACTTTTCGATTCTCCTATCATATTCAGAAAGGTGTACATACATTATTTGTATGGTACGTGTAATTATGGACTTCCTTGACAAACCTATTGCAACGTATTTTAGAATAATATACAGTTTCGCGAGTGAAATTAAAGGATCAAATAATTCTGATGAAAAGATTGTCAATTTTGAATTAATTATAATTTCGTAAAGAAGCATCGTACGGCGATCAACTTGAGCTCACGTTAAAGCTTGATGTCTCTACTTTCACAAAGATGAACGTATGTTTTACGAAACGTTTCTTACATCGAAGAGTAGAGTGAACAACTAAAAGTAGTCTTTTGTTTAAAAAGTACGATTAATTCAAATAATTCGACGAACCTTAATAATTTTCTTCGAGATTCATTTCGCATTGCTTTTGTAGAAGAAAGTCTCCCGTTTACGATTAGCTCTTAAAAGTCGACGTACGATTTTTTATTCCCGAGTTATCGTGTTTTTAATGGACAGTGGGATATAAAAGGATCCGAATATAATAACAAAGTTAGAGTTTCGCATGAAAATCTTCAGAAGCTACTTCAATTTTTGCACATCTTTAAATTCTTCAACATATAATCACTACAAAATATCTGTTATCATTTAATTTACGTATTATGATTACAGTTATGTATTATCGTAATAATACAATCTTTATTTACCCAAACTTTACCTATTCAATATCACCTGACGAAATTGTGAAACAAACGCCGTACCAACCAGAATAATAAACAACCCTGCAAAAATACTTTGCACCCCGAGAGCAACGCGCGCACCTCTCGTTTGCAATACGACAAACGTCCGCAATTTTCATTACACGCTCAGCTTGGCGAAGAATGAAACGCGTCTTGCTTGCACCTTGTCGTCGCGCAGCGATTTATTTTAGCGATGCATCCACCCTATCCGCGCCACCGTTAATTACCAAACTCTCGGAGTACGCCGAACTAAACTGCAAATTGCAATTACTTGCTTTGACACGTGTGCCGTGACAGAGCTACTCCGCGTCTCTAATTCCACGGATACATTGCGTCGCAACCCTCTTCCTCTTTCACCCTTTCCCTACCGTTCCCGTCCCACGGGGTTTCATTACATGGCTGGTTTGCCAGCGCAAACAGGACATTGTGCAACGATGACGCTGGCCCGACCTCTTTAACCGGGAAACAGTGACCGAGCAGACAACCTTTCGCAGCGACAGCCTCTCCCCAGACACGAGGATGGCGACATTACCCACCCCCGCGAAGCGAAGCTAAAGGAAGGATAGGGGTGAGGAAGGCTTGATCTTTCGGCTGAAGTATCCCTCGATGGAGCAGTTCGTCATTACTCGTCGGCGACGATGTTACGTAAAGCCGATAAGCCAACCCCCCAGAAAGAGAACCTCAACGTTTCACCCATGGGGCCGGATCATCCGGATCTTTCGCGGAAACGATGGGATGGAGAAAGACAGATCGTTGAATGCGTGCGAAATGAGGATGTAAGAGGGCGAAAGTGGTGGAATAGATACTCCTCGTTAACGAGTTTTCGACACGTAACAGTGGCTGATGAAGATTGGGAAAGGGCGAGGAGTCGCAGTTTGAACTTTGATTGAAATTAGGAGACGCAGATGAGATGGGGTTAATCCACTTGTTATCGAATTGGGCGCTTCTATTGGTATAGAAAAAGATTTTTGCGGGCTTAGAATTATTGTGGAGCATTTAGATACTTTTGTAATTATACGTAGATACAGTGAGAGTTAGAAGTATACGATTCGCAAAAATTAAATTGTACTATAATTTGTTCACTGTTAATTGTATCGTAATTATATTAGAATTCATTTATCGTAAGCGTCGGAACAGAAATCTCTTATACCGGTTTGTCCTAATCGCGACATCTGTTATGTTTAGATTTTAAGGTGTGTATATGTCCTGTGCGAGAGAGAGTTCAGTTGTGAGTCATACCTCGTGTCGTATAGACGTACTGTTGTTGTCATAAGTGTTCAAATATAGTTCATATTATATACGTATAAAATACGGACAAATTCAGTGAAAAACCAATCCGAGACTCTGCAATCCTCCGATTCAACAGTAAGTAATACTACAATTATACTACTATTATGCAATATTTATTTATTCGCCATAAATAATATTATAATTGTATTGTAATTTCATTTGTACTTATACTATAATTTCAATTGCGTGGGATGCATACTCGCTTTTGATTCTCATTGTAAATTGTAGAAAATACAGAAGTATACAAAATATCCAAAATACGATAAATTGTACCGCAATTATACTATAAAGCATTTTCTATAAGTAATACTATAATTATATTATTATAACGTAATATTTATTTATTTGCTATAAGTAATATTACAATCAGACACTGATTATCCTATAATTTCACTCAATTTCATTTTTGTGAGGTCTAAACTCACTTTTTTTTGACTCTCACTATATGTACAAGTCAGAATGAAGGCTTGAGGTAGCTTAAGAAAACATTCTTTATTCAAGAGGGAAAATTGTGTGGAATGTTTTCAGATTTCTTACGTAAGTGTTACCTGAAGATACGGAAGGATATTCATTTCTCTTTCTATCGTTTTCAATGGTCGACATTTTTCACTATTTAACGTAGTATTTTCGTAGAGAGTGTTTTACAATTTTACACTGTTATCAAATATGGAAACATCTCGTCTATATTTATATTATGACAACAAGAATCGGATAAGGGAGAAGCCCATTATATTATAAAATTTTATTCAACCGCGACTGCACAAGAATATGAACTACTATTATCTTAATTTCTAAAAGTGCAAAATGACATAAAAAAAAAATGTAAAAGAAAGACAACTGAACCTTAGCTTCCGTTTTTACCAATCACTTATCACTTACAAGATTTATACATGTCTAACATTTCTCCCTAATATAAGTAAGAAAGAATACCTTTTTAGAATATCATGATAGTTCTCTAAAACTAAAATATGTCTGAAGAACCTAGTCAATATTCTCATGCCACTAAAATCTCTGAGTGCAGCTACATATAACAGAAAAATCTAAGTAAAAGCGGGAGTATATAACTTCCTGAGAGCTTCCGCTGTTGTAGCTTCTATTCACTGGTTTCTTATTCCCCAGAGGGATAGCGTCGCTTCTTCCATTAAAGTCTCGACAAGTTAACCCGGTCTGGACAAATGATCGATGACACCGCATGACGGTGAAACTCCGGTGCACATCGACGCAATGCATAAATGGATACGGCGAGTAGCGTGGACGAAATTGGATAGAAGTTTCGCCGCGTTTCCATCGAACTTCCGCGATAGATACATCATAGGCGGATTGTTTACGGATATAGGGAACACAACAATCGCCCACCCGTCTCGGATTTTCCATAAAGCGCCGTAAATCGTCGGCAAGTTTTGCCACACGCTAAAATGTATCGAACCCGCCGAGAGAAGATTCAAATCTCAATCTCTGGTAGTTCGAACAAATCACAGAACGCCTCGATATGTACGCAGATGTGTTTTTTTAACTGCACGCGTAGAATTGGTGCTCTTATGGTATCGAATTGGTAGAGGAATTGGTCTAAATATGGAACGATTAAGGTGTAGGGCTTATTAAGAGCTGCCTTGCATCGGGAACGATGCAAAACTACGACTGAAGAACAAGTAAAGTTGTACAGAAGTAGTAACCATCGTTTGTTGTTTTAACGTGTTCTATTGCGAACAGTGTCATTGTTACGAATTTCGCGATTATAAAGGTTTTCACAGATACGTTTGTTTCATTGTTGCAATAATAATCTGTCGAAGTAAGAATTAATAAATTGATTATTAATACCATGTTGAGAGCATACCTTCATACCAACTTAATACCATAACAGTATCATCATCGAGACTTTAACTATCAAAATCAACCACATAACTACGCAGTGAATCTTTATGCAAATTTAACTTTCTATAACTAAAAAGGAGGAGGACAGCAAATAGAAATTGGTATTGCCCTTTCAATATTGTAAGCTGTATTTTACTTTCGATATTTTGCATATATATTTACACGTCATATGCACTCTGCAGTTTTTTGCACACTTAAGTTTCCCATAAATGCATAGAGATCCGCACACTGCGCATAACGATATTCCCTGCGGATGTATTTCAATTTTTCTCACCTGAAAAACACGAAACTTTCTCTTGAAATAACAAAACGGGCGGCCAGTGTGTCTACTTACGCAAGCAAAGCAAAGTGTAAAACAAAGAAGAGAGCAAGCAAAGAGAAGCGCAACGGCGTCAAGATAAAGGTAAAACAAGGAACGCGACAAGGGTAGAGGAACGAAAAGGCGGAGGAAGAAGAGACGTGCATACGCGGTGTAAATTCATTCATGGAAAAGAAGCCCGCCAGAGAGAGGCTGAGAGAGTCTCAGGGACGCGTGTTCGGACTACGGACGTCCGCCCACGATTCCTCGTGCCATTCACAAGGGCCGACGCGCGTGAATGAAAACGCGCCTGCGTAGGTCCGGTCTGCAAAGTATGCGTGTGTGTTACGATTGCCTCTCCAACGTACCTCAATGATACATTCGCGAGCCTCTCTCGCTCGCTTTCGATTTCGAGTCCGCGAAAGGAATAATGGAATGCGTCGGTTATACGAAAAAGTTTCTTCCTTGTGGTTGCGTGCTTTGCACGTTGAGAACAGATATACGATCACTGATAAAAGGTAAGAAACAAGGGCGTAATCATTTGGGAATTTTTGTGTATCCCTCATCTACTGGGATACCTGAATTAGAATTAAAAATAGGTTAACATACTGCTCATTGATGTACAGGGGGACGCGTAAGTGTTCGTCCACCTCTTGTACTTATTGTAGTGTATGCATATGCATATATATTGTACGTATATGCATAATAATCAATAAAAGTACAAACATGCAATCGAAATCAATCATTTCCAGGAATGTTTGCTTATTCTACATTAGTAAAGATTGACTTTTGTTTTCCATTTGAGATTTCGTAGGTATGTATTATCTTTCGTTTACTCATATATGTAATATACCGAATGCAGTAAGTGGACGAACGCTTATGCAGCTCACTGTGTGTAACATTATCTTTCGATGCTATTTTTAATTCTGAACTATGTATTCCAGAAGATAAAGAATATATAGAAATTCATAAACGATTACTTTGTTCTTTTAACTTTCGTCAGTAAGTGTAGACGAGAGATATGAGATAAAGTTGTTTATAGCCGGGAAAAGAATTGATAGATTGATGGAAGACTGTTGTATTTAAATTCTCTATTGTATTTTGGTCACAACGCAGTGGAATATTTTAATAGATCTGAATTTAATTCATTGGATACTTAATACTATAGATAATGTTAATATAATAGAGTTCAATTTCTAATATAATTCAATATTTGAATATATAATAGAATAAAGGAATATTTATTTCATAGATGCAAGTTACAACGATTTCTCTTTAATATTGGATTTCAACATATATTCGTCCCATTTTTTCATGTCGTTTGTCAAAGTCCGAAAATTTTACATACAGGACAGGAATTCTTTAACCATTTCAATGCCATGGTCGCATATATGTAGTCAATTCCGAATGTGGTACTTGCGACAAGTTTATACATTCGGATCTTTTAAAGCAATGAATAGTCGGTACAAAATGTTCACCAAATATGAATTCAAAAACATTGTAATAATTCATAAGTTGACCATAGTGATATCAAAGATCGTGAATTAAATCTAGAAACTCGTCAATCCTCGACAATTACTTAACACTCAAAAGGTTAGCTACCAGAGAAAAATCGAATGAAGAAGGTCGTCGATCAAAATGATACACACACACAATTGGTTAAACTTACATTTTAATTTACAAATAAATAATTCTAGAAACAATATTAATCAACCCTATATTATTTGCAATATAAAGATACGTTAAATTCCATGATATTGAAAGCTTGATTCGATACAAATTTTATACATAATTGTCGAGTATCCGATGACTTATGGACGGATGAGTCAATCGGAACGATAAGATTTATCCCAAATTTCTAAATATAAACGATAATCCAGAATGAATACCTTAAACGGCAAATAATCCTGAAAAAAAAACGGCGAAGCAAAATGTAAGAACAGTAAAACCATTTCCTAGCGTTTCGTTCCAGATTTAAAAGTTCGCCAAGCGCTCTACATTTCCGGTTTCGCAAAACCGTGCGGAAATTGTCATTGCATCCTGAATGAATGCTACCGGACTAAGATGGTCCAGGCAGAAAAACGCGCAGTATAGCAGAACGCACGGTAGAACACGATTTGGTTTCTCCGGGGGCATTGTGCGAGTCCCGGTTCCGTGAAACGGGTTTCGAGCGCCTGGTTGCAAGAAAAAGGGGCGAGGAAGCGGGACGGAAGGACAGGCTCTGACAGGCTATGAGCGGGATTTGCATATCCGCTGTCAACCCGTTGGACTGGCGAGCAATAAACAGCAGCAAGGTCATTCACACTAGCTTGCCGTTTTTGTTCAATGAGTTCTACGCCTCTCTTCTCTTTTCCCTCTTTCAGAAACGTTCTACTACTCTTTAATCCGTCAGCTGTCGAAGACGCGTGCGCCAAGCTTCCACCAAAGATTGTCATTGTTTCCCTTCTTGTGTCCCGTGTCAGATTTTTTCGCATTGTTCCCGAATGATGTCGAGCAACGTGGTTACGATTGTGCGGTTTATGCTTCGTTTAACGTGAATGCCGTGTTTGCGCGCGTTTTATTAGCTGTTATACGCGATGCGGACGAAGTGAACCGAAAACGGTGCGGCGTAATTGTACTCGTGAATGAAGGTTATGCAAGGAATTGCTTTGGAGTGGAGAAACTGAATGGTTTCGCTTGCATGAATGAATGAGGTGCGAACACGTTTTTTTTTTAGCGGAAGTTTTAGCGCAGTATTCAAAGTTATTCATATTCTTTTCTGTTATAAGCTGACATTCAAGTGGTTCCTTAAAATAGATTTCGAAATTATAATTTTGAACTGGATTTTAGATAATAAATTCGATTTTTCTTTACTTATCTGTTGACAGATCATTTCTTTGTACAACTGTTACTCGATTATTAATTCGATTTGCCTGTAGTACCATCTCTATAATAGTTGCATAGTCTTCAATTTTTGCATTTCACAATTTTAATTTTATTTGTAAAAGTTATATTTATTAAAAAAAAATACTGCACTAAATATATTACTTTTCCTATTTAACTTACGTCCCTAAAAGCAACAGAAATGACAAAATATGCCAAATTTTTAATTTAGGCACACATCACCTTTTAAGTTCAGCGTTAAATGAAAAAGGAGCCATAGTTTAATAGGAAGAGCTTATGTAATACAGCAATTGTATCATTATATACGCAGTGGATTACGTAATCGTGAAGACCGAAAGATATACGTTTTTCACACCTTGCTTCCTTCCATTCACACCTCAGAGCTTAACGTAAAACACTACAGCCTTGGGGGCACATAGTATTTCACAACTACCAATCCGTGAATTCATCAACCTCTGCCCTATGCAGATTTCCTGGCGTATCAATTTCACCAATCGACGGAAACGAGCGGAAATCATTTGCGGATAACATTTCCCTGAAAGAGCAACACGTAGGCCGCGGCGTTTACGGTTATCTGATCTTTAACCCCTTCGACTCAAAGCAGCAATACATGTTTTTCCGCTTAAAAATCGGAATATCTACCTCTCCAGTTTAAATCGATTCGTATATAAGCTACCCAATGCTAGTCTCGGTTCTTTTACGTTGAAAAATCTGATCGATCCTTGCTTCCCGCGTTTCGTAGAAACGCGAGTCGTCGCCGCGGAAACATGTAATTTTCTCCATGGCTAAACAGCATTTCAGAGACGCTGCCAGAGAATCTAGAATTCCTTTGAAGAATTGAAGTCTTCGAGAGATCGAACTCCAATGCGTGCTACGACTTTGCAATCTATTTCTCAATGGATCATAAGCGTGCTTTGATTTTAAGAGATTGGAAATATTAAATATTCGAAATGGATACGCGATACTCTAAAAATCATCCTTCTAATTCTGTGTTTCAGGTACGTATGGAAATGGGTACAAAAATTATTTGTGCACCGTCGAATTTATTTTCATATTTAGGTACCAATTAATTAGATCCAATTGTGTTAAGTTTCGTATAAGTAATCAGTACTCTTATGTGACTATAAAAATTTGGTGTTATGGAAATGGAATGCAGAACTTTATTATTAATAAACTGCAGATTTTTATGCATTTATGGGAAACTTAAACGTGCAAAGAAGTGCAGAACGCATATGGTATGCAAAAGCATACAAAATATTGAAAATATAGTAGAAATTATAATATTTAACGGTTGAAACAACCCCCTGAGTATGCCTCCATTCTCCGATTTTAATATTAAAGATGTAAATTTGCATTAAAGAAACGTAGTCTACTTATTAAGAATGCTTGCTTGAAAAATGTAGATATGTACAAATACTTTTTGTATTCTTCGTTTGGATACAAGTTCTGGAACAATGTCGTTCGAACTGTTGCATTTAAAAAATCGCTCAAGACACTAAAACACAACTTATTACAATTTACTGTCAAACAAACCACGAGTCCAATACGTAAACAGATGTCACAGATGGGTGTAACAATATTATAAAATAAGCATTTTTCAACCGATCATTTCCTTTGGGAAAACTGAAAAATTGCACCAATTTTGTATTGAACCTCGTACACTTTGATTAAATAAAACTGATAATAAACGGATGTATTTGATCAATTTTGCGAATCACTGTATTTCAAATTCCAAATTCATCAGATGCAAATTATTATAAACATATAAATTATAAACGTTTGACTTTCTGTAAACGTATATTAACCCTTAACTACTGGTACCGAATCTGGCAGGCTACGCGTGATAAGTTTCCATACATTGTAGAAACAAATTTCGTTTATAGTTATTAAAATTCTCGTTACGCGGCCATGAGGTATTTTTTAATACAAATTTAGAACACATGCTATATTATTTTTCTATATAACGATTAATGTTATATTAATTTCACAGATATATAACTAGAAATAGATTTTAATCGGAGTCTTCGCGAGCTTATTGGTGTCTAAAAACTTGGTTGTCGATGGTTAAGGGTTAAATTTCGTAGAAGCGACGTAGAATTAATTTGTACATCTACGCCGTCTTTCGCGAAGCCACATAAAGTTTCAGGCGGGTAGGTCGCAGCGATTTGCGAGCGAGTCCAAGATCCGGCGGTAAATAAAACGTGCAAAGTGTCGGCTTTGCTCGTCGCTTTTCGTTCGTCCATCCTTTTTCCTGTTTCTCCAGCAGCGACAATGAATCCCAGCCACGGTTCCACGAGGGCTAGTCGAGGCAAAAGGAAAAACTGAGCTGGAGAAAAAATACGGCCAGTCCCAAGTTCGTTTAACGGCGCCGAAAACTTCATCCGGAGAACGTCTTCTACTTTTCCTCCCTTGCTGCTGTCCTTCTTTCTCCTTTTAAATACGACCAGAGCTTCGTATCAGTCTGTGTCCTCCGCACCTATTTCGTTGCTGATGTCTCTGAGAAAAAGCGTCGACTAATTTCCGCCCGATTCCTCGCCCTCTTCGCCATTCGCAATTTACTGTGCTGCGTGTTTCACACGGAGAAGCTCGAAAATGTGAGATCTCAGTAAATTTCTTAAATTCGCGGTATTCTGTTGCTTCGTTCAACCGAATTGCATTTCATCGTGATATTTGAATGATATTTTCTGTAGTTCAACGTTTTTCATTACCTAAGAGTGGATCAATCGAGAATCAAATTTCGATCGCACTTGTAAGAATTCCAATACATTTTTTTGACAAATTTCTTCGGTAAAATATATTAGATTGTTTGGAATATTTGAAAAAAAATTTAAAAGATATGACATTAGTAATGAATGAACTGCGGATCTTTATGCAAATTCATATTTTTTTGTATATGAAAATAAAGAAATGGAACATAAATACAGATTAATTTTATCTTCCGAGTATTATAACACGCGTTTCGCTTCGAATTCTTTTATACTTTTTTATGTTTTACGCGTTCTGTGCATCTTTGCGCATTCAAATTTTTCATAATTGCGCAAAGATTCGCAATCTAATGATGAATATCTTTTATATCATTGTATAAGGTTGTATATAACATTCAGTAGATAGTTTCGTAAACATTTTTCTCAACACATTTTCATCTTCCTCGGAAATAAATTTACTTCAAGCAGTTTTTCTGTTCCTTTAATGTATTACATTTCTGGTCATTAATAAAATTTCCACTGTTAATAACTAAAATAAGTGATAGTATAATATTGCTACGTTTAGAATATCTCACAATCAGTTAAAGTTTAATCATATTTTCGATACGTGGGACCAAGCGTTGTCTCGTTAAAAACCATTTTCTTTTTCCCAATCCCAGATGTCTCTCTTTAATCGGTACACTTAAAATCTCCAACTAAATACTATATTTATCCGAATTAAGAATTTTACTATTTAACAAAAATTCGTAACATATAATCATCCTCTAATTGCACAATTCGCAAAATTGTTTAATATCGATACTATTGCAAATGGTACGAACTGTCCGAACAATCTAATAAATGAAGAAGACAGTATCGAAAATTGAGGCCAATAATCATTATATAATAAGAGCATTATGTAATTTAATGTATATTTTCCACTTTCTGTTAAAATTCTGCTCGTAGAATTCAGACGTTTTAGGGCGGTTATCTTAAGATAAAATGACTTTCAGTGCAAATACGGTTCCGGAAGGCAACAAAATTTCTTCAGGCTTTGCAAACGTATTAATTGTCCGATGCACTGTTTATCAATTGTACTATATTGTTTACAGTAACATCCTTTGCATATAGGAATTTGAAGTATTAAAAAAACAGTTGAGGTGGTCGATTCAGCAAGATCAGGAATAGAATAAAACGTGGAAGAGCAAAATACAAAGGTAGGTTAAATACCGGAATCCTTTATAATACAAGAAAAATAATGAACTCTAATTTAAGCCCTGGTACAATAGAATAAGGACTCCGCTGTATTATTTCACCGTTAAAAGTTAATTCCACCGCACTATTTAATTTTTCCTTTTCACCTTTTATCCTTTGACCTGCAATTGTACCTCGCTTTGTAATTTTTACATTCCAACTAACAATAACACTTTTAATCCTGAGACTTCAAATGATTAACTTTAACCTTGAGCTTCCGGTTAAATTTGTTATTCACTTGCATACTCTTGCGCGATTTTTTTACATTCTATCCCTCAAAGCTAAATTAAATTTGCTGCATAAAATGTAATCAATCAGAAATTACTTTAAACTCTAGCTAGCTAAAGAAACTATTCGCTATCGAAGCACAATTGTCAAGTTCATTGGAACCTTTTTAGTCCACAGACTTTTTTAAAACATTACACTTGACTTTGGTATGCTTTTATTCCTTTAAACAACTTTTCAATTTTGAAAAAAGCTAATTTTCGACATAAGATTCAAATTTCTTTATCGCTAGAACTACGGACGTCTAAAGCATATTTATTTGACTAAAGAGATAAAAATGGTAGACATCTGCAAAGCCCATGTGATTGAAGTAAAATAAATCTTCATTTACATTTTATACAGAGAGGCACGGAATATCCTAAAAAAAATACACCGTTGAAAATTTACATAGTTTTTATGGTAAATTTGTAACCAGTCATTTTGACTCCCTCGGTAGTTTCAATGTTAAATTCGTTCTAAAACTGGGAAATGTTTAACAAAAGAAGAAACGTGATTGGATTAATACCGATTTAAAGACTGTAGCATAATTAACGAGGCTGTCTTTGCACAGTGAAATTAACTAAGAATCCTTTCCCACCAGTTAATCGTTTTATTGCACTTGCGTATTGTGGCTCATTGTTCCTAGAGTAGCAACAAAAAGAAAAAAAAAACAAGTATAAGCTTCTTACGCTTCAAACAATTAAATTACGTAATTATACGAGCCGTAAACGTCGACGCGTAAATCAGGCGCCACACGAGCTTCTCTGCCTCCAGCTAGTGTCCTACTAACGGCCAACCGGAAGTACCCATCGAACGACTGGCTGATTACGTCCTTCTTCTCTGGACGATGCAAATTCGATCAGATTTTACGGCACCATTAAGTCACTGTTAAGCCCGTATAGGGTACGGAATATCGGAAACATTCTAGCCTATTCCATGGATACAGAAACCGTTACTTTGGCGAGTGTAAGCCAGACACGATCGTATCTGGCGCGTTATTAGCCGACGCGAATATTTTACAGCACGCTCGAACGGTTCCATTCTGATCGCCGGCTTTAAAGTTCAACGCGAGACGGTATCGATATGCGTTCGATGGCTACAGAAGGGGCTTGAATATCACAGGCATTGGCTTGCTGCAAGGGAAACGTGAGGTATTGCTTGAAGAAAATATACTTTGACAGGCATTTCTCGCAGAACGGGGTTGATTTGTGTTAATCCTTTCACACAGTTCGTGTAACTTGTAGATTTATATTGGTTACAAGATTTAAACGTCGGAAACAAGGGTAAAACGTTTGGCGTCCGAATTATGATAGAATACTGAAATCAAGGCAATCGTGGTGTAAGATATAGATATCGGAAACAAGGAGCAACACGTTTGGCACTCGAGTTATAGCAGAACTTTAAAATCAAGACATTTATGGTGCATTCGTCGAATTTCGATGAAATCGAAGGAAATGAAATGCAAAAGAGAAGTTCTTTTCGGTGCAGAAGGAAAGACATAAAAGGAGTTGTGTTGCAAATAATAATTATTTAAAATATACGAAGCCATTCCGCAAGGTTAGATTATAAAAGTACTTTATATAATCAAAAATATTTGAGGGAAAAAGTACGCAGTCTACGTTATGCATCCTGCTGACACGATACCACTATTTCTAGCAGAGGTAATTCACTATTACAAAAACCTCAGAGCAGTCACGGACTAAAGTTACCCACTGATATGGTTTATACCAACTCGAACGTGTTAAACTGGCTCAACTCAAGAGTTCTTAAGAAACGAATGTTTGCTCATAAATCTATGGTAAGTTCAGTACCTTCATAAAATGCAGGTTTATTGCTGAAAGAACGTGACTGTGGTCAGGCCTCGTCGTTTCGTCATACTCGCCTTATTACTTAAATATACAACACGGTTTTTCAAAGGCTTCCCAAGAAGTCAAAGAACGAACTAAAGAAAGAATCACGCAGGTACCCTATTCACATTGTAATAACCTATACCTACTTAACTCTATACGTACCGAATACCCACTCAAAATTGTACCACTGTATAAATTCCACCCCTATTTTTACATTTAACGAATCGCACAACTAAACAAACTTATCGTCAATTTAGAATAAAATCAAGCATTACAAGCATTGCAATTTTCTTACCACATTTACTGATTCTTAGGAGAGGAAATTAAAGATTATTTTGTATTGTCCGTGTAAAAGTGAATAGTCTAACATGTTTTGCTACAAATGTACCTAGTTATTAAAAAAAAAACTTGAGTTTGTTGAACGATTAATTATTGAGTCTCAAAATATTGACAACCTAAGTAACAAGTTAACTCATTTTCCACGGTTAAATAGTTAACCCTTTCAGCGACAAACATCTTCGTCTCGTGAGAAAGATGCTCTGTATAAAACACATTTAATCGCGTTTTAAACTGAATTGAGAATTTGAAATAACCAAGATACTTCTTCTGTTTCGCTGAAGCGGGATTCAATACTCGTTGCAACTAGTTTTACCCGATCAAACAACATTTATCGTTTACTTCTAGAGAAATAATGTTGCATATATGCAACGTCGGATTTGAAAAAGGTTAAATTAAGCCACGACTAAACGAATACCATCTTTAGCGAGTAACAAAGGCGGAACCCTTACGCTCGGAATATTTTCTCTCTACCCTAACAAACAATCCTGGACCCCTCGATCGGAGGATCACGAGTATGCAACCGAGATTCCCGTGAAGCACCTAACAAGATCCAATTACGCACAGCGTGTCTCGTCGACGCGTTTTGCGAGCGTAGACCTTAAAAGTTCTCCACGCTGCGCCGCGGCATCCGTATGATTAAGGGCCGTAAAACACGACTAGAGAAGATGATCGTTCGAGCCATGAACGCGTCCTGGACCCATTAATAAGAAACGACGTGTCCCGTAGCACGTGCTACCGCGATGGAAAGCTCGAAGAAGACGAAGAAGACTAAGACGAATAGGAAGAAGAAGCGCTAACGACGAAGACGAACAGAAAGGAGAAGCGCGAGGAATGACGATGAGGTGGAAGAGCAGTTCCAGAACGAAAGGGTTATTATCTGGGTCGACAGTGGCAGAAACACTGCGCGGGGCTATATCCATTACATGTTGAGGAAGTTTATTTGCGTCAACAGGAGGCATTTTTCAACGGGGCGACGCCGCGCCGCGCCGCGCCGTGTGGCTGCACTCCATTCGCCAGACAATGGCGTCACGTTGCACAGTTTCATGCCCGTCGACCCGGTTTATTTTTTTTTGTCCCCGACATTCAATTATGGACTCGTGTCCTATCATCCCCATACTAGCCAAAGCTTCTATTGTGTCGCGGAAAATCGACGGATCAAGAGCGATCCATAAAGGTCGAAAGACGACACCCTCTGGCCTTTTCTGAGTACGCTACTCGTGTTTACAGTTGCACTTTTGTTTGCTAGCGTCTGTTAAGCTTGGTGTCGCGTGCCGCTTCTGTGCATGCACTTCCGTGTGCGATTCGGATTTTGGATTGTATTCGGTGTGTTGTTATACAGTAGCACATTGACGTGCATACATACAACTTGCGCCATTTGTATCAGGGACGCCATATCTCCGTTGAAAAATTCAGTTTCGTGTCCACGTGCGTGCTTTCATTAAGACGGTGAATATATAGACATGATAATAGCGTAATTAATTTGAAAAGGAACATTTATGAGGGGTCGCTTATTGATTATTCCTAGTATAGTGTCCGCGTAGTTATGTTAATCAGTGTAGTTATATATTGATAACTTCGAACAAAAAACGTTGGTGACGGCCGGAAATCGATTAGTTAGTTGCTCGAGAGCAGTCGCAAAAAATTCACATGTCATTTTCTTGTGCTATTTTTAGGTATAAACACAAACTATAAGTTAATTTTGTTGCGAATTAGAAGTTAAATTTCTTTACTTTATTTCACCATCCACCTCGATGTCGATCCTACATTTATGTTACCTTTTGTTCTCATATTTCAATAGGAATAACGAAATATTGCAAATGTGCAAACAAAATTAAACATCGTAAAGCTTTTTGTTGATATACTAAGAACTTCTAAAATTGATAAAAAGGAAAAATTTGCAAAAACCGCATCAGAAAAGTATTTACGTATATTTAGATACACATCAATGAAATCTACCCTGATTCTGGAACCAATTAATATGTAAGTTCGAAGTATGACTGTATAGTGATTAGACGCAGAGGAAACCAAGATAAAGTAAAATATTTCTTTTATAAATGCTACTATTTAGCGCTGTTAGTAGCGGACATTTTACGTGCAAAAGAACGCCATTATCATTTATGCCCGGTTTATTAGCGTAACAAATCGTTCAGTGGGTTTATTTTGGAATTTTGAAAACTACTATTTTTAAAGTTAAGTAAATAATGCCTTACTTATATAGGTACTATTCTTTTAAAATTATGATTTATATCATACAAAAGTACGGCAAGTTACCTTTATTTGAACAAATTAATAATCATCCTATCCAATCGGAACTAGAATTAAAATCTCTGGAACAGATTCTACGAAGTAAAACTGTAATGCTTTCAGTAATCAAAAGAAATAATGTTGGGAACCGAACAGCTGGTAAACACGCATTTTTACACAATCGAAAAGTTTATGCATGGTTGATACGGTAAAACGAATCATCGGATCGACTCGTATTATTTGGGAATCGCTCGCAACGAAGCTTATATACAGTGGAGGCATTCTCTTGATGCCATATCGCAAAATCATCTCTCTCTGTTTTTCATTCCGAAACATTTACGAGCGTTGCATTTCAGTGGAAATGAATACCGAGCCCGTTACACCAATTACTCTTTTACTCCGCACACTGAGCCTAGCTGGACGCGGTGTCATTCGAGTTTAATGTATTCGCTGCAACATGAAATTCACTCGATTTCACTTGAAACCTCGCAATTTTTTTCACGCCCCTGCTCTGTTCATCACTGTAGAGGGGAGAAAAAAAGGTTGCGAATTCGTGTGTACCGATTCAACATTTTATTTCAAAGCTTTCGTATGAATAAACGAACAGACATCTGAATTCCCCGCCGCGTAAAAAGTGAATTTTCAAAGCTGACATGATAATAGACGAGAATAACATTAATTATATTAATACATACGAGCCGTATTAACTTCACGTTTTAATTACTTTTCGAATTCTAGTACCAAAGCACTTGATTGATGCTTAACTTTTTATATTTAAAATAAATTTTCGGAATAATTGGATTTAACGTCGCGAAACGAGAAGAATGTTTTCGGTCATGGAACAATAAACAATTTATAAAAGCAATAACGATTATTCCAAGGATATATTATTTTATCCATTTTATCCATCGTTGGATAAAAGCTCCGTCATTAATAATACATTCTATAGTGTTTACATGAATTTAAATGTTAAAAGGAATTTTAGGAAAGGGATGTAAATTTACTGTATCAATTTGTCTACCTTTTGTTTTGCGGAGTTAATCGATTTGTCAGTCGGTTAAAGTGGTCGGTACTGGAATACCATCCCCTGTATCGACATCTAACGAAGTAGCACCTATTCCGCGTCCACGAATGCAACGAGAAATATTTTTGTCGTTTCAGAGTTTTACAGGTTGATCGTTTCTAGAGAAGTTTGGCAACGGGGACGTTTATCGATTGCAGTTGGTAACATTTTCGGTGTGTAAGCGGCACACAGTTTGGATAGACTCGTCAGTCAAGCGGTGACGCGCGATTGATGTGTAAGAAGGAGGGAGCGTTAGAAAGTTTCGCGATGCGAGCCTGCACGCCGCGGAATTCGCCGCGGAAACTCGGCCGAGTTTCCCTGCGGAACCTGCATCGCGTCACTCTCCATCGGACGGGAAAAAATTCTCATGCGAACACGCTGAATTCCACGTATGAATCGTCTCACGTTCGTGTACGAATGTACTTACGAACACGTTCGCCGTTTCCCCCGATGCAAATGGGGTGCTGGAATTCGTGCGGATAAGATGGAAATTCGCAAGGGTGTATGCGTAACGCCGAAGAGGGTGATGAAATGCACCGTTCTTTTTTATCTTTTGAAATTTATATTTAGATTTCTTTAATAAGGAGAGGATTTTACAAATGCACGTCCACGGATATGTAGGTTACCAGTGGTGGGCATAATTAAGGAAATTTTGGGTACGCGAAGGAATTTTATTCGCGTTTATTAAATGGAGTACATCTAAGGCAGATTTTCACGGTGGTTGAAATAAAATTGTATAGTAAGAAAAAAAAAAGAAAAAGAAAAAGAGAAAGCAGGAAGCGTTGTAATATAATTCTTTAACATTAAGCTAAGCCGAGTTTCAAGCTGTTATAAAAAATTTTAAATTTATTATGCTGCTGATGGCGATAAGAGCGAATGATGCATAATGGATGAAATTTTAGGAAGGAAGTTGAAAATGTTGTTTCATTACCAACGCTTCATCAATATTCAAACAAGCTAATACAGGTACGATCGATAATAAAACGAATCTCGCGACCGAAAGATCCATTACATCCTGCTTAAAAGGCTAGTGTCTGCTATCGCGTATTACTTTTTGGAATATCTATACTGCTCAATTACTTCTGAATATTACATTATTTCATTGCAACGCGCAGTAGCACAATCAATGATATCATAAACCAACTTCGTGTTATGTTGATGCATGTGAAATGTCGTTTCTGTGATGTTTGAAATTAGCAAATGAATAGGGTTCTGTTTTTTTAGATTTTGCTTATTTATTAATTGTAACAAATTAAATTAAGAATTAAAGATGATATCTTTAATATGTAACGCCATGAATAGTAGGATTATTTGCGTAGCTTCGTCTATTAGTTTAAACTTGTAAAATGTACAACAAAAACTATTGGAAATATATTAATTTTAGAATAGTTGAATGTTGATTCAAGTAATTGAAGGCTGATGATTTTTCATCAGAAGTAAATCAAAGAATTCAAACATTCACGATTTTTATGAGTACAGACCAATGAAACTAACGTTGAAACTACTAACGACTAAAGTATACCTAGTTGTATCAATAGACACTTGAAAGAAATATATGTTGCAAGTGAAATAAATCTTTATTCATATTTTATACAGAAAATTACGATCATTTCGACCGGCTCGGTAGTTTAAGTGCTAATTAATTGTTGCAAAAAGTATACAAAATCATGTAGAAATTATTCGAATTAAGTCCTACATGTTGTGTTGAAAAATCTACTTGCGTTCAAACATTTGCTTCGAAAAATGACGTTTCATATGCACCGATCTAATAGAAGCTAAATCTGTAAAGAACTTCACGGTACGTCCTTATTTTCGAACTCTTCGTCCCTTAATTTGCATTCTTCAACCTCTTCTTTCAATTTTCAACCGTTAAACAGCACTAATTTGCACATTGCGAGACACGATACGGAGACTTATTTATAGAGTCAGGCATGACACGAGAGACCTGGCGTACATCGTTTATCGAGCGAAGGATTCATCAACGTCCACGCGACGCGATCGATCGCGTATTACTAACGACGCCCGTTAACGCTATCTCTCTCGCCTTATCGGAACCCCGTAACGTTCCACGACATGAAAAAATCCACCGCTGGCAATGTTTACGAGCTCGCGGGAACAACGAGTCGCCGATGAGTGAGAAGAGAAATCTGGCGGTACTTTTTCCACTCCGCGAGCGGTTAAAGTGCGGAAACTATAGGCTGGCAAAGCGTGACGGACTATGTCGAAGCGAACGACATATTCGCTAACCTCCGCTTTATTGCGAGCGTTGCTAATTTTGTACCCGAGAGCTGGCATCATATAATTGCAGTCCATGTAACCGCGCGAGGGCACGACACCCCTAAATATTAGAAGAATATGTACCGTCATAAAAACACGTGCGCTGTAGCTTCGACCTGAGGATCGGAACAGCCAAAATATTTAAAAATCGAACACTAATTTCCCACTCCAGTCTGGAAATCCGAACGCCCAGCTCAAGAACAGCACCCCTACCACCTAAGCCTCCACCAATTACATTTAACGCGAACATACATAAATTGACGACACACCACTAGAAAATCAGAACGCAAAAACTTATCGAACTATTAACATAAACTTCCCTGTCAATCGTGTATCGGCGACACACTTCCAATATACATATATTCACAACAGCGTCAACAGTTTCCTATTTTTCTTTCTCCTATAAACTACCCACACAAGGTTAATTCGGCGTGTGAGGTTGCGCGTACGGCAAGGCGATTGAGTACGAGTATACGCGCACGACAGACTATGAAACTAAAGTCGCGTCAATTGAAAACAAGGGGCTGATTTCCGTCGACGCAACAATTACAATTAGGTTTAAAATACACAGTCACTCGCAAAAGTCTCCGTAAGTTTCTTAAAATTTTGAATATTTCAAAGAGGATGTCGTCGCGAAGTCGAGCTCCTAATTTCTATATAGTTTCTTGTAAATGAACGGAAGAGAATAGCTATTTCTTTTAAACTGCGAAGTATCGAATATCTTTCGCAAAAATACTTTACTGACCCCTGAAACAATTTTATTTATCTAACGGCAATTATAGCAGATTCGCTGGGGGGGAGAAAGAGAGTAAAATTGTCAAAACTCTAATTGATGAAATACGTATAGTCAACGTTGGGTAGGAGTTGGCTGGAAATTCGACTAACGTGGAACCGGCGAACGAATTTAATTATCGACCTTTTGCTGACATCGCGACGCTAAATTATCTCGCTGAAGCCAATGAAGCGGTGGCGGTCATACTCGCGCCGCCCGATTAGCCAGTAATTATCGGACGCGATTGGTTGGAATCGCAAACGCCACTGTGAAATATTGGAAAAAGAATAAAGGAAGAAGGGACGGTAATTAAAGAGAATGAAACGGTAACAAAAGCAGCTTAACGTAGTTATCCCGTGGTACTGTAGATAAAACTGTTACCAGCAACAAATATATGAATTATTATACTCAGAACTTATCAAACAACTTTGTCAATAGCGTACGGTTCAAATAGAAGGGTGAAAATTGCTAAACTGCAGGCTATTCCATGCGAGAGCGGCATTAATTATTTCATCTATTAACCATTCCGAGCCGACCGACGTCGGTGTAAGTAAGTATGTACATATATACGTTCACGTGAACCGTCATATGCAGCAGAACGACGTATGTACGTTGTACGTCCAGATCTGAATTTATACATTTTCAGCTCTATATCAACCTACGATACATATTTTAAACAAACAGTATATCGTTCTTATACAAAGCACTTTGTATGCTAATTTCTTCTATTTATGTATTTTTCATTTTACTTATCAATACAAGATCGTAAGCGAAAGTTTCTCGTATTTACAAAATACGTTATATACGGTTACTCGCATTCATATTCGGGCATCACTTTTGGTGAAATTCACTAAGCACGAAAAACTTGATATTAATGAAAGTTCACGTGATATACGCGTAGTGCAAAATGGATTGTACGTGAAAGAATTATAGTATCGACGGGAAATTTCTTTGAGAAGATGAAATCAATTCGCAAATGTATCGGCATTTCTCCAATTTTTTAAATGCAATTTTGTCGGGAACATTTTTCGCAACGTGGTGATAGAATACTACAAAGACTTACTAAATTTGGTTGAATTTTTCCATTTAGATTCCATTTCGTAATTTTGCTAATAAAAACATAGATTTGCATAAAGATCCACAGTCCAGTGATAAGTTTGTACTGTATTTCGTTTACAACGCTCACTTTACGACCCTCCCTCGATCGATATATCCAACCTCGACCAAGTAACGGTTCAACATAGTCCGGGGTCGTTTAAATTAAATCTTCTTTCACTTAGACCGTTTAGCTTACAGTAGAGCAGCGTATTTTCGCGGTGGAGTTTCGGTGTGCGCGAAAATGTGGCCGCTTTCACGAGCCAACGGCCAACGACGAGTGGGTTCCCCGTTTTTTATCGGTGTCTTCTATGTAGCCTCGTAATCGAGTTTCGAGCGTTCCACGAACCGACCGAGGAGCTTTTCAACGGACGAATAAAAGTTTGCCCGTAAAAGCGCGATATGCACGTAAGCGCGCTTGGAAATGCACGCGGTTCGTTGATCACGATCGACGACCGTTCCTGAGGACGTCGAAATAAAAAGGTGCCCTCCTCCCTCGCTTCGTCCAAGTAAATGTCGTTTGTGAAGCGTGCACGAGAAGCAATGCGCTCGATCCATCGAACCGATCGTTACGTAATGCATCCCGATTTTATCTGCTTCCGGCTATTAATCGCAGAACGTCCAAGCCTGGGTAAAAAAATATCCAGAAAATACTAGTCTTTAGCCTCTTTCGTTGATTAACTCCTGTAAGCTACTAATGATCCGGTTTCGAGGCAGAAAGTAAAGGTAGGGAAACTTTTGTGTCACGTCATTTGACAGCACGTGACACCACGTGAAGTGACGTAAATGTGTTCCTATCTTAATTGTATTTAACGATTTAAGCTAATGAATTAGATATCGTATTCATTTTTATGGAATTACCGCCTGACCTCGTAATGATTGCAGCACATTCTTGTACAACCTTAAATCGTCCAATATTTTCGCGTCCCGAGGTTAAAAATAAAATTGTTCATAGTGACGATGTTATTTTTATATTTATCGGAGTATACGTACGACGAAAATATTAATACATACTAGGATTCGTGTGTTAACTATTCGGTGTATAGAGTAGAAGAGAATAGAGGGCTGAGGTCAAGAATAAGTCTCAATTAAACAAGTCCAAAATGCGGTGAAAGAATACATGTATGAGAATTAAAAATTAAATGGCGGAGCAAATCTAATTTCAATTTAATGGAATTTATAGGAAATGGTGATTTAATCCGTTTCAGTTTTCGCAAATGCGAATATAACAATGCACTTTTAACAAGCATGTAACGATTCATTAAAAAAAGCGAAGGGTTCCAGAGTAAACGAACAAAGTTACATCATCGAATAACAATCAACTGTGACATACTACTTTAACAATTAACACCGAAACAACTCGAAACGGAAAACGCTTGAAAATTCCTCTCATCGCGCTACCAAAGAACAACCGTATCAGCCCTTATCCCTCGATGCTTTTGTATTTGATTTTCCAGTTTTAATCCAATAACGCAACGCAAGCATTTTATCCTCTTATTTCCGTTTTTACATGGCTCGGTAAATATTGTCGCTCGTCGAAGTACGAATTTACTCGGCGCGTAGTAAATAAATCCCTCTCGCACGAAGACTCGCCTCGACAAACTACAAATGGAACGAGAGGAACGTGGGGGAAAAACGAAAGGAAAGGCGAAAAAAAAAGAAGAAGAAGAAGAAAGGGAGAGGAAGGGAAAAGGACCGTATTTTCTCGCTGGTCGCATCGACCATTTTACGAGGTGCTTTCAGCAGCTTTTATTTCCTCGCATAACGAGCGTATCAAGTGAATCGTTCTAATTGCTTATCCGATTTAGCCCGATTATGCCGCCAATTTAACCGCGCGCGCAAGCTCGCGTGTCGCGGCACAGCCGGGCGCGACGCGACGCGACGCGACGAACGTTCGTTTGTTTTGCCTCTTACCAAGCGTCCAAGCGACGAAGCCGAAAGCACGTGACGATAAACGCTGATTGCATTTTCTCGAGGGCCAGAAATTAACGTCGTTACGCGCCTCTGAATCGCCCAATTTCATCCAACGCTGGCACGTCTACCGGGATCGCGAGCCACCTATCGTTGAAGCTCGTCGGTGAGCTACGATTCGTAGCCGATAGAATTGGTTACGGTAGCTGCGTGTAAAACTAAAAATAACAGTGACCGAATTGATGTGTTTGTTGCGATGTACGAGCTGATTCTCTACTTTTGAATTTTCTTTTAATTATAGTTGGCCACGTAAGTTGTACGCCCACTAATCGCATTCAGCATAGTATACGGGGTAATTATAGGTAATACGAAATGGCACGTAACATGGAACTTTGTAAAATCTCGAGAATTAAATAGCGAGTTTTACCTACAACCGTGTATATGAGTTGCTCATAAAAAATAACGGATTATCTTTTATTATCTTATTTGATGAACCGAGTGGTCAGATTTGTTCTGTTGGATGAGTTCTGTAATCCATACCGGCAAGATGAGGGTCAAAGAGCAAACTGTCTTATAACTGGAAGAGTTAAGAATCGAAAGAACTCGTTGCAAGGCGCCGGTGCCAATTGTTCTACATGTCACCCACTGTTAGTAGCTACTAGACGATTAACTGCAGCGTTCGTGGGTGCATCGAGACGCTAGAGTGACGCTGACCGTATCGGGAAGCTAGACACGTGTAAATAAATTACCAGTTTAAAGAACAAAGTTTGTAAAATTCTATCCCTATATCATTATTAAGGTATCAATATACACAGAAATGAATCACAGCAAATTGGGGTATAATTTGATTACAATCTAATCAACAAACTGTGGATGTTTATGCAAATTTATATCTTTTCAAGTAGAACTGAAAGAGTGAACCCTAAACAGAAATTTGTTCGATCGGTTAAATAATTGAACTTGTGTTTCACTTTGAATATTTTCTATTATTTCTTGCATATTATACGCAGTCTGTCCCTTTTCGCAAATTTCAATTCGTCATATATGCATAAAGATTTGCAATCTATTTGTCAACCTGTAACCTGCTCCTAACCTCGCATACTCAGTATGCTAGTATAATTAGTACAGGCGAACCTTCTACAACGCGGTTTAGGAAATGTGGAAATTTTCCAACAATGCCACAATTCTATAGCGTATTTTCAAGGAACGTATCTAGCGCGTTGTAAGAGGTCCACCTGTATAATAAATATCATTTTAATATCGTTCGAAATCAATGTTAAAATAGAAAGAACTTTTAAGCAATCCAATCACGTGTCCTCCGCCCTCTGTCATTCAAAGAGCCATTTATCGCAATCTGGGCACGCAACCGCCCTCCCTAAATATACAGCGTACTCGCATCATCGTCAAACTGTTAACGATACTCGGATTAACTCGCTACAAAGTATAGCAGCAGGGATAAAGTGGATTTTCACACTCTTATAAGCATCAGGTCGATAAAGTAGCACGATAATAAGGGTGGATCGTACACAACGATAGTATCTCGCCGAAGGAGCATGGAACGAGCTTTTCACGACGAGTCGCGGCAAGAATGGCGCACTTCCAAAAAGTAATGCAACCGGGAATGGGCCTCTTAGGGGTGCGGTTAAGGGGTGATACATAAAGACGCCAACAAGACAGGATATGTTCGCGCTCGTTGCCGTTATCGTGTTCGTAGTATTGAACAATCGAATCGCAAGATAACTCGTCCGTGTTATCGTTATTTTAGAGAATTTAACCCCATTTCTTTCCCCGCTAGCAATCTGCGGTTAATCGTATAAATATAGAATGAGATTTAACATTCGGTAAAAGGCTGTTTTTACCGTTCTTTTCTTCCGTTTTTTTTTTTTGTTTTTTTTTACTACGCGAAGCTCGCAACAGGATTTATTAAAGTTTCACATGGATGCTTCTTTATGAAACACGTTCTACTACTCGAACTTCTCCATTCGTTCGTTTTTCTTCGCCTAACGGGTCTCAGAACAGCTTCGAACGAGGGATATCTCTTTGTCCGAGGATTTTTGCTTCCGCTTCGTTTAATATTCACAGCGGATGCGTTCGGCAAATAGAAAATTCAGTTTCGTTGTAGAGATTTCACTTGATACACGGATAAATACATTGATACGGGGGGGGGGGGGGGATACACGTTGGTAGGAATATATTGCAAACAATAATTTTGATTTCAGTTTAGCGATCATTATTTTCTAACAATCGACCGATGCCGCTTAAATGAATCATCGTGAAACGAATTAAATATTTGGCAACAGGAATATTTACCATTAAATATTTATGATCATTATCATGCGTTGTATCGGCGGCGCAGCGTTACACTCGTATGGAGCCACGGGGAAATAAATCGGCGCGTGTACCCGCACCGGGAATTATTAAACGACGCTTATTGTGTAAAGCTGATCGAAAAAAATACGCGAAACGCGGAGCGATATTCAGAAAATCGTGAAAACCGACCAGATTCCCGAAACGTTGTTGAATTGAAACTATTCGTATGTGAATTTGCCACGCGAAATATTACTGCGATATTTTTGCAGTATTCCTGCACGAAGTCAATAAATCGGCGAATTAAAAATATGCAAATGAGAAAAACGATTTGGAATATCTTTATGATTGGAAAAATGAACGTCTCGCGCGTGATTTCAGCCGATTTTTACGAATGGATAACCGTGACGAGTGGGCTTGGCAATCGAGCATAAGCAAATAGATGCAATTACGCGTTGGGGTAGAGAATTGAAATTAGCGCGTGCGTTTCGATGCACATGTCAATATGCTGCTGCACGGTCGGATAATTAGATCAAGTTTGGCCATTTATTAGTGCCGTGCTTGCTACGGTCACGTCAATTGGCGCGCCGACTATATGCATACTAATCGCCCTTATGTAAATAGAACGAATGTGTAATGACTGGTTTTCGAAACTACCCTCGATCCACCGATCACCGAGAGTGCGAATCTTTAATGTCATTGCATTGCAAGTCCGCCCCCGCCAATACAGGCTGACGTTTGCAATTCCCATGGCGTTTGCCGAATCGGTCCCAAAGTGTACCTTTAATTTCTTATTACGTCTGATATTTGATGCTTCGATTCGTGATTTAGAAAACGGGATGAATGTAGTAGCAAAGGTGAACGTATCACGGTAATCCTACTTGTTTCAGTTGAATCAGCGTTAAAAGTTACAAGAGTAACTTCACATATTTTGCTTCAAAAAAAATAATCACCACCAAAGTATTATTCTGTTTAAGAAAGTAACAAATAGATGAAATCTTTGTTCCATACCATCGCCGTTGAATTATCTTTCTCGAAAACTATACAAAATTCCATTTCGTTATAATTTCTGATAGAAAAATCGCACGTATTTTTTCCGGTACTTAATACTTGAAAAGTACCCTTCGCTCAATCTACAAGCAATTTTTCCCGTAAACTACCCCTATAAAAGGAATCCTTTATCACCTAACACGCGCCTATTAATTCCTATCCGTGTCCTTTGCCTGTAATCACAATAATTGAGTCATCTTTACTCTGTTCACGTTACGTCGAAGCGTTCCTCGTGTAAACACGATATCGTACCGCCAGTAACCACTTCTATAATTCTGCTCCGATATGCAAAGAAGATTAGCGTCGGAGAGAAGCTACCTGCTGCGGTTGCACATCCTATATTCGATAGGACGATGTCGCGAGATTTCTACCGGTTGAAGGGCACCACTACCAGGTTATTTCATTTCTCGAAAGTGGTTCTGGCAACGGCGAGATAAGCTCGTCCACGGGAAAGGACGTTTTCTCATCAACTCGAAGACGAATCGCCCGGTGTCTCTTCGGCCTGCTGGAATTGCGTTGCACACGTACGCGAAAGCAATTTCGCGGACGAAACAAAAGAATCGCGGCCACGTCACGGTAATAAAGGCGAGTTATCCCAATTCCCGTTCGGCTTGTTCCGCCGCGCGACATCCGCCAGACGATTCGAATTTGGACCACCCCTTGTGATTCCTAACACAGTCATTCCGTGCGATTTCTCTCTTTGTTTCGTCGTCTATCAGGGAGAAGCCTTACAACGTTTCATTTCGAAGTAGACGACTTTCTTTCTTTCTTTTTTAGGTTGTCTGTTTTTTTTAAATAGAAATACTGTGTCTATTCGTGGAAACATAATTTAGGATTTCTGAACGATTTGAAGCAGTTTCAGGGAAAATTATTGTTATTAGATCGGTGTCGACTTGGTGGCAGAAATAGAAGCTGCAGAGATGTCGGCTTTTTTGAGGGAGTAAATAGCTGGAAAGTGGGATGAAAATAGAAGGTGTGATACGAAGATTTGTGCGTACGAATGGATGGAGTTTTCAAATATAATTGATGCATACATCTGTTCAACTTTATGTATTTTCTATTGTAGGAATAGAGGAATACGGTTTTCCTATTTTTACGATAATAAAAATTATTAGCTGCACAAATTAAGTCCACGCCATTTCCAATGTTCAATTACAGAAAGTCGAGCATAATTTTCATACTTTCACAAGAAAGTATTTAGAAAAAGTCAAACTAAATTTTACAACATAATTTCTATTATTTTGAATGGAAAAGGGGACGATTTTGACTCTGTAATCTTGTCTCGATCAATTTAAAAATACCAAATTAGGTTGTACAAGTATTTAATATGTAATTAACAACTTCGAATTTAATGTTCCTTCAAGTACAATTATTTCTACTCAACTGTCACACAATTTTTCACGTCCCAAATTCTATAAATATCGTTTAAAACGAGATGCATATACGAATGATCACGAATATAGATATTACGCAAAAGGGAACTGTTGAAATTGCTCGAAGGGCTACTCAAAATAATTGGGAAACTCTCGAACAGTTAATAGATACACGGTTCGCATAGTAGCGAAACAAGTGATAACAGCTATGGAAATTGCACAACTTCGATTGTTCCATCCTATTGGACTCCACAATAGAATAATCTAATGTCAGACAAAACGTAGTTTCGAATATAATAGATACCCTTCACAAAATTTCGGGCAAATTGAAATCAGCAAATAGTTAGCTTCGAATTGCCGGTCATAAAATCCTTTAAAAATACTCAATTCGTTAATACTTCTTGATGTAATAATTAGACTACGGATCGTTATGCAAATGTGGCATTTTACAAACAAAAATAATGAAATCAATCGAAAACACAGATTAGTTTCACCTCTTAAACAATATATGGTGCATTTTACTTTGGACATTTCGCATAATTGTGCGTATCACGCGCATTCTACAGTTTTGTTTGCGTATTTAAGTTTCCCATTGATGCATAAAGATCCACAGCCTGGTAACAATGGATAAATGATTAATAGCAACAATAAATCCGCAGAGCTGTAACTTAAAGGGAATGAATATACAATAATTTCAGAAATCAGTTCTAACGAAGTATCGGATGATCGATGATAACATTTTAATTTGAAAAAGTGTGCGATAACTTGCGAAAGTATAAATATTTCGTCGAATAGCTACGTATTATAGATTCCTGTAAGTAATAGGCACGAACAGCGCACCGGAACTGCTCAATTTTCAATTACGAACCGAACTTTCCCATTTTCGATACTTTCAATTATCACGATTCGACTATATCGCAAGCTGTAACATATATTCCGCCGTCGGTGTGCAATCGCAGCACGATCTCGTTGAAACGATTCCCCGATTTTACGTACCTTTGCCCCCGGTTATTATTCCCCGCTAGACTTTCGCCGGGGAGAAAAAAAACTGGGACGCGATCGGACAAGAGTGAAAGCGCTTAAAATTCAGCCAGAGCGGCGGGGTCCGTTGCGTCAACATACCCGCCGGAACAAAAATTACCTCATTATTTTTTACCATCGAGAAGCGAACCAGAAAACGAAGAAAACAGCCGGGAGATAAGGATAAAGTAGGATGGCGATAGCAGTGCACCGGGCTATGACTGGCGAAATATTGTCGGTGCAGAATTCGCGTGTGCAAGGATCCAATCGATCGATTTTTGCACGGTACACCGACGAAACGGCGGGCTGAGAAAGCGGACTGCTTTTTTACTTGGGCACGCCGGTAATGCGCCTCTTTCTCGAAGGGGTTAATAATCCCGCGGGCGATTACGGTGATTAAGCGGAGTGGTGTGCGATCTCTGGTTGAAACGAGCACACAAAGGAGCCACAGTCGATTTTCTTGTCATCGACTGCCGGCCATGAATATATTACCAGGTTTCTCTCTGTATTAATTCGTTAATGGACCGGCCCCCGAGTGGCGAAACAAGATTTTTCGAAGGACATCCCACGGCATGGGACAAGAACGCTCTGTACGCTTCTTTGATGATCGTTTTTTTTAACAGGTTCATCAACGTGCAATCTCTCGCTGGTATACGCGGCAACAGCGATTTTTCGTTAATTATTTTCATTATTTAATTCGACGTCGGTTAATGAGATAGTGTTAAAATGATTTACGTTGTTCCTTTAAAGTGCTGCGTGCCTGATTGGCTCCCCTACCTGCTCTTTTTCACCGCTCCATTTACTTTATCCGAAATATTATCAAAAATGCAGTTTATACTTTGTGTTACGGGCTATTACTCGTCGTCAGTTTCGTCATACTCGCGAGAGTGAAAATAATATCGTGATTTATTATTTTATTCATACACGTTTAATAATTTAAGCTTGAGTTTGAACACAATAATACGGCCTGTAAGCTTGTTTGACGTAGGATAAAATACAAAACATTAACCGTTGCACCGATAATTAACTATTTTACTATAATAGAAAAATGTGATGATTTCGAAGTTAATAGATTCGCAATATATACAAGGCAAAGCCCATAATCAATCCCTTAAACGTTACGGCTCGTTACTAAAGGTACACTTTACTGTGGCATACATTTTTTCTAACTATACGTATTACACAAATTTAGTAATACGTACATTATTATATTTAAATAATAAACTAGCTTCGTATCCTAAATAATTCCAACAATTACGAATATAATACAAAGTAAAACGTACCAAAATTGATTTTTTTTGTACGCAAAAGAATTTTCATAATGCAAATATATTTGTCATTGCTTCTGTGTATTGACTTTAGTCATAATGTATATATATATATATATATATATATATATATATATATATATATATATATATGGCATAATCGGTTAAGGGTTTAAAAAAGGAATAATAATAATAATAACGATAACATATTTCCACTATCCGCCTAAAACCGGGGATACTGCAATTAACAAAACTAAAATCTAAAAAGAAACATCCCACTATCATGCCATTGCAATTTTACTTTTATCGTAATTAGTATGGTAGTAAGCACTCTTCCAAAACCGGTGGAACATCAAAGCCCCGGCGAATCGACTTTTATCACTAACGACGACTTCTAATTGCTGCCAAACGAGCCACTCTACCCTTTGACGTCCACCCTGTGAAAATTCCGAAAGAAAAAATAACCACGAAGCCGAGTATTCGTGGCCTAGGAAGGAAAATCACATCCGGTTGATCGGTTTTGGCGGGTACCACTATTGCCGGGCGACCGCAAAGTGACGAGGATATCCATTACTTGCCCATGAGCCGCCGCTGGGGTCAGAGGTGTCAATTAAACCGAAATGGTACGCTAATGAACAAAAGCTCCGCGTAATCCGGTGCACGAGGACCTATTATTAGCATGTCACGTAAGTGGTTTTCTTTCGTCTGGCATCCGGCCCGGGGGAGATAATAATTGGTCACGGAACCAGAAACCACCACTGGGAATACCTCGACACCTAGGCTGTTGGCCAACTTAAGTGCAAATTAATCGCTACATTTTTCGGCGAATTCGTGCATACAGTTACTCGCAAAATTGAGCGTACACCTTGAAGCTCGATGAAAAAAGATGTCTAAGAAATGGTTACGTTTCAATGTACCCAGGCTATTAACCTAATTGAACATATCTTGGGAAAATTGAAATCCAAAATGATAACGTATACGTTTACAAATGGAGACGATTTCAAAATGAAATTACGAGAAGAAGGAGGACAATATTTCACCTTCTTTGTACAAAATTACGTACGTTTATGCGACGAAGATCAAAGGTGGTTAACGAAATAATAATCTACGCGTACCATACGTGTATAATAACGAAAATGTCGATGATTCAAGTGTCGGCAAAAATGTTATACCTTTACGTTTCTTATTAAGTACGTATAAATAATTTATTTTCGCTCAGGAATTTTGTACGTACCGTCTGTTAGAATATGCGAATGAAATACATATGTATTGCGTTTCTACTTTTGAACGTGTGGGTGTATATTCACTGTTTGGCTATTTTTCATTGGCAACGTAGGTGTACTCTCAATTTTGTGAGTACCTGTACGTCCATGCGGCCGTTTATCGCTAGGGTAAATGTCCCAATTACCGTCAGCGTTCCTATAACTGTCACCTTAATTATTTCATTTAACACCGAACGAACGTACGAAGTATCGTGACGAAAGGAATGTTAATACTAAAGTTGGACGTTAATTTTACGTAACAACGCATAGACGCTGCATGTTTGTTTGTATTTAATATTTCAAAATGAATATCAGGTGGCGAATGTGCCGTTTGAACATTAAACACGCGTGTGATACAAGTAGAGAATATGAAGACTTTTACAATGCAATAAAGGCCATACGTTTACTAGTTATACTTTATCTGTTATACAAACTGATTTGTTAATATATGTAAAAATTATTTTCATGCAAGTGACAGTTATAGGAATATTGGCCCCACACCAGAATGATTATTAGGTTAAATAATTTCTAAAATAATTAAATGAAGTTGCGCGATAACCTTAAAGTGGCAGTAATTGATACATCTACCCCTATCTCTTTCACTTCTTTTTTTTTTTTAAATATAGATCAACGCCGCATCGACGGCTTGGTTATTAGCGACAGCGATGTTTAAGTCTAATCTGTTTTAAGATATTTATTGTGTACGCCACATCATTTTCTCAAAGATCATTTTTATACGGTAGAAGTAATCTTGGAATATTATAAGAAGTAAAAAAGTTGCGATGAAGTTCCATCTGACTTTTCAAATTCAAAGTCTCATTTCGATTCAGTTTTCTGAAACTAATAAAACGCGTACCGTGAAATCTCTCAACAGCCACCTTATAAATAATTCTTATGTGATTCTTTATGTATTCTAACGTTCACCGAATGTAACAGCGAAGTTCTTCCTACACTCGAAAACATATAAAATATTTCTACAGGCATCCACCATGATCCAAAGACCCTGGTATCGACACGTCGAACAAAGTTACGCGCTGAAACTTTGCTCCCTTTGCACGTTACATCATCCTCCATTATATCCCTCGATTATTATGATTGACAGGTCCGCAGACAGGATACAAGGAAAGAACATTGCCCTCGTCATCGATAAAAAAAAAAAAAAAAAAGTACACACGGTGTCAGATTTTTCTGACGCGAAAGTACTTAACAGGTCCAAAAAATACGCCACAAGAGAATCTCGATCCTTTGAGTGCTAAGTAATTTCGAGAGGTCGAAGCGTTCCGTGGATTTATTTTACGGATCACGTGTACACGTGTCTTTAACCCTTTCCATGTTTACGTCGAGTATACTCGTCATGAAAATCTTTGGCAATTGTTTGTTTAATGACTAGTATAATCATCATGGAGAGAAGAATAAATCGCTTTTGCTATTTGAAGCACAATTTAGGTAAAACAAGAAACATATTCATAATTTTAACACATTTTAGAATAATAACGAACTAAAGATTAATATGAATATATATTCAATTCCGAATATTGTTTTGTTTACGAACTAATATTAATTAATTTTTAAACGATAAAAATATAAATTAAAAAAAAACAGCTAGAAAAATTTATACATGTTGTTATAATTTATTTTAATTTTACAGCAAGTGCACTTACTCTACTTTCGTCGAGTACTAGGTACTCGTCATCGTCTAAAAATAATTATTAATCATTACAATGCTTTTAGATTCATATTTGGCGAATATTTTGTATTGATTATTCATTGTACTAAAGCAGTAATGGAGCAACTCGTTGCTCTCCATCTGCTTACCTACAGCTCACTTTTCATTTAGCTAATATTTGAAAGATGATAATAAGGCTACGGATTTTTATGTGTTTACGAAAAATTTCAATTCGCAACAAAGAACAAATAGCGTGTAATGTACACAGGCATACAAAGTAAACCATGCGTTAATGTATTTGCAGGGAGAAATCAATTTCTATCCGAATTCCGTTTCATTAAATATGTCAATTTCGGGGTTAATAATCTATATTGAAAACAACAAACTTGACTCAATAAATTAAAATTGTATGATTAATATTATTTATTAGTAATATTATATATTATCATTTAAGTATTTGATATTACATTCATTGTGGCCCATATGGAACATGAGATTTTCAATTTTTGGCCCACGAAGAAACAAAAGTTGCGCATCACCGTTCTAAAACATCCAAATTTATAAACTTTATGTATCCTATTCAAAATTGCTCATAACTAAGTACTTACGTATGCAAGTACAGGCCGTAGCACTGAAAGCGTTAAGAAAAAAGTAACCAAGATATAACAGGAATAATTACCGGCCATTTATCGTTTAAAAAGGTAAATAGGTTCGCGAAAAAGCTTGCAAAGGAGGGATTTTAGAAATCGATGGGGGAACAAGAACGCTTGCGAACGCTTTCTCCGGGATTGTGACGTACCCATGAAAAATCGATGGTGATCGATAAACACGCGACTCCGATCCCGATAGGTCATAAACGAACAATTTATCTCTGTGGCGTCGCGTCGCAGCACGCGAAATGAAGACATCACGAGTAGAAATTTTAAACGGGGCCGGCGCGGCGCGGCGCGGCGTGTTTGTTTTCCCCGATCTGTTCGCGCGAAATTATTCCCCGCTGAGAGCTACGAAGGCTAGAAAAATGAGAGATCACTCAACGATCGACGTTACACGCGATAGTTTCTTTTTTGCCGGCGGATCGTGATACTTGCGGGAAAGTTTCTTTCCTGTAGGCGGATGAAGGAAGAAGTTTACCTATTGCATGGCTGACGACGAAGCTACGATGATAGTTTATGTAAATTGCGATAGGTAAATTATGCGTGCTGTTATGGAGACGTTTCAGTCATCTATCAGAGCATGTATAATAAGTAGACTGCGAATTTTTTTCTGCTTATGAATATTTCTATTGATACTTCTATAAACGTGACGAAAGAAAAAACAAGAAAAAAAAAAAAGAATGGAAATCAAATAGAGAATTACTTTACTTTTTAATAAATATATAAATATTCGAAATATTGCAGTATTTTGTAACGCGGTATTCCTATAGATTCATGTTTCAACGGATAGAAAAAATACTTGGAATAAAGCATAGAATATACTATTCTAGAATCGTATTTGACGGGATAAGGTATAGAATTTATTGATAAAGATAAAAAGTTGAAAACTTGGAATGGCAAGTTGTGTTGCTATTTTGCAAGCGGAGATTTTATCAAAAGGTATATGTGTGTGATAAAAATTTTATACCTATAATCAATTGCGCGGGGATTTGTACACGCATTTATACGTGATACACGCAAACAAGTACTCATCCCCATTCATTGCATTGATCGTACTTCAGGTTCGAGCACCCTTCTGCGGGTTTCAATCTATTAATAACCCAGCTTGGGAGCTTTCAGTACTCCACAGACTTGCATTGATTCCATCTATAGGATTCAACTTCTACAGTTTATACAAAAGTATGCACGCCAATATCTCTTTCCATTTCGAAGTGAAAAGAAACAGAAAATTTACAAATAACGCTACTGTGCGTAGCAGTTTAAACGAAAATCACCCTGCATTGGTGATTTAACGCAACGTTCACGCATGTGACATCTATGTACTAAAATTGTACAGTTTACATAGAATGATACACACAGTTAATCGATTATTCTCGCCACTAGACCGCGGATTTTTGCACACCTATGGAAAAACTAAATATGGAAAAAGAAGTACCGAATTTACGCAGTCGGTAAAAATAATGGGTGCTCAATAGTTTACGTTTAATTTGTACGTTGGTCTCGCATCTTCCGTCGTATGTTTTATGTTCGGTAAGAATGTTTGTGCAAACGCAATGTAAACCGGAAGCCATCCAAAGCCAAACGATATAGATTAATAAATAAATGAATAAATAATAAGGAAAAGCATACGATCATTCCATTAGCAGCAGATGAAAGTGGTGTATCGCGTTTCGCATGCCGTTGAAAATTTCGATCGCGTGACAAACCGCAAGAGCCGCGATCGGGTCGACATTCCTTATCCGACAACGTAGCCTCGATACCAATAATTACACATTCGGCTTGTTTTTCTGGTCTGGCGCAATGCCACTTACCGGTGACCCTTGAACTCCACACCGGAGTACCGTTCTTTGATTACCAAACGGCGCCTTCGATATCGAATCTCGCTTTTACCGCATGCGACGCGCCCCTTTTTTTTCTCTCCTTCTCTCTGTTCGTGATAAACCACGCATCGTGAAACGACACGCGAAAAATCGAACGAGAAATTCGCGCGTGTGTGGAAAAGTAACGGTATATATGTATACGATTGGTAAGTCGATGTAGAAACTGCGAATAAAAGATAAGTGCTACGGATAGTTCGAGTATTATACGTTTCTCGTTATTTAAAATTGCCGCACGTATTTTATCGTATTTACGATTAAGGAGCTCACCACCGTCAACGGAAAACAGGCACGTGCCACCGGTACATAATTTTGCAGGAAAATATATCGAAGAAAATTTCATTTCCGTAGAAAATACGGTACGAGATCGTATTCATTTTAAGCGATACATAAAGAAGATAGGAAATGGTGACTGCTATTAAATTTCAGTTACGAAATTAATTTCACCGTTACGTCTTTTATTAATTTTACATCGAATGCATTACTCGTTGAACTTCTAAAGTTATACAGAACTTATATACGATTCTACCCAATGATCTATGTATGATCTGAGACTAATAAGTTACGGAATGAATTAAAAACTATATAAAGAAACTAATAGAGCGAGAAAATGAAATTGATGTATGTACATATTTGTGAAGCGTGTCTGTTTTCCACAGAGTTCCTCAATTATGCAATTCTGTGCCTTAAAGCAAGACTGACCCAATTTTAATGCTTTAAAACCCAGCTTGCTGCTTTACCAGATTCTAAGGGGTCTATTAATACTATATAATGAACAAGAAATACCTAATTGATTGAACTGTTTGGTATACAATGTCATTTTATGTAGTTTTAATTCTTCTATTAACTTTACTGTAAAATTAAAATCGAGGACTGTCATCAGTCTGTCTGTGAGGTAAAACATTATTTTGTTAATAGCAAGATTATATCTTGATAAAGAAACGTACACCTGAAAATGTATAATAGATTTTTAGATGAACTCAATAGTGAAGTTGATTACAGCAACCGTACTCGGATATGACGTTAATCTTCAATGGTACGACGCTATATACCTTACCTTATAGAACGGTAATATATTTAGAAAGAGTTTCATAATCTATTAAGGCAGGTCATTGAAGATTACAAACTTGTAACAAAGTAGTAAAATGATCCTGAGGGTAGATATCAGGTAGATAAGAGAGGAACTAAAAATTTAAGTATATAGGTACTATAGAAAATTACGGGATATAATCTACATACATACGACACCTTATTACTGTACCTATAATCTTGAGAATAGCTTTCTATAGTAGATCATCAAAACCGTTTTAAAGACATTATTATTTTATACGATAAGAAATACAGCTTTCTACCCTGGAAGATTAAATCGATATAAATATTCATGCTACCTTGTCGCTAGCCTAATACAAGTGCGTATTGCATACTACTTTTCTTAACAAAATATTAACAATTGGCGTCCTATATGAAATAATCATATTTGCGATGTGTAATCATTGAAAACGCTTTGACTCTCGCTAAAAAAGTGCAAAAATGCATAGTTTTAAGAAATAGGCAGCATCATATTTAATAGCCGTTATCATCGCATCATTTCAGGTTCATAGCAAAACTGCCCGGTCGATAAAGTGTTAACATCGAATATTTAACCCTCCAATACACGATTTGGACCAGAGAGACCCAACATTGTTTTTCTTGCTTAATAAATTGTTCTCATACGTGTAATAGTTCTGTACAACAAAGCAATAGTCTTGTTACAAGCAAAATGAATTGTATTTAAATAATAAAAATATAAAGAGAACAATGGGTCCTGGGATCCTACACGTGCAATACAAGAAGTATTTTTCACCCGCGCACTAAATGGTTGATTCCAAAAAATTGAATCGGTGCAAATCATCCTCGAAACCCAATACTTTTCATCATATTTTAATTTATTACTTTACTATCCATTCTAAAAGTTACCCTATTTATTTCATACTAAATTCACGCACTCGTTAGCATCTATCACCTTATTAATAATCCCTTGCCAATAGCGAAAGCTATTTCAAAATCTACGCGCCTATTTCTAACCAAATTAGCACCGAACACTCTTTCCATCCGTCCCACAATAACCCTACAGCTAAAATCATCCTTCCTCATCCGCCCTAATCAAATTTCCCAAGAGACCTCTTCGTTAACGCAGCCAGTTCTAACCAGTTTATTTTTAGTTAATGAAATGTTCGCTATTAAAACGACCAAACAAGCAGACGACGCATCGTCGTTACGCTGAAGCAACTTCTCCAAGACAGCGGTGCTTAATTAGCTTCCTCTATTCTTCGCCCACGCCAAAACGGTTAATTACTCACGCCCTGATCGAGCGAGTTTCATCCCCCGCTGGCAGGCCAGTTTTATTCGTTACGGCACATTTACATTAACTATTGATCAGCAGGGGAGAAGCAGCGGGATAGCAGGGATGAAGGGTGGAAATTTTGGTTGCACGGTGGCGTTCATCGTAAGCACTCATTGGGCGCACGACTTTCGTTTATGACTTCTACGTTCAGTACGGTTCATACATAAATGCGCATATAAATAACCGCGATTGGCCATTACGAAAAATTAAGTGCGTTCCTTTAAATGTCGACGGGAATTAAGGGGCAGCAATTTTTCAACGCGAATTCGAGTTACGTCTCCCCGGGGTAGACCACGTAACGTTTATATCGAAAAGCATGATTTATCGGTTCGAGATACTGCAAGAGATACGAGTCGAGTAGCTTGGCAATTTTCTTTTTTATATTCATTTTTATATGATTACTTAATTTTTTGCTCCGTTTTGTATTTTAAGCGGCACGCAGTTCGAGTACCGTTGCTATGGTCTGTTATCCACTTGGTGTAAACCTGAGTTACGTCTCGCGTAACGAAAGTAAGCGTACACTTTTATATCGAAAAGCATGATTTACTTGCACGAAGTATAAAAATGGGTTATAGTGTACTTTTTTTACTCGGCAAATATAACTTCGATGCCCATTGGCTGCTCGTTCCTTTAAAGTAGCTTTAAATTACACCCGAATATTATGTGGGAACGGCAGATAATTAATAAAGGTTCACAATGCAATCCTCGTGTTTGCATTGTATTCTCTGGTCATAATTATTTAAGCACCTTTAACCAGAAGCGTTACAAAGTTAACAGTTTTTCAATATATAGTTATATTTATATCTTTCTATTTATATAAATATATATGTTTATATTTATATTTTTCTTTCACAACATGATCTGTCATTCATGATGTTCAGAACCTCGCGAACTTCATTTGCAAGCTATTGTAATCGCTCTTAGGTATATCAATTTGAGTCAGTCTTCAAGTTAGGAAATCTATTCTGTCTGAAGAACAATAGTAACTCATAGATTGTTAAATCACGCATACTCCATTTGTAGGGCAACCTGACCATCTTTAAGAATGTTCACCCTTGTACACGTGTATATACAACCTCACGCACTTTCCGCACCCTCCATTTAGTAGTTTGGACACGATCCCCTCGTTTACGTGCTTATGATATTCAAGAATCGTGTAACTTTACTACACCTTAATCCCCATCGACGAGCGTGGAATTATGCTAATTCCCATGAAAGATTAGAAGATCACGTTAATTAATGTTTCCTCGCATTTAATATGGATATTCTCATGCTTTTGTTTCATCCCGCCTTCGCATTTTTTTTAATATTTCACCGAAGAATATCGATTTATTAACCCCTTCGCTACAGAATGTTAAAGTTAAAAGAATTCTCAATTAACAGATGGATATAATCTTTATTTTTTCCAAGGAAATCATTGAGTGGCAGGAAAATTAAGTAAAAAACTAGAAAATGTGATAATCAAGTGATTAATCAGAAGAAGCACATGGGGAATCAGGTATAACGGAACGAAAAAAGAAGAACGACGTTTTGAGAATCGAAAGCTTGTTGAGTGCATTTCGTTAGTTAAAGATTGTCTAACTGTATTCGTAGTGTTGAGTAATAAACATAGAATCATACTTCTTTAGAAACTGGACTATATTGGGTTAGCCAAAAAGTTTTGTCGCATTTCAAACCCCTATAGAAGCAAAACTTTATTAAAGAATACCTTGTCCATCTTTTTCAACAATTTTCTGCTATATTAAACAGTTTCATTGCATTCCATCCTTGAATAATTTTACATTGTCTTCAACAAAGGACTCGTTTAAACGAAATTTTCAACTTTCAGATTTTCCAATTTTTTTTTCTAGTAAAAGAATTTTGCGGAAACTAAAAAGTGGCAGATAATCTTCCAATATTAGCTTATTCTATTATTCGTACCATTTTCCCTAGTTTATAATGCATTCAAGGCTACGTTAAACATGATAAATATAATACAATCAATCGTTAAAATTGTTTTCAAATGATAGATTAAAATATTACTAACGGATCTTCTTTGCGTTTGCAAAATTATTTGCATATTTACGTATGCAATTGCAATTCAAGCAATACAGTATAGAAAAACGACAAGTTTTTGGCTAACCCATTGTCACTTCGTCCGTAACAATACATTGCACGGTTAATTGCAGTGACATATACGTAAACCAAGATAAAAATACTACTGTGCTGCGGAGAACGAATACGTGTACTTCCACCAAATAATTATACACCTTTTGAGGGCGTATATTTATGTTCTTCCTAGCGAAAGGGTTAATGCCCAAATCCTTAGTTACACGTACCAATCGCAAATACGAGAAACGTACGTTTCTTGGATCTTCAACGTAAACACACGTATCTTCAGTAGCGCCCATAATTTCTAAGAATTTTCCAAGGCTATATCTCATGAGTAATTTATCGCCCAGGCAATGCGAGTTTTACAAAAGCCTGAGTTATATCCAACCAACGTAACACGACGCGCTGGAAAAATATATATATATACATATACGTATCTGTATGTATTTCCACCTGGAAGACGTTGTTTAAAATAAATCACCCGTATCGATAAATTTATCCATTCCTCTACGAATCGACACGCGAATTCCTACCGAATAATACACGAAAGCAACGCGGCGTATGTGACAGCAACGAAGCACGAAACGAAGGAACAATCCCGCTGATGGACGCGAGGCAACGTGCACGGCGACAGAGTGTTCACCCGTCAGGCAAGATGAAGTCGTTAATCCACTCGAGGGGTCGAATTAAAGGTCCCGTTGTAATAGTTGTAATGACTGGGCGAATCGAAGTCTGCAGAATCGTCGCTGTCTTGTACGCCGGCCCCGGGGTCTTGTTAGCCTGCCACCAGGGTCACGGATAAAGCAAACAAGACGGGAATCCTCGTGACAGCGGCGGCGTGTAACCACGTGAGTAAGCAACGACCGCGTTCAACATATCCGTCGATTCGCAAATGATCAGGCTTGATTGCCGCTAAATAGCACAAATGGTACCGTAGGTCTTTGAGCAAAGAACACATTCGCAAGAGAAGATTCTTGCATTGCTTTCGAACAGCGTTCGGCATCATATTTGAATAACGATGACGAATAAATAATTAACTGTTAATCGATTATTTACTAATCGAATTGTTCGTTATCCCAATTATTCATCATTCGTTTGGAAAACTTTTATTCATTATTTATTGGCGACCAGTTTTTATTCGCTAGTGCAAATTAAGCTTATCCCTTAATTGCTGACATTGAATCTGAGAGACTACACGCGACACGTTTCCATATATTTTAGGATAAAGCTGCCAATTATTATTATTATACAGCTGCCATTTTATACAATTTGTTACGATTATTCCGCTTTATACATACATAGGTACACATACTCCGATATATTTCTTATGCCTATGTAAGGAAGCTTGCAACCTTCCAACTATTAGCAGCAACGCGAAGGGAACACGTTAATTATAAAGACAACGTCGAAGCTGTCGAACGCGTGTTACTGTTAGCGAATTCGAAAAAACTATATATACGTACATTGTATAAGAAAAGCATAGTTTATTTTATAATTTATTCTAAGGCCGGTTCTAAGTATTTAAGTCGTCTAAAAGTAAATCGACTTAAGCAAGCTTAACGATCGATAAAAGATAAAGATAAAAGTATAGCAAGTTTTAAAGTAAACAAAAGAGGCATCCCGCGTTGTCCCGCAACTATTTCGTAATAAGGAATGTAAATACACGTAAAATGTCCCGCAATGATAGTTTAGAAGTTTGGAAGATTTATCGTACGAACAAAGTGTGTTCCGTTATTTGTAGTTTTGAAAATTCTCGTTACGTAAATCGTAAAATATTCTTTAATACAAATTTGGACCATCCGCTCTATATATCAATTAATGTACATACATTTAATAGCATGAGATTTCAATCGAAATCTGACAGACTTCGCGACCGTGTTAATGTCTAAAAACTTGGTGTTATTAGTTAATGTTCGAGTCTATTGAATTCTCCGAATTTCCAAATCAAGCTTTCCAGAACTCTTTCTGTCTCTTAAACATTACTCATCGAATAGAGAAACTTTTCGTTTCGCGAAAGTTACCGGACATCGTTATATTCTTCGGTGCCTGAACTAAAACTTGTTAAAATCGGAAACAGATTCGTAGACCAACGTTGGGATCAGTTTATGAATTTTTGAACGCAATCCGCGGCTTCATACCCGACCGCGAGACATCTCGCCGTCTACATTGGAGATATTATGAATTATTCATGCCGCTGTATTATCGTTACTACGTCGTCTACAGAGTAACTCTATCCGGCGCGAGAACGCCAACCAGCCCGGCTTCCTTCCAATTCAATATGGATTCCGTTCTCCGGTGACGTAGCGGTCTAAGGTTTCGCTTCGCTTTCCTTCGACAGCTCGGCTTCGTGTAATGCCCAGAACCAGACCTCCGGTATTCTCCATTGGACCAGTTCAATCGATCTCGGCAACGTTTACAGGATAAAGCCACTGCTAAGGTGACGTAATCGGGTAAAAATTGGTTTTAAAGGGAAAAGATCTTAAGTTCAGTTGGAAAATTAAACCCCTTCGCGAGGTAATAAGATGATGAAGAGCGGTGTAAAGGATGTTTACTCTATTGCAATATATTTTGCGCTTTCGTTACCAGATACCAAAAATACGTAATTGCACCTATTAATACGTAATGAATTTTCGTCATTATATTACGTACAATACCCCATCTTTTTAAATCCTAAAACAATTTCGAAAGAATTCTTATAGGAATAAATTGAGTATACATCGCAACTTTTATTAATTTCATTATAGAAATTATAATATCATGAAATTGAATTAACTTTCTTTAGAATTTTTAAATCCAATAGACACTATGCGACATCGATCACTGTCAAAGCATGCGACAGATGGTATTCCGATTTTAGAAATAATTATCACGTCCATCTTGTACCAATTTATTGACACGTGGTCCTTCTAACTCGCCCTAATCAATCAACATTTCATTCAACGGAATTGATTTCTGAAACCTCTGAAAAGCCTCTGAATCGCGGAGCCGCGTTTGAGATCATTTGATCGCGTTGATCGATCCGCGCAGTTATGTACGTATCGGCGCCGGATATACGACATAATGTCTACTAAAACCGGCTTCATTTTCTGTTCATATTTCACCGACCACAGGGAGTCAATGTGGGGGAAGAATAACTAATTTCAACCGTGAACCAGAGGCGTGCGTTTATAAATCACCGGGCAACGAGATAGTCTATCAAAATCTCCCAGTCTTATTTCACTTTATATCGAGGGCATTTACTCTCCGCGACTTATCGCGGCCACGAACGTTAACCAAGGTAATTGTTCACGGATTATCGCTCGACCGGTAGATATCTCGCGAAATATTCACCGTAGACAACGTGTAAATAGAGTGGATAGCATTGGAAGCTGAATCGTTCGGACGTGAGTAAAACTGGCGAAAGCCGACACTGGAAACCTACGTAATTGGTTCTGATTTTCGAGTTTGGTCGATTGGAAACTGTAGGAAAGTAAGAGAAACACGAGCTTTGGTGAAAAATAAACAACGTGGCTCCGAGTACTCGTGGTTTTCGTCCCGCGTGATTTATCTGGCTAGAATTCAGAGAATTTTGATCGCCGCGAGGGTAGTTTGGAACTTTCCGACTGTAGTAGTTAGGATAAATACTACGATATTCAATGTTCATTTATCGATGGGATAGAATTCTAAGTAGAGGATAATACAGTACCTAGTGAGTAAAAAGGTAGTGCGACTAATATTTTAAGTGCTTAGTCCGCACGTTGCGCGGGCAAAACGAAATGTGCGTAAAATGTTTAGTCCGTGCGTTGTACGAGTTAAGAGAAAGTAAGGAAATGGATAAAATATCCGGGAAAATAACACATATTTTCACGTCATTTACGATAATTAAAAGCGATTTCCTTCATTAAAAAAATAAGTACTTTTTTGTTTACTACCTTTTTGCAATTCTAACAAGTGTAATTCAAACGAGGAACAACGTATTTCTTTGTACACGTGCCGTGCACCGGATACTTTGGCGCGCCCCTTGTAGTACCCACTGTGGTATTTTACAATTCTATAGGATCTATCAAAACTCGATTCAAACTAAAATTACACACCGCTAACAAGAGCACACAAAGAACGCCGCAATAACTATTACCGCACGACTATTGTCATACGACGACTCATCAAACACGCGTTCACGAAAACACCCGAACGCCCAAACGTCCAACAAAATTACAGACACCCATCCATCACTCAACGGCTCCACAATGGGTGTCAGGCATAGGTGCGATACGGCGCGCAAGTTGCGTTACGCGAAACGGTGCCATTCACCGCTCAAGGGTCCAATTTTCTCCGCCATTAGGTCAGTCGAGAAAAGAATTACAATCCGAGAGGGCGGCCGCATTGTTCTATGCTTTTGGAGCGGCGGTCAGCAGATGTGGATCGGGATCTTCGGCAGCTGTTTCGCACAAATGGTACCTTAACGGTGAGAGCGCTTAAACCGTCAGTGATTCGAGCCGAAGGAACACACAGGCGCGATTTCGACGCGCTAAGAGGCTCTCCCATAAATTTGTAATCTCGATTCATCCGAAGCTTCTCTTGTTCACGATCCCTAGCCACAATACTCTGGAGGTTTCTGCGATTTGGGGTTTGTGTATCAGCCCTGAGGAATTTCGACCGGTCGATTTATGCTCCAGCAGCTTGGAGTCTTTTGTGCCATGCCGCCCCGGGCATTGCACGCATAATTTCAATATCGTCACGCGGTTCAACTGCCGAATGTGTCGAGTCATGAGGCACCCGGTTTGGTACAGGGATTTATTTGATTTTAGGGTCGGATTTTGAGTGAATTTTGAGTTCACTCGAAGAATGCGTTTGTTTAAGTCATAAAGCGATTGTTCAACGAAGAAAGAAAGAATAGACTGCGTGTTAGTATGCAAATTCGTACTTTTACAAGTATAATTAATGAAATGGGACTTCGGTAAAGATTCGTTTCGCTTTTTAAACATAACAGAGCGTGCTTTACTTCGAATACTTTCTATATGTGCATCCTGTATTCATTCCCGAAGTTAAATTTTCCATAGACGCGTAAAAGTCCGCGGTCCAAAGAAAATGTTATTCGTTGATTTTGGAAAAGTTTGGCTAGTAACACAGGATTGAAACATGTTTGATATATTAGATGTAGAAATTAATTCAGGGCTTTTATCTTTAATCTCTTGGAACGTTATCAATTCGAAATCGCTACTTTTCTATTTTTCAAGTGACGAATTTGCTTCGTATATGGGAAAATGCTGAAAAGTTTTAATATTAAAACTGTGTGTTTTTGTAAATAAATATTAAATTTTACGAAATCCTGAAGGTTCAAAATTAATTTGGCACACCTAATAGGTTTGAAGGTTTGCGGTGATTTTCAGTAATTTAGGGAATATTTAATAGTAAAAATTCAACCTCATGCAACCGCAAGATTTGCGACAGAATTCTATTGCAGCCAATGATCGCACAATATGTGAAAATCTATAATAGCGTCTATGAATGCGTATTTTGAGTTACATTAATTCTTCAGATTTGATCCCCTCCAAAATTTAAATAGTTTAATCTATAAACGACTTACTTACTCTTTTCGAAAATCTTGAGACACTGGAAGTTTTCGATTCTTGAATCTTGATCCTTACTCATAGGTAATCCAAATGAAATTAATTCGGGTCTTACCTGAAACAAACCAAAAACAAAATAATTAATCGACGAAGGCTGAAGATTGAATTTTACAAATTATTCTAAGAATAAAGTCCAACCTAAACACACTTCGAAGGATTCGATTTGTTTAGTAACTTGAATCACGATAGAATAAAAAGGCGACGGTTTCAAGTCTGCGAGTTAGAGAGCAGAGGCGTGCACTCTCGAAACGAAATTCGCTGAGCGAGGTCAGGTGAATAAGTCCCGGAAGAAGGGCTGAACGAGCGCATTGCATGACGAGGGCGTGCAAAGGTTCGCGTGTCATGGCGGAAACCGAGCATCCTGGCGAACTTGGAAAAGAAAATTTCGAGGAAATCGAAATCCTTGTTAGAACGACACGCAAAGGAGACAAGCGTATTCCGACATCTGTCCACGACACGGAACTTCGTGCTGTTACGCCGCGGCGGAGGCATGTTTTGTCGAGGAGAATTCACTGCTACGCCTTTGTCCGATTCAACGATGATTATTCTCGAAATGCTATTTTAATATCGGCTGTATACGTTTTAATACTTTACCAACCACTCGTGACTAAAATTATCAGATTGGTATACATGAAATTTATGTAGCTTAAAATGTTTTAGTTACTAATTAATGAAAAAAATGTACTTATAATTCTTGTACATACAAAAGCTATAAAATTCAGTAGCCCGTGTTTTGACCAACTTTCCCCTAGATTCCTTTTGCAGACATCGATAATCATTTAAAGTGTATATATGCCTTCGCGGTTAAAGAATTAAATTGACAATGACTTGTTTAACAAAATTAATCAATTTTATAGTACATTAACTAATTGCTTAATTTTAGCTTTATATTTTAGCGTTTACGTTTGTTTAGTGTCAAAAATCAATTGATCAAATTGTTTATAATTTTGTGAAAAATTGGTAAAGCAGTACCTTGTTCAACAAGGCTGACACAGTTTCTAGCATTCGATGACAATTTTTTTTTTAATTGATATGAAAAATGTTATCGATTTTCCTCTCAAAATCTACTTAACGTTTTAAATTGATTATTTAATACTCGATTGTACTTTTTTTATTGAAAATGTTTGGGGTATTACGTTGAATTTTATTTTAAGTAGAATCTATTAGAATCAATAAAGCGTAATCAGGGAGCAGGATTGGATGGAATTAAAATAATCCGGCGTTAAATTCACTTTCCACGAAAGTGAAATATGCTTCGAACTGGGTTGCGGTTTATAGGGCAGGCTGAGCAGTAAATTGGTTCCTTGTACCTTCACATATCTCCTTGCTTATGGCCGACCCGGCCAGTGCTTCCTTTTGTCGTAATGCAAACCACAAGTCTTTCTCGCTATACTGCCGTCAGTATTTTTTCTGCACGCTACTATTGTGCACGTGTTGTTCATTTAAAGTCTTAATAGTTTTACTTCTAACCAGCTATTCTCCAATTTTTAACTCCAAATTTCAAATTCTTTCGTTTGAAAAATATTTATGCTTATTAGGATCGCGCATGGAACAAATTTAGTAAACATATTTTTATACCAAACAAACCTCTTTTATCATTTGTAAAATCTTATATTTTACATTTCTCACTTTTCATGGGTACAGTTTGATAACTGTTTTGGTTGAAATATTCAATTAAGAACGAGATGTATAGTTAACTTTATACGCGGCAGTTATAGATGAAGTGTAATTAAAAGTGTTTGTCAATGTTAAAAATAGAGGACGAGAATAGAAACGTCAACGCGTAATAAACTTCGATTTCGCTGCAGGCATGATAAATAATCGCGGAATGGCTCGATTCGGGATATTTTCCTGGAGCAATGCACCCGGGGGTAGAATATGCAAATATCGCTTCATACGCCGTTGGAATTCGAATTGAACGTCGAATCGCAAAGCAAACCAGTATCTACATTATAAGAGGTCGACGCTGCAGCACAATATCGTTCTCCAAATATTTTGCATACGTTTCTGCATATATTCTAGCGAGGAAAAATATGAACGTCACCAAAAGTCACAGAAGAACAGACGCAACCTTTTCTATCTGTATCCCCCCGAACTTTAAGCATCTGTAAATGTATGAAATCGATCGCTGTTTTCAATACTTTTACAGAACCAATTCGAATCAGTTCCAATACTAACGAATCCATGATTCCTTATAAATACATATCGTTTAAATTCAAAGATAGTGCATTTTCTGAGAATACTGTTTTTTTTTATATATAGAAAAGTTGAATAAAGGTTTAACTCCCTCAACTCATTCCACTCAAAGCTTGAGTATAGTAAGGGCCAAGATATAATAAGGTCGTAAATTAAATCTTTTTTCATCTAAAGAAAACAATGTAACGTGATAGTTAGAATTTCAAAAACGTGGCATCGACTAATATTAAGGAACTCAGGGCTGGTAACAAATGTAGCAGCATTAGTCGGTGCCGATTCTTTCGAATTCTATTTACTATGTTACATTGTTTTGACTAGAAGGAAACAATTTATTCTATAACTTCGTTATATCTTGGCCCCTACTATAACTCAAGCTTTCGGTGTAACGAGTTAAAGGAGTTAAACTTTTATTCATCTTTTCTATGGAAAATCGGGAAATTCTCCAAAAAATGCGCTGCTTTGGATTTACGCGATACACATTCATAAGAAATTATGAATTGGTTCTGTACGAGTTATTATGTAGCCAATTTGAAAATTCGATCCACATTGGGGGACCCGATCGGCCTACCACTACCTTCATCCCTTTGAACGATATGAAACTCAACATAAAAGTGTTGTCTGCGAGCGGACGATAAACAAGCAGTACAGCAGAGGTGGACAGCGATAAAGCCGCAGTGTATGCGCGAACAAGCAAGCTCGTGGAGGCAACCTGCCACGGCTTTCCGTAGCGGTGAAGCCGGTTGAGCAGTGGAAAAAGGTGCCCGCCTCTCTTGGGGTTGCTTTTTGCCGAGGCCGACCGGCAAAACCGCGTTACAAATTATCCGGCCGCGTATACGGGCGCGTACGAAAGGTCAAGCATGCGCTGCGACCGTGTACGCTCGCGGCTCCTTTTCGAAGCAGCTGCGCGAGTAACACGAATGGTGAAGAGAAGAGAGGCGAGGAGATCGGAGGAGAAAGATGCTGTTACGAATACGTACGATCGCAGGAAAGAAGATTCATGCGGGGTGTGTCGCCGGGAAGGAACGTTAACGGTATTTTGATTTAATAAGACAATAAATTTTTGCGCGACGAGAGAGATTCTACGTGGAAGATGTAAAGGTGATCGTTAATAGATTCAGTAATATGCGAGGAAATAAGGGATGATGAAAGGACTTCGCCTAGAATTATCGGTGAAACGTTCAATTACGCAGAAAGAGAAAAGATGGTAATAGGGATGGATTCTTAATCTTCGCATTGTAAACGTTTTTTGATTCATTTCATATTGTAAACGAGAGCCACATCGGCCCCAGGGGATTTTAAGCGGGTAAAAGTTTCTGACAAAATCTGGACAAATTCTGGTAGCATCTTCAAATATTCTAAATTGGGGATGCAAAAGAGAAACCCAACAATAGTTTATGTAAGTATATTATTTATTTCAATTATACGAGACGAAGAAGGAAAAGTGTACGATATTGAACGAAAACGCCTCGGGTTAATTTGACCTCGGTTTACATTGTAAGGGATAACATGTTGTTCTGGTTTTAAGTGGAACTTGTTTCATTAGAAGTTGAATCAAGCGTACCTAGTCCCCTTTCAATTCGTTTACCATTTTGTTCAGGTCACGAGTATATAGCAAAAGTATTCGCGACCTATCACGTATTTAACGGAAACGTCCCAGCGATTCGTAAAACGGCGAAAAAAGACGCGCGTTAAAAAGTCTAGTGGGGGGAGGGGAGGGGATTGGAGCTGTCGTTTCATTATTAAACTGTAATTTCTAACAAGAATCAAGCGACCGGCGGCGCTCGGTAAAATATAATTTTCTGCCTGACCGAGGACGTGGAAACGCGTTAGGAGAAACACGCTTTTATTTCTCCGGTTGGTCCCCGCCGCTTGCCGCTTTCCGCGTAATTGCCATCGAGCAAAACGCAACGCGAGGTATCAACATTTTTCCGTTCCAGCGACGTTTTAATTGAAATCCGCGATACCGGAAACCTTGGCGCCGCTTCTGACGGAAACTATTTCCATTCGAAATAACGCTTCCGGTGATATAACGCGGCCAACTGCGTTAGAGCTTATCGAGATGGTTCTGGTTCTTGGATCAAAGAACATCACAAAAGGGAAAGTAGAGTTCCCAAACAGAAACGCTTCTTGAACTCATCGTAGATAAGTTGTCGAGCATCTGCTCGGTTATCCAACCACGTGATTTCCTGGCCCGCCCTTTAATTAGTCGTTCTTTTCCTCCGCTCCATCATTGTGGAGAACCCGCGGGAGAACTCCACTAATTATACGTTCGATGAAAAAAAGGGGGAACTGTGTATCGACGGAGCGCGATTCTCTTGTTTGAATTTCGTTTCTCCGTGCTCGGGCGCGTTTAACCTACTTTCGTTGTGAAGAACCTTGGTGTTGATAAGAGGTTCGTTACGTGCCGATCTTTAGGCGTGCAAAATGTACTTTTATGTAGCACCCACGGGTACAATTGTTTTACGGTCACCAGACTTTCGCGGTTTCGATATTATCAGAGTTTTTAAGCATCGAGAATTCGTAGGATATAGGAAACAGGCACAGTAACTGATTTACACGGGAACCTGTCGCAAATATTGCAACGCGTACTCTACCTTTCATCTCTCGCATTCGCTATGGATGAATCGTGCAATCGTCATCCGCGATGCACGTCCAAAGTGTGAAATCTAAATTCGCCTTTAAAACATTTACTTTCGATATTAAACCGCTTCACAATCTCGGCCGTTTAAACACGTTATACAGTTTGCATCCACGCTTTTCAACGATCGGTCACGGATACCGTCGAAGTTCTCCGCGGATCGTTTAAACGACCGCAGCCCTTACGGTTCATGGATTTTCGTTCTTTCTTCTGGCGGTAGGTCTGATGAGTTACAGCGGGTCGATTCAGCGGAGCAAAGGAAGGCGAGCGACAAAAAAAACGAAAGACACGACTGCGATAATCGGGACACTCGGAAACTCGGAAACTCGGTCAGCGGTTACAAGAGAGGACTCGTTCACGGGTCGAGGGTTCGCGACGTTTGAATTTCGCGCCACGACCTTGCACGTTTCGCTTGCAAACGCACCGGATACACTTGACCTTTTCCATTCGTAAAGGGCCCGAGCCTCGCGTTCCCTCGCGGATACGAGAGTCCTTTTGCTCTCGAACTTCTTTCAGCCGGTCGTTAAAACAAGAATCCAGTCCGCGCGGATATATTCCTGCCCACGCTTATAACTATAACCTCGCGGAGCGATTTTTTCATCCAACTTCCTGTGGTGCAGCTAGGTCGTTGCAGAAAGGGTCGACCTAGTGCTGGAACGCTGCTTTGTTCGGCTTGAGTATCGAACTGCGCTACAAGATTATTGAACTACGCTCGTTTGAAGTATTAACGAATCGTTAATTATTGAAATTTATAATTTGTAATTACAGTAATACCTCGATTTGCGCCCCCCCCCCCCCCCCCCAACATGCGTCGTTTTTATCAGTGACGTCATATTTTGATTCAAAAACCCAGTTTCGCATGCACATGTATAATTTCGTCAACATATCGTACATATGTAAATGCAACATTGTTCGTACGCATTTGAATCGAAAATTATTAGTGCGATTAATTTAGAAGTTAAGAGTTTACAAAATATGAATAACTTTTCCAATCATGATCGCTCAACGATCGCCTCTTCTCGAACCTATCTTCTCGTAAGAACAGAAGCGCTTCGCGCGTATTTACAACAAAGAAGGAACGAGATCGCAGAATATTCGAAAATCGTGGCGAAGTTTCAATACGTTAGCGACGATGTTACACGCGATCGTACGTGGCAGATCCGCGCTAAAACCGCGAAGAGACACGTCTTCCTCGTAGCTCACTTCCACGAGAACATTATTATTCCGCGGTTGTCGCAGCGGATACCTTAAATCTGGCATGTCAAACACGCGGTTTTGCGAGAGACGAAAAGCCGCACTTCTGCTCCTCTGCAGAGAAACGAGGTAGGAAGTTGTCTTATATCGTCGCTAGAAGCGTCGCGCGATTTCACGCGAATAGCCGCTTCACACCTTCCAGAAACGTTTGCTCGTTTTGTTACCCTGTTGAACGTCTTGTTTTCGACCGTAAAAAAATGATAGTCGATGGCGGTGTGCGTGAAAATGTTTCGAAAGGCGCGCATCCTGCGCCGCTTTAAGTTTAAGTATTTTCCTTAGTCTTGGAAAACTTATTCCAATGCGCGTCAAATTCAAATGTGCGAAAAGGTATAGAGTATCGATGATATACAAAAATACAGGCTGTTCCATTTAAGACAAACCACCCGGTCGTCATGTTTAATTGCGATAACATGAAAGAATCGGTGATATGTAATTTAAACGATATCGAACGGCGAATGCATTGCAAATAATATATTTTACAACGTCAATTTTGACCGAATTTTCAACGTTTTACCTAATAAAAATGTAGAAGATACAAGATAAGCTGGGCTATTTTAGGCAAGGCACCCTGTATACGAAGTATACAAAGTAAAATACACGTTATTATATTTGAAAGCTGAAACAATCCCCGTTTAAGTTTCGTCTTCATAATCATATTTACAAGGATACGAATTTCCATAAACATCCGCCGTCTACTTATAGCAAGTAACAAAAGTATTAAATGACACTCGATTATCTAAACCGGAACTAGAAAATCGAAAATTCCAATGCTACCTAATACTATTCACGCCAGCGTAACGCAAATGGAACATCCAAGATCAAATTACATCGATGAAAATTGTCCCCCAACCGTATTTGCATTCCAAACGCAATTCAAACAGGATTTCGAAATTTTCCAACCTCGTTCTTTCTTGTAGCAATCCATTCGCAAAGCTTTCAACCCCCTCGCGCGATTTATTAAATCGACCAATGTAACTCTTCTTCCGTAGGTCAAGCCTGCTAAAAACCGTGCGCTTGTTTACGGGCGCCAGGTCGATAATGGCACTCGATACGTTGTTGTCCGCTGCAAAATGGTACCGAACTTGTTTGGCATCCAAACATCGTCACGAAACGAACGATCCGGTCCACGGATCGCTTTGTTTTCCAATTTATAGATCACGTATGAACGAGACGCGTCGAGTCGAGTAGCCTATGGTTATTGACAGCCTCACCCGTTGCTTACTCTCCTTTTGTTTTACTTAGCCGCGACAAATCTCTGCATCGATGAACAATAATTCGGAAGAGAAATCGATTGGAAATATTCCTAAGCGAGGAGATGATTTGTGTAGATTTCGGAAGATTAATCGCTGACTCTTGGGTCACGAAACTCGATTCGATTGCGCAAGACTAAGATAAATGGATTATGCAGATAATATAGGTATGCTATTGCTTGAAAGTTATGGGCCATCTAGTATAATTTTATTAGTTTCCTTTGATCTCAAAGGTGGATCAAAATTCAATTAAAATCATCTGGAATTATGTTGGAATTTAGAAGATTCCTGCGAATAATAAAGCGACCAACCATAGTAGGTACTTTGATATCTCATTGAGAATCTATAGGTGGAAGTTATGGAATGACAAAGTTAACAATTATTGGCATACGTGGCATAAGTCATGCATTTTCCTTTTAAATATTTTTAGCTTTTATGCGTTTGCATGTTTAAGTACTATTTCTTATTATCACTAAGTACTGCAGTCGCAAAAATTTTATTAATGTTTAGTATTTAAAAATATCTTCAACCCAGTTGTCAAAAGCTATCATTCAAATATTATTCCAATATCGTTTCTGAAATAATGAAAAAAATGTTACTATTTGAACACATCGAGTGACGGCCAGAGTATAATTTTACTACATTATTAAAATGAGGAATACTTGGCAATCAAGGCCCATTCACAAATGCATTATGTTCTTACAACAACTTACGGAATATTATCTCATTAACCTTAAAAACACAAACGTCCGGAATTTTTGCAACTACCTAACTTTACGACAATCGTTGTAATACGAATTATTATATGAACAAATGTTTAAACATGTCTGGCAGTAGATGTATTTAATTAATAAAGATCCAGGGACAAAATCAAAAAATAAGATTTGCAATATTGTGTCACACAAAAACAAACGAATTTGGAGACTCTTCAAATTCTTATTGTGTTTCTTAGAAAAATAAAAGAAATATATTAAGAAGGAAAAGTTTCAATTGAAATAGAATTATAGGTTGGTGTGAAACTTCGGGCCGTTGCCTACATCCGAAAGTTGCTGCGACGGACTTGTAATTCTGGAATAAAATTTGAGTCGAACTAACACACTGCCACTGTAAAAGAAGGATCGAACGAAGGAATATTGGCTTCCCTTGACAACAGAGCTTTACGTGTCCCGATTTTCGAGCTGTTTCGCATACATGCATGTATGTCTGATCGTTGTGTGATACGATCTGACTCGAACTCTCCTGACAAAGAGAATATTTCTCCCGTGATGCTATACGTGTACATGTAAACGCACGTTTACCTGTGGATTATCTTCCAACATTTTTAAACTTTCAACCGTATCAGAAGAGTCATTTGCATAAAAAGAATACCTATATTTCTTTATCGTATCCCTTGACAAATATCAAACGGAATCTTTTACCCTTTCCTACGAATTTTGTACAAATTGAACGGACATTTTATACGAACTTGAAATTCTGATAATTCCTCCAGGGAACAGAAATATAAAGCCAGAATTTTGGACAATAAAATAACAACACAATCCTTTCAATTACTCGAATTTTACGTGGACAAACAGTATCGCCACTTTTATGGTATTTTTAGGAGTTGTTTGCATATCAGTAGCCGGCGCCGAACAAAATTGAGGCCATGAATTTCAAAACGGCAGAGATCCAACTGCAGTAGATCCGTATTTATCTGAACTTCACTTATTGCGACGAAATTTTTGTCAATGCCCAATTTAGTGAAATTAAGCTCTTATTATCTGAATTACTACTGAGTATCGCTCCACTTGTGTGAACGTTTGTTGCAAACGAAAACAAAGATGTAGTGCATAGGCTAACGTACACATTACATATCTAACACTTAATCACGATTTTTAATTGAACCACGTTTCAGTAACGAAGCAGTATGTGGATGAAGGAGTCTTTCACTTTGTAATTCACGAAGAAACAGTCTTTCAATTGCATTATGCAATAATTATACTCCATTCGTATTTTGAGGATACGACTTCTAATAATGGTTCGGATTGTAAGAAAATTGTACTTACTCTTTCGAAATATGAAAGTCGTGAAGGGATTGAATAAGCATTGAAATATTGCTATAATTCGAATAAGAAATAAGATGTTTGACTGAATCTACTTTTCGGAACGTGAACGGTGATTGTTTGAACGAAATGTTACAAGTAGTAAGAGAAATCGGTGGATTCTTGCATATTATGCGAACCACATGGTTATATGAACTATTCCTCTCGTGGCGAGTTTACATAAATGGAATTCCATTGTATTAATATTTTCAGAAAAATAATTTTCCCTTTTTCGGTTTTCATTAATGCTGCATTCATTTCTCTAATTCTTACGAGTATTATTACAGAAGTTCTTAGAGACGAAATTTTGTGTTGTTTTAAATGTTATCAGGGTAAATGACCCACGTACAATGTAAAAAAGTAGACTTGTGTTGTTTTTGTGCATTAGGAATTATATCATTATCGATCTTATGTATAATCGCGATATCTGTTATTACTCAATGCAAGCATACGTACACATATGTATGTACGTTTATATTTGTACGTTTATGGCGATTTCTCAACGATTGTCAAAACTGCGTGATTCCAAAGTGTATAAAATCGTTCGTAATTCCAAGTAATATAAATTAATTCAAACAGATCGTCTATATCTTACACCGTTCTGTATACCAGCAACACAACAGTTTTGGATGTAGTAGCTTTAGCTCATTACGGACACGGTAAAACCGCACCAATGACAATCGTATAAACGTTACCCTGAACGAAATCATCTTTCGTCCCTAATTACTCTTCAATTAACCAACCCCAAATTTATCGATGCCCGCGTGAGCTCATTACGCGTGATTTAGTTTCCTTTCCACGCACACCCATCGAAGCACCCCAATAAATAGTGCTTAATTAATGACCGCATTATTGTGTGCTAATAGCGCGTGCAACTTGTTCGTACGAATTGCGCAACCGTGTACCTATACGTTTGCTCATAATCGTTACGCTGAAACCATTACAAAAGCGCCAGAGGGCAAGGGAAAAAGGACAAAACAAAAAAACGGGGCGAAAGAGGTAAAGTGGTTGATCGTTCCCGTTCGATAGGTTTAAATGGCAGTTTCGTGTGCGGGGAAACAACGAGACGTCTCTTATATCATCGATGCGAGGGCGGAATTGCACGGCGAATTCGTAAAGTGGCCGAACGGAAGAGTGGCGTCATCCGGTTTGCCGTGACATTTGACTGTTCTATTATTCCGAAAGCGTGATTGGTCGCCGTTTCGCGCGACGTGCAAATTGTTTGCGCGCCGCGGATCCGGATCAAGGCCGATTAATCGGCGAACAAACGTCTCGTTAGAATGAAACGTCACGGTGTGGTTGCAGAACGGCGATGGTGATGATGAAAAATCAGAGGATCGAATTAATGGCGCGACGCGAGAATGGATAGAGAAATATAGCTATGATTAATATCTACCGGCGAACAGTAAATAAAAGATTATAGGTAGTCGGAGTTCTTTGAGTTGTTGCACGATTATGCATTGGAAGTATCAGAACTTTTTCACATTGTCCGGATTTCACCCGGTTAAAATTAAATGAAACGTCGTGTACCTGTTTTCGTTGCTTTTAACTAAAATACCAAGGATGGATATACGATTGCAACCGGATGACGAAAATCGGTAGGCGAAAATCGGAAGGCGAAAATCGGAAGGCGAAAATCAGATACGGTGTAAAATCTCTTAGGTTCGATGCATTAGTTGGTTTTTAACACTAGAACTATGAAAAAAATCAAAATTACTCGTTTGCAATTTCCCATAAAAATTGTATAAACTTACCGTGCGATGCATTTTTGTAAAGTTGCTATGATTTTATATGAAGGGAATGAACGAAGACTTTTTCCATTGGGTTATATACTTCTTCAAATATCTATTGGTTTAATTTCTTTGATACAAATAAGTACACCTGAATTGTCGGTAGTTCTAGTGTTAAGAAGAGCTTAATAATCATTGCAATACAAATCAATGAATTTGTTTTAACGTTATTCGCAACTTTCCTTATGAAAAAAGTTAGGTTTTCGTTTGAAAAACTAATGAAAATCTTTTTGATAATATTATAAATTATAGTTATGAGTTTCCCAATGGTTGTGCACTTGAAGCATCAATTAAGTTCAGTGGATTAATCTGTACAATTTTGTTTAAGGACAATTTAATAATCACTGAGTTTATTCTAGTGTTATGCACAACTTTCTTTATAAAAAAAAAGTTGGCCTCTCATTTAAGGAACGAACACGTTGAAATCCCGAAAAGTACAATACTACGATCGCAGAGTCAAATCGCGTCACTGTAGAGTAAATTTCAGTTCTCAAAAGTATATATATATATATTCTAACAAAATCTCGGTTTGCAACGAAATAATTTACAGAAGTATCGAGCGGATAAATTTCAAAAGCAACGAGCAAAACAACCCTTACTGGTACAGGTGGGCCTTCTACAACGCGTTAGATACGTTCCTTGAAAATACACTATAGAATTGTGGCATTGTAGGAAAATCTCCACAATTTCCTAAACCGCGTTACAAAAGTACCGCGTTGTAGGCAAATTTCCGCATTTTTCCAACCGTGTTATAGCGAAACCGCGTTGTAGAAGGGCCACCTGTATTTATTTCAATAAAGATCAAGAAAAGGAAGATATTCTAATGGTATGAGACCGAATTTTTTCATATCACATCGAAAGCAATGAAGTAATTAACGCGACGTTTGATGCAGGATGCCGGCGCTCGGAAATAACAAACACGATGGCGGATGGAAGTGGAGCGTTTGCGACTGGACGTTCGACGAATGTCAAATTAACGAGTCGATTCAGGCGACAACCGCTTAATCAGACGTGCATTTACGTCGCGACTCTGTTTAATTACGATCTCGACGCGTGTACACGGAATGGGACACCACTATTACATCCACTCAACGGAAATAAACGCGGTGTAATTTTCAGCTGAGCTTTCTCCAAATTCCATCCCGTGTCGTTCGAATCAAAAGCTCCCGTTAAGTTCGGAATAACGATTTATGGTAGCTGATATTTTCATTACTTGGTATTGTATCGTATTGTATTACGCACTGCATATTTCATTGCACTGTAAACAATTCTGCAAACAGAGAATAATGATTTGCAACAATGATAGCGTGCTTGATTCGATTTGTTTGATCGCGTTGCGAAATTAACCCTTTTTCTTTTTAAAGTTTGTTAAGCACTTGAGACCTCTTACGAGATCTATATTTCTACTATATACTATCACTATACATATACTATCTACATACACAGAATTTCCGTGTATACAATATTTACATTTAATGTTACAGTATTATTTCAGTGCTCTAAAATTTAAGATTACAATCTTTTTAGAAAATTGCTAATATGTTAGGTTCCGCAATTAACATGTTTACACTTACAGGACGATGCAAATTGATTTTTCTTAACCGTCTTATTAAATTGATTCGTTGTATGTTGTAAAGACTGGAATTGTCATACAATGCGATTGATATCTTCGTGAGCCATTTTACCGTTACATTTCGAGTCGCTAATAATACCTACGCGAGAGGAAATTAACCCTTTCGATAATAAGAGTTATTATAATTACCCGTCAAACTTTTCTATTAGATGAAAAATTTGACTGATCATAGAAATATAGTTTAACATTTCTAGGCCACCTTATATTGTTCTGCGTTTGTTTAGTATCTGTTATGCAATAACTGATTAAAGAATTACTGATTTTCAAAACAACGAATATCGTGCTGTTTGAAAGGAGTGTACATACGTGGATTTCTGCCGCGCCGAATTTTGCTCTAAAGGAGAGGTTGATAATAATGGAATGAATACAACCAATAATATCGTGTCGTTTCATGTTCGTATATGGTTCGTAATTATACAGAAAGAAGGTGTAATTAGTGCTGAGTTCACCTAATTTACTTTTTTGCTTCCTGCGTTCATTACGTTAATAGCAGTGATTCGCTAAATTGGTGAAAGTACCGACAGTTTTTGACGACATGTACTTAGCATACTGTAAAATTTATTTCACTGCACGCCTTATTAATCTTCGTCAATTTAAAAACCAAGCAATAAAAGGGTGTGTAGTTTTTTTATAAATATTTAACATAATCATCTGTAATTCCCATGCAATGCTTTCTTGTATTTCTCTGCACTTATACATAGTCCAATTACTATACACAAAAACATTGCGCACCGAAAAGGCAAAGCAAATGAAAATATTCCGAAAATACATTTTGGTTGAATACCTCTCAACCTGAAGTAAAATTGCATTCGAAGGGCACTCGAGGAAACATGAATCCCCTCTCAGGACCACAACACGAAGGAGTGGGGGGACGCTCTTGAATAGCCTCGAGAGGTCAATTGATTTCGGACCAATTATAGTGCGATCACCAATTTCAACTATGAATTAAATTTCAAAGTTCCCGCGTGTTTTTCATAAGTTTTCAACATAATCGGATGACGGTTATACGTATAATTATACTGCTCGTGATCTTAACCCTTTTTAGATATTTTTTAACAATACTTCTCATTAGGTCAATTTAGTCTCTAATCAGAGCAAGAATGTAGTCACTTTTTGCCTGCGCTAAATGTACTTACTATATTAATCTTGCATATTAATTAATACGAAAAGATAACAAAGAATGTTAGGGCACATAAAACTTATAATGCAACTAAATAATAAAAGTACGTATTACCGGATAGAATAATAAACGTGACAATGGTACGAGATAACGAAATTAATTTCTATCCTAGTAATAGTGTAATGTTATATTTAACATTCGACCACAAAGGGTTAATAATGAATAGATGCATAGTTTAAAACGATTTTTCGTTAACAGGGTCCAAAGTTAGTTTAAACTTGATCATTCCCTATCATCCTCGTGTCTCATTTATTATTCTCCGTCATTATCTACAGCTCTGTACTTCTGCGAGTAAACTCCAGTTGAGCTACGAATTCTGTATAGCCTGGCTCTGATTGGAACGTTAGAAACGGGAATTCGCTAGCATCGATCGTATCTCCGCTTCGGGACCTTTGTATTCAAATTACGAACAGAGTCGACTCGCGATCGATTTGACTACGCTGGGATATCGCCGCGAAATTGTTTCCGCGAGCGGACCGTGTCTTGCTACAGCCCGAGGAAGCTACCCTGGGATGTTATTGATGCCCTTCTGTGGCTATTGCCCAGGTTGTTGATTTAGGAAGCAATTATGACTGGCGATCGCGAGTAGGCGGGTTTCATGAGGATAGGTGCGAGCTTTGGGATCAAAGGTGACGAAGAAGATTTTTGGTATCCCAGTGGCTTGTTTTTGTTTGCCGGAGGGAGGAGTGCGTTAAGACAACGTCTCGAGCTACTATTTAATTTAGGGTTAATTCAAGAAATATATTAGATCCTTAATTCTGTGGTTGCAAGTTAACTGAGCTCTAAAATATAGAATCTAAATGTATTTATCAGAAAAAAGTCGACCAAAATAAGCTTCTTATGACCAGAAAATGAATGCAATTAGACCAAAGTCCGATACGTAACGCTCGTATTAAAAACTGTAAATGGCAGCATCTCAAAAGTGAAAACTTGTGACGTATGTCGTTTTGCCTTACAAATACACAATCATGCATATACCTACATCTAATCGTGCAAGAACATCTACTTCGTATTTTTCTTATTAAACTGTAGAAATAGGCTTCGTTGGATTCTAATCGTTTTCGACTTTTTACTTGTATAGACAGACGTATGTTCTTGAGTAACTTTTACGTATTTCAAAATTGTTAATGTTATCATTAAGAAAATACTTCAAACTGGATTCCATTGTATGCGATCAATTGCATTCGCTAGAAAAGTACTATGGTATATACCACTGATCATGGCACATAAATTTCATATATCCACCTCTATCAAACAATTTATTCAAACATTTGTACGCAAATAAAACATGCTACCCTTCTTATTCGATTTCCTTTCACTTCCATTTTCTGTGTGATTTAAACCGACGTCTAAACATACCAAGAATATCTGAATACTTAACTATGCCACGAAAATTTAAGAAAATTACTTACGTTAAAAATCCCGTAAGAATTTCCTTTTTTTTTATATATATATATATATCGGAAGAGGGGAAAGCAAATTCTTCTTTTATCGTTCTAAGTTTCAAAATATACTCTCGGGAGCAGAATATTACGAGCGAACGATGAATGAAACACGAGGTATAAGTATTTATAGCGCGTACGTCATCGCCGTCGATCATACATAAACACGTTCGACGACAGGATTCCTACGCCCAGTAGAAACAGGAATTCATAGGCGGATGGATGCCGCAAAAGAATGAACGCGAGAAATGTAATCGTTAAGCACTTCGTTACGGTTAAATTACGTTTATACATCATGACTATCATTAACGGAGCAATTGGAAGCAAGAGACGTTTTACATCGATCAAAGGATAACTGCACTTGTGTGAGATTTTGTTACGCAACGATTGCAACATGCTTTCTAACAAAAGTCACCCACGATGAATAGTAGAAATGAAACTGTTCTTGGTTATATAAAAGTATTTCTCTTAATGCATTCCCCGCACTATACAAATTCAGCATTAATGTTAGACAGTTTGTTGCATGGTTTTCTATGCCCCACTAGAAAAAGAAGAACCTTGATTGGTTGACTAGTGTTGCGTCACCGTATCGGCCGTGATGGATACCTTGGCGACGCTGCCCTTACTTCAACTCAATGAGGTAACGGGTGGGTTTGGAAATAAAATGTCACTCGCGAACGTTTAAGATGCCTTGATTTAATATCACAACTGTTCAGATTGACTGTCGGTGTCTTTGAACGAATGCGTGTCATGTATGACGCAGTGATGTGCTTGACTCGTGTTTGTGAACTGGTCTGTGTGACTGGTGGTGGCGAATCGAACGTCGTGAGGGTTGGTGTCGGAACATTTAGGTAAAAATTGTGTTAAGGAGAAGGGATGAAAGTGGTGGAACCGAGGAGAGCAGAATCTCTCTCTTGGGCCTGCTAAAAGATACCGTTTTCCTGGCAACGGTATTTTTGCCTACGCACGTGGTCAGCAGGCCGCGTGTTTTCTCCGGTCGCAGGCTAAGTCATAAAACGGCTTCGCAGCCCCTTTGGTCTGCTACGCTTAAAGTCGCGCCGCGACAACTAGAATATAATGAGTTTTCGCAAGAAGGTAAGATACAAGTTCTTGATGATGTATGCAAAGTATTGAGTGTAGACACTTATTAACCCTTTCTGGACAACTAGTCGCCCAAATCGATTGAAGCTCTTCATAAACCCGCCAAACGTTACTCGCAGAAAAAGTACGGTAACATTTTACTATTTTAACCTTAACACGTTCGCTGCCTCGTGTATCATATGTGATACACGTGCGATACTAAATGAATTTTATTAAACTAAAATTCGCTACAACACATCGTTCACAGCTATTCCTATAGCTGAACAAATTATAATAAATTGTATTTCTATAGAATATGAAAACCAGGATTTTTACGTTGAACATTTTGTTACTTTGCCGAACACGCGAATAGCGATTACGGTAGATGTCTGGTCGGCGAACGTGTTAAATAATACTATCCAAGAACTATCAGCCAAAGTGTCAATCTTGAGACCCAAATGGAATCAACTCTCCATTTCTGTACGATTCCATTTCCAACGTTTGGCAATTGCCCGATACGCTTGGTGTATCCACGCCAATAGCGTCTTCGCGAAGCGATCAGGTTGGAAAGCAACTAGATAGAGACGAGAAAGGAAAGCCGAAGGAAAAAGCGACAGAGTACCGCGATTGGCATTCGGCCGAAATTGTTTTTGCGCGCTTTTTGCGCGGATACCAATACGCTTTGCGGTAAGTGTCGACGAAACGAGATACGGAACTCTTATTGGTCGGGTGCTCCGGGGAACGATTCGTTTTCTGCCCGTACACCGGAGCACGTGATAAATCGCAATGGCGACCAATAGCGTGGTGGCTGCTGTTTCTTACGTTCCCTTCGACCGAGAATTGTACGTTCTTCGAGGTGCAAGGATTGTGGGTTCGAGAGTCGCGATGTTACATCGTGCAACGCCTCCGTGGCGAACAATGTGCTGTGTTCTAATTCAACGTGGCATGGACCCGGTAGAATGATGTTTGCGATAAATTGGGGTAGTTCATTTGTAACTACCAAGAGACAAACGGTGGTCTTTTGGGGCACAGATAAGGGATGAAGTGAGTTGGATGTTTTGTTGAAGGTGATACCGACAAATAGGAGCTACTTTCGAAGAAAGGGGAACACTTCAAGAAGTTACTCTGAATAATCAGGAAAAAGTCAACGGTAAATTGGTACGATGAAAATTGATCGATAATAATGCAATCGTTGATTCCTGTGAATTTTATTGAAGATCATCGTTAAATCTTTATGAAGCGGTGAAGATTGATTAGATTGGATTCGTTTGTTTTATAGTGGAATGATAAAGAGTGATTTTAACTCCTTAAAGTGGGTTGCAATTAGAAAGAATTATCACGAATTTTACTGTGTCGAGGTTTTAACATTAAAACTACCAAAGCGGCCGAAATGCATTGCTTGCAATTTTTAATAATAATTGTATAAACTTATACCGATGGATTTTTGTAAATCCACCAATGATGAATACAGATTTACTTCCATTGCATTATATATTTCTTCAAGTATCTGTTGCTTAATTTCTTTGATGCGAATAAGTACACCTTAATTGTTAGAATTTTAGTGTTAAGTAAATGCATTAGAATGATACAAACATGGTATGAAACTTCAACACACAATAATTTGAAATGTTTTGCAAAAACTTCAAATGAAATGAAACTATTGAAGTTAACGCACAAATCGAGTCACCATAAGCAGCGAATATATCTACCTTCCCGCTTAAAAGGTTAATTTGTATTTTTCAATGAAAAATTTACGATTATATCGCTAATTAATTTCTAAAATTTCAACTACGAAAACGTTAGAGAATTTCTAAAGCGCATTGAATAACAATTTCTAAAAAAACCCCAGCTGTTCAAAATCATCCTTTCATTGCATCTCTATCGTTCCATCGTCAAACAAATCTAGTCAAAGTTTCGTTAGTTATTCGTCAAATCAATCTTCGTCGTCCAAGAAAAGATTTAAAAAAAAGCACAAAGCCACTTACAAAATTAGAATCGGCATTCACCGCTAGCAACATTTAGCAAGGTTGGAAAACAACTATGGAGAAGCACAATAGAGGAAGCTGCATTCCGGTAGGCAACGAAAAGGCGTCGACGTCTGAAAGCTGGGATGAGCTTGTACATAACTGATGTAGTAAGGCGGGTGACGGCGTTTCGGAGGAAACAGCTATTAGTCAATCAAAGCTTGGCACAACACGTAGCGGTAATGCTTGGTGGCCGAGCCGGAGAACGAGGAGGCACAGAGCAAAGGAGACGAGAGCCAGGAAGCGCGTTAATGGTTCTCATTCTCTTGCGAAATGCAACGAGCATTCACAGCCGCCTCGACACCCGTCGATGGCGCCTCACCTGCATATCAATGCACCTTCCGTGCTCTTCATTTGCATACTCGGCCTCTCTCCGACGAAGGTTCAGTTCGACACCTTCTGCGACGGTATCCTTCTAGATGGATACACAGACGCTCTCGCGGAGGATTTCTTAACCGTTTGAGGTTCGTTTACGCGATACGGTGCGCAATTACATCGTATGTGGCAACATTCACAACTTCGAAAGTTGGACACGCGATGAAAATTCAAAATTGGAAAGTTGGACACGTGATGGAAAAATATTGAACATATAAAAACAATGTTTGTAAATAAAAGAGCGGTTGAACAGTGTTATGCTCCAAACTGGAACGAGCTTTACGTTAACGACGTTTTAAAATAGTTAAATAAAGTTACTTAAAGCGCGAACCTTAAAGTGGCAGTACGTGGTACATATACCCTAGACACGTTAGCTTTAAGTATACACAAGCAATAGCACGGTAGATTCGGTTCTTGGATTCCCTTTCGCTTTCCGACGTTCCTTCAGCAATACATTTTCCTACTTCTTCGCACGCGCCCCACCGGCGACGACGGAAATCGGGAAAATAGTCGCGATGGAGCGGCCACGCCCGTTCGTCGTCGAGGTGAATTGGCTACGCTGACTGGGGAAATTAATTAGATGGAATTTTACCGGGGAAAAGCTGTTTCCTCTCGCCTGGGTCCCGAAGGGAATCCAAGAGATACGCACAGCGAGCCTTCGGAGATTGAAAACTGTGATTTCTTGGTGGAAGATTACGGTTTGCATGAAATTAATTACTTAATTCGAGTCACGTTGCGGTGATATATGTTCGGAATGATATTATAGGTAATTTTATCCTATTTGTATTGAATTTCAATGTTGACGAAATAATTTGTGTACGCCATCATAAAGTTTCTCGATGCAAATGAATTTTATTTTACAATTTTATCGAAACAATTTACAGGAAAAGCAAACGAAATAAGAATAAAAGGAAGCTTTCAATACAGCGAGACTAGATACGAAAAGATGAAAATATTCATGAAAATTGACCACTTTTTATAAAATTATCCGAATTGACAATCTTGAAGTTGCTTCGGTATTACCGTGCAATACTTTTTAGCATTTCTCTGCACTTCATTGTCAATTGTTATTCGTTATATAAAAAAGCATTGTGCACCGTACAGGCAACACGTGTAAAAATATTTCAGTTCGACAACTTTGAACTTCAAGTAAAATTGCGTTTGAAAAACACTTAGGCGAACATAAATCTACTCTCGCGATTCTAATCCGGAAGGGGGAGAGTACACTTACACGCATGGCCTCGAGAAGTCGATTGATTTGGGGCGAACTATAGCATAGTTATCATTCTCGTCGCCCTACGGTGGTCCAAACGTTAAAAAGCTTACACAAGATCTACGAAAGCTCGCGATATTCTTGTTGATTCTTTGTTGAGAGGCTTCCACAGGTTTGTTCGAGGGATTCGGTGGATCCTGGAAAACGGAACGTCGCTTTAATTCTGACGAATCTTTTAACGAAAAAAGGGGGTTGGAAGAGGCTTTCTTTCGTTACGCTTCGATTACCACCTCGACGACTTTTCGTTCGAGCTTTTCACTCTCCCCACTTCCCACCCACTCAGCCTTTCTTTCCGGTTCCTTGTCAGCTTTATTTCCGCGCGGAAAAACGTCGAGGATAATGCAGAACAGCATCGCCTGACCGAGTATGATTCAATCTTCTGGGCTGCTCGTTTTTAACCTGGCTGCCTTGATTTTACTCGAAAAGTACTACCCCCACCCCTCTCTCTTCTGCTCTTCGACTCTTAGTTCGTAGGAAAAAATGTTGGCCTGCCCATGTTCGCGCTAGAATTTTGCCACTCCGTCAAGTGGAACGAACGAAACAAGTTATAACCCTCTTGCACGGTGCCTAGGCTTCTTTGCCCTTTCGGATACTACGGGCTGCATGGTTTTGTGAACGCAAGAAAGGCATCTTTATTCCTTAAAATACATTATCTTTAGAATGCAGAAATTGCGCACGTTTATAATGTTACGTCGGAGAAAAGGAAATTGAAATCTATACGAATGCATATTAAATGCATATTCATTTAGCTTTGTACCACTTATCTGTGAGCACGATTTATTCCCCATGAATACGTATTTGACGTATGTTTTTTTTCGAGTAAGAAATACTAAAGCACGCGAAAGTTGTCAGCGAACAAATAAAAAAAAAAAAAATAAAGAATGCAAATAGGGTTAACACATCGACTGTCACGGTGGATACGATCGATCTGGCCAAAAATGTCAAATCATTTAAATCACTTTACTTTATAGATCTTTATCAATATGTAATAGCTTGACAGTTCTGATGACAACACATTATTATACGAACCTTGTACAGGGTTTCAACGTAATTCTGTGCATTGTATATATTACAAGACGACTCGTAGTTGGCAGTCAATGCGTTGATATCTAAATTTTTTTTATTATTCCCAGATCATTTCTCACAACTAAGAAAATTTGACGTCCAATATGATCGTATACGGTAGAATTTCAAGCACGTACGAAGCAGAAAAACAGTGGTATCTCGTTAGGAAGTTGGCGAGAGCTCCTTCGCGAGGCGGTGCTCGCGAGAAGTCGATTTCCGAAGTTGGAACGTACGTAACGTCCATAAATCCAAATAAGAATTATTTATAGAAGTCGGCGGGATCCGGTAACCGGAGATGCTCCGGGGACCGAACTTTCCCCGACAATCTGACAAACTTGATGTCCGCGGTAATATCCCCCCGGTTTGCCTAGGATATTATTTTTCGAATTGCAAACTGGCCGGGACGTTCCGCGGATGAAACTTCGAATCGAGTTCGAAACTGAATAAACGTTAAAGGTATCAAGAACAACCGCCGGGGATACCGCGAAGCATGGAAAGTACCGAAGACACCGCGCCTGCTAAAAGATTTCTCGTTTCCTCCGCGGTCTTCTCGTGTTCTTCTTTCCTATAAAGAATTTTTCAACAAAGTGGTATTATACTTTTGTCGAAAGTTACACGGAACGAATTTCAATTTCTGCGGAATCGTTTTTGAAGGTAATATCCTCTTCGAGGATGCTGTTGAAATTCTGCTAAAGTTTGTCAAACGTTTGTTTAGATTTATTTGTGACTTTAATGGGAATTTTGATTCTTTACTTCTGGTTGAAATTGAAATCTAAGAGTATAAAGAAGAGCTGCACTTGTTAATAGAAGAATGGTATAAACGTAAGTGTTCGGATGCTATATATGATTAATTATGCTGCAGTATCGTTGCATGAATTTAAATAGAGATAGTATTAAACTACAAAGGAAATGTGTACAATGTGCTTTATAAAAGAGTTACTTTTGTATAAGCAATGGGATTACACAGAATGTCAAACAAATTCAGGTGATTACCAAAGTTACATGAAATGAATTTCGATTCTTATACATTCTATTAACACAGAATATTAATTATAATGCAAGGCCTCCAACGATATTTCTTCCATAACTTAATAATAATTTGAACATTAAATTTGTAAAAACTGCTGACATAATAAATATTAACAATAAAAAATATTTAAACAATTTCAATACTGGCAAGGGTTGAAATAATTTTAATCTCTGTTTTTCAAGGCAGTCTTCCTATCTTTGCACATTTTTAATATCGATAATTACAGGCGATAAGATGTACGACAGAATACCTGTCTATTGTAGGAAGATTTTTATCCCATCTTCTATCTACCCTCGGTAAGAAATTTCTACGTGGAAATACAAATTGTCCAAGCTCTATGCGGAGATATTAGCTTTAGTAAGTCGTAGCACTCGAAGAAGACTATTAATCATGAAAAAGGACACTAGGATAGTGGACAAAAAAGCAAGGAAGACTACTCTTCTTGCTTGAAATTTTCACCTTATATATACTCCACGGGAGTAGAAGAACGTTTGTCGATTTCCAGTCCCTGTCTTTGATTAGGCAACTTTTTGGGTCGCCCTTCTTACGACGTGAACAAATAGCGTTGCTGTAAGGCAAACAAAATTGCCACCTGAGAGCTTCGCTGGATCCATAAATCTAAACGTTCAAATAGTTCCTAAAAATGAAAGTATTCGATTCCCCCTGAAATCCTTCTTGAAAAACATTCAAGAAATATTCCATCAAAAAGCGGAAGAAGAACAGGTGAAAGTTTTTACGATAAATGTCAATTTTCAATTTCTAATTTACCAAACTTTATCGAGTTTCAAAATATATTCAAACCTAACACCGTGACCCAGATTTCCTCTGCTAAACGGCAAATAGAGTTTCTTCTTTATCGTCCAGTCCGAGAGCTTCGAAAGCTTCATCACCATCCACTGTGAGCAAGATTTTACGGAAACCTTAAAGGCTTTGTAAAGCGAGCGCTTAGGATATTGTTTACCCTCGAAGCTTTGATCCTATCTGAATCTATTAACAGAGACAACAAAGAATGAAATTCCAGACCTCTCACTGACTATATTAATATAAGTTCTAGGAACTCCGGAGTGCAACAGCTAACCAGCGAGAAAAGGGCGAACTTGAAGGGAGTAGTCGAAAAGAGAAGAGAAGTAAAAAAGGAGAAAAGCAGAAGTTGTCGGAAGCGAATTAATAAATGACGTCGGAAGAGGGAGGAGTGGCCGGCTGGGCGTTTCTTTTCATGGAAGGCATGATTTCTGAAGAGAATTCGGGACGAGTCTGAGAGGATCAAAGTTGGTCGGGATCCAATTCACGATTCGAAAGCATTCCTCTTCTATCCTTTCCAGAGACTTTTCAATCCATGGAAAAATAGCGAGAACAAATTTATTTTCATGAAAATGTTCCCCGACCAACTGGTCCGCTTCTCCTTTCCACCCCTTTTCCCCTCTTACCGTCTCCTTGTAGTTTATATAAAAAAAAAAGGAAAGGAAAACAGACGTCGGAGATCGAGAGGGGAGGAATAAAATCACGCGAGAAAGATCGACGTTCCTTCCTTCGGCGACTCGTTCCGGAAGACCAATCACTCCGCTTGCACCCTTGTCGCCGCTACTCTCTAGTGACGCCGCTTAATTACACTGAATTGTTCGTCTCTGGCACGAGCGTACCAAATTTTTCAAAGTTTCCTCGGTCGAAAGTTTTCTAGAGAACACGACCTTGCAGCACCTTAATGCAAAACGCAGTGGAGTGCTTGGTTGTTTATTAACTGAACTCAAAACGGAGAAGAAATTGGAGAACGTGACGTCGAGTTGCAGAAGAAGGAAAAATGACTACAGGGGTATTTACGAAAGCTTTGGGAAATCGATGATGTCCGTTCGGTTTCTTTACTAACTGCGAGTATCACGTCTTTTTTTGCACTACTTCTGGTAAGTATGAGAATTTAAGGCAGAAGTCATTCAGATTAGTTGCGGATAGATAATTGGTATTACAAAGTTTTGCGAAAAATTGTTCATTTTCGATAATAATGTCAAACGCAATAAGCAGAGTTTGGCATATTTTATTCGACTAAACTTTTCAAATACAATTTTATTTGAACAACATTTCGGAATTTTATATCTTTGAGAAAGCTCTAAGAGCGGCTTGAAAATTAAATTACAATAGTCACGTTTAAACTAAACGCAGTATAATATACGCACGATTTCATCGTCTCTTGGAACGAAAAAGAATAAAAAGTTTCACGATCTACATTATTAAGCGTTTGCAATTTAAATCTACCGCAACGAAAGGGTTAAACGCCGAGCAACAGCTATCGTCAACGTAGAACTTGGAACTTAATAAATTTCCACTACCGTTCTCAATAAATTCCCTCTAACATAATTGATCGCCACGAGAGGGTAAAACATAATCGAGGAAGTAATTTAATCGTTCAAGGATTTTTTAGTATGACTAACACAGGATATATCATTTCCAGGCGCGCAAAATGTGCTTTCATCCAGAGCGAAGAGGCCAGTGTCTCGGCGTATCAAGGAAGATAAACCGACCGGCGATTTCCCAAGGGGGTAAAAATTCAAATGACTTTATAGAATGATTACTTCCATTACCACGACGCTGAAGGGTGTCTTTCATCGTCGGAAGTGGCCCCGGTAAGGGTGTACTTATGTAACGACGTCATTTGTGAGCGAACGGACGGTCATGAATCTCCTAACACCTGACGCAACGCGGGTCAGCCTTCCTCATCGTTTTGCCTCGATTTCTCTCCCTGTTTTTATTTAACCGACTATCCATCCTGACAGCCGACCGCCGCTCCTATCTATCGCCCCCCATTTGTTTCTTCCATGACACGAACGTTTCGCTTGGAATCGAATCCGCTCATCTATGCTACGATCTTTTTGAGAATAATGAATCTGTTTCGACGTTTAATCCTCTCTTTCTACTTTGGGGATATTGCAACCTTTAACGTTACACAGCAAAAGGAAGAGAATAGGGGGTGAGGAATGGTTATTCCGAAAGAACGTCCGAAGCTTGTTCTGGTAGAAATTAAAGGACCAAGAAGGATAATGGTAATTTACGTAATAGCAAATGGAAGACTATCAATAGGTTCAATAGAATAGGAAATGGAAGAAAAGCAAAAGTTGTGTGTCGTAATATTTGTCGTTTCTTTTTTCCTTCTTCATTACATTCGGCTTTAATATGTTTAACCCTTTAAGCAAGGCGAAAAGATCGATTAATTATGTATGAAGTATTGGAATTATGGAAAGCAGGTTTAGTCTGTATTAAAACACTCGAGAAAAACTCTTTTAGATTGATTCTTATTTCGATGTTCTTTCAAGCGCTGTTAGACGCGGACTAGAAAACTCTGACCCCCTTTTGTTCGTGCTCGAGGAGTTCCAGACCTTATCGATACTTTTGTACATTGATATTAGTATGCTTATATTACGTGGACGATCTTCGACGACGTAGTTCGCCGAGCTACGTCCTAATTAGACAGGATGTTTATTTCTGACTTTTAAATAAGATTCTATTGAAGAATATATTGATTTTGTATATGCCAACATGAAGGTTCAAGTTGAGTATTAACTTTAACGATTTAAAGCAGTTCATTTTTGTAAATTAATTCAAATTTCAATTTGTTTGTAATTTTGATTTATTTGGATTATTAAGTAGCAATAATTAATACAGTAGAATCTCTAATAATACTCTCCTCAGTATCGTTTTATGGCATTAATTATTGTCTAATTATTGTCTCAGTAAACGTAGAATAAACTTTTCACTTAATTGTATCATCGCATGCCTTACGCATAATAAACACAAATTTATAAGCGTGCCAAAGTATCAAATAATTTCAGGCAATATATGACGTTAAAAACTGAAAATAATATTCGCTCCTATGCTATAAAACGGTGAACAAAAAAACGAACTACATAAATAAGACAGGTATAATAGAATAGAACATATTTAAAAGCTATTACGTGCAACAATTAGACGAAATTTATGACATTATAGATCGTTAAACTGAAAATTAATGAATTCAAGCTGCGAGTATATCGAAATTGCAAATATTCCATAATAATAAAAATACGTAATACCAATTGAAATAAATTTCTCGATATTCCGACTGAATGCTTTCGTAATATCTAAATTTATATTGCAAACAGAGGGTGAATGTCTACATTTCGAAATACCTCAAGCACCAACAACATTGTAATTCTATACAGCAGTGGTCCAGAGTGATCTGCTGCATCCCTCAACATTCCAGCAGCTACGAATTATCTGGGACCGGATGCAACGTCACACTCGCGGGTTACCGCATCGGTCTGGTACGATTTAATGCAGCTTACCTATCCCGCGTTCGTAAACATTTACGCGAACTGAAATTATTGGTTTGCCGATTCGGTCGGCCCGCAACGCTCAAATCCACCCTATGTACATTGTATCCGATGTGTTACGTAACAGGGCTCGCGTGCATTGCCTTGCTTGCGACACTGGCGCGGGAAAAATTCAATTACAGGGCGAACCAACCCGGAAAGGTCGAGATTCCATCGACGCGTGTTATTGACTCTGGAAATGAATCTTTGCGATTCTATTATTGTGAGCCCAGTCTTTGGATCTTTCATTTATCCTTCGTGAGTAAGCGTACGGATTAGATTAGGTTTGTGTGGTTTTTACCCCCTTCGCTGCCGAGCACGTACGGTGAGTCAGAAAATTATTGGCATGCGCAAAAAGTTATGCGGAAATGCTAAGCATAAAAATATAAAAAATTTGTTACTGAGAAAATGCAAAATAAGCCGACGGAAGAAAACCCAAATATTGAAGATTATTTAAGAAAATCAATAGAATCAAATTTAATGAGATTTCAGGCAATAATTAGATACAGAGGATGGATATTGCAGGAAATATTAAGTAGGTTAAAATTATTATACTTTACGAAATGTGGCAATAATTTCGTAATCAAAATCGACCCGACAAATTATTACATTATTTTGTTTCAAGACTGCAAATTATAATTTTGTTGTTTCGTTTAATAGGCTTATTAGCTCAGAGTTTCAGTTGTACATTTTATAAATAAAAGTATGGGAAGGTGCTTTGTTATCCTCTTACTTTTCATATTTGTATTAAATAGTGCCACCTGTGCCAATAATTTTGTGACTCATTGTATATTTACGCCTTCAGAAATTGAACAATAATATGCTAAAAGCATACATACGTGTACATTTTCTACAACACAATACTGACTATTTATATTGTTATTCTAATCTATGAAGTATATCACTGAATAATCCATCTTTCTTCTTAAATTTAACACTTATTTTTAAGAAAGTCAAATACCTATTCTATGTTGCATATAATTATCGTTACCCTGTAACCCGTTGTACTTGTTTCGCGTTAACTTTACAATTTAAACTTTCACCTTTCGGTGAAATAAATTAATCGATCAATTTAAAAATAGTGGATTACTTCGTGGTGCACCTAACATTAATCTATCAGTAATTATACACTATCTAATACGTACTGTTTTCATACTAATAAAAATTATCTTGTCCTGTGTATTAAGAATTCTTTTAGATTTAAGGATGCTGCAACGAAGGAGTTAAGGTACGAATACCGTGACTCACAAATAATTACATTCCCTACATTTCTAAATCCAATTTACATAAATATTTTCCACTTTTTCCCAGCCTATTTCACATTTTTCCAAACCTAACACGCTTCTTTCCAGTTCTCCGTAAAACAGCCGAAACTTCACACGTATCCCAAACAAAAAGGCACGAAACGAGATCCGCATTTACCGGCGCGACGCCGACACGTTAATACGGAATTAACGCGATTGATTGTGCCCACCTCTCGTTTTCAGCGCAAACGAGGGGTAAAACCGGTCACTAATTGAATTTCAATTCGGCACACAGCGGCGCCAATACGCGATAAAACAGCCGTGCGAATTTTTCCCCCGGATAAACGTAATTCGAGAGAAAAGGTTGGAAACGCAGCATTGCATCGCGCAAATTCAAAGGCACGTTGCTTCACGAATTGACGACTTTGAAGTAACAGAGGAATGGCTCTGCTTTTGACTGTTTTTTTTTTTTTAGTTGCTACGTGTAACACGTGTAAAAAAAGATTCTGCATCGTTTGGCGCAAGCTGATGCGAATCTAGTAAAAGATGGGCGATTTTTTGCAAATTTTGGACTTGGCTCCATCGATACGATATTCTTGACTATCTTTATTTTGGTGGCACACCACTAAAATTGAAAGAAATATGATGCAACACTCGCCAAATTATGAATTTATACCGTCATATTGAACCACTTGGGTTCAATTGAAGAAAATTGAAGAAAAATTTGTGCGTCAAAGGGTTAATAAAATAGCAATAAATTAATAAACTGTATTCTTTACTGTGCACTGATTACAAACAATAACTTCATTTTTTTTTAACATTTTGGTGCAAATCAAGGGGAGACTCCAGATTTCCAAAATTCAACAAAAATCGAAATAAATACTTATCGAATTCAATAACTGCAAGTTATTGTGCGAACATATGCATACATATATATATATATATTTTGTGTCTTCAATTCGTGTTTTGCTTACTTTCACTGTTAAGTCAAGTCTATAATTTTACAAAAGAGTTTCTTTTAATTCGCTTGAAACTATCGAAAGTAGAATTGCCCTCCCTCTTGTTGTAAGGTCCTAGAGTCGGCTTTGTCGCAGAACGCATCCAGCTGACTTCTTTAGCTCGGTCGTCGACTTACGTAGTCTACGAGAGTAGCTGGCGAGTCGAATTCAACGCCGGCAATCGGAGAAACAATTTTCTCGGCTGCGTAGCCTCGGCAGAAAGGCAAAAGGAAACGGCTATTTCACCGATGGGAAATAAACGTGAAAGTTCCTATGGCTTTGTGACGCGCGAACTAGCCCACGTGTGATTTACGAACGAGAAGAGAATGGAAGCTAGGGAGTTCGCCGAAGCCTTCTTGCCTTCTGCTTTTACACCTTTGCTTCGCCTCTGATGATGCTTCTGCCGTGGACTCATAATGTGAGAATACTATACACGTTATGAGAAGCTATTTGCGTTATGAGCTTGGACTTTTTGGTCGTGGCGACGCGGCAGAGGTTTGATAATCAAATGCTGGCTATTTTGAATTCCTTGGATGCCTCTGAGTTGACGTATGAATTAAATTTCCGCGAATAGTACAGGAAATCTCACGGTTGAACGAATATTTGCTACGGAAATATTCCAGAAATAAAAGTTTTCTTTTAATAAATAATCTTACGTTCGATTAATATTAATTTGCAGTTCCACTTGACTACAATTGAGCCACATTCAGTGGCAAGCATGTCGATGAGACAATCGATGTATAATATTTCATAGAAAACAGATAGAAATTATATTGTTTAACTGTTTGCAGATGATACAAGCAAACAGCAGCTGATGGTTTCTAATATTCTGGAAACATGTTGGCTAGTATTTAACCCATTAAGAACCAACGTGTTTCGATGCAATATTTCATTTCCTTCTCTTTCCAGTCAATCTTGTTGAATTCTACTTTTTAACATTGTGATTATGAAAGGGAATTACAGGGATTTGCATAATTATTCTTTCGTCACTATTTCTTCTTCCGCATACCCTTTATAATCTTATAATAATATTTACAAAAACTGTAAATGAAATGTTGCGTTAACGTTCTTAATGGGTTAAACCAAAAAGTTGGAATTGATGTCAGCAGTAGACATTACTGTTAATAAAATTCTTGAAATTTCGTCCACGAGAAGTTAGTAATTGAACGAAAATTCATTAAGTTATCATATCCTGCTCACAAAAGATTAATTTATGAGAAATTGTACTTCTAAATAATATATTACAAACACGAATCGCAATATAATCTACAATAGCGTAATTAGTTGAATTTAAAAGCAAGTAATTCCTTCTTTATGTGTTTGTAACTTTTAATAGCAACCAAGAAGCTGTTTAAATTTATATTCGATTATTCGTGAGACCCATTGTACATAAAATAATCTTTCGAATTAAACATGTTCCAAATAGTTATAGGTATTATACGAAGTTGTAAATGAACGAAATTTTATGATCGTTGAAATTTGTACATTAAATAATTCAGTTAAATCATTAGTTTCGGATATCCTTTCCGTAGAATGAAATTTAAGTACAAAAATGCTGAGGTTATTCGCAAATTAGTTCGCTTATTGAGGTGTCGAAATCACTTTCCGCATGAGACTTTGCTATCAATCATCCTATCAACCAGGTTCATTTAGAGCGCCACCGCATCATATAATTATAATTAAATTTTCCATCCAAATGGTTTATAAAATAATGCATAGTCGGGTGTCAAATTAATGTTCAAATAATTCCGCAAAATAATTTTCACGCATCGTTATAAAAAAAGTATTCAGACAATGAATTCCACATTCAAACGAACGCTCTGTCTATAAAATATTTCATTTCTTTTGCTGATTCTTCGATAAAAATAATCCTACATAACTTCAGTGACGCTTAGTGTGAACAAAGAAATCGAAAGCATTAAACGGACGAAAAATCGTAACTGGTTTTAAATTGATTCGATGGCGACGGTGTTTGCGTTGTAAAAGTCGGGTAACAATCCAATTAACATTATGTTTCTCGATGTACTTTTCAATTGCAAAGATTTCGCCGCCATTTCAATCGAAATCCAATTGTGCCTCTTTCCCGTGTCAATTCCCTCTCTTTGTTCATTTACTGCAGAGTGGAAAAGCGTTCGCACGACTGTTAATATTCTTTCGAGGGCACTTAACGCCGTTAAGGCGAATGGGCTTAGATCGATGCCTCGATTGCGTCCTCGCAATTGCGGGAAACAACGAATGCAAACTGCAGAGAGAAAGAGAGAGAGAGAGAGAGAGAAAGAGAGGGCACAGCAGGATGCGCCAACGCTGGATCATGGTTTCCGCCTGTGCAGGCTGATCTATCCGAGTTGATGACTTCAAATTGCTTATTGTTCGATGGAACGCTCCAAACAATCGGTTTACGATATCAGCTTTGTATACTGCATTTTTGATCGGGTACAGAATTGCTCTTGAATAATTCTTCGCTTTGCAATTTAGCGAATTACCAACGATAAACAGCAAAATATTGAATTTCTAAAAATATTACTATATTATTCCAACCGATTATAAATGCTTTACAAATATTCCGTTACTAAAAATATAAAATATTATTGCACTATACATTTATCCGGTTTCAGGTAAATTTAAATATTTATACGTGTTTTTGCAAAGACTTTGAGTTGAATTTCGTGTTTGAATGTTAAATATTGATAGAAGACAGACGGGTGTCCAAGTTAAATGTAAAAGAATTCTACGTTAACCCTTTGAATTGTAAACAGCTTTCGGGAAATCAACGTATTTCCGGATTTACTTTATAGACACCGTATATATATATTCGTTCTTCAATGGTAATATTGCCGTTCTTACTAACCATTGCAATGATAAGAAATTCAATATATTCATTATTTGTTTGTAAAAATTGTTTTGTTCATGTTCGAAAAGATTTGAAATTACAAGCTCTACACAGAGTATTCGAGATCAGCCATATATGTATGGTTATATTATTGAAAGGCTTAATGCAGAGCTCGAGATAATTAGGGGGATTAAATACACATGTGTATAGTAATAACTATTTCTGTCTCACTTTGATTCCTCATAGTATCGCGTGAATAGCATGCTAATCTGCGTATCCTATACCATTTCCATTGATCTTTTTGCTTAGAAGTCACTGGTGCAATAGTGTAGTTTATTGTTACCATTCCCTAATTGTTTTGCGCAGTATAAGAAAATGGAAGCTTCACAGAGAATCAAATTTGATGATGGCTATTTCACGATCAATACCAAAGTTGTTTCTCTGATAATATAAATGAAACCATTGCTGAAGCGTTTCAGTATTTCGATTTTATGTTAATTTTATTTTTATGAGGCTTGAAAATAATTAGACAAATAATTTGCGTTATTGCGCTTTAGTACGATGCACCGAGACCGGTGTCCAAGGGTTAAATTATCGTATTTGCATTTTAAAGTATCAAATTGTGTTGTCAGCTTTAAGATCTACAGGAAAAAAATGAACATCCGCCACTTAAAGTTTCTATTCATTTCTCGCGCAACGTAATTTTACGATCATCGAGTCAGTCAAATTATCTCTCATTTACGCCTTTCGTTTTGAAGGCACGCGGGCCATACCCGTGTACCTTCCAGGTGAATTTCCGCAGAATATCGACAACGGTATAACCTCAGGGACGATAAATCTCCTCTAGAAAGCCGATATTCATTCTTGTAACAAGACGAACAATTACCGTGGATTTAAGAGGGGAGATCAATCTCCAGGCCGATACGCAGACGAGTCGTTTGATTTATATCGGCTTGAGCCGTGCTTAATTCGCGAAAGTGCAGTAACGCGCAGTCGAGTAAGCCGCTGGCCTCGAGTTCCCCGCGATTCGATCAACCTTTCGATTGTTGCACGTTAATTTTTACTCGCGTGCCCGTGGATCGAGTGCAGGAACCCGATTCTAAAAAGAATAAAAGAAGTAGAAAATTGTTTCATCGATTGGATTATACCGTGTTGTTCAATACAAGTTTCTATGGTGCAGAAAAATAAGGGAGGGGAATGGGAAGGGAATAATGGTTACTTGACGATTCAACGACGTAACTCAGTATTAAATTAATATTAAATCGAATACTACTTCTGGTAAAAAGTTTTCGGCCAAACGCGATAATACTAAACGTAGCTAAAAACGCTAATGTTTTTGTGATGCAAAGTACTATTGTATAACTATAGAACGTAATAGAGAATTTATAGGCAGCTCGGAGGAAATTTAGTTAATAAAAATGTCCCCAAAGGTGAAAATCAGCTTCGAGAAATAATAAACGTATTGTAAAAAGAAATTCCATTTACTTGGTTGTGAAAATCTCGTAAAAGTTTATCACAACGTTAACACACTGTTCTCAGAAGAGATATAGTTTGTCGATGAACAATTTAATTGAAAATACGTATACCGATGGTATAAACCTTAAAACTGAACCTTGTGATCGCCTGAAGTGAGCAATTGACGATTTTTAATGAACTCGTGTATTAGCAAAGCTATACGAGTCGCATAAAAATTTCAAGTGCACTTCTTAATTAATTAACCCTTTGTGTGCGGAGTCCAATTGATTACACGACGTGTTGGTTAAAGTTACTATTATAATTATTTATTTATGCAACGTCAAATAAAATCGTTTTATTTTTCCCAAACATGTGTTCATGTCAAACATTGCCCATTCTAATTCGTATCGAGTTTATGAAATATAAACATTTGCTATGCGCATACACGCGTTCATAGTCCACGCTGATAATTTTCGATCAACGCATATATGCATCCACAGCACTCAAAGGGTTAATACCCGGGAAACTTTAAGATGGATAAAATCGATCGTTTCGCATGCAACAACGTAATCCTACGATTAGAATCGAACGATAGTAGCGCTTTTTAATGCTATCAGAGACCGCATATTAATAAATGCGTTTTAATATACAACCGCAGTCGAATGTCCACATACGATGTATCAAGAACAACTGCTGGCTAAGAATTTCCTTTTAATTGAAATTTTATCAGGGAATCCTTTTTTTTTATTATTGACTATTTTCATCCTATTTCAGATGATATACCGAACTTCGCTCCTCCTATATTGCGAAAGGCGTTGCGGTTCCCCGTGTTCCAATTTGTGAAATGGAAAAGTGGAAAAAAGAGGCAATCAAGGATCCTAATAGCTGAACCCGTGAGCAAGTTTGTCTTATCCAATGATCGATCGCGGTGGATTAGCCGGTATGTGCAACGAAAATTTAATCGAACGCCTCGTGGTTACCAGGCGCGAAAAAGCGTTTCTTTAATTCAATAATATATTACATCGGTAACGTCACCTTGCCTGGAAATTAATCGCAGTTTGCGATTTAACGAGCCAATGGAATTATTTTTAAATCGTGGAGGCAACGAGGAGGTATTAGCCGATTTTAATCCTCTCTGAAATCAAACGAGAGCTAGAATTTGATTGATTTTTTTTCTCATGCTGTAAGATGATTTAAAATGGGAAGTTAAAGTGTTTAAACAATTAGCAAAAATGTACAATTTTGTAGGTACGTTTAATAATATAGAGGGAGGTGTATTTTTGATTCGTTAGAATAATGCGTTTCTGGGAATCAATTGAATTGTTTCATCAGCAATGCGCGTGATGAATATATCAATTCTCAAAGCATCGAATAGTATGCTTTTCGGATACAACCAAATTTGTATATTATTTCACAAACATATAATAATTCGTGTGACGTTTAAATCAAAAGTATTTTCTAAAGTGAATAAAGTCCCTCGATTTCATTGCAAAACATAAAACTATTGTATTGTGAACTACTGTATTCGATACAAAAATTTGAAGTCTACGTTAACCCATTGAACGTTACATGGTTTATCACTGAAAGCGTATTCCAAATGTACACGACGCATACATTATTATACGTACATTTAAATAACAATCTATCTTTGTACAGTATATATTTAAAAGTAAAAAAATGTTACGCTAGAAAAATGTTAAAAAAATATGCGGAATTTTATCCTTTTTTTCTTACAAAAATTTTCATAATGCGAATATATACGTCATTTCCACTGTGTATTGACTTCAGGCATGATGCTGCATACAGTGACGTGCAAAAGTAGATATAAGGCCACGGCTCTTATTTGTAATATATTTTAAATATGAGATTATTCAAGAAATTGTTTAGTCCAATAAGAATAATTGACGCTAAGGCATCAGTATATAGGACCAATAACTTTTCGAAGAGAATATAATGATCTGATTTCAACTATCATTGAACATTTATATGCGCCGTGGTCGGATACTTTAAGGGGTTAAATCTGAAAAAAATCAGAGGCAAATTGCAAGTCAAACACCGTAAACATCGTTCAGTTATCGCAACTGTCATCGAGGACCCAAATCAGCTGATCCTGGAGAGCAAACAACGGTTGCTGAAACGGTCGATCGACTCGCAGGAACAACAATTTTATTCCCATTAACTTGGATAATGTCGCGTTTATTCGCACGCGTCCGCGCCTAATGCTTTCGGATGATTACGCGGCGATAGCGATAACGCGATCACCAAGCCAATCATCGGGCGCCGAGCGTCTCCTAATTAATTATTAACCAGCCACGGCATTCGGTATTTTGCGAATTCGAACGACCGCTATCTCGTGATTATCAGGCGATCGAAAAGGCCCGCAATGCACGTTGACGATAAAACGATTTACTGCTGTTAGAATGGCGAGAATACGCAAAAATATGCACTGGTTTTGAGCTGCGTGTCGCGCCTCTCGATGGAATTGGTTGGAACTATAGAGTGCGTTTCAAGTGAATTGAATGCGTTGAGGGGTGCCGCTGTGTAAAGTGTAAACGTTTTATCACAGGGTTTCCCATGTTTCGAAGTTTGTAAAGTTTGTGTAGAGAGAATGGTAACCTAAACGGCTTTGGAACTGGATTTAATCCAATTTCTGAAACTAAAATGATAGATGTAGATTGAAAGCCCTGTTGAAACATAGATGAACTTGCAAAAGAGGTATTTCGTCGGTTTGCGATCATCATATTGCGGATATTTATACGAATCTTTAGTTAGGAATGGAATCTAATTAGAGCTCATCGGATATTATAACGCGTATATTAATTTGGATATTTTGTATATTTCTGCATATTAAGTGCATTCTGTATTTAAGTCTCCGTTAATCATATGAATATCCATAATTTAATTAAAGGTATGGTTTTGTACAAACTGACTTTCAACATCGAACAATCGAGGAATATTTTACACGATCGTTTTACATCTAATTGCACTTGTGTCATTAAACAGAATTTAAATGATTTTCAATGACTAGTGAGCAATCTTCTGAGATTTCAATTGATATTAAAGGATAATCTTTGCAACGCACTCGAATATACTTGACATGGCTCGAATGATTTTCTGATACCTTCGAAAAGACCTCCAATGAATCTGAATGACTTTGAATGACTATCAAATGACTACGATGACCTTATACAATGATACACATCTAACCCGAAACGAGAATTCCAAACCATCCTCATAAAACTCTTTCCATAAAAAAAAAAAGAAAATACGACAAAATAAAACAAATCTTGATCTGCAAATGATTTAATCTAACGGCCTAGAACGATCTTGAAACTTTCTAGTGGCTTTCAAATAACTGTTATCCGCTTTCAATCACCCTTGGAGTATTCCTACTCCGCCAGAACAGAAAAGTCATCCGAAAATTGACGGACAAATGGAACAGACTATTTGAAATCTGCGGTACGAATTAGCCAAATTTGTTGGAATCGAAAGCTGTAGCTGTGCTACCGGTTTGCAAACTATGCAACGCAATTAGCCTGAACTTCGGCAACTATGATTGTTCCCTCAGCGCCTATGGCAGACAGTCTGGCGAACCTTTCACGCGACAGGACCCTCCTAGCTCGTTAATTAGCACGCTTCTGACTGATGTCTCGATGTGTCGGAGGAACGCAACTCCCAGTTGGTTTCCCGATTTCAGAGTAGACGGTATATATAGGCTACCCTGTCGACCTGACCTGCAACGATAGCTGGAATCCGATAAAAACTTCGAGCTCGCTGATTTCTGTTGACACGGAAGCTGTGAACCATGCTGGATAAATCAGGAACTTCTACGGTTTCGATGAATTCAGTTCTGCTATAGAGTTTCTCGTGTATTTGGGTCGAAGTATGCTACTAGAGGCTTTGAGAGAAGCGGTTAAATGTACCTTAAATTCTGTATCCATTGTTTGATATTGCACATTTTCCACAATTTTTAACGTCGTATTGTCAAGGAGAGATAGAAATCCGCAACGTGAACGTAACTTGTACATTACCTTGAATATTATGGGTATTTTTGTATGTTATTTGTATTTTGTTAAATTACACATGAATGCGTGAAAATTCGCGGTCTATTGATTAGTTAGATCAGACAATTTAAAGAACTAGGGTAAGTGTGGGTGTTACTGCGATTTTTCAACGAAAGCGAACATTGACTGAGAAAACAAGACCTTTGCGCGAATAAATTAACAACTTGAACTATATCATTCTTTAAATTGGATATTTATCTATACTTTCTCGAAATACAGGTTCTCTGAAAGTACAAATTGTGTTAAAAAACGTAATATACGGAAACCATTCCCATGCAAGAATTATAGAGATACTGCGTTCCTCAATAGTACTAAAAAATAAATAATAGTAAAAGTATGCATCGATTCTTAAATAAAACGATGATTAGTATATACTTACTGACAAAAGTTAAGAAACAAGGTAGTAGCTTACGAATTTTTCTGTATCCTTTCGCTTCTAAGATTCACAGCTTAGAATTTACAATAGCATAAAAATATAGTATTACGTACATCAATAAACAATAAGTTCTTCTACTTTTAATTCAAATGCACGTATCTCAAAAGATAGCGACGACGTAAAGCTTCGCAAATGCGTACCATGTTTCTTAACTTTTGTCACGAAGTGTATCTAAAAATTAATTTAGGGCGATTATTTTATTGATAATAACAGAAATATAAACATCTTTTGACTAGGTGATTAGAATCGCCATTGCTCATATTTTATTGTAACTAATGTTTCTAATAATTTTCAAATATCAAATTGCAATACGAATGATGGAAAACGAGGTTCCTGTTATATAACTCGTATTAACTATCGTTAACAGACATTTAAAGACTCCTTTGATTTATTCTCATGCAGTTGCATATCGTAAAATGTTAATTTTATCAGTTACAACAGTAATCGGTACATCCACAGTAATGATCGCACTCACCGTATTGGGGAAAGTTTGCAAGTATTTCAGAATGCTGAAATAATTTATGAACGTAAAATTTCTTTGAGCAATCGGGTCGCTGGGATATTTCTAGCGAGACAAATGAAAATCGAAAAAAAGGCAAACAGTGAGTGAAGCTCAATTATACTACTTTTCTGTGCGTTTTATTAACCGTTTAACCAGCAGCCGGCAGCGTCGCGAGAATCCCGTTTATAAAGTTGCTCGCACCTTCAAAGATAAAAATGTTCGCAAGTACACAGCGCGCAATCGTCCTGGAAGTTGCAGTTAATTAAGAAAACTTTGCGAAGGGATTGCGTTATCTACCGGACTTATTGCTGGACCTGGCGACTACCGGAAGTGAGTTCTCTAACTTTTCGCTTTGATCGGTTGATTTAAAAACTTTTTAAAATTCCTTAAAATACATATAAATAAATATGCGGATCTTTATGCATTGATAGGAAATTTAGAGATGTAAAAAGGTAAAAGATGCAAAGTATACATAAAAATAATCAAAATATTTCGTAGGCAATCTGGATTGTTGATAATCAAGCATATATGCATTTAACCCTTTCAGTGTTAATCGAAACAACGATGTTTTGTAATTCTAAACAATTTTAAGTAACGTTTTAAGAATTAGAGAAAGGATTTATAAATGTCATGCTTTCTCATTATGAACTAGGGGATTTACATGATTATTAATATATAAATATAATATACAGAATACATAATATTATATACCTATAGACAATCAGTTACCTTATCTCTTGCCTACACATGCTAGCGTTAGCTGAACACTGCTTTCATATCGTAATGCGTACAAATTATTTGAGTATTATAGGCAATTTTTATATAAAAATCTCCAATCTTATAAGACAAAGCTAAAATTGCGGAACAAATTAAAGTTCACTCTTAACAGTGTTCGCTATTGTTGAATTTACGCCGTAATTCATAGAACGAATGTATCATTTATCCAATACAGTGTTAAAATTTTGCCAGCAACAGGAACTTGAAACTGATTTAATTCGAAACATTGATCAATTTCGATAATCTCAGTATAGAAAATTTTCGAAATATATATGTATCGGATATCTGAAATCTGAAATACCTCGTGCAATTCAAAGGTAATTGTTCCCAAATTAATATTATATGTACCGCGTATTGGAAACCAGCATTATTCGCGTGAAACGAATTCACACTGTCCTCCGATCAATAGGATCCCAATTTACGGTGGCCATCTAATCGTCTTATCTATCAATCCATTGTTGATCAACACACGAAAACAGGGATTAAATACAATCCGCGTCTCGTTGAAAATATCGAACGAATGCGAGTGTCCAGGGTACGTCGGAATACAAATAATCCTGACGGATTCAGCGGACGCGCGAAACATATTCACCGAGAGCTGCGCTAGACCCCAAAAATCGAACCGTGCCGATTTCAGTTGATCAACGTATTCAACACTCGAGGGATGAAGCGGAATAAAAATGAAGGGAATCACAAAAAACGAGAATGTATACGTTTTCAAATTGACAAATCTATTTTTAAATTTCTGCATTTCTTTCTGGCTTGAACATTTTTCTCTCGAACTGAATAAACATAGCGAGGGTAAAATAAAACGTACTCGCTGATTCGATTCGTTTAATAATTTGTTAGATTTTTCAGAAAAAAAATATGAATTTTTGGGAATTATTCGTCTATCGGCACGCGGTTAGAAAACGTTGCAAATTGACTTTAAAAATTAATTAAGAAGAAATTAGTCCATTTTCCGCTGCTGATATAGAAATTTCGATTTTTATTTTATTATTGGCTGTTTAGAAGAAGACATCAAATTTATAAATCAATAATGGCCCCTTGGATATTTAACCTGCTAATGATGAGTTGACGGAATGACAAGTTAACTCGGTTCACGGATTACCGAATTTTAAACGTGACACTTTATTTTCTACGATATTCTTTACGTTCTAAGGCAACATTATACTTGCACCAAAAACATGTTACTTTATATCCGCATTTGTAACAACTAAAATTTGCCTAAACAATATTAATTCTCTTTTTTTCGTTTTCAATTGCCTGTATGAAGAGGATTCTGATTAAGAAATGATCAAATTTACGGATTAACGAGAATATTCGTAAAATTTCGGTCCCGTATCGTATCAATATCATTCTTAAAATTCAAGTTAATCTTGATCAGAGTTATAAAATTTTCGAAGTCCCGCAACAGCGTTAAATACGAATGAGAGAAGTTATATAGTTCTAATAAAAATGATAAAAATGTAGGTGATATTAATATCGTTTTAATTTCATTTTCAACGCTCGGTGTAACAAATTTAATACATTAATACTCGCTTTAATGCGACAAAAAATTGCAAATCCAATTCCGTGTATGTAGTGAATTCACTTCAATTTAGCATTCGGAATATAGTATTAAAGTTGTAGTTAGCCTCGAGCGCGGTAACATCTACGAGGAGGCAGTACTGGCTGTCAAGCATATTCGCGAAGAATTCTTGCTGGCCCTGAGCAAATAGTCGAATGAAACATTTAATACTTAATCGAGTTTTATTGGATTCGTTTTAATTTCCGTCTTAATGAAAGTTCTTTCAGCGAATTGAATTTCGCCCCAACAAGCTCTGATGGGATTCCGTGATTTCTTCAAGCTCGTCGAGAATTAAACGCGACAAAGGCGAATGAAACGCGACTGCTGCTCGCGCGAATCACCTGAAATTATGTAGAAGCCGCGACGGCAACGACGGCGATTACGAGAAATTCTTCGCGATTTTAATTTGCAGCAAGCGAGATTATTTATAACGCTACGACGTTCCCAGCAATTCACTTGTAACATCGAAATGTGGTAATTTCTTACGCTTTAATTGAGTTAAGTGTCCAAGAAAATTGATGTATAATCTTCAGTGGAGGTCTGCAGAACTATTCCTATTACAGTTTAATCATTCTTACTGTATCGACATTTTTTTCAATAAATCTTAATTTAATCTTTATTCTTCGTCATACCTTTGTAATTTGTTAAATGTTTCGTTCAAAACAAAGGTCCGACACTTAAAGGTAAATTCTGAATTTACAGATAATTTTCACGCTTAAAAGAAACTTCTGAAATTTGGATAAAATTTGAGTATTTAACGATAATTCCTTTTACTCGAAAGAAATCATTACGGCAATTAATCGTAATTCTGATATTCGTGATTCTTTATTTCCAAGATACAAACTACTTTTTTCGTCTTTTACATATTAAATTTTATATTATACTACGTGCTATCGTAGCTTCATAATTTTCCCATGATCACCATAAAATTTCTTTTAAGCGCAGAACGTGAGACATTTCGCTTCACGGACAGAAAACCTTAACAGGGTCATTGTTGACCGCAATGCAGCACGATGATCGCGATCGAAATAGCTTGATGGCGATCTGGCTGGAAAACGTGCCACGACTTTCGATCATGTATTCGATTACGAGTTATCTTGGAATGGTGCAACGTATCGTACGATGATGAGCAATTTCCATTGAAGTTATTCGCCGTTGACAGTGGCGAAGAGAAGCGAAAACTCTGGCGAAAAGGATTCCAAGAGGAATTCACTCGTTGTAAATGGAACCGATCTCCAAATCGTAATTCTTGCAATGAGTATTGTAAGAGAGGTGTCAAAATATGTTACAGGATACAAAGCACATTGAAGAGACAAGAAATAGTTTAGAATTCAAAATTACAATAACCCCGTACAACGTCACTTTGATCGTCGTCATAAAAACCAAATCCCGATTCATCAATTCACGTTTCTCATCCACCTCATTGTGACAGAAACTATAAAAACCTGTTAACAGGGAAATCAGAAGGAAGCGGAGGACGTTGATTCCATATAGGCGGAGATCATATGGAAAAAGGAGGCGGAATATGCCAGGCTTTTTGCCGCAGCCATGAATGTACGCATTGAAACGAATAGCTTTCACGGCACGACGCTATCATCTGCAGATGATGTATAACTCCGTGCAACTCCTGAATACCATGGACTTTTCTCACGCGTTCATGCGGCTAAACGGCAGAGAGACCAAGGCCTTTATCGAAGCGAACCCAAATTCGATATTTTCATCCGCCAATGAATTCTTTCTGGACCTTCCAGGATCTCATTTTCTCAAGATCAATTGCGTTTCGTCGAATCAGACGCGAATATCGTTTACATTGAAATAAGAATGAGGGGGGAAAAAGGTCGACGGAACCTTGGTAAATCGAAGACAACAGGCCGAAGACAAGCACAGTTTAACATGACGTATCGATACTGAACGCGCGAACCTATTATAGATAATTGCATGTACAATGTTTGTAACGCGTCATTACGTAGTTATCGATTTTTGCCTTGATTTCAACGTGCTCGTTCATTTAGAGTAATTGCACGGCTCTCGAGGACACACGAGACCTGCCGTCTAAAGACTTTTCAATGATTTTGACCGTGAACGTACAGTCAAGTTTATGTTCTCGAAAGTCTCGAATGCCTCCACTGCTTGCGGAAAGGAAAACTCGCATAATTGTAAGCTCTAATAATGTTAAAGTCGAACACGTTTGATCCTGATCACGGTCAATGCAAAGAAAAGAGTTAATAATTGACGTAACACAAGTTGAGCGTCAAGTTTCATTTAGGCTACCTTCTATCATGTTTATTTAGCTATATCCTTTGATCTTCAAATTATTCTTGAATTACCTCGGAATTATAGTTTTAATATTCACATATTCACAGTATATGGTGAAATCTATCGTAAGATAATAGACAAATATAATCGCTCTATAATCCCATAATATCCCCGCGGTGAAGCATATACATAAGAGTCTCTTCTTCAATTTTCGACTATCCTGTATAATAATTTCGGGATCCTATTTCACATAATTTAGGGATATCCTATACAAAGAACAGCATATGCGATCACCCATTATATATGCAACATAAGTGTATCCTATCCAAAGGGAGTAATAAATTATTGCAAGCACATCACCCACTAAAAATTTGGGATCATTTTCTGGATTATAATTGACATTCCTCGATCACTTTTTCATCGATTCAAAATATAAATTAATATTTTATTGAAAAAAAATATCAGTAGCCGCTTCCTTTATTTTTCGTGAACCAAAGGATTTCGTTGAGGTAACACACTCTTAAATTCTTTTCCTTTTATTCTTACGTTTCTTAGATTGGAAAATACGGCAACGTTCGGTTTCTGCAATACAGCGCAGATCATTCCATGCTTGCAAACTCGTATTTATCAAATATCAAAATATACAGGATGCACCGCCTACACGAGGCCACTTAATTGTCTTACATATACATATATGGGAAACACGATTTTGAAAGAAATTATTTTAGTATAAAAATATTCCTTGATATTATTCTTTGTTGTATCGTCATAATCGGATCAAATCTAATTAGATGATCTCTTTTATATGGGATATCATGTATACACTCGTGATAGTTCTGCATTAACAAGGATTATCTGTGGCCATACACCATCAATATTTCGCAGTTTCAAAGCGCAAATATCAAACATAGCTTATCATTAGCAGGTTACTGCAATTATAACGCGATAATTTTGACCTATATTCAAATCATAAACTCAGCCAACCAAAATTCCAACACCGCACTACCGTCATACGTCAAACGTAATTACACAATTACATAGTTTTAATGTATTCCATAATTCTCTCATTAAACAACGCTTGTATCACCGAACGATCATGTGTATCGAACGATTCGGTAAATTTCCAAATCACGATCATCCCTCGCCTATCTCTAAATCCGTCAAAAATTCGTTGGAGCGCAACAATGGTTCAGAATTAACACAATTCGCGAAATTTATCATCCGTCGCAAAGTTTGGTTTACATGTGGCGACCAAGGAAGAACTTGCACGTGTCACGATGCTACCGGGTGACACGTGCATTGAATTATAGTTCCACGTGTCCGTATCGTTTCATATGCGAACCTCGTGTTCACGTTTCCTTCCACTATATACGTGTTAAGCAGTTTTCGTCAGAGCATGGTCCGTGGCACCGTAACCGGAATACGTGTCCTCGCCAACGAGAAACGATGGAAAATAAAAATCGACGGCCACCCTTCGCTCGTTTTTGGTTCGCGTACCGCGGCGCAGCGTTCAAATTAGTCCAGATGCTCGGACGTACGTCTTTTAACCTTTTCCGTGCGACAAGGTAGTTTAAAATGTTATATATAACACTCTTCGCCGGTAAAACTATTACAGTGAGCCGTGTGATTAAAACTATACCGTATAAAGGTCAAAACTTTAATAGCTATAATTAACCTATAATTAACGATAATTCTATTTTAGTTGAAATTATACATCAATGAAACTTTCTTGACAAACAATTTAATAAGGTGATACTTTGTAAGCTGTAATGTACAATATATTTATACAACGATCCATTAATCATTTTATTGATATAATAAAATTACACTCCGGTTGAAAGCTTTTGCTAACCATTATGTTATTTGGGAAACCGTAGAGTAAAAGCATCTTTTGCAGCGCACTTCTGTTTCAATATTATTCACGTCTTATATGAAACACTTCTACATTACCACACTTAAAGATAATTAGGTAGTTTGCTTTAAGTAGACATACTATATATTAAAGGGGCGTGATGGAAAATTTGATTCTATTATCTTGAAAGTTTGCAAAGTTACAACGAGTTTGTGAAAAATGAAATAAGTAGCCCGGACGACTGGATCTCTGCAATACTATAGAAGCTTGCATTCTTGCAAAATGTTACGAGGAAAATTAGTACAAAACATTTTCAATACATCAAATTTTCAACTGGTGCAACATAAAAAGCAATATATTTATTTAAAAAGAAAAAAAAAAAAAGTAAATTAGAGCTCAAGACAAATGTGCAACTTGCTTCATACATTGCATTATATATTGTGGAAGTGTAGAAAAAATGTTCATTCTATTATCTTGATGGTTTGCCTAAGTTACGAGTTTGCGAGAAATAAAAGCAGTACTCCGGATGATTTATGTTCTATAATATTATAGGAATTTGCATTCTCGCAAAATGTTCCTTACAAAATTAGTACAGCGCAATGCCCATACGTCACATTTTAACCAATTTAATATAAAACGAATGAACATTTTTTAATCTTCTCGTAATTTGGAACATCTTTCTTAATCATACCGTTCGATGGAATGTTCCGACTCGTCTCCACGGCGACGCCACGCTTGATTAAAAATAATAATTATCTGGGGAGGATGTATTTATTATGCGCCTTAAAGCCGGTTTTACTACTAGAAAAGTTTACAGATAAACTCGAGTTTATAGCTAATTTCCCGGGCCAGTGTACTTCAAAGTGGAAGTTAACTACCTCGAACTCGTGGTAAATTACACGCTGGACATTAAGTGCCAAAAAACGTTTGCCACAGTTTTAGCGCCGTTCTATATTTTCCCTCCGCTTATCTCGTTGGATATTAATTTTTCTCCCGCGTAGCACGAGCTCGGCCATGTTAGCCAGCTACCATCGACTGTAGGATTTGATTCATGAGAAATTTTCTGATTTGAAAGTAAAATCCAGGAACAGTGGTCGGAATGATAGAGGAACGCCTGAAAATGTACTACGTGTCGATTGTTATGGATTTTAATGAACTAAGCTATACTGGGTAAAGCAATTTGAATGAAATTAGAAGCTCGATTTAGATCGTAAAATGCAGGCTACAGTTAATATCCTCGCATGACTTTTAACAAGAATCGAGAAGTTTTAAAATAGTCGTTCTTTGCGGTACTTTTTGGTATTTTCTTTCACTTTCTTTCTTTTTTTTTTTTTTGTTCAATTACTTGTAAAGCCGTTGAGAAGTCTTTGTATCGAAAGTCTTTTATTTATGATAAAACGTTCTACATGTCTTCAAAACTCTTTAACCCTGCTGTAGTTTTCAAGATTTTATTCAGTTCAATTATATCCCTTTTCCTTAGGGAAATTTTTATTATTTTAAAAGAAAGGATCATCGACATAAGATTTGGAAAATAAATTTACAAATATTGATAACAACTTTCTAGTATTTGCCTCGAAACTAGGAAATGTTTTAGAAAAATAAGAACACGATTGAATATAACCTATGTTTATCCTATATAAAGTCTTCTTCTTTTTCAGTTGAATTGAAATTTGTTGAAGGTCGAAAGTAATTGGAGAAAAAAGGCTGAGAATATTTAATTTATGGGTTTATAGGTACGTTGCTTCGTGTGAGTCTTACTCTGTGCGCTTACATTATCCAGATGATTCTCAAAGAAGGAATCCAGTCTTCACTGAAAAAGATTTTATTCCATCTATTTGAAGTACTCTTTAACGTTATGCAACTTTTATCTTGCCCATTTTCCCTGGTGCAAACGCTAACACCGACATAAATCAAAACGACTATAACTTTTGCCATCTTGAAACAGAGGCAAAAGCTAGGAAATTGAAAATTACATGAAACAGTGCAATACAGCGTTAACATTTTTCAAAGCTTATCGTTAGGTGAATTATGTTCCGCGGTAGAACGAAATTTATTATTTAGAATGTTCGTTTTCAGAACCTTGCTGCTTTCATTCGCCAATGCAAGGAAATGAAAATCTTTGTTAAGCTTCGGAAGCTTCGAGTTTTCAAAGGATAATGCAGAAATTAGTTCTGGTGGTTGTAAGTGAACAACGCTCAGGATTAAAGATCCAGAACTTGGACGAAATTCCACGTTGCTCCCGAAGTTCTCCTTCGGGATGCAGTGATGGATTGCGGTACCGTCTGACAAACCGACTAATGAATTTTAGTCGGAATCCAATCAATTCTTGAGCCCTTGCATCGCTATTACGCTATTCAAGAATTGCTTATTATAGTTCTCGATTGCGCGAGAATAAATCAGAATAAGAGATATTTTGTTGCTTGTTCACATTTGTGCATGTAGCGTGAGTTAAACGATGGTTGTTCTTAGCGAATGGGTTAATCAAGAAACGTTCAAGGTTTTCTAGTTAATTAGCGAGCAATGAGTTAGTTTTCAATCAATAATCTGAGCCAAGAGTGTATAGTTACTTGACAGAATGATCAATCGACCAATTAGGGTCTGTTAAAATAATAAGTGATCTTTACCGGACTAGAATTCCACAGACAATCAATCAATCGCATGTTTCTAATCATTTTAATTTATCTTTCAAGGACAAACGATCTACATTTTCTACGCTATTCGACACAAGTACCCAATTTGACATCAAATTTTGCCACAACATTGCAGAGATTTCACACGTTCCGCCTCATTACTGACCCATGATAATCATTAATAACATGAAACTTTTGATCAGTTAAACAAGAATATTTCATAATACCTACATTATTTCCACACGATTCATATCGAATACCTAATCTTTTAGTATCTAATTGCTCCAATTTCAACATGTTTCTAATCTTTTATTCGAAGACTGAAAAATGGACATCGAACGATACAGAATATATTAAGCTTTCGTGTATTCATAATTAATCTGTGATTGCAAGAATCACATTTTCGATAAACTTGTATATTAAGAACCTCGGACGACTTGTAGGATATAATAGAAAACATTACGCAACCGAACGCGAAAATCCAAATGATAATAAAAAGCAGTTGAGTAGCACTTGTAGCGAACAAATTCAAGCATTTTCACAAAATCAATTTCCCACCAATCTTAATTTGTACAAACGGTATTTGTTAAATAATATTTTTCGGTGTTTGTAGACATTACATGACCGTTTAAGATGAAGTAGTGAACCAAACTTATAACAGAGGGTTATACTAATAGTGTATTCCACGTTCTTACAATAATGTGCAAGGGTCCAAATACTTATGCACGGTAGTGTACTGTATCATCGAACAGAACGCATGCCAGTCACTGGAGGGGCTCAGACTCAACATCAAAACGCGAAACGCTTCGAACCTACGCAGGCTAGACGCGAAATGGGTCTGCGGATGACTCATCGTCGTCGTCGTCGTCGTCGCGACCAGCCATCGAGAGGAACAACCTTTTGCTTGCATCTGCATGAGCAAGACAGGGACGAGACAGGGAGTCGCAGCTCACGGGAGATCGAATTCTCGCCGCGTCTGCGGATTATTACGAGTCCCCCTGGTTGCAAAAAAAGAGACGAGAGGCATCGTCAGCGGACAGCTCTTCCGTCCATTATCGACGATCCGGCGTGCATATACGGCGCGAAACACGTCCTAAAACCGGTTCTACCGATCGGTTCCACGAACCGCATGCGCCATCGGATCCGGGTACCCACACGACTCCATCTCCGCCTTCTTCTTCGTCTTTCTGACCGGTGTTCACGGCTCTCTCTTCCTCTTTTACAGTCTGCTTCCTCCTTGCGAGCTTCACCGACACCGGCCAGGCTTCTTTCCTGCCGCCGCACCGCCGGTTGCAGTTGGAAGCAGCAACTTCCGCGAGTCAGTCGCGCGAACGAGATGTACGGATGTGGGCTGGACCGGACTCGCGCCATTCCTACGCCATATTTTAGGCGTTAGGCGGGTAGGTAGGGCTTCGGGTATGCATCATCGCATTATCGCTACACTGCCCAACTATTGTCTTTTCACTTTCGAGAACATTGTTCACGGAAACAAAACGGAGATTGCGGTTTGGGAGTTGGAATCGTACTTTGATTTTGTTCATGATTGGAGTTGCAGTCGTACTTTGGTCCAGTTTCAGTATTTGTAATTCTTTATATAATTGGGTTATTACAAAGAGTGGAAGTGGACGAAATGAGAGTTGTTTCGTTAAGAGTTGTTCGCATCTGAGATTTACAGGAGTGGGAATTGCGTGTCGTTGTTGCTTGACAAGTTTAATCATAATTAATCTTTTGAGTGCGAAGCTCTTCCAATCTGAAGGCTATGAAATTAATAAATTTTTGTTTATTGTCGTAGCTATTGTAATTACAGGAACATGTTCGGTATATACTGAATATAAACTGAAGTATAAACCAATTGGTTAGACGCATATATGCGTCTATGACACTCAAAGGGTTAACGTGAGTTTAACCCTGCTGCGGTCTTCAAGATTCCATTCAATTCAATCGCAAGCTTCATTCTTTGGAAATGCATTATAATTGTAAGAAGAAACAATTTCAATACAGAAATGGAAACTTAAATTTATGAATATTAATAACAACATTGGACATCTGTCTCAAAACTACCAAATATTTTAGAAAAATAGAAACCCAAATTGAATTTGGGTCAAAAATGACTGCAGAATCACAGCATGATTAAGTAATGTTTTGTATTTTATGGTGTTGGATGTGATACCAATTTTAATTTCAAAATTTCTTCCAGCAGATGATTGATATAAGTTACGAGATTTCTATTGTATCTACATAAACCTTCTTTCAAGTGGAATTCTCATCATCTTTGTTCCAAGTTTTACTTTTTCAATGATCCTGAATTGAAAACAGAATCATGAATTTTCCGAGCAAGCACAAAATCAACACAGTTTTCCAACTTCGTTTACGTCATAAATCCTTCACCTACCGAACATTATTATTTAACTCACCCCTACCGAAAACTTGAAACCCTTCAATTTCGTTTCCAAATGCTTCCCAGAAACCAACCCCCATTAAATGGAATATTATTTCATTAAATGCAGCATTCATCTGCTTCCACAAATTTCCAATTATAAACGAGTCCAATTACCTCGATTTCCGAGCATCTTACCATGTTTTTCTCTTACTTAAATCTCACGTGTTCCGCAAAGGGATCGAGAAAATTTCCCCGTCGGCGAAACGATTTTGCGGAAACTTGGATCGCGGAAGTGGAAGTTGCGGTGCATACACAGGCTGGCGCACGGTTACCGCGAAACGCCATCCATCACAGGACTGATCGTCGGCATGCATCACGTATTTTTCGTGGCTCCGTAAGTCAGAAGCGTGTGCGGTGCGCCACTCGACGCGGGTTTTATCACAAACATTAGTTTCGCCTCCCTCGGCCCGTACGTGACGTTACCCCGACGCGGATCAGTCAACTATCGCGTTTTAATGCTTCAGGATCGTGAGCTCAGTGCGAAACATCCCTCAACGTATATTTTCCGAGTGGTCTGCGTGCCAAATCGCCGATTTCTATGGCAAACTTTCCGTGAAACGAACCATTTTTAAAAATCTGTGATCTTGCCACCTCAATTACCATTCGCAATTTCATTGTGCCCGTCATTGTACCACTGCCGACTTTTCCGTAGTTTTTCATAGTATATACATATGTTGATTGCATGCAAAAGTTACGATGGGTTCCACCATAAATCAGGGGATTATTATATTCGAAATAGTTTATTTGATCGATCAGAGAATCGTTATTATTTTTGTAATAACTTTTGCCTATCATTCTAGTAGCGGTCACATATTATCAAAGCTTCCAAAAAATAATGGGACGTGATTTTTTGCGCAATTTATCGTAAATCGATCGCTAGCCTTTGTTCAGCTAACAGATATATCAGTAAATATTGTGAAAACATGAAAGCAGAAGTACATATAATTACTTTTCAATAGACTGCGCGTTATGCCACATGTCCCTCTTTTTAAGGAGAAAACCTTTTATTTTCTTTATGATTGAGAAAACCGACTGCGATCAGAATAATTTACAAAAGTTATCGAATGTAATAGCAGCTGCCTGATTTTTGAAATCAATGAGTGTTGACAACAAAACGCAATCTATCTATTTATGATCGAATACATCAAAATTTTTGCACGCACCTAATATAATATTATTGAAGGAAACATCGAAGTTACCATTCGTCATATTAGGTGTAGGTACTAATGACATTTTTTTTTGCTAAATTTAATATTTTTGGTTACCTAATCTTAGATTGAGTAAAAAATTCGTTCCTCTCGTGATGAAGTTACTTTTTCAGGTATATTATGATTAAGAAATAAGAAATATTATTAATAGTATGAATATTAATCCCTTATTCCACATCCTTAATCAAATTTTATAACTGGAAGAAAATTGAAAAATCTGGAAGCTTATAAAACTCTCTTCAAAGGAATTTTTCGGTGGAAAAAAATGAAAATTCTCAAATAATTAAATGATGGGACTGCTCGATATGACAAAAGGTTATCAATAAAAATCGCTAATACTTTGCTTAATAAAGTTTCGTATCTATGCCTCTTTAAAATACGACATTTTTTGGCCAATCTAATGGAAAGGCAAGTCTAAAATATTGTCCGAATACAATGCTAACTGAAATACTTCAATTGAACCCTTTTCGTTCGCAATTTCTAAAGCTTCCAATATTTTAGTAAAACCTTCGAGAAGTCTTGCACAATATAGACAGGGAAACAGTCCCAAGTGGATTCGAAAATTTCCAAACATACAGCAGCAAAGGCAACCAAGTCGCGATCCGTAGAATATCCCTGGAGATTAATTCAGGAATTGATAATAAGGCGGAATAATAAGAGCTTAGCTGGGCTCCACTTGGAATTGAGGGAACCTGGCAGAGGATACACACCTCGACTGGGGTAACCAAATTTTCCGTTCTCACCGGATTCGCTCGTCGGCTAAAGCCGGCGAATGTTAACAAGTGAACACGCGCAGTTACGTAGCCTACAAGACAACGTGTATCATTAGCCACAAAAGACCGGCTTAACCGTGCAACGCGTGCAGGTGCGCCCCCAGTGAATTTAGGTTAATCGTCCTGCCAACTAATCGTTAGATGTATACCATTTGCGCGAGCTTGGGAAGGGCTCGTAAAGCGTACTCGCACAGCGATTCTCCCCAACACGGATGGAAATGACGAGACACCATTGAACGGTGACTTCGTGCGGATCCCTAGATCGTTTATCTCAAACTCAAATACGTATTATGCAACTCGCGCATTGGGAATTTTTTTCTGCCATCTTCGTACAAATAATTACGGCAGTAATATCCCTGGAACGATTGGAACAATTTTGGAACGAAAATTTGAAATAATCAGACTTGGATGACTTTAACCCTTTCAATGGTAAGCAATTTGAACGTCGTTAAAATTTATTAACACAATTAAACATTAACGTCATTATCTTTGGTATTCATAACCATACTTTTAAATTTCTTTTTTTGTAATAGTTTGTACTAATTATTTGCTATTTTAGTGAACGTGAGTTATTTATTATATACCAAATCATCTGTACGCGCACGGTAGTACCAGTGAAAGGGTGAAATTAGCAAAATATAATTATTGCAGCAATTTAGGAATTTGGCATTATTTTAGCTTAAACCCCGTTTTACACCTATGCAAACACTTCGTACTTTACACATTAATGGGATTTATACTGTGTAGTAGATGGCGCACAATTAAAAATAAAGATATTGTTCAGAGAATATTGTTCAGCATTGTGTAATTGTTTCGGAAATGAAAAAAATTACAATCACATTTATGAATGGATTTCTATTTCCTTTTTGTTCTTGCAATACAAGCATACACCGTGTATGATTAAATAAAAATTAGGATTTTAAATTATTCAAAGTACTTTCACGTAGGATCTCTCAAATAATGGTCCTTGAGTTTGTGAATCATTTTCACATTTCAAATATTAATTAATATTGTTATAGTTGCCATTGCAGAGTAAAATAAATTGTAGCAAAATGGGGATAGCGATGAATTCTTTTCGTTTTGATTAAACGATAAACGGAAATAGGTCTTTACCTGTCCAGAAACTCGAAACGAGATAGGAAAATACAGTTTTTAAAAACAAAATTCAATTAATGTCCGAGCGGGAAAAACTACGATATCAACAAGAAAACAAAAAAAGTATAACTCAATAACTGATTCTAATAGAATTTATCTTAATCGAAAGCTTTTTGCATCAAAGCTTTTATAATACTCGATGCATTAATAGCTGGCTTAGGAAGCTTCAAATTTGAATGAGCATCAATTTTGATTTTGATCGCTAGGTGCAACGATTATATCACGAAAGTGCGCGTAAAATTTTACGGTATAATTGACGAAGCATCGACGCGGGTTTACGGGGCAGCGTAAAAACGAAAGCAGCGTCTTAATAGCGTACGGCGAGGGGATTTCGAAAGGTTCGAGAGAGCGAATTGCAGGTTGGAAACGAGCGTTCGTTTTAATTATTCGTTTTTAGTTGCTGTCGGGTGAGAAGTTTATTTACGATCGTTTAGCAGATACGAGAGACTCGAATTAGTGCCACTTCAAACGATTTAAAGTCTGGGCTTACTATTTAATTTCTGCATCTCAAGAATTTCGGTCGTTGATTTCTTGTATAGGTGGTAAACGAGTTGCCAGTGCATATTTTTGAAACTGAAAGGGAATTCAGGAATTAATGTATTCGGCGATTAATAGCTTCGTAGATATTTAGTTACCTAATTGCTGTGTTGAAGAAATAATTCTTCGAATTTCTTTATAGAAAAACAGTTTCAAATTGATGTTGAACACAGTTATTTTTTTCAACATGATATATTTAGATTTACAGACTGAATGCTGTAATAATATAACTAATTTGTTTAGTACTGTATGTATGTGGCATAAGAAGAAAAAAAAATAGGTTGAGTATAGCTGCTTTAAAAGAAATCACAGTTTTGAAAGAATCCCTGGATTCATCTTCTTACGCAACATTCGTTAGAGTTTCTTTACCATTAAACCCAAAAAAAATGTGGTCTTTATCTGAGCAATGTTGAGTTTTCAATCGACGTTCTAATGTATCGTAAAAGCCGGCGACTGCGACGTTATCTAAGGACGGAAGTAGAAAGTCAAGCATTTACAAATTGGCCTTAGTTGGTACGACGAAAGAAGATTAAAGAAAGTGGTGGTTGAGGCTCACAAATAGGATTTCCACAGCTTGCTAAGATAAGGACTGTTACCAAAGGAATCCCCGAGAAGGAGATTTAATAAGTCGTTGCCCGATCGAACTGCAATTACTTCGAAACATCTCGTCCATTCCACGAAAGTACCAATGCTCTGCGTTATCGATAATCCACTTTTACGTAACACGATGGAAATAGACTGTATTTTCAAATAACAGTTAACCTTGTCGAAACACTGCGTATTTTAACACACTGTATACTGAAAGTACCATTCTTTCTAGGTTAACCCATTAAGGGCCAATGTTCTTTAATGCATCGTTACATTTACAATTTTATTTCGGTCAATTTATATTATTAACTTTGTTTTTCAATATTACCATTACGAAAGGGATTCCAGGGATTGTGTGATATTTTTTTTTTACCCTGAATTCAACAGTTTTATAAGATTTGAATGTCAAATGAAATATTGCCTTACTGTAACATTGTTCTTTAATGAGATAACTAAAAAAATTTTCTTGATAATATTGTCCATCAATATCGATGGTAATATAATAAATTTCATTCTAATCATTCTATTTTGTTTCTTGGTGAGCTTGCAAGCTTTCTTTAAAATGCTTCTGAAAGGAAGAAACTTCGGTTCGGATAAAAAGTATATTAATAATCCATGACGCGTCAACTTTCAATTCCGACTATAATTTACAGAAAAAAACATTTCATAAGAGAGTAAAATAAATCGGGAAGTTATCAAAGTGGATGACGAAGAACTCGAAGGCCAGAACACTGATCTAACACGATATCCGCAATTTCTTATTCAATCGGGTAATAACATAATTATATAATGCGAGCATCATTATGCGCTTCGTCTTCCTAGACGCTGATCAATCTCTACGCGAAATGTCTGTCAAGTAATGTATATTTCATTAATAACCATAATCTCCATCTTTCAAGACTATTACTTTGTTTTCTATAATCGTGTACAATTCCTTCTCTTTTTCGTGTCATTATGCACATTTGGTAAGCGACGTAAGTTAATATCTCTCGACGAATTTTTTAAAATCGTTAGTTTCAAGGATCAGTTACTTTTTAGCAAATTGGAGGCATGATGGTAAATTTTGTTGTTGTTGTGTGACAATTTATCTATTTCCATTCCATTTCTGATGAATCAACGTACGGATATCTGTGATAAAATTCTTTTATCGATAAACTTACGATTAACTCGGTGTAAAAATCGGTCAGTTCCGCTTTCGACAACGAATGACTTTTTAATTGTTTTCAAAATATGCTGCATTTCGTGTAATTTAATATGAGGAATCAGCAATTGTAATAATTAAATTTTGACAGGACGAAACTAACTGCGTAGCTATTCAATAGTTTCAGAAGCAACAGATAGTTCTGAAGTTTCTTTTTCGATACCAACATATTTTAAGCAACGAAGCTGACCGATTTTAGCTCTCCATTTCGATTATCTGCAGCTACATCCATTCCCCAATCCTTTCAACTTTCCATTACATAAGTTCAAATTAACATTCCAATCGATAACATTTCTTTGAATATTCCCGAAGCCCTCAAACAAAATTGCATAAAAGAAACACTGGTAAAATTCATCCCTTAAAGCATTCAATCCCAAACGTGAGCCACGCCATTCGACTGTGCAGGTAGGTAATCAACTCTAATATCGATCTCTGATAACATGATCGTTATAGGATCTATCTTGGCGCATCCCGTCTGGTCTGGGTTTTTGCGCGGAGCTGCCAATATCAGCGCGCGTACTGGCGCATGCCAAGTGAAAATTGATGGTTCCGAATCGGACAGGAAGATTTTTCCACGGTTCGTCGGCTATCGAGCCGAAGTGATAAGCAATGAAGGACATGGGATGCCGCCGCTGGCCCGTGGCCATTGGACCGTATAATTTTCATCCAATCATGCATTTCACCGTAACCCATCGCCGCCGATCCATGCATCATGCACCCATTGCTCTCCTTATCGATAGCTTAGGCGAAACTTTTGTTCTTCGCGAATTCTCCTATCTAATTCGCGCGCAATTTATACGAAGGTTCGGGTTAGCTTCAGGTAAATTCGAAATCTGCAAATGAACAAGCCAGGAAAGTCTAAAGGAAGTAGCATACTTTTCTTTTTGTACGAAAGAATTTCGCTTAGAAATTTTTGGTATATATTAACCCATTTACATCAGAGCACTAAATACGCGACGAACTTTATAAATCAGAGACTTTCGATTTTACTAGGAAATTACGCGTAGAAAAGATAGTGTTATACATATGTATAGTAAATAAACTTAAGAGTAGATATTATACATTTGATTAATATGTATGATAATCTATAAAATGATCGATACGTAACGATGGTGTAAAGATGGATCTGAATTTGTACAACTAATACATATAACAATATTAGCTGAATATAAACATAATGTACAATATTAGCTGAATATAAACATAATGTACAATATTAGCTGAATATAAACATAATGTACAATATTTACGACAAGTTGTAATAATATTTATTCAACATAAATTTAAACTGCCGTTGAAGATCTCTTGCATGTCATTTATTTGCCATTCCTTACCTAAACGATTACAAAACATTATACAAAATTCACAAAGCGAAACCATTTATTCCACCTAATAAAGAAACAACTAGATCAACCTGTTTCTAAGAAAACCACGATCTTCAAAACTCCGTCCCGTTTTTTTGCACCCCATAGCCACCCCCATAGTCCCGACGCGACATCGCGGGATTTATCGTAAACGTGCACCATTTATCAGCATGCGGCGATCGCCGTAACGTTAGCGTAATGCATCGATGCCTCGATACCATTAATTGTCCGAAAGACTCGAGCGCCGCTCGTAATTTATCGGTTTGCTCGGATTAACCCGCGACGAGACATTTCACCCGTTTGCACAGATCAATTCACGCGCGTCTACATCCACCGTTCTTCTTTTAACTTATAATCTTCGACAAGTTGAACTATGAAATGGTGGGACTGGAAGAACGAAGGTGAAATGGGAGCCTCGACGCGACCGGAATAGAAGGTAAAGAAGGTGGAAAAGGCAAAAAATCGATGATCCAGTGAAAAGAACCGCTCTATAAGCGGCCGCGGCAGCGCGATTCGATATACTTAAAGGCACACATGTATAGGAATAAATCGTCGGTCTTTTCAGCGCGTTCAGCCGCCGGTACATGTTCCAGGAAACGAGAGCTCAGCACTTACGTGCTCGTAATGCAGCGGATAAGGGTGAGGAGAGCATGACCGGTATGCGCTTCTTCGTGAATCTAATCCCCGAAGCGCTGAAACACCGCCCACGCGAGAGCCGACCTGAATCGAGATTTTCTCGCGAACCTTTCCTCTCTCCCTTTCTCTATTCCTTAGCGGAGAAACGTCGAATAGAAAGTGAAAGAAGGAAAGGAGAAAGATAAAGTGGGAATAGACGAAGAAGGAGAAAAGTAGCGAGGAGCAAAGGAGAAAGAGAATAGAGGAAGGGAGAAAGACGGTTATACCGGTTTCAGAGGAGGCTGGGGGCGGCGGAAGTGACGTCACATAGGGGCCACATGCGTATATCGCGACGTATACAGCCTCTTGAGACAATGACCCATCCTGACCTCTTCTTTCCTCTTTCCACCTTCGCGCCAAGCGTTCTCCAAATTCACGCTTTTAACGCAGCCTTCCGGGGCGGACACGGAATCGTTTAAATGCAACTTCAAGGTGTGTTTGATACATAGAGGGTGAATTAACCGAGTGAAGTCTAGTAGTTCTGTTACTGAATACTTTGCCCTTTTTGCCTGTATATCCGTCTTTTCTCCGCCGTTTCAGCAGACAGAGTCAATTACGAGCGCTTTATCCACGCTCGCGCGGGCGCACCAGTTAAGTTCCCTTTCGTCTTTCGTCAAAGACCGGCACGTTTCATCCGCCTTTGTCCAAGTATGCAGCCCTTTGTGCTCTGGTTCGCGTACGCGGAATAATTCTGCGGAGATGTTTAATCGGTTATGAAATTTGCACCTTGAAACGCGCCTCGGTCTACCGGTTTCCCGGTTCAACTTCATTTCCGGTGAACTTATTAAAAAAGTTTCACCAATGTCCCTCTCGCTCTGCCGACAGGGGTAAATAATAGTCGAGTGAAATAAAATGTAAAAAAAAAAACGAAAGGAAAAAACGGGGAAATAGAAAAAGGACGACTGATGGAGGACACCAGAAAGGAAAGTTATAGTTTCGCAGATAGAGTTATGGTGGGACTGGAGAGTAGTTACACGTTAGGATGGTCCATGTAAAATCCGTCTGACGAACAATGCGTACTGCAATCAATTTCAACGACGCGGACAAACTCTGACGTTTTACGAATGGAAATCAAATGAAAACCGTGGAGAACGTTTGCAGAGGAACGGAAGTAAAGGCGTACCTTTATATGCACCGGGCAAATTGCACTTCATCGTCTAAAATACTCGACGCGGAAAACGGCGTACAAAGGAAGCTGCAGTTTACAGACAATTGGCTTGTCTGGCTGCTACGTTGGAATTAAATATTCAGGTTCCCGAACATCCTAGAACAGGTAGCAATAATAACAGCGAAATTGATCTGTCAGATCTAAGCGTTCTCTCGAAACGTCGTCTTGTCGATATAAAGGTGACATTAATCTTTCTAATACCTACGCGATAACAGCACACATAAATCTTAGTAAAGGATACAAAATTAGTAACCATGTGACTATTCTAGATAGATAATAAGATAAAGGATTTCTCAAGCAATAAAATGTTGGGTAGAACGGAAATTCGAGCAATTTATATTTTAGTACATTCCGCTGTAAATTTTTTGTTGCGACTGTTCGTAGAAATCGATTTCCACTAGTATCTATTACGTTCTGATTACCAAACGGAAATGTAAACATAAAAAAGTAACTGCTATCGAATTATGTAACAGAATGTTACAGAATTATCTCTCGCAGGAAATGGACGAATTTTCCATTCAACTCAATATTTCCATGACATTTGACACAATTCCCACGGATGTTAATTTTATTACGCCATATTAATTTGATATTAAAATATACTGCTATACACGTGCGCAAATATAGAAAGCTTTCATCTACGATTTTTATTGCACAGTTTAGTGCAAAAAAACCAATCAACTGTGTTGATTTCAATTTTATGGTATCAGAGTGGAAGTTTCGAAACTACTGTGTTTCGCATTTAATTACACACTACCAATACTTCGGTATATAGTATTAAAACACGTAACATGCAACTAGTTTGAAAATTCATTGAAAGATCAATTTTAACTAAAAGCGGAGCTAACCCGTTTCTATCCCGAGTCTCCCAATTTAAATTACATCCTGTAGAAAGTAATCGAGTATAAATATCGCATATTGTAAGTTGCCAAAATCAGAGGCGCCGCGCAAAGGGACAGAGCAAGGGATTTGAAGTCGGTTCGTACGCAACGAGAATATGACGACTTCGTAATTACTGTCACATTGTGTCGTGCTAAGTACTATTTTTTTTTTTAGTTCGAAGACACGGCTGGTGTCTGTGTCCCCTTTAACGCTTTCAGCGAGCTCGTTAGCGAACTCGTTTTCGCCGAAATATGCAAGCGTCGCTTTGTATCAATGGCACGGATCGTAATGACACAGAGATCTGTGTGATACCGGAAAACTCAAACGACAGTGTGCTGTTATTATTATTATTTCATTACTATTTCAGATCTGCCTCGGTCGTTGTTTGTCTGGCGTCGAGTAAATGTTGCTGAATAGTTTCAGTAATAAATAGACTGGCGGATTTTTGTGCATTTATTGGAAATTTAAGGATGCGCAAAAGTGCAGAACGTACAGTATCGCTTATAATTATTCAAAATGATCGGGCTTTTGTATTTTATTTCGATTTCGGGAAAAACGATACATAAGTATCACGTATTATTATTAGCATAGAATATTGTTTGTCAGAATAATCGACGGTCTATTATTAATCAATTAAATGTAAATATACGCGTGTTATATTTAAATTATTGGAGCAACGTTTAACTGTCTTTTGATACTCTGCAAAATTATACGAAATACCCAAAGTGCAGTAGAAATTACATGGTGATACAACCTCTAATTTAGGTGCTCCTTCTTCAAATTTATTTATGAAAACATGAATTTGCATAAATGTCCGCAGTCTAGTAATTAATAGCAACGATGATATATAATTTTATAATGAATTCTTTTGGTAAACATGCTATTTGTTCCATTTTGTCTTCCTCCGTATTTTTCTGCGCCCATTCTGTAGCTTTTCCTTTTCATTACGTAAATGCTACATAGTTACATCGTTTAGATTCATTTTCTGCAACCACCACATTTTAAGAGAACGTTAACAGATTTTTCAGAAAATAATTGATAATGACACTGTTTAATGGCTTGTAAAACTACATAGACACTTATTTACGTTTGTGCAATACGCTGCAGGTAACGCGTAAAGTTGTAAATACAAGAACGTAAACGTGACTGCATTGCAGGCACTTAATTCATTAACAAGTTACAAGTGCTCGGAAGTATTCGGGAACGACCGAGTTTGCGCAACTTGATCCAAAGAAAAATGTCCTACTTTTCAGAATTTACCATTACCCTTTCGCCTTCAAAAAAACTTTATGGCTATAGGGAAATTACTTATTTATCGACGGAGCGCTTGAGAAGTTATATAAGCAACATTATCCACCAATTTAACGAAACATTCCCGGATAAAAATTACCTGGCTAGAAGCAATGCAGAAGAGACAACAAAAATCATAAATTGGAAGCTTTCAGGATGATTGGATTAGTCACGGTTTTATTCGGATTAAAATCGTGTATCTTTGTTTACATTATTTCTTTCCGCGTAAAATGGCGGATTCACGAATAAGGCTTGATACTACAATAATTAAACCGTGGATTTCTATGCACTTATGGGAAATTTAAGTTTGCAAAAAATAGTAGAATGCCCGTAGTATGCAAAATTATATAATATATCCAAAGTAATCCACGGATTGTTACATATGGAAAACGAAACATTCTGTTAAAGCTCCATTTCTTTTAATCATGCTTGTAAAAATACGAATTCGCATAAAAATCCGCATGCTAACGATAACGCAGTGGAAACTAAATTTGATTGGTCAAAATAAGTTCTAGCAAATTCAACACACTTCTGTCAACGGGTTACCAAGTTTTCTGCAATACCATGCAAAATTAACATGCATCTGTTCTAACTAAAGTAACCAACTGCGACTTATTTCAACCAACAACGCGATTCATTTGAAGGGCTCAGAATTTTCCTAATTAAAACTGCGCTGTCCGTTCATTAGTCATTAGTATTTCAAAGTTGACTTGTCACTGCCGTTTTATAACAGATTAAACTCGTAAAATAAAATTACTTGAATTCCTTTTGCATTTGTATGAACACAAAAGTTAACTGTGTTTTTGGTAAAACATATCTGGCATTTGAAACGGTAAATTGTAGAATAATCATTAATAAATTTATGTATGATATAAAATGATAATTTATGTACGATATAATATAATAATAATAAATTTAGCATATCACGGTATACAGCTACCAATAATTTTAATGTATAAAAAAAGCCGAATTTATCAGCATGCGAAAACCGTTATTTCATGTGTAACGATCTAATGATGACAAAAAACTTGGCATACCACTCTATCTGCCATGGTATTCACGTATTGCTCAATCAAATTCAATCTCATTAAATTTACTGCTACTTAATGGTACCTTTATGCGGCTACAAAAGTTTCAGGTGACAGAAATGAGATCTAAAACCCGATTAAAGAACGTCCGATCGAAAAATATGGTTATGCGTCAATATTTTTTGCAGCCACTGTAATTGCATTTGGAACGGAATAAACTAATGTACGCGATTGGAATCCGAATAAAACCGCACCACAACTATTCGATAAAAGTCTTGGTCTGTAAAAAACCAACCAAAGGATCATGATTCTCTCACCTTATACTAAACTGTTCACTGGCAACGTAGACTCGGAATTTTACAGACGTTTACGACTTAATTGATCGTACAGCAAGATCGACTAGCCGATGGCAATAAAAAGCTAATTATCTGCGCAGACGGACAAACTTTTGTCACTTACATTTATTACGCGTACTTTTTATCACTCACCGTAACGATCGTTCCACTTTTCCGATTTCTCCTTTCGAAATTTACCGTACGCTATAGTAACGCAGATTTAGAGCCCTTTCCGCGAGGACACAAGCGGTCTAACGTTCCCTAACGAACCGCATTTCCTTATTCAAGGAGCCATATGCAATTACAAAGATGAGCCGTTTAATAGCGCGAACAGCATGACGTGCCTGTATGGAGAATCGAGAATGAAAATTCGTATGCACGGTACGCTTGAACGATCGTCGAAAACGTGTTTTATAGCGTTACAATCGTCACCCGGAATCTTGCCAGTTACGTGACTTGTAATTATACGCCGAACGCGACGCTCGTCATCGATGTCACTTGTGCCATTGACAGGAATTCCGTTGGCAGCTAATTCCGTTAGAAATCAAATAGAAATTCTACAGCTAATTGCGTTAATGTTTCTAGCATTTCAATCGCTGCACTTCGCGTGCTACGATTTCTGTTTGCAGCGAAGCATTGTGAAATTCTATTGGAACTCTGCGAAGTTGGCGACTACTTTTCTCTTTTCTTGTTTTTTTTCTTTTTAATAATCACAGTTTGTCCGATAACAACGTGACCGGCATAATTTAATAACTGCTCGTTGTAGCTACGTAAAAGCTATTAGAATTAGCTACCTCGCTAACGATTAGCTTAGCAAAATAAATTTCGTTACATTAAATTATAATGCTTTCAAACGACGACATTGTTTTTTTGTTTGCTTCTATTGTTCATTGTTCTATCGACTTGTATCTTATCTTTCCCCCATTTTCTCGATTCTATTCACTACTCTGTGGTTCCACATTACTATCATCATTTTTACCATTATCTTTACTATTACTATTATTACCACTACCACTACTAGCACTATTATAATTATTATTGTTGCTGTTATTACCACGACGTCGTACATTTCTTCGCACACCCGATGGTGTTCTTGTATACGCAAAGGACCGTTTGTGTTCGTGAAAGTAATAAATTAAATTAAATCAAATCATTGTACATCTTTCCTCTTAAGGAGAGCGATGGTTTTATTCTCCGACATTTTTCAATATCTCAATTGTATTAGTGATTACAACGACAAAAAATAGTAGGTACAATAGTGGAACTTCCTACGTACTCCACAAATTTGTTTATTAATAGGAATGTGTAGAAATCATTGTTAGAAAGAGAATTCAGAGGAGCAAAGAATAGATTGCGCGTACAAAAAGTAGAATACGTTGTGGTATCAAAGAAAAGATATTTTCAATTTGTTAGATTCTTCAATTTATCATGGTAGGCAGATTGTTCAAAGAGTAGGTAAAAGTTAATTTAAAATTGCGAAGTTGAAACGACAGGTCATGCCAAGGAGTACCCGTAAATCCCAATTATAAGAAAGCAGCGATTATAATAAGTTCCTTCACGATTTAAAACGAGAAGTCGAGGCAACATTAAACTTCCAATGATACACATCGTAGCCGGTATCTGATCCCTTAATTTAAAACTTAAATGCAAATTAAAATAGGATACTATCTTGCATTTCAATCAAGATAAATGTCAAGCGTGTAATTATAGAAACGCGACAACATAAGTTTACGGTTTTACCTTGTCGGTTTCGTAACGAATACCAATACTTTCAGAATAAACAGCGAGGGTTAAAATAAAAACTCCGAAAGAAGAACTCCATTAGGTGCGATTACCAGGGCAAACATCAAAAGTATCGACATTCTCCGTTTTAACTTGCGCTCCTTTGTACCGGATGCATCGGATACGTCGTCTCAGAAATAATAACGAATACCACTGTAAACTACACACGAGCTACTAACTTCCTCGTATGAAAAGCGACGAAAATACCGCGGGCCGTTCTTCGTAGAGGCTTACGAAAATAGAAAGAGCGGCATATTTTAACATTCTACGAATACAGAGGAGGAGGTTACCTACTTGGCTACCATACTAAAAAAAAAAAAGGTGGAAGAAATAATTTATCTCGCGTCTTGCGCTTTGATGTACAGGGAATACAGAGAATAAACACGGCTTCTTTAATTTCTCCGAGCTCCAAGCAAGCCTTCATAAGTACTTCATCTGAATAATTAAATCTATGGAGTTGAAAAGGAAGTCCTTCGCAACGTCCATATAGAATGACTTCTATTCCTCGACAATTATGGTTGTTGTACAATGTGCCTCTAATAATCATGACTTAGACTGCGGATCTTTATACAGGTTCATTTTTGTACGAACAGAAATAAAACAATGGAAGCCGAATAGGGAATAGTTTAACCATCTGAATATTACAATATTTTTCTGCAATTTAAATATTTTGCGTATTTTTGCACATCCTTTGTATTCTATTCCTTCTGTATGTTTAATTTTTCCATTAATGCATAAACACGCGCGGTCTAACCGTGATTATGATAGCGCGACAGCAATGAATATTCGATAAATAAAGAAAATGCAACGGGTGTTGGAAACATTTGACGTAACGTATGCGTGAAATGTGTTGATCGACTTTTCACAAGGAATTAAATATTACAAAGTTAATAAAATATCCCAATAGTGACGACCACATTCTATTTAACTTTGACTTCGGTTTTGCACGGTTTCGATCATTTGAATGTATTCGATTATGACAAGATATTATTATGATGTTACTGAAATACATAAAATCACGATTCATCGAATATAAATAATATCAGGCGCAGCGAAACGTTTTGGATTTAATGTAACCTTTGAATTATATCTCACGCGCGGGGAATTGTTTCCTTCTACATTCGAATTCTCTTGCACGGCAAAAATTTGTATTTGCATGTTTATTGCTTCGCAGGGTATTAAGTTAATAGGTGCACAATTTTATTGCTCCTCGATCGGGGCCCTATTAGCCTAAAGGCGTTCGAATTGTTGTTTGTATCTGACGTTGATTTACTCTATCGATCTGTGTTGAACGCTACGTTTTTTCTAGCATACCTTTGTTAGCATACGAAGATAAAATATTATTTACGGAACTCGTGTTGAATGCATTAACTGGGTCATAAATTCTATTCCGCTGGAAGTGATTAAGATTCTTTTGGGGTAAATCATTTACAAATGTGAACGTATTGAAATAAATAGTTCCTTTGCGTGTTTAAAAAGGGGGCACATTTTCATATAGTAACCCAAAAAGAAAAATGTTAAAGTACCTCAAAGGGTATTAAAAAGGTTAATTAGAAAACTTCTCATTCTGTTGGATTTTTATCCGGGTTACATTAATCTCTTGCGTTACGATTCTTTCCTGCCACAAACAGTTGGATAATAGGTGGAGTATACATTACTATCTGTTGCCACGTATCGTTGTTATGCATACAAAAATTATGAGAGTACCGAATTACCAGTAGTGAGCTACATTAGCACCTTTTCTTCTACCGATTTATGCGTTCAGATCGTATTTAGTCCCGAGAGTGCCGTAGCGAAAGGGTTAAATTATCACGTAAAAAGGACAAAGTTTATCAAACCGTCCCACATACTTTCCAATCACTGCCGACGTCTACGTTTCCAACCACGTGGCAATAATAACCGCGTATTAAATAAACGTCGGTACAATTAGTTACAATAGCGGCTAGTCTTTGGAGTCGCGGACGCATTGTTCGACGTAAGTGCACGTTGTTCCAGTTGTGCTCGCTCGTTTTCCGCGGCTCGTTGCCGCTCGGCACGCCCCTATTAATCCAGGCACAATATTTAAGCAGAGCTTTGTCCACACACGCCAGCCAAGCGAATCTTGTCTAGTTTACTATTCAAAGAATGTTTTTTAGCGTCTGTACTAATTTGCCTGCAGTACCACTTTTCAGCAAGTCCACGAGCGCGTCAAAGGAATCTCTATTAAACGATCATTAATGTTTCAAAGGGAAATTAAAAAGAAACTATTCCAGCCCGCGCACGGCTCGTCTGAGGCTTCAAACGAATGCACAAACGAAATTTCATCCTTGCAGACTGCGAATTTTCATCTCGCTGCGAGAATATTTGGTCGAGTTACGAACAAATGCGCCACCACGAGAAGCTTGGAATTTTACAAATAATGTACGAACGAGAATAAGTTTCTTACAGTGGCTTTTGGATGGTTACTTAACATTCGTTTAATTTTATATTCCCTGTGAGTAATGTTTGAAAATTTAACCGTTAAATTGGACAATTTTTTTGTCTGAATATATATTTTATAGCCGGAATGAACCACTTAAGAGAAGAGAGGAGACATTTGCTTATGATTACTCAATTTACGCATTAGCTTTAACGGTATAATTTCATTTGAAATTTCTCAAATTATTGCACGTGTATATTGAACATCCATACTATGTTCGTTTCATTCGAATACATTTACTTAAAATGTCGCCACAGCAAAATTCGTAATAATTCTAAGGGGTTAAAGGTTAATATGAATTTTACGATCGTGCGATAGAAATCTATGATCCAGTAGATCATTGGATATTTACAAAGTAAAAAAGTACGAAATATTTAAACAAAATCTAAATTGCTCTACTATCTGGTCTCGAAATACTACGGCAAATAAAGTTTAATTTACCTCTAAAAATGGAACCGTATCCACTTTTTGCAAACCCAATAAAATAAACCGTTGAAGTTCTTCACTGAAACGACGCACAATTTTAAAAACGTCTAATTTGGAAAGCACTATAGAGTTGGTTCTACATTGCAACCGTTCGTAATTCAAAAACACCCAAGCGAAACGGAATAAAAATGGTGAATTAAAATAAAGATAGGATATAAATAAAATATCATTCATTGTGTAAACCGTTCGTCTTCTCCGAGTGAGATCGATAGCATCGTCCAATATTGCAAAACGAGGGCGTGTAGGGGTGACGCGCGGAGGGTAGTCGGACGAAACGACTTTCGAGGGGAATAAAAACATCGCGTTTGTCGATAGAGGTAATTTAGAGCGGGCGCGCACGATCGTTATGCCCGGTATAATTCACGAGCTGCTACGAATATACCCAACCTCGTGCGGCACTCGTCGGCTAAATTGGATTTTTGCCGCGTCGATGGGGAGCCGAGAGAGGCCTTCTCTGTCCGATTCTTCGTACGGTTCGCGTCGTCGGATCTCATTCTGGCCGCATCGACATCATCGTTAAGTGGCGGTATACAATCGCTGGAAACACTGTATCTTGACAGTCGAGCTACATCACACAGATAGTGATTAGGTAACGATTTAAACGCGATGAATGCTCATCGGTGACCGGCACACGTTTTGATCGCGACGCCATAGGGATAGCCGGTAACCAGCAACGCTACAATTAACTAAAGCACTCGAATCAAATAAGTAATCACGTTGCCAGAAATTGCAATGATTTTAATGTTACAGCAGCTACGATGTTCGGATCTCATATTTTACCGAAACATGTTCCAATTTCTATAAACCATATTTCAGTTTTGAGGCAGATATGAAAAAACTCGTTATTAATTCTCCATAATTTTAAGTATCAATCTCTATGTTGGAGACTTCGATCTTCTTCCCAGAATCATAGAACTATTCTAAAGGAAAAAGAACGTGATTGAATTGATTAGAATCTTAAAGATCGCAGCAGAGTTGACTATCTGTTAGAATGCAGTTATCCTAGCAATTACATTCAACCTTGTACGTCATGTGACAACTTGTCGTAATCGACAATTATGATACCCGCTCGAGATGGGATTAAATTAATTCGTTCCACCCTTAAGAGCCAAACAAACGCCCGAGTCTTGTGACTGACTCGTTAACGCGCAATCAGAAGATTTCTCTTTTCCCGTTCTCCGTGGAAAGAAGCACTAAAGGGGCTGCGTTCCAACAGCTTTGTCCACGGAAATTCTTCGAATGCTCCTCGTAATGGATCACCGGTCTTATCGCGGCGAGTGCTGCGAATCGTGGCGGACCTTTTGCCTCCAAGACGGTAACTCGCCACTACTCGAGAAAAAGAGAACACGTCTCGGCTACCCAACGGGGGAAAAGGTGGAGAGGTCAACCGTTTCCGGATACCGATTCATCTGCTTGAAATTACGCGGCTTGGCCGCGCGACAAGTTCCAGGTTCGCGAGAGATCGTGCCTCGTAAATGGTAGACCTGCACACGTCCTGGGTTTAAATATGGCCAGTACAGGCACTTAAAGTTTCGTTTAATCAGTAGGGCGTATACATACGCATTACTATGCTTCTTTATGCGAAAAGATGCGGTATACACGAGTGTGATAATTACATCGTTTCTGACGATAAGATTGTCTTGATTGGGAAAAACATTTTTGGATAAAAAATAATTAATCTTTCGTGGTGTATAATAGGTTCTTTCTTCAACCATAGTGTACAGAGTAAGTACTTTGCTACGGGATTATTTTCAAAACTAATCTAGATGGAAGTGCCTCGTTTCAAATTCACCTTCGTCTTTTTAACCCTTTTGCTACGGCAACCAAAAATTAAAAGCGTCGATAGGAGTAGCATTTATTAATATGGAAATAATATAGATATAAAAGTTGGAATATTGTAGGGATTATTTTAAGGTAAATCCCACGTGGATTGTTGTAACGTGCGAGAAGGGAAGGAAATAAACTCAGTTTGTGGATAAGTAATAATTTCTTAATAATCAAAATAACACAGTCTCACGAAATACTCTCTCTCTACTCACTACGTCCTCTCGCAATCTACTCTCTTTCTCGACTCAGCCGCGCACGCTTTCCACGCGTTATTCACCCTCGCACGCATTCATTCTTTCTCATTCTGTCTCTCTGCTTTTCTCACTCATCCCAGCCATTCGTAGAACCCAATCAGTCACGTTCACCCGAAACCTTGCGCGACCGCACACCCTTCGACCACACGTCAACTCAATCGCTCTATCCCAAACACATCTCATTCGCGCCTCAGCCGATCTTATCTAAATACAACACCGTTCGCTCAGCAATCGCTCTAGTCCAAAAACATTCACACGACATTCTGTTTCCCACAATATTCTATCTAATTAATTATACTGCATTATTGCAGTACAAATGATATGAAAAATTTTATCGTGTTACAGAAGAAATATACAAATGCTTTTAACAAAAGTGTGTCCAATTTTTTTAGGGTGTATGTGTCCATAATAACGAAAGGGTTAACCCTACCGTATCCGACTCTTACTTTTCTATAATATACGCTGGCTTTGAAACAACCATAAAAGAATTATTGTCAAGATTCGTAAACTTACGTTTCAATGATGAATACCGAAGGTTCTTTTTCTCAAAATTATAAAACATTTCCAACAAAAAAAAAGGATGCAATTGAATTGAACAGAATTTCGACGACAGCGGCATGGCTAAACTAAATATTACTGTTTTATTTAGTTAGGCCAATTCACGGGATGTAGCCCACTGTGAGACAAATTCACTGCCCTATAATACACGAGTCTACTAAGGTTCTTGCCAGTCATCCACGATCGTTCAGTCTTCCTACCTTCGTTGAGACAATGATGGGCAACAAATTGTAATCCTGAATAAGAAGAATCCTAAAAATTCCAAACAACCTCATCAACTCCGTCAAACGCCACAAGCAACTCTTTTAGGACGCGTTCGCAAGATATTTCTGGTACTCCAAGATCAAGCTCTGAATCGCACGGTAAATGTGTAGTTGGAATAACGGCCGTAATACGGACAGGCATGCGCATGTGTACAAGTGCACGTGTATAGGAGGCTTTATTAATGGACTAATGCCGCGACAGCCGCGGGCGACAAAGTGGACAGTGGCGCGCAGAATAACGCGTTACCTCGTTTACCGGAAAACGTGGCCCCCTCCGCCGCGCGCAAACCAAGCGCGCCAGTTTTCTATGGTGATCAAAGTTTAACTTCATTTTCCTCGCGGTGGCGACCGGGTAAACCGCGTCATGGCAAATTTAGTCTATCGTCTGGCGACGTCGTTTGCTCCCAACGAACCGGCAAACGAACGAACGAACGCGTGGTCTACTAACGAGCCTGCCTTTGTACGCGCAAGTACGGGCTGGGTCCACTTTTGCCAATGTAATCTTCCGTGTACCGTGAAATCGGCCGACGCTTGCGACAAACCTACTCTAACGTTGCATTGAAGACTTTTTGCGAAGCTAGCACGTTGGGGGTAGTTGTTTATTTCGTTGGATTCCGGGAGAATTGACAACACGTAGAAGATAACTCTTAGAGGCTTTATTAATACGGCTACTGCACTCGACTAGTGAATACGGAAATCTGACGGTGTCTATGATTTTGCGGGCTTTTAAGTACTGTTGTTGGGGGTGACTTATGGTAAGGACAATGATCGAGAAAGAGGGTGACTAAGGAAAGGTACAGAGTACAGGATGACTAGGAAAGGTACGGAGTACAGGATGACTAGGAACTGAGATTAGGGTGTTTGTCAGATGCATTTGGTTTCGGATGAGTCTATGGTGTTTACAGTATGGGTGGTGGTGTTCGTCATCCAACAATTTTTTATTAGGCGGATGCATACGTTCCGTTCGGTGAGCTTCTAATTTAATAAATGTGATCATTTTTATTATTATTGTTATTATTATTATTTAGTATTATTACCAAGGGGTATAAACTACGGCCGAGCTCATGATCAACATTTTTTGGTTATCCGGATAATTCGGATAGTTCGGATAGCAATTAAAAGTGAAAACAAAATACGCAGAACTACGGTTTTAGGTTACGTCTAACATTGTAAAGGGAACTACGTTTTGTTAGGTCTGTTATTATGTTCAAATAATTAAAGAAATATCCTTTTTAAAATAGGATAGGAGACAGATGATAAATTTGTGGATAATTATAAGTCAGAGTGTGGAACCATGCAGTTTTCGTTGTTGAATTTTTATTCAAAGATGTAGTTATGTCAGTCCAACCGATGTTCGGATCTTTGGGAAAAAATTCGAATATTCGACATTCGGATACTAGATTTTAATTTCATTTTAATGCTAAAATGAAAGATTTGATCCTGAATAGTTAAAGTTAAAAAATAATTCAAACAATGGTTTATAGTAATTTAGACAATTTTCTCAAACGTTCCAAAATTGCACATTAATTTCTTACTCAACCATAGCAACCGCATATTTTCCTATACATAAATTACAAAAAAAAAATCGACTCCACGAGTATAAAATTCAATATCACGAGTCCAAAATCGTATCTATACAAATACAATACAGCAGCTATTAAAATTCTCTAGCAGAAAGAATTCAACGATTACCCCGACGAAATTTCCCATTGATCTCGTAAACGAGTCTATCGAATGTCGTCTCTCGATCCGCGAGAACGCGATCTATGAGCGAGGAGAAATTCGTCACAGGGTAGAAACGGCAACAATACCGCGAACGACGTTACTATCGATCATGCACCAAACACAAAGGCAATACACTGACACAACATATGAATATTTACACTGGCTGAATATGCATACCACTGACAATGTATTATTTTTGCTCGACGGGGGATTGATATAACCCCCGTGCGGTGCACATTCGTCCACTGCACGAATTCCTGCCACCCGATACTACATAAGTAGAATATTGGTCAGGCTAACGCGGCGAATTCATCCGAATTGCTACCTTTTGTCAATATTATTGGTTTGGGTAAAGGTGAGTTATACAACAGCTGCATGCACAAGAATTGGTGCGATTTATAAGGGGTACGTAAGATTGTAAATGACAGATTAGACAACGGAGAGCATAAGCTAATTTGGACGGTGTGCAGATGGTAAAATCGTGGAGATTTAAGGGTAGGATTTACATTTTTTTTTTTTAGTTGGAATCTTGAGTCTCATAATATGTGTAATAGCACTTGGTTCATGATAAATATTACTTCGAGCGATTCAGATTTTTCCCATGACTCCTGACTGGACTGCGGATTTGGAAGCGGGCTGGAAGCCAAAGCTCGGAATCAGTTTGCTCGATGATCTATTGTACAAAACGAGCACGAATTAATATTCTTGCTTTCGCTCCGCGTTCTTGTTCGTTCGATGTATTACGCAGTCTTATAGAGTTTACCATCTACTATTTGTACGCAAGAATTTTGTTCATTTCACCTCCCCACCCTTTCACAATCGTCCAACTTTCCCTCGACCTTTCTATCTCCGACGATAAGGATATTGACGTAAATCAAGCGAAGCATTTTACCGAACTCACCTTGCACAAGCCTACTGCAAAGAGGGTGCAGAACGAGAGAGCGGGGCGCACGACCGCATTCTGTTCCGGTGAACGATGGAAACTCGTCGAACATGACTAAAACGCGGACGATGGCCACTGTATTTTTTTTCAACCTCCTGCCAGAGTATATTTTATCGCGCAAAATGTACAACTGGAATCGAAACGGCACGGGTACCTGATTTATGACCGTGCACCGACAGTCTCTGCATAACCACGAACTGGTCATTAGTAAATAGATCGCGGCGAAGGATAAAAAAAAATTAAATAAGCGGACTTGCCCCGATAGTCATCGGTGTCTGGTGTCCTTTGCATCAAGTTTATATCAATTAAATCCTTTCCCTGGCAGAAACGCACAAGAGGTATGATGGGGAAAGGGGGGAGGGAGACAAGTTGACGCGACGCGAGATTTTAGAAGATATTCTCAATCGGTCGTGCCTTCCAGTAATCCGGTCCGGTCTGAAGATTTCCGAGGTTCGCTCGAAAAAGTAACTCGTTTAAGCTGGAAATGAAAAATAAGAAGATCCGGTGGCAGAGCTCGGATTAGTTCCTTCGCGACTACCAAAGGAAAACAACGCGAAGATCAGTTCCGTCTGAGAGGGATGCTTCCAAAGAGGTTACCGGTAACCGTTCCTGGGTATAAAGGATAGTGTTTTAAAGTGTAATGGATGGTGAACGATGCATCGTTTATACACAGTCTGTTTGAATGATTGACTAATGTGTAGGCATGTAAGTATTCATTGAAATAGTAACGTGAAGTATAGAGCTCGATTTTTATTAAATATTTAATAACCTAACGCGAAATACAGAAATTCTTACTAATACTTTTCATACTCATTCGTACGAATTTAAATCGGGACAAAACTTCATCCTTCTTTATTTAACCGTTCGTGGACGATGTCCATGAATGATATGCACCCTAATGCCGTTTCGCGCGTCTAAATTTGTTACACGAAGTCATCGTATAGACTCTTGTGCAATTCAACGTTGTATTCGACATGATTTGTAAGTGTTTGAAGACTATAATATGAAATTTAGTTACATTAAGATTGCAGTAAAGTATGGTACAACAAATGCAATCAAGTGTACCGAAAGGAATTGGAAAATTTGCATCGTCCCTAAAGGGTTAATGCCTATAGGCGTTCGAAAAATGCACGCATAATGTACGCTGCTAACACTTCGTGTCGATTAATCACGATCGAAGCATTTGCAATTATTCGCCACTTGAATATTATGAAAGTACCGAGACATGAATACGAATTGAATGCAGTGTAATTGAATATTGTAACGACTTACCCATACTCTTTGGATACAATTCACTACATCGAAAGAGTTAATCGCTTATGCGTGCAACCTGCGTCAATCAAAGGGTTCGTATGATGTATATGATTTTAAATTTAGTTTTCTCCATATTTTTCAACAAAAGATTACTAGGTATTTACTTCTCGTTAGCTCAGTTGCTATAAATCACCCAATTAACAAATGAGAAAGGAAAGAAATAGGAGTTTTTGGACGATGCTTTCACTTTTATTCGACGCGCAAGGGATTAAAAGTCGCATCGCCATTCTGACTTACAATCGTCGAGTAACCTTTGCCCAAAGTATAATTTTCTGTTTGTGCAAAAGATTTAATTTCTCTTACCGTAAAGCGAACGAACGAAAACCACATATTACTAACAATCTTCAAATATTTTTCTTGCACAGCTAAATCCCAATTGGGGGCAAGAAGGAAAGGAATAAGAGTAGCAGCAAAGTTAAGTGGCCGAAAGAACGTGACTCGCTCGAGGGATCAACTATTAAACGGGATGACGCGCGATTTCTGGAGTCGTTTTCGCGGTGAAAGGAGACCGCGGTAGGAATTTAATGCACGACCAGATCGAGGAAAAAAAGGGACCCTTGCGAGTCCCATAATTCAATTAAACCCGCTGCGTCGGTATTTAATAGGCCGCGGCGCTGTAACTTCGTTTTGGACCAGTGCCACAGAGCATCGGCTCTCGCCTCCTCGATGTAAAAGCGCTTCACAACGTGTATTTCCCTTTGCTCCTACTTTTTCTCTTTTCTCTTCAGCTTTTTATCCTTTTTCTTTCTACTTTTGTTTCTTTTGATCGATCGATAACAGCACACACATAAACACACACAGGCGCGCGGGCGCGCGCGCGGAGCTGGGTAAAAAAGAAGCGAAAAGGGAGAAGCAAGTAAAGCGGAAAAAAGACACATTTCGTGGATGTACGGTTCGACCGTTCCGTAGAATAAATTGGAATCGTTGCCATGGGTTCGATAGTCCGATTTTAAAGTATTGTTACGCTCGAATCTCTTTCCGGGGTCGAGGATCGAACACAGAGCTTCCGCCCACGAAAACACGACCAAGGGGGAAACACTATTCGCTCTCGACGATTTCTCAATGGAACCAGAAACCACCCCTTCCTCGACCTGTTGCGAATTAGGCGAATTAGTTCGTTCCTGGACCGGTTACGGAAATGTGTCGAGGACAATCTATTGACACAGTACAGTTAGCTTTATTTTGCGATTGCCCGACTTCACTCGTAAATTAAGTTTTAACGAATAAAACGTTGAAAGGTTGTAACTAAAGAACAGGTTCGTGCGACGAATAGTAATTCTTTTCTTGTCGTAAAGTATTCGAATTCATTTTCGTCAAGCTATCGATCATTTTCAAAGGGACAACCGGAGAATTTCGCGAGTGAAATTTCAAAGCGCAAATGAAATGAATTTAAATTTGCCGATGACGAGGGGGAGATGAAAAGGGGAAAGAATTGCTGACAAAAAGAAGGGATAATATGCAAACGACAGGTTGGACAGCAGGGTGGTTTAACGCGGTCAATGCTCGTCAAAAGGCGAGCAGGGATTTAAATAAACGTTTACACTGACGCAACGATTGATTCTGCTTCTCGTTTAAAATTTAAATTTTTCATTAACGGACATCTGGTGAAAGAATGAGCTTCCAGTCTCTTTTACCTTCACTGAAATGAACGGCAGATACCTTTGTTCTCCATGGTGAATAAAAAGTAATGGAAGATCGTGTAAAAATAATAAAAAGAAAATTGATTGGAAAAATATTTAAAATCAATCGACTAAAATTGCACTATTTTTCGATTACACGCCGATCGACAGTAACGGTATGGTGCGAATAATAAAAAGGTTAATATACAAAATTCAACACTCTATTAAAAAAAGTGACCGAAATTAGAAGACTGAAATTCGACAAGGTTTTAAAGAAATACATTATTATTTAAAGACTGAGATAGTAATATAATACGTACAGCTAACGAAAGTTAAGTGCATTCGTTTAATTGAGTCTTCGAAATATTCTAGTTTTACAGGGGACCGTTTATGAATATCGAGTTTAATTGACTACGAATTAATTTATGGGTGTACAGAGAACCCTGTTGCTGGAAGCTGTCGGCTGCTGCCCAGCAGCAACTTTGCAACACCAATAAAGTTCAGTTATTCCGTATTCCATGGGATTAAAGGTAATCGGATGAAAAAGTTAAATATCGTCGCACCATGCTACTGACCGTTAATATTCTCCGGCCTGCTTTCATTTTCACGTTTAGCGGCTCGCGTGTTATACTAGTCGATTTGCACCTACTTGCAGCTTTCCTTTTTATGGCGGAAAAAATCACAGGGAAAATAATGCACCGAGTGGCAAGCTACATAAAGTACCCTTATGTAATTTTACTGAATTAATTTCAATAGATTAATTCATCGGTATCACGACATTTGAATGTTCATAAGGCTTTTATATTTTTAATATAGCATTCAGAACAGTGTAACAAAATATACGTACACCAAAAATACGACTTCACAAAAATCTAGGTATGGATATTAAAGTATACAAAACTTATTGTTCTAATTGTATTTATACTTTGTTAGATCCCGTGATCTAAATTACGTCTTATATAGTACTTTCAAAAGCAATTTCATTCACATAATCAATGATGCTTCCCTTGTGAAGCGTCTTTTAGGAATCGTCCTTACTTGTGATTTTCTATTTCATAAGTTTCCAAGCTATTTTTATTACTCTAAAATATGTCCTTGAATATGCAAATATATCTATATGAAATTTCACATTTGTATATAGACTTTCGTGACTGACAATAAATAAAACGATCAAAGTACTCACCTTCATCGTCGATGGAGAAGATTCCAATGCCGTCGCCGCCCCGGATGGTGTATCCTATCCTCGAGTCTCCGCCAAGAGGATCCGCATCTTTAGCGCGCACAGTAGTCACTAGAGTCCCAACCGGTTGGTTCTCATACACATTCGCGGACACGACGAAATCATCGAACACCGGAGCGTGCAGATTCTCGTTTACATCGACCACTTCAATAATAACCATCGTCTCCGAGAACAAAGATGGATCACCCCTGTCTTTCGCCACTATCGTCAACGTATGCACTTGGCGCTCTTCAAAGTCCAAGCTCTGGGTGGTCCTGATAGTGCCGGATACTTTATCAACTTTGAAATAGCCTTCGCTTTCCATGGCATCCGACAGGAAGTACTCGATGTCGCCTCCGGCGCCTTCGTCCGGATCGGTTGCGTCCACGACCGCCACGACCGTCCAGATAGGCACGTCTTCCCGAATTTTCACCGTGTAACTGGACAATGCAAAGCTCGGTGCATTATCGTTCACGTCGTCCACCGTTACTCTGACCAAAGCATCCGAATACAATGGCGGAGTGTCGGTGCCTTTGCCGCCGTTATCCTGCGCCCGTATTCTTAGTTCGTAGATTTCCTGTCGTTCCCTATCCAGCCTGCCAAAAACGCTTAATACGCCTGTCACAGGGTCCACACGGAAGTCGTTGGTCTCGGTTACCAGGGAGTAAGTGACGCGCGCGTTCTCCCCGAGATCCGCGTCGGTCGCGTTCGCTCGCCACACGTTCGTTCCGTTCAAAGCGGTCTCCGAAACCCTGAAACTCGCCAGAGATTTCTCGAATTTTGGTGCGTTGTCGTTCACATCGAGGATCGTGACCGGTAGCATTCTCGACATGGATTTCTGAGGCTTGCCTAAGTCGTATACGCTGATGTTCAGGAAGTACTCGCTTTCTCGTTCCCTATCCAGGTAACCTATCACGTTTAGATCGCCGGTGTCGGGATCTACGCCGAATACCGAATCTCGATCGCCGCCCGAAATACAGAATACCAGCTTTCCATTGTAATCCAAGTCTTTGTCTCTTGCGCGAATTTTAACCAATGTGGCTCCTATCTTCACAGACTCGTTGACTTTAATTTCACTGGGGAAATCGATGAATTCAGGCGCGTGCACGTTTTCCCCGTACCTGCTAGGCGTTAACGTGTATTCGTCGTCTTTGGAGGGCATATTGTTCCTCTCGGCAGCAGCAATGGCCTCCCTTAATCGGGTGGCGACCCCCGTATCTCGACACTCGAAGGCACCACTTTGATCCGACAAGATCCTTCCCTGTGAGCCTAAATTTCTCTTCGCGTTTACCAGGTGCATGTGTACAGGATTCACGTCCGCAAAGTGTGATCCATCCGTAGCCGTGACATTCAGTGTCCTTTCGGTGACCTTAACGTCAGACAGGTCACAAGCAACAGACAGCACCCCACTGACCGAGTCTAAAGCGAAACAACTGTCCTCGTTGCCGGAGACGATACGATAACTGATGATGTTGCCAACGTCGAAGTCTATAGCTGACACAGTGATTATCTCAGAGCCTATAGGAACATAACGCGGCACGTGACCGGTGCAATCGATCCTCTCGAATTGCGGCCGATTGTCGTTCACGTCGCGCAGCTTCACGTGCAGCTGCATCTCCGCCTGTCTTCTGTAAGGCAAGCCCCAGTCGCTGACCCGCACATGCAGCAGGTACTCCCTCTTCATAGTTTCGTAATCCAGCACCTGCTTCGTCTTCACGATCCCGGAGAAGTGGTCGATCTCGAAAGGCACCTTCTGGATATTGTCGATGCTGTACGAGATGTAGGCGTTCTCACCGGAGTCACGATCCTTAGCTGTGATTTTCACGACTGGACTACCAGCTGGTTCGTTCTCGTCGATCCAAACCTCCATTTGTGATTGTTCGAATATCGGATCGTTGTCATTTGTATCGACCACGTTGATCTTCACCTTGGCAGACGACTGCTTCCTTGTACCAGCGTTGCCTTGGTCCACTGCGGACACCGTTAACGTATAGAAGGCCTTCTTTTCAGCGTCTAAATTCACAGCAGTGTACAGCATTCCTGTCTCCGCGTTCACGTAGAACTCTCCACCTTCGTTCCCGCCCACGATCTCCAGGAACACCAACGCGTTTCTTCCCTCGTCCGCGTCTGTCACCTTCAGCCTGATCACTGGCGTGTTGATGGGAGCCGTCTCGGGAACCTTCACCTCGTATATCTCTCGACTGAACACCGGCGCGTTATCGTTCAGATCGGCCAGATGGACAGGCACGAATTTGTAACTGAAACGTTGAGGTACTCCACGGTCCATTGCACGAAGGGTTAAATTGTAACCTTGTACGGCCGTTTCTCGATCTAGCAGGTGTAATACTTCGATGTTGTATTCGCCAGAGTACGGTCCACCGGCTGGCCGTACTCTAAAGTGACCTGCAGGGTCACCGCCCACGATGTCCAGGCTTGCGATCTGACCGTGAACTCCTTCATCGTTGTCGACCACCCTGACAATCGCGTATATGTCTGCGTTTGAGTGCTCTACGATGTCTGGTAGATGGTGCACGTAGATTTCTGGTGAGTGGAGGTTTACTTGTCGCACTCTGATTGTTACTTTCGCGGTACTGGCTCTGTTGCTGCCTCCGCTTCGGAAGAGAGCTCCACGATCCTTAGCGAAGACTACCAGCTCGTGGATGGCTCGTTCCGAGTATCTGGAGGATGGCAATGGAACGACTCGATTCAAACGGTTTCTTAACCTTTCAATGGTGGTATTTTGTTTCGAAAACTTCTATCTATATGCGTTAGTATAACATAATTTGTATAAAAAATTGCTCATTTGAACCGTGTCAAAAGTTGTAAAGCTTTTAATCTTTTAACCCAGCGTTGAGTATACTCGTCATCGCTCAAAAAGTGATGATGTTCTCATGACGAGTATATTCCTCAAACGTTGTTAAACGATTAACACTAGATTTACGAAACCCGTCAATCTGACAAATTTCAAAGTTGATGCTTGAAGTTACGGAAATCTTTAGTGTTTCTTTTTAGTAATTTACGTTCACTTTGATTGATGCAATGATACGAATATATATCGCAATTCATCCCGCTCCCTCCTTGACTCCTTAACTTCGAGTTTCCGTATACAATGTATTTAATTTTCGCAAGATCCGCGAAGTTGCACGATCAAAGTCGGAAAATCTAGCGTTAACGTGAAAATTATTCGAATTAACCAAATTCTATAATTTTTACAAAATAATTGGAACTCTTTTCATATAAAAGTTTCAAATAGGTATTCCACAAATTTTCGCATGCAACAAATCTATTCTTAAATGGGTTTTCGATATCAAAAGAAAACTTGTTATCAATTCTGCATTTGGTTGAAAGAAATTGGCAATAAGAAAATATACACGTAACTCGAATAAAGTCATGACTGTTCCAAGAAAACTTTATTCGCTCTCGGAATACTTCGCCGAACTGTCGAACGTAAAATACTTTTAAGAACAGCGAAAAGAGTGTTACAACCTTTTTATTCAAACTCGGAAATTTCAATCGCCTATCACAGAAGCATTTTATATACTTCGTTTTTGGATACCCAATATGCACGTCGGGGAGCCCAATTTGAACTCTAGCAAGGGATTGGAACACCCAATCACGATTAGGCAAAAATTACAATTCTGGCATCCCCAAACCTTCATCTTCCTATACTATATTCACGATAACATTGAAAAAATGGGGCGCCGACAAATTGCCTCGCAAGATCTGGCCGAAGATCAACCGAAAGGTTTCTATCCCGGGGCCATAGTAAGAGGCCATAACAATGGTGGATGCGAGCCGTGGACCGATCTACGGGCTCATCAAACGAAACACGAGAATTCTATTATAGGTGGACCTACCTGAGCGGCCTGGTGAGCGTTATTACCCCACTGACCGGGTGAACGGCGAACTGATCGGTTTCCTCGGCGAAGCTGTAATAAATCTCGCCGTTTCTGCCGAGGTCCGCATCCTCGGCTATTACCCTGAGTATATTGCGATGCAGAGGCGTGTCCTCCGTGATGGTTTCCTCATACTCGGTGGGATAGAACAGCGGGTTTAAATCGTTTGTGTCCAGAATCGTCACCACGACCGTTGTATCCGCCTCTAGGATATTCACCCGATTCTTACCATCACCTTTCGTCAGGGTGGCGCGCACTTCGAGAACGTAACGGTCCTTTCTTTCGCGATTCAACACGTCGACGTTACCGGTTCGAGTCCGAATCAACAGGAAACAGAAGTCACCAACGGTTCGTTCTTCCGCTTTGAAGAACTTGTCGCGGTCGCCGCTCATTATGCGGAAACGAATATCGAAGTTGCTGTCGGGAGACGCGAGTTTTATGCCCATACGCTCCTCCGGGACCACGTACGTTTTCCCGATTGAATTCTCAGGGATGGACACATTGTACAAGGGCTGGGTGAAATGGAATTCGTGATCGAGTGGGAACGGAAAGTCTTCGGTGAACGACGCGGACGTGGACGTCGGCAACGACAGGGAAAACGATCTGGTGATCGAGCTGCCGATACTACTGCTACTGGCTGACGACGAGAACGTGGTCGACGCGAATGTGTCGGATGATGGGGAACCCGCTGTGGCCGCGAACAGCCACAGCCACAACCATGGCCAGGCGAGCAGCACGCGCTGCTTCATCCTCTTCATCGTCGTGTCGCTAGCTCATCGTCAGTGCTTTTTGCGGGTGAAATTTGTCGTTACCCCGGCTGAACGAGGGAACTACTCCTTGGCTTGAGCTTTCCGTCCTTGTTAATTTGGCTGGACCTGAAACAGAGAAGAGAAAGTGCACTGGTTAGATTGAGAAGTAACAGCATTGCTTCTGTGTGGATAGGATCGATTCCTGAGGAAGGTGGATAAAGCGACAGCCGCTGCGCTAAATCCAGCTTATCCTTGACGACAGCCACTGACTTCCGCTCGATCGAGCGTGATGAGTAGATGGTTTACCCAAAGGGGTTAAGGAAAAGGCTATTGACAGCGAAGGGTGGAGATTTCTATAGAGTCTGCGATAGGGTTCGAAACCCTTTATCGATTTACGCATTACGAAACGTAGAATATTGAGACATATTCGAAGGATTTAAGTAATTTTTCATTTATTGTGTCTACGATGAAATTCTTAGGCATATTTGGCTATACCCTTAGAAACAAGTTAATATTACTGGGAATATATGATGCTAATAGAAGTTTCAACAGGGTTATCCAGTGTGTAGCAAGAGAATTAGGGTAGTTTCGAATTTTTATAGAGCGTGAAGCATTTAATCCTACTCTTCTCCTCGGGTCTATATGACTCAATATGAAGATTATGTTTTATTTAGTATTATATTTCTAAATATTTCCGCTTGACGTTCAATGTGTCTGAAATTCTTATAAATTCCATACAAACAATGATATTTATAAATGTCGTATATTCATTCAAGGTTTCACTGTAAATCAAAAAGTTCTAAATGTTAAAAGTAAGTGAAGAGACCAACAGGGTTAAAATATCTATTTTAAAATTTACACGATTAATTCTAAATCATCTGTCCGAAACGTCATAGAATTTTTTCACTCAAATAAATTTAGCAATTAGGAAAACGTAAAATTGTACACATTTTGGCGTCGAAAATAGAGTTTTCTTCTATTTGCTACGATTGAAAAATTACTAAACTTTCAACACTTCTAACGAGATGTATTCTACAGGATATATCCATTCGGACCAGCGAGTCGTGATTGATAATCTGTGAGGTGCGATATTAACCATGTTAATTGAATGTACTTCATGGTCAAGTTGCCTTGCAAATCTCATTCAAATTAAAGTTCACGGTAGTATGTTACGGAATATTTTCTGGGAGTTTCCATTGCGGATACAACTCTGGAATGAATGAGGGATCGTGAGTTCGATTTTAATAATCGCAGGTGAATCCCGTTACCCGTACGTGACAAGCTCGTCAGGAGTATCGATCTACAGTTTCGCTTAATGAATTTACCGAGCGCGGATTTTATCGGACGATAATTTTTCGAAAGCGCGCACAGTTGGAATTTACGAATTCAATAGCTGCAGGATAATTGATATCAATCGGAAACGTATATCCAGAAACGAGGATTGTTAAACGCGCAGAAAATAACGTTCAATTTCCAGCGTTATTCGCGGCTATTAAACTCGATGAAAAGTAAATCTGCTGCACCATCGGCGCACGATTACGTTCAATTACGTGTGAACGATCTTTCGCAACTCGACTTATCGTTCGCGTTATTGCCTACCCTTCTTTTTCGCGTATTCGTGCGACCGTTTTCAGGAAAAGGAAGAGTAGAGAACCGTTAGTTGTTTCGTGGATATTATTAAATTTGAGGATATTGGTATTCGATAATACCGATAGTATTTCCTGATAATAAATTAAAAACGCTCTAATCGGAATATTTCTTCCTAACTTTTACTACGTTCCATTCTTTTCAATTCAATGTAAATTCTAGGTATAGTTAGTTACAGAAGTGTCTGGTCACCTTACGAAATTGAAAGCACTATATCCCATTTATTATTCATGTTATTTACGTTAGATGTTTGAGGGTGACGTTTCATAATTTTATTAAATTCACTTTTCGTCGATATTGATAATAGATTACGAATGATTTTTTTTTCTTCGTTTACATATAGTATTAAAAAAAGGGTACCTACTAAATCGCTAACGTGGCCGAATATCTACTTTTGTGGCCAACTGTATTTCAGTTACCCAATTTCAATACATTTCGAATACTTACTAATTCACCTCATGGCTCGATAAACTTTCATTTAAATTACATTAAAGTGATTTTCACTTTGCCCAGAACTACATTCAATCGCTTTAATAACTTATTGCAATGGTTTACCGTAGTCGTTGGAATATAAAGCTAAATGATTTCAGAACCTGTAACTATTCAAACCTTTTCATTAATTTTGCAACTTAAGGTGTATGGTAAATCTTTAGTCATCAAATTTTATGGTTAAATTCCAAACTTGCTCTTCGTTTAATGTACAATTCGTTTCGTATCACGAAAAACTAAATAATTACGGTCGTCTAATTAAATCTAATTGCACTCCTTTTCTACTGGATTAAACAGTAAGTTCGCTCGTTTTTAGTTTACTACATTTAGGTATACCGTTTTTCTGCGAATCCTCTGTAAAAGATTAATTTCCATTACTCTGATTCTTCTTCTTTCATTATTCTAATCTTCCATTCTCTTTGATTACTAAACGGAAATAGAAAAAATATCAAATCAACTGTCAACGAATTGTCCAGCAGAGTGTTACGGAATCGTCTCACAAGAAACGCGGAAACTTTCGATTCTACCAAATATTTTCAAATGGTATTCTACATTTCGAACCAGCAGAATTCCAGTGAAGCGGCAGGCTATTATTCGATCGTTTATACAGGTGCAAGCATGGTTCGAGATCCAGCTGAAACGACGATCATTTCTACCATGACAGTTTCAGTGGCGGGGTCCGATAACAAAACGAAACGTTGAATCCGATAACGGGCACCGCGATTTTGCCTATCTTCGAGCGTCCACGACTAACCTTTCGAACGGCACTCGTACTCTCCAATCTACAGTTCCTCGTTGGAGTTTCCAGCAACGTGTAGATCCAGCTGATCGATATATACTACGATAGAGCCCTGGGAATTCGGAATCGAAGCGCATCGATGGGCGGAAAAGCAATGAAATGCGTTTCGTTTCGAATCTAAACAAGAGAAGTAGACTCGCGTGTCCCAAACCACTCTCGATTCGGTAGCGATTGGCGAAAGAATTTCTGAACGTGGCGATGTTACTTTTGGATATTCGCGATACGGAAATTTTTCTGAGCACGTATCGCGGAAATATACTGCAAATGGGTTACGATTTTATTAAGTTCGACTGCTTTTTTTTTAATATATAAAATCCCATTTTCGCATCTTTGAATCGTCGAATTTTTTTAATCCTAGAAACTTTAAATATTTGACCGTTTAAATCCGCGAATATTTAAATTTTTGCAAATTTAAATGTTCGAATTTTCCAGTGTTTAAATCTGTAAGCGTGTGAATTCTTCAATATGTGAACCTTTGAATATTTGTATCTTCGAGTGTTTGAATTTGTGATCGTTTGAATGTTTTAATTCTTGAGTATTTCATTCCGTAAGTGTACGAATTACCGATCGTTTCACTCTTTCAGCCTCTAAATTTTCCAAACTTCATAAATATTGCACATGCTCTAATTTCTGTGCATCCAGCAACAATAACTTCATCCAATTTTCACACGACGAATTCCAACCGTCTTTTCTCGTAATCCGGAGACATCTAACAAAAACCTCGTACATCTGTCATCCACCATCTCTTTTCTACTCTTCAAATTAACACGGGCATTTATTTCACCGTAACCATAAATAGTAACTGGTTAATACGCGATCGCGGTATAATTAGACGCAATTCCGAGACTCAAAGAGAGCAACCTTAACAGAGCTCATGCTTCGAAAGATGCGTTACACTAGGAAGCATCTTTCCTCTCATCTCCTTTCTTCAGCGAACCTTCCAACACGCTTTAACCAGCGTTCTGTGTTCAAGGGAACACAAAAATTGGAGTCGCTAACGGTGCGTTTAGCTTCGTCGAGGAAAAACGTTCGAGACAAACCGGCTAATTATCGCGGAACGTTTCCATGTTGCTTGCTAAGTTTCTTGCACGGCGTAAAATTGCCAAGATTATCGGTACAGTTATTACAACAAACAGCATCACGTTTCGCCGCGCGCCACCTTAAGCCGCATATCCACCGAAGAACGCTTGCAAAATTGCCTAAGCGCTTAGCGACACTCGTAAACATTTCCAACGCGACAAAAAGGTACAAGTTTATCAACATTTTTGGTAAATATAAATACTTCAGTTCGGTTTGAGAGGATTTTTAATAGCTTAAACTCTCTCGAAAACGTTTGCAAGCATTTAAATTAGGTTTGAGATGTTTGCGTTCTCTTAAAAGTACTTGCTACCGTTTAAATTAGGTTTGGGATAGCTTTGAGAGACGCTTGAAAATCTCTTCGAAACGCTTGCAACCGTTTAAATTGGATTTTGAGAAAAATTCGGGTTGAGTTCTCCTGCAAATGTTTAAGTTAGCTTTGATTAAGTTCGATTCTATTAAAAACGTTTCAGACAATTGCATTCTCCTGAAAGTGTTTGCAAGCGTTTAAGATAAGTTCTAAATAGGTTTCAGTATGCTAAAATCCCTTGGAAAAGCTTAAAAGTGGTCTGATTATATTTTGAGATAGGTTTCAGTTGTTTAAATTCTCTTGGAAACTTTTGCAGCAATTTCAGCAAAATTGTACGTAAATTTAAGTTGGACTAGATTATTCTACAAACGTGTACGAATCATTGGACTAATTGTGCAATGTTTTCATATAGTCTGAGTTCACCTGCAATTGTTTGCAAGCACCTATACTCACGTCCATTGCCATCGTCTACCAATAACCGGAGAATCGCTAGCAAATGTTCATGAACCGCTTGAAACACTTCCATCGCCAGTGGATACACGGCTTAAGGCTCCGCGTAACGACGCTGAACTCCCGCAGAGATATCTCGCGTTCCAAAGAGGAAACGAACCCGTCCTCCAGCGCAAACAGACCATGATCCGAGTTGTTTTAGATGAAAATCACCGAAACGACTGTGTATTTTTAGGTATTCTCGCGATTTCCGCGGCACAAACGGCTGGAGAACAGCGAACGCGCCTGGTTGGCTCCACGAAGCCATTCGCGTTTCGTTCATGGCAGGACGATCAAGCAATCTTGAATCAACCTTCCGAGGCAACCTTGTTCTCAAGCTTTTTCCACACCTGCTCATGTGGGAATGGCCTGTACCGAGAATGAACATTTCGCGTCGTTCATTTCGATTCGCCGAAGAAACGCGCTACGTGCTAACGATACAAAATATTTCGTAAAGAGAGGCGTTAAGTTGATGAAGGGGGGCTCAATGGCGATGAAAAATTATGTCAAAGGGCGTGGTTCAGTCAAAAGGTTGAGAAATACCAGCGGTATTTAACACTTTAGCATGCGATTATCCACGAATTACAGATAGATTTATTACTGATAAGTTCTACTTGCAATACGATATTATTTTTATTTTAACTTTAGTCTCGCTTCAGAAAATTAGAGATTACTAAATACACGTTATATAGAACATTTTGTTATTTCGAACGAATGTTAAAATTGTAACCTATCAATGGCAGCTTATGCAAGTACAGTAATCAAACAATTGTAAGACAAAGGGGTTAATATCTGATATTGATGTTAAGAAAATTTAGGTTCTTATCAGATTCTACCATGTAGTCTTTAATTAATTAAACTTGGGGTCAATTTAACTGTTATTCAATCGTTGGACTTTAAAATTTATCGCGTTGCAATATGTGACATAATAAGTATCCAAAAGAAGTCGCAAGCAGTAATAATTCACGGTATTAACGTTTGAACTATGAATGTGTTCAAAGTGACTTATTCGTAATATTTTTTATAAAAGCTGCATAAACTTACGGCAATGCATTTCTGAAGATTGTCGGAGATTTTGCTGTACACAATATGAATGGAGATTTACGTTCCTTGCATTATGCATTTTGACAAACGTTCTATCATTTTAATCACGTTGCTACAAGTAAGTATGCTTTAATCGCCGGCAGTTCTGATGTTAAATTAGAAACGGCAATCTTTCATCCCTGCTAAACACATTATCTTCCATTTAGAAGGATTTCATTTACTACGCCCGATGGTGAAGAACTTCATCCATTCCCGCTGGATCCACCATTTATCACCAGAAACGGCGTTGCACGTTTTGTTCATGTTGACGTGTTTCAATTCGTACCGTGGCATTGTCAACGGGAACGAGGCGGCGCGATAAGAGTTCCGATGAGACAATGCTTTTACTCCGGCGACGACAACGACACCGGTCCCGTGGGATCTCAGCTGGCAAAATAAATTTTCGCGTCACGTAGCCGAAAAGAAATGGAGACGTGCTACCGATCCTGATAAATCAGCCGGGATCTAAGCCTGCCGTGTGAGAGGCGAAGTTCGCCATTCCAACTAAAATCGTGCAAGCTTTGCATTATTTAAAGCTACCACAGCTGGATTTTAGATAATTATTACCAGCTGCTTCCGAGTGTAAACCGTGTCCAGACGGAACTGTACTGTTGAACGCAAGAACGATAATTCCAGTGCACTCAGGATCCTTTTTGCATAAAATGTGTAAATAAATTTTGTATACTCTTTTAAATATATCCTCGGAATTTTATTGCATTATCTTTAAAATTGACGAAGCTACGGCGAAACAGCACATTTTCAATAGATAACATGGCATATTTCTATTGTACAAAAATAGTGCATAAAAGTGGCAAAACTGTAAGATGTTAAAAGTGTGTACCGATTTTTTTAAAAAGGAAGAAATACATTGGTGCGAAGAGCAATTCCAACAGGATAACGAAGATATCATCGAAGATGTGTAATAATGCAAAGCGAAATTATAATTATTTTTCCAATATTATACATAACTTTAAATCTAATAGAAATATCATAAACAATGAAAAAAGATGTTAATAAACACCACCGTTTACTATATTTCTGTATTTTATGTAAGAACGGTCTGCGTGCTTTCACGCAACGTTTCATTTACAATTAAGATAAATGTACCAATTACTGTCACTTTAAGCTTATCGCGTAGCTTTATTTAACTATTTTAGAACGTATTTAACCTAAAAATTGTTCCAGTTTGGAGCATAACATTATTCAACATCTCTTATTTATGTGCATTTTGTTATATGTTGAATATAACGAATTGATTACTATGTGATTGAAAATATGCAACAAAGTTCAATGTCCCTATTACTGTCACTTGGAAAGTTCTCATTTAAATAGAAACACGTTTTACATATATCAGCGCGTCAGTTTGTGTAACAGATATAAGATGTATAGTAAACGTATCGCATTTACTGAATTATCACGCGTCTCATGCTTTATAATTACATTGGTTACGTTTCAACGTACAACAGCACATTTTACCTCCTAATATTTCGTTTTTCAATATTAAGTGTAGACGAATATAGAATGTTTATGTGTTGTTACGTAAACCGAAGCCCAAACTTGGTATCAAAATTTGTGTATTTACGATTCTTCGTACATTACTTTGCTATTAAATAAACGAATTAAAGTGTTCAGTTATCGGGACACTGACAGTAATTCGGACATCTACCCTAGTTTGAAGCAATTAATATCGTTGAACTTCCCTTTTTCTCATTTTGGTCGCGAAGGATTTGTATAATAATTTCTGCGTCGCAATTTCATCTCCCAACTGGGACTTGCCGTTTTATAAAATTCAAAGTAACGACAAATTAAATGTTATTGTAGCACAATGTTGATCCTTAACGTGTTAACTATATGGATTACAATATTTGCAGATGCTTCGTCGTTGATTGTAACATTTCACCAAAAGGTAGCCTGCTACACAAGTTTGGAAAGTTCGCGCGGAGTGATGAAACGATATGAGAAGACTGAAGGTATTATCGGGTAGATACCAGGACTCTGTTTCCCCGTGGACAACGATCCTGTTGATTAAATCGAGCGTGAACGGCGACATTGATCTATGAGCAGCAAGAAAGATGTCGATGAGCAGGTGGGAAACTTTTGTGTCACATTTCCTCTTTCCCTGCTTGAAACATTACACTTCCGATGAAGTTTATTCCCAAGAATTTTTATCTCGTTGGCGACATTGATATAAATTGTACGTAATTCAATAAGATTTACTTTTGCAGACGAATCATCAGAGCTTGGAATGAAATCAGCAAAAAAAAAAAAAAGAATTGGAAATTGAATCAATCGCTTTTGTTTTCAACAATTAACCTGATAATTGTATTACGTAAAGTTTTACGAATATCAGGCACAATCAAACTAGAAATATAAAATACGCGATCTTGGCATTTCTTAATCAGTACTTGCATATCTCTACTTACGAATCCATTCTATTTAAAATTACAACGACTACTTTCACTTTAGCTTCTATCCTCTATATTCTAGTACATACTTTCTGAAACCGCGTTGATCGAGAAACCAAAAAGCAAATCACAGGAATTCACGATTACCAACGCATCCGCCATCAATTCTGGGGGCGAAAAAAAGCCAAAAGGAGTGAAATTTCGAGCGATTTCTGGTCGGATGAGTGCAACAATTGCGGAGGTACAAAGAATTGCCACATTCTCGTCGTGAAGAACAAATGAAAACAATATTAGCAGGAACCACTGCCGGTATTTTAGCCGGACAATACGAGCGATCGCATTCGTTAACGAAACGACCGGTTGTGGGAGCCGCCAGAGCGTGGAATTAATTTTTCCAGCTTCGGCGAATGTCGTCCATCGCGACCGACTCTTTCCCCGAAGCGTGTGTGGAACGATGAAAAAAGAAGAGAAAACGAAGCGTTCTCCGCTGGTGTTTCACGAGAGCCACGCGTATGACTCCCGGGATAAATCCGATTAACAGGTGAACGCTGGTATATCTAGTTGTCCATGCGAATGATGACACTGTCAGATTAACGCGACGACACTCTTGCTGATACTTTGAGTACGATATTGGGGCGGCAGAAGCTTGTTCTGTGTATCGAGTGTCCTAATTCTTTGTTGCTTTTGGTCTTTCTCTTGATGGTAGGTATTCTTTTTCTTTTTTTTTTAATAGCAGGGAAAGGAGTTGAAGTAGAATTAATGAGTTCGTGTTGGCTAACCATTAGATGTACCAACGAATAATTCAGTAACCATTTTAGTAGGAAAATGGTAAAAACTATAATTTGTACAATTTGTATAATTTTAGAAAATAATGCCACCTCCTGCTTTTGTTTATTGTCTGCAACTTGTAGGTTCATTCAAAATGTAAGCAGGTCGATTTTAATTTGAGAAATCGATCAATACTGCGGCAACGAAAACGACGACAAATCAGGAAAAAGTGGATTGTTGTTCGTTAGTACACTTAATAGTATAGCTAAAGGTGGTTGTCGAAGTTTGATAGCGATTGGCTTAAGAAACAGGGAACTGTGAAATTTCTCAAGCGCACATTTAGATTAGAATTATTCGTGATTGAAGGACTTGTGAAAGAGATAGCTTTCATATTTCGAATGATGCTAGTTTGCGTACTCGGCATTTTATTCGTCATTTCATTTGTTTTTGTAAGGAATAAAGAAGACACTTCATATCACGTGAAAATTAAGCGAAATATAATGCAAAGAAGTAACTTCAATAATCGTAGTTAAATAGAAAATGTTATAAACTACAATATAGTCGATTATTGCAAATTAATAGTGAAGGACTACAACCGAACCGTGCACGAGTGGCTTGCAATCAGTTGGGCTTCCAACATACTACTTGCATGATTTCTTTTTATTGTAAATGAGCAACTTTTTACTTGATCATCTGGATATTTATTCAAACGATCGATTACTTATTCGTTATATATCGGGCGTTTAGAACAATGTGAGAAATACTTGGCAGGTAGAATCTACACGTCAATGCGATGAATAAAGTTCCTGTATAAAAAAAATGTCGAATTCATCTTACTTCGTAAGTTGCAAGCAATTCAATTTTGCAATAGAAACAACCGAAAATACAGCACTCCGTGCGCCCTATTCTAAAGGAGATTCATTGCAAATTCTGTTACGCTTTCAAGTAAACAAATTTATGGAAAATCCCCGAACTTTTTCGTCACACCATGTATTATACTTTTATTACGACAATATCGTAAAACTACTAATTGTAAGTCTTATGCAGCCCAGTGTTCTTGTAGTTATAAACGGGAGCGTATAACCGACATCGTTTCCATTTTCTTCATTTTCTAGAAGACCATCCGATTCCCTGTCTCAAAAGCAGCAGACATGTACACTTGGAACGCACCCTTGAAGTTTTGATAATAACAAGCAGATCTCCACGCTGCACGTTACCTATAAGGGAAGCTAGATATGATAAAAAACAGGCATAGCAAGCCACGGAGGAGGACGTAGAGCAAAATCATAAAGAGCATTTACGCGTGACGGAAATCCTACCAGTGTTGTACGGCGAAGTTAGTCAAACGCGGGCTCAGACAGATGGTGAAATAATGGCTTTTCCGGCCGGCTGGGCGGCTGAGACCGCCGTGAGGGCAAGATAAAAGCCGCTTCGGCGACGCTTTGATAAAAACCGCCGCCCCCGCGTGATTATTAAATACTGGAAACGCGTGCGCGAGTTCCTGCACAAGCTCCTTCGCGACGGGAAAAATAAGAGCGTCGATCTCTCGCGAGAGTTCTCGTGCTCGAGCACCTCCGGCTGCCTGCTTTTTCAACGCTCTGCTGTTTGCGGATTACACAGAGGGAGAGAGGAAAAGGAAATTGTTGATGCGCGGAAGATCCTCCTCAGACGTGAATGCATCGACTTTTTGCGACTACTGTTGTTCTAAGGAAGATAACAGAAGATCGATAGGGGACTGGCGGATGAAAGATGTTGGTTCTTGCTTCAAATTGAATGTTTTGCTTGCAATTTTTGTTGCTGGATCGCTCAGCTTTTCGTTAGCCGTCGCTGTTACTTTTCAAATAAAGGGGTTTCTGTAAGCAAATAAGGTAAGTTGAAATTGTTTAGTTCAAAGGGAAAGTCAGAGAACACATTCCACGACTCGTGAAACTCGAATCCAACTTTTGCTTATGGAACACGATTGTTTTATCCACTGGTTCATTGCGAATTTTTTCACATTAGAACTACCAAACTGGTCAAAATGACGCATTTGTAATTTTCGATAATAATTGTATAAATTCAGGGAGATGTAATTTTGAAGAATTTCTATCATTTTTTTGTAGAATGAATGAATAAGCATTTGTTCCTCTTAATTATATGTTCCTTCAAATATCTGTTACAATGATTTCCTTGGTACATATGCATACAGATAAACACGCCCTAATTGTTAGTAATTCTAGTGTTAATACTGGTTAATCTTTGGAGCTTTTAGAGAACATTTTATAAGTAACGTTGATCACTTACAAGAAGCTTAGCATTGAAATGAAATAATCTATAGAAATTCATCTTTCAACCTCTATATTAAACCTTTCGCTACGAAGGACTTATATATACGTCCTGAAAACATGGATAATCATTTGTTAAAATACGCTGCCATTTTCTTCTTAGTCTTAGTAGAATATCCATTATTATTACCATATAATACGCTTCAATTAACAATACCAAATATCTAAATATTTCCACGCGTGCTATTTCTAAATTAATAAGAACTACTCTAACCTGTGCATCCGAGACGCGTTTCAATTTTAAGGTGCCGCTGCGAAAGGGTTAAGGGTGAAGCGTGAAATTTGAAATCGATCAAATCGAAGAGTTCCGTAAATCTATTATTAACGGTGAAGCTTTTCAAAGATAAAACGTATCGTTGGTCGGAAGGATCCAGTTCTGGTTGTTTCGTACGCTTCTCGATCGAGTTCTGCGTTCGACGCGACCTTTGCAGACACTGGGCTCGATTAACGAGTTCTCCTATCGACTTGCTGCGACTGGCAGGTGTTGAGGCCGTATTGGTTAGGGCGCGGCAATTTTGGCCCTCGTCGAATCGGAGCTGCTGCTATCGCTTATGGCCCACGATGTTTCATTCATACACTGGACGCGAGAACGTAGGAGACGGAGAAGGGAGAGGTTTGGATATCGGGCACAGGGGAGATGAATTTGTCGACGATCTGGACGGATGGATGGAAAGGATGATTGATTTATTGGCTGGAGGTGGGGTTGCCTCGAGGTAGTAATCCGTATTGCGGTAATGATGAAAGATTGAACGGGCAGAAATAATGTATGTGTGATGGAGTTGTGCAAATGGTAATATCTTGATAATATCGGCTAGGCATTAATGGCGTTAATGGTATTTAGAAAGGGGAATATTACTCGAATAGCAGAAACGAATGCTATAGCAAAGGAAAGATGAAGGATCGGATAGTTCTTCTGATATTAAAAAATGAGAACAATGGTTTTTGCGTGTGTGTTTAAATTTCAGAACTGATTAAAGTTCGATGCAGACGAGCGATATTTTGCCTCACTGTATGTTTACCTTCGTTGTTTTCAATTAGGAAAATAAGGAAAAATACACGACCATGCGTCAAGAAAGTCGATCGTCTGCATCAGGCTTTAGAATTCGTAATATTTCTTACTGCAGAATTTGTAAATTGAAGTAAATATTTTAAAATAATTGTATTATCTTCTCGATGAAGCTCATTCAATGCCTAAATAATTCCAGTGAAAACGAATCTAGAGATTCAAATTTCGTACCTGATTATATCGAAACAGTTGCAACAGTTGCCAAGCACTAGAAGTTTAAACAGTGTTAAGGAATGGTATAGTGCAAGCTAAAATTGGTTGCAGAAATGACATAGTAAATGTTGTAAAATGATCGATTCATTCGAAAGTGCACACTGCACGCTAATTACAAGTGACCAGTTACAATTACGCAACACGCACGGCGGCTTGAAAATAGCAAGAGAATTGATGACGTCAAAGATCCAAAGCAATGATACGATGGCTAAAATGAACGAGATGCCGAAGAAAGGGAACAGTTACCAAATAGTATAGTGAAATGGTAAAAAGTGAATCGTAACGAGTGCTTAGCCGATCTAGATTCTCAATTGAAAAGGTTAGTCACTGTAATTCCCAAGTTACGCATTTCATTATATGTTTGAACGCACAAAAATTCGATGCCGCACTTTTATCAGAAATTTATAAATTCTCTATTCCGATATTTTGAACAGCTCGACAATACGATTTTCAAATAAAATTAGTCTTGTGGTTTGCTAATTATAAGCAAGAAATTATCCTTCCCTTTAAAGTAACAGAAATATGATGCATCGACCGATTCGAGAGCACGCAAAGGTTATACTTATAGCTGCAGCAAACCGAGAATGTTCACGTTAATCGTTATATATACGTAAAACCACTACGTCCATGAATCGATTTCAGTGTTCCTTGTCGCAATAATTGTACAGAATGCCCCCTCAAGTCTTTACGACCTCGTAAACTGCTTCAAGAGAATTATTCGCCATACCAACACTCCTCTGTACTTCGGATAAATAGTTCCTACCCCCTTTTTCACGCTCTGTTCACGGAACACCGACGATCGACTCGACCGAAATCTTCCACAAAACCTACCAAACTTTCCCTCGACGAACCACGATCCTCGAACATTCACACTACTTGTAACAACCTTGAAAAAAGCCCTTCAAAGTTTTCCTATTTCGTTTATTGTAGTTCGCGCCATTGTTGAAATCCACGTGTTAAAAGTTGTTCTTGCGCAAGGTTACTTTTTCCACGAATGTACAAAAACATGGCAATTGCCCGCAGGAGTGTTATTCGAAACGGCCATCGTTAACCTATTCTCGTTTTAATAGTGACACAGTTAGAAAAGTCAAAATATTGAGAATTGAAATAATTCGAAAATTAAAACATTTGCAATTTTAAAGGTTTGAAATTTGAAAGCTTGCGAAGTCTAAACATTGAAAATTCAAAGACTAAAGAAATTCGAACGTTTAAATATCATTTTAATTATGTAAAATAATTTTAAAGTAAAAGGCAAGAAAATATTTCTTTTCAATTTGAAATTTGCAATCAATAATGAAAATTTGCTATTCTCCGCGTGATGTTATTAGCCGATCAGTGTTGTCAAAAATTGTAACTCCCAAAGTGATTACAATTTTGGAGGACACTGCATTTCCCAGCCAAAAGTCGATACCGTAACAACTGGCATTCCGAATGCAAAGATTTAAAATTTGCTGCTCTCGTCCAAAAACATTTTCCCCGTGTAATGAATGCGCTTGGAACGAGATAAAATTCTCCATAAGGAACCCTATCCACATAAGCTTCAACGATGTTCTGTGATTCATTCCGTAGAACATCCTGTGATGTTCATATTTTCATCTGTGTCAGCTTTGTCGAAGCACCTCGCCGGCGCATCGATCCGCTTGTCGGCACTTGTCCGAGAAAGCCGGACAACACGATATTTTCTGCATTTCTAGCTACGGTGCTCGGCTGTCTGGCTGGATAATTAAACGGAACAGGCTGACCTCTTTCCAATCCTGCCGCGAGCTCAAACAATCGTCTTCGCGCGCCGACGAACGCATTGTGCTTTATCGTCGCTTTATCACAGCGCGAACCTTCGAACGCGATGACAGGTAGAATATTGCATGGTCGCGACGATCGCTTCCATACATTGCAATACAGAAACTAGTATTTGTTGCTAGAAAAGCATACGCCAGCTCTTTTGTCGCTAAATCTACACATGATAAATGATAAATGATAGTGGACGTTTTAATAGGTGGGAGAGTAACGAATTCGCTTGTCAAAGAATTATTCACACGACGGAATGGATTTTCGAATGTTAGCTGATCGCTGAATTCGTATCATGTTCAAATCATTTGAATATTATAAGACAATGCTAAAATTCGAGTTCGAATTAAATATCGCTCTCAATAATATCCATTTCTGTTGAACGTACGCCACAATTTATAGGACAAGTGTGACTCGTTACCGCAGGGCAACTGGTTAATCGCTTTAATAAAAAGGAAGTACGGTCCATACATACATTGCATGGAGGTCGTCGCCGAGGGAGTTCATTTTATTTTCTTTTTTTCTGTGTAAATGTATATCTAGCAGCAGAGAAATTGTGTATTTATATTCAATATTTATACGATTCTCCATTTAATAACTGAACAATAATTTCTGCAAAAATTGATGTGCAAAAAATTCAGCATTCCTTTATCAATAGTTTTTCTTACGAATAGAATGAAAACTTTGAGAATAGAAGGTCACGGAATCCGGTTTATAAATAATTTCTTTTTTTCCGTACTCTAAAGAAACCTTATATTTTATAGTTTTCTTGATAAAGAAACGCGCGCGCTGCGTTCAAGAAACAATTCTTTTACACGATGTCTTAAAACGTCTGAAACTCGGGAGCCATCAAATGAAATCGCGCTTAAACAAGCTGCTCAGCTCGGCTAACTTTCGCAAACTCCTCTAGAAAACGGCTTAAAAGCGTCAACTTCTTTCACGACTGCGGTGGATTCATTAAAGTTAAGGACACGGTAGCCAAGATTCAAGGAGTGCCGCCGGTGCGGAGCGATCGCGTTGACAAACGAGCTATAAGTAGCCTAATCGAGTCTCAGGCTCCCCAGGGAAGGGTGCGCGTTCCACGGGAAAGGGTGACAGCCCACCAGCATTCGGACCAGCAGTCGCCCTTGACAAACAGTCTCTCACGATTAAATCAATCCAAAAGCCCCGCCTGTCTCCACGAACATAGTTGTAAATGTTACAAGCTTCACAAAATGTAGAATATTTCATCTATTAAATTGTTGACTAGTAAAATTCGGAAATGTTAATATGGCAAAGACTGCAATGATGTTTGAAAATTCTCCAAAGATACTTTTGAGAACAATAAAATTCTACGTTAAATACTTGGATTCCAGTACTTGAAATGAAAGCACGATAAATTACATTGCTAGAGAGTCTGGCAATTCGATTCTATGTAACATTTTTTAAAGGGATTCAAAGTAACCGCTGTGATAACATTATTTGTCGCACTGTAAGTGTCTAAATTAGATTTAATTAATCATTTTTGAGGGGATTTACTAAGGAGTTTAAGTAATCGCTGTGATAAAATTATTTGTTGCACTGTAAATATCTAAATTCGTTTCAGTCCCGTAGGGTACGTTTCTACCAAACGAACAGATGCTGATTTTTCCCCTACTTCGGTAAAATTCAAGTGCAAACGAGCATTCTTTCCTCATCTGATTAAAAACTGAAATTTAGGAAGTTCACTTGATGGTCGTTTGCATTAAACGAGTATCAATTAATGCTCTTGTTTTAGCTGTACGTTTCCTTTCGTGTCCTTTAAACGCACTCTAAGTATCTGCAACGTTTATACAATATTCTCATTAATACTTGGTCAAACGTTTGTTTCAAATCCTTTATCAGTGCAAGATTTATCATCTTACTGACATATCCTTTTATCCGTGCATAGATTACATATTGTAACGTATTAAGAAATAAATTCCACTACAGCCAATCTGTAAATCCAATTCCATTTCACCACTTTTTGCCCGCATTTTTTCCTCCTCTATATCTTATTTTAAAGACCAAGGATTTAAACCAACAGCCACCACGCATTCAATTTAAAATGTATCAGATAACACTGTAAACGTGTTTCAGACGATGAAACAGGAAAAGGAGGAGGGAGAAACAACCATCGACAAGCAATTGATTTTGGACGTAGCATACCCCATCTCTCGTCCACTTTCCACCGATGGCCAGCTGAAAAGGAGCTCAATCTATTAAACTAGCAACGCATGGTTAAACGATCGACAGCCCTGTTCGCTCGTTTAATTGCTTTTGGCTCGGCAAACGTTCCATCGACGACGATTTTAGCGCTACGCCGATCAATCCGATCGATTAACCGGTTATACCTTCTTTGAGGCTGGTAATTACGCTAAAACAACCTCGACCATCCGTCCTTTCTGTTAATCGTCGCCAAGAGGAGAAACTGCACGAAGGACTTCGTGTTCCTTTACGTCCGCGATAATGTCAGAGTTGTTACGTCTGTCCTGAATAGAGGATTCTGAATTCTCCCCGATGCTGGACCTTTTTCCTTTTGAAGGAGAGGCCCAGGTATGTACAAGATGCCGATCATAAAACGCCCAACGAGCTTCGCCTTGAATTTCGTTGCCGGTAATTAGCCAGACGGTGGGTGTTCGAATCGGCCAGAGACGTTAATCGACACAGTCACCGCTTCCCTTGAGACTTAATTACACGTCGTGACGAACACCTAACAGAGAAACGGCCGCGAACCCGTCATTTTTACGCGCACACCCACGGACATTTCTTGAGCGCATTTTTGTTCAAGGCAGGTTATACGAATACGTAATTTTCATCGAAAACAAAGGAAAGTTTGCAGAAGTAACATATGAAAACAATGTTAACTTTCATTAGTATTTTATTTTAACACGTTTGCTACCACGTTGCGGAGAAAAACAGACACGTCTCGTCAAAAGGCATGCTTTATGTTTTTAATTATTGCAAAACATACTTGCAAATTTATTCCTCGTATACGATTAAAATATAATAAATACGAGAAGATTAAACGAAAGATTGAACATGCAAAATGTAGCGATTACGACCGTGTATAGTTTCTCCAACACCCATACGCAATTGATACGCATACGTAGTTACGCTTTTTTTTAATATATCGTTATTGATTTATTCATTAAACCGATATTTCCACGATAATTGAATCCGACGCGGCAGTAACAATTATTCTTACCCGTTGGACAATCAATTTTATTTCGTTCCCATTTGTCCACGACTGATATGATTTAAAATATGACGATATTAAAATCGACGGAATACGGGACGACGACAATGAATAAGAGCGTCGATGCACGAAGCAGGCGATTAATAGAGATAATTGCTCGACGACCGCTGCTTGGTCGGAACGACGATTTTTGTTCATCGTAATTTGAATCGAAATAAATGCTGCTCTTCCAAGCGCCACTGCATATGACGCTGCACCGGAAACCAGTTCTCCATCAGGATCACCACCGTGTACCACGGTTAAATCGGTCTTCTAAATGGTCCTAACGACTTGCATTATCAGAGGTCGAGGGAATCATAAACCCTGTCCGACGATTTTCATAAATAATGAACATTCCCGCAGCGAAAGGAATTTTTGTTTCATTCGAGACATAAAAATAAATCTATCTATAACTATGTGAATGGTTTAACAAAGGATCATCCTTAATCTTTTCTCTGCGACTGGGTTTAACCAGAGAATATGGGGTAATCGGGAAAATACCGAATAACATTGCGGTAAATTAATATTCTCCTTTCGATTTTTTCTATTTTTTTGAATGGCAAAGAATTTCAGGTGATTTAAGACGCTAATAGTGTACTTGATAATCGAAGTTAATCGGTAGAAGACGCCAATAACACGCTGCGTGCGAGCTGGAATGCAAAGGTTAAGGTTCGCTTACAGAGTTTAATCAAGTTTAATAAATGTGCGATGTAGTTTTCAAAAAAAAAATATTGAACGCACAGTTTTTTAATTTGTTGCCGAAGGCAACGTAAATTAGGAAAGGCAAATAAATTATTCTTACCGAAGGAATGAAAACAACCCTCACTGATAGACAGAAATTATGTAATTTTTAGCGATGAATTCACCTACGTAATCGGTTCTTGTCTACACTATAATAATGCAGGATCATTTATTAAAAATACTCAAAATATTCGACTGGTATTGCTTCTATGGCGGCTCTCCTGCACCCACCACTAGAGGGACATACGAAATAGGCTTTCTCGAAAGTACTCGCTCCAACTACCTCGTCCATATATATACCGCCTTTAACCTTCCTTCCAATATCCCAAGTCTAAGGCAGGGCCTGCTAGGTAGCCTTACTGATGAGTCCACTAGCAGGCCCAGGACGAAACGCAACACCCTTCCTTTTCCTATTCGATCCCCTCTCTACAGCTCCACACTTCAATCACTATGAACGGTGCTAAGTTTAAACTTTCCAACATGAAAAAATTGATAGGTTTCTGATCGTTGCAAAATGCTTTCGGTTTTATAAGAACATTTTGCGAATGAAGATCCAAATTTGAAAGATTGTAATAACAACTGAATTTACTAGGAAAATAGACAGGATGGGTTTCTCGAGTAACTGATTCGATTACTATGTTTTGAGACGTCGAAGCGGAATCCAAGCGTCTTTCATTAGAAATTGGTAGAGCGCGTCAATTAATTCCGGTTCCAGTATTTTCTTAAGCATAAACCAAACGACTTGGACGTGAAAGAGTATTGTAATGTGACGTAAAGCTGTGTACCATCGTTCTCCTATTGTTTCTTGTAGTCTCCATAGAATGTTTCCAAGAATATCCTTCATAGTTGAAGCATATTCATGGAATATGAATAGCCCATATATACAATTCACTTATTATATTTAAATAAACGAGGGCCAACTATAATTTCATTTCATTTCATTGGAAAATAAAACGTAAACTATTTATCTCGTTAAAATCGAAACGAATACCAATTATAATTTAACCTTAGAACACAAACGTTATTCGATTACTTTGCGACTCTCCAAATGTTCTTTCTTTGTGTCTCAATGTTGTAAATTACGTGTCTAAAACTATACCGATGAAACATATTTATTGCAAACTGTATCGAACATTTATTTATATTAACCTTTCCGTACGAATGTCAAAAATAGTCGCAAAATTTTTGTTGTTTTGTTTGAACACATGTCAAGTTTTATAGTAACAAATTCAAGTTCATCTTAATAAACGCTGTTGTTAGAAATTGGACAGGAATTCGTTAAGTCCCATCCTCAAACGGTCAGTAATAGTTGAAAATATGTCAAAAATTTATAATACAAATCACAACACTGCGGTTCTAGTTGTCGTAAGATTTGTCAATCGTAAAAATGATGAACATTAGCTTTCTATAGTTAATTGAATTCGACAAGAAGCTTTATCCTATCGACAGTTTCCCAGCAGACCACCAAATATCCACTTTCCCGAGAAACTATATCAACGAACAATCCCCGAATTACATCAACTTAACGTCGTTCATCCTTGAATAAACTTTTTATCCCCAAAAATCCTCCATAATTTGCCTATGTTAGTTCGAAGGCGCGTTCCCCGCCGAAAACACCGAGCATACCAAAATATCTTTTTATTTACGCGGTCGTAAAGCAATCCACGGCCAATCTATTCTGCCAGAGTCCTCTTGAATCTCGAGCAGGGCTAACGGGGTATTTGTCAACCTTTATTTTGTTTCCCGAGACAGACAAATCCTCCGAACGAGCCGCGGGACGTGGAACACGTACGAGAGATATAAATGAAGCGGACTGGAGGTTGTTCGCCTTCTTCGCGGCGACCAAATTCCGGTTAAGACACCGCAAAGGGGCTTCGCTCCAGTTTAAACGATACCCGGGGCAAGGGTGAGCAGACGTGTCTGGCTTCGCGTCTACGTTCCCCGTCTCGTTAAATCGATATCTCGCAGTCACCGGTTATCCCTGCAGTTTTCGAGGCTAGTCGCCGGTTCGCTAAATCGGCGAAAAATGACACCGCGGCTTGTGACAATTATGCTAACGAACCGTGTAATTCACGCGGAAGTAATTTCTCAGTAGAATTGTAAGGAACTACTGGGTGGCCTATAATTAACGAGCTAATTTAAATTTGTTTCAACTTCTTTATTCGTTATCTTTTTCACTCTATTCTTTGCAGGCCTTGAAATAACATTTAACTGCTAAATAACTTAACCGTTAATTATTATTTATTTATTTCTATTTTCTAGGTTCGATTTCGGTAATTGAACATCATATTGTAATTGAAAAGTATCCAGAGTGACAAGCTCGTAAATTAGGCCGAAAGTAAAATAGAAATGAATTATTAATTATAATAATTATAATTATTAGCTGTCTCGCAGACCGACAGCAGTTAAGGGTTAAGTATGGAGAAACTTTACGAAACACTATTTCCTTATATTGTTAACTTTGCTCGAGAAGTTGGGTAGCAATTATACGTACGTATTCATTTCTTCACTTTCCTACATCAATTTCTCTATTTCTGCGTAAAATAACGTAGCCAGGTAAAGAAACTGTTCTTATACTGTGTGTCTAACGAATAACGAATGATTTTAATCAACGTCGATGTTACAATGTGAAGAGAGAACTTAAGAAAATGGAGAATTAGGAAGTTTCCACGGTAAGGTGGAACTTCGTAGGAAAGGTAAACGTTTATCCTTAATGAATGAAATTGTTTCATCGTGCGAACAAGATTTTGCCGTTTTATTCGACATTCGATGCAATTATATTGAAACAATATTTGAACTTCCTACGTGCTCGCAAAGAATTGCTTCGAAATGTATGAACAAGTACTTACAATAACCTACAGCGAAATGGATCGCCATTTTCTGCAAAATTGTTCCTTTCTTTAGTATTCAATTCGATGTGTAAATAATGTACCAAGCATCGCCTTTGTTTTAGCTACAAAATATATTGCAAATATATTATTCTATCCATCTCAACGTATTGGCTATTAAAACATTCTTGCGACGCATTGTAAATGTTCATCCAGATATCGATTGTAGTTGAACCGTTCTGGAAACTAAAATGGCTAACACGGCATAAAATGTCCCGAAACGAAAACATATACCGCATACAAAATTACTTTGAAATGCAATATCGCGTTCAATAAAGCCAGTGCACTGCCAAAGAATTCCATTCAAAATTCTCGCTCTTCTTTCACCGGTAGATTTGCTCTCTTTCTGCGATCTAACTCGCTCGATCGAATATCAAGTGAAAAATTGTTACCTTCGAGCATCAAAGAAAACCGTGCCTTTGATTCTTTTGAAAAACATCTTCATAGATCTGCACCATACTTTATTTTTAGATCACTGATTTCACGGCGAATATATTACTTTCCGTTTCGTTTTGTAAACGTTGATAATTATTTTTTAAATGAAAAGAGAGAAGTGATATTCTAATTTAAACGAAGGGATGTTAGGTATACCTTCTTCCACAAAATACAACGTTCACTTACGCAAAAAACCGAACGGAATATTAATATTGAAGGCAACTGAAAGATTTCATTGTTTTAGTTAACTTTTCCCTATTACATATATTTACCCATTCAAAAGAACGTGAGAACTAAAAAGGCGAAAGAGAAAAATCAAAATTTAAGAATGTTATCTTAGAAAACCGTTTAGTTTAAAGTTGATGAAAATAAAGTAAATGATAACTAATACATATTTGCAATATTAACTTTTCGAGAATTAAATCTTTTTGTCACGCGAGACACGTTCTATACAAAATATTTAATCACGCTTTCAATTAAAAGAGTATCAATTACTTTCGTCGATTTCTCTACTATTCGTTTTGTGCAGTTGATCAACTTGGCAAATGAGCGGCTTAGTTCGCACTTAAATACACAGCGTTCAATTTACATAGCGTGCCTAAAGTTGCACCCAATTTAGCGTATACACTTTAGGGTGCAAAATACCCTGAATACCAAAAATTACGAAAAGAGAACAACATGCATTGGAAATTGTTAAAAAAAACGATCTTCGACGATCGATTGTTTCACGGTACTTCCGATGCGCTAACAAGGGGTAACAAAGGCTTCGTTTCTTGGCGTCACGATTTAAACTTTCGGTGTCACGATACGCAAAAGTATGCGGAGGTATGGGTCAGTTCTGACGCAACAAAATTGCGCGGCAATGGGCCGGAAACACGAAAGCTTTAATTACTTTCGCGTTGGGCTCACGCACGCGGCCGGCAACTTCGCTAGCCGGATACATTGCAATTTCCGGAACGAGGTTTCGGCCGAGGAGCTGTTCTCAGCGTGCACGGGATTGGAAAGCTTTGGCCGCAAACAACGAGCTGTAATTTGCACGTAAATCGACGCATACTTCCTCCCTCCGATCGCTTCCTGGCCCGCGCCATTGCAAGTGAACCAAGGGATTGAAAAAGGGCGTTCCATATTCGAAATCGAAGCTGTGACTTGTGAGATCGAAGGCTAGTCATTGCACAGCCCTACCGAGTCCTCCGATTCCAGGAAAGCGATAGCAAAAATTGTGGAAGAGGAAATGCTGAGCTGCTTGTTTCTCGCTTTGCTCGAATCGCTATCTCGCCTAGCTTACTGTTAGCTCGAAAAGAAGCTCGTGCACGAAGTACCAACGAGCGTATTTCTTCGCGTCGAGGGTAATAAGGATACGGTTCGATGGGGGAAGTTGAATAAGATATTGAGTTCGGTGAAAGTTTGTTAGTCGGGGCGATGGAAACGGAGAGTGGTTCGTTCCGACTTACAAGTTAACAATTATCCGCAGCGTGTTTGTAAAATTGATCAAGGCAGTAATAGGTACAAATTTTTGAACTATTTCTCAACAGAATCCCCATAACTTAAAGCGTAAAATTTGTCACGCATTGTGAATAAAATATTTCTCATCGAGTTTTCTTTTTTTATGTACTTGCTTTAGTTACTCGCATAAGATAGAAAATCTCGTTTTAAGTTTGTTGGTCCATTAACTCTTTCAAATTTATAGTAAAATGATGAACAATGGAGAATAGATTGATATAAAAATGTTTCTTTCCTTTATTGTAACATTTTCGTTATTTCGATTGCCAAATGCAACAAAAAATATACATAACTTCCGATATTTATATGCAATACGTTTTAATAGGAATGTAAAGTTTAATATAATTTAAGATATCGAATTTAATTGTGAAAGAAGTAATAGACACTGTTTTGCAGTTGTGTACTATTCTTATACTCCCGATTTATCTTCAAACCATAAAAATCACCCTGATAATACATAGAGCGGTTACCTTAATGTATCGAAACAAATGACACGAGTGAACTACTAAGTTGAACTTTCAAATGGAAAACAATAAGAGTGTATGGTATCCGATGGCATAATCACGGTTCGCAATGTATAATATTAGGTGTACAAATTAACTCAAAACCCTTATCTTTAAGCTCGTGGTATCTTTATCAATTACAAATCGCTACTTCACTAGTTTTCAAGTGACGAGATTCGTTCATGAAAATGTGCAAATCCTGAAAATGTTGAATATTAAAGCTGCATTTGCTTTTCTGCTAATAAATAATAAATCTTATGAAATCTTGAATATTCAGAATTAATTTGTACACCTAATATTTTGAGGAAAAAATTATGGCCGCATTGAGAATAAGTATTGACACACCCTTGTATTTTTTATTTTAAGTGTGCTGGATTTTGGTAGTGTTTTACGTATCAGTATTTTACTGTCAAGTGGTTTAATATTGCTGCTAGTAAAAAAGGTGTTGTATTCTTGCATAAAAGATTGCACGTAATAAATATTGCCAATAATAATGAGAGGACATAATTGCGAAATGTACGACCTTTTAGTACTTGAAGCGTGTTTTATGAGACTTTTAATCGAATAGTGATATATAGCTGTTATTTGATAAATATTGTAATAACTACGCGATGATAAAGCAAGTAAATTATTGCAAAATGCAGGTACTTTTAATCCTTAACAGGATTTTTATGGGATTTTTATATAGTTCTTATTTAATAATCTTCTGCGGAGTTCTTTCGTTTAATCTTTTATTAATTTCCTCTCGGTTTGTTTTATTAAACGGATGTTGCACAATAAATTAAACTTTATTACAGTTTCTATTTTTAATTCTCTTTCGCGATACTGCATCGCGTCAGCAATATTTTAGTTGAAGTTAGCAACCGTGAGCGCCAATGATTAAAGCTGTGGTTAACGCGTTAAAAATGAAAGCGTCTCCTGAGTCTGAGAATTAATGCGCGTTTTTCTGCCGTTACCGTTAACCTGAAAACCGTGCAGCAAGAAACATGGAACAGTTGTTGGAAAAAGCATTTAATAACCTGCTACATTTTATACACAGTAATATTGCAACGTCACTCAGCAAAAATGTTTGCTGCTATTTCGATTTCTTTTACAAAAAAGATACATCAAATTTTTAATTAAAAGAAAACAGGCAAAATTCTAATTATACTTTTCTAGACATAATAATAATAATACAAGTTTAATTAGATTCGAACATCTCCCGATCCCCGAAAAAGGGAAATTCTGAATATTTGAAGTAAAAATAGAAATTGAAAGTTAAGTTAATGATAAGAATTGGAAATAGCGATCTTTATCAATCTTTGCTTTTTCCAGAAGAATATAAGAATATTTTAGCATTCTTAAGTTTTGTTAAATAGATTCTAATTCTTTTAAACAAAATATTTGTCATATAGCGCAACTACTGAGAGATCATTTGTAATTATATCGCAGAAAAGCTGTATCCAATTTAATTCTAAAGTTATAGACTGCATATTCAAAGTTCTAATCTCTGAGAAAAGTTATTTTTTTTAACCCCACAGTTACTTCTTTATTATACAAATTATACAATACTTCTACTGAACTACTTTATCCCATTAATACTCAAATCATTCTTTAAGTCCCAAATTCTTATTTATTAATAAATAAATCTTTATATATAACTACCTAATTTTATCAATACTACTGAGAATTTTATATCCTTGGATAGATACAAGAATGATATGTAATGAATTAATTTTTTTATAATTATATCCAATACATTTAATTTTTATAATCAGAATTTTAATTGAATTACATCGTGCTCTGTGTAATTTAATTAAAGGTAAATCAGATGTGGTTTTTGGATTTAATGATGACTATTTTAGTAGTTCTTTGCCAATAATTCCTTTTTCATCGTTTACGGGTGAAAAAATAACCAAATTTCATTACACAAATTCATAATTTACGAATATTGTGTCGTGTTTCCTACGTTCTCAATAGCGTACCAAACTACTTACGTTCACCAAAACAGAAAGTGATGAAGGCAAAATAGAATAAAAACATCAATTATTAATTACAATTGCTTGCCCGTTAAGGGGATAAAAAAACGTTTCGCCTGAGAAGAACCGAAACTTACTCGTCACTAGGAACACCGATACAGGTTGCCACTAAAAATTCTATTCTAAAAAATACTTGAAGAATTCCGCCACGTCACGTCGTTACCGAAAACCACAAAAATGATGCCGTGAGTGGAAAAATTTCATTTTAGGACGGTAGAGCGAGGCGAATATTATTGTTTCGGCCGTTCCGCTTTAAGACACAAAAAGGCTGCTAGAATCTCGGTTTCCAGACGTACGCTCTCACCCAGATGGATACCTGCACATCGGAGTGGCTCAGTTAAATACAGGTGCACGCCGTCACAGCCTCGTGGACGACTCTTCGTCATCCATGGCTGGTCTTTTGTCTGAATAAACCTTCCCGTTCCTTTCGGCTCGCGCGATTTCTCTCCGGCGTCTAACGAAAAAAACATTTAAGCTCAAACCGCCACCGTTATGAACGTACCTTTGGTTCCGCGTGCGTATGGTATTTGTGGCCGTATCGTGGTAACACGAAACGGAATAATTTAGACCTAAAGTAGAAGTCTTCGTAGAAAAACTTCACTGTCCCCATGTTGGTTTCGGTTTGATTTATTATAGTACAGTTAACCCCCGTGTAACACGGTATTCCTGCGACACGATTAAAGAGTTGCGGGAATCTCTATTATAACACGGCAATTTTACAACAACAATTCGCTCTAACGCGGTTAAATGATTGAGGAACCTTCAGTATTACACTGCACGTTGATTATTGTGTTGATTATTTCTTTAATAATTCGTTATAATTATCAAAACAAAATAGTGGTTTTATTAATTTGTGGAATCTACTTTATGCTTCTTGTTCTTAGTAATCTTCAGCCCCGTATAACACGATTTCGTATAATGCAGTATTTTTTAGGAGCATAACTAGCCTCTTATAATGGGGTTAATTGTATCTAGTAAAACGAACACGCCAATTTGTAACCGAGGCGATGTTGAATTCGTACGTATTTAAAAACTAACTTGCGCCACTTTTAAGTAAAAAGGGAGCATGTGCAGTGGTTTGAAATTAATATTTAAGATTATTTGAGGCATTATTCGTTGAATTTGATAGCTAGGTGAATACCTTAGGAAAAATAATTACGTACAATAGAATAGGAATTGAGTATCTTATTAGGGCGTGACAATACTTGGAACTTATAAATATTAATGAAGCGATGAAAGTTGCCAAACCACAGTAGCCTATTGTGCTGTTAAACATTGCAAAAAAAAAATGAACTCCGAAATTAATTCTGCTAATTGGGAACAATAAATACGCTGCAATACGGTTTACGGTGTTCAATTTTTCACCGAAGAATCAGAAGCGTACAGTTAACCACAAAAGTATCCAGCCGTATTAAGGATTCAGCAATTTTTCTTCGAAATGATCTAACGATAATACAAGCAATTGACTCGAAATTATAACATAAATGAACAATAAATGGATAAAGTATTTTCAATTACGTAAGGCTCAATTATAAACTCTTAAGCCCGACCTAGCTTTCCATCCAAAGGTTTCTATCATACAGCAAATTTCTTCAAACAAGCTAACGGTAAAGGTGAAACATAAAATGGCCTGGAAGGAACAGACGTCTGGAGACCGCAGTCGAACGACGATCAGATTTACTTAATTACAAGCGGAAACATCGTCGATGCATATTCAATTCCTCGATGGTGGATGTAATTAGAAGCGGAGCGCTGATGAACTTAAAACGGACTCGTTACCTTCGGTCCGACCGAAGGTTTCGATTCTGAATATAACTCGTAAGTATGCAGCGCGAGCGGCAATTATATTCCAGCCAGTTATCATGCAACTTTTTCCATCGCGTTCCGTTATACCTTTTAAATGGCGAGTCAATTAATTCCCGCAGGTTCATTAGCCTTCGCGAGTAATTAAATTCGCCCTCGTATATACCCTTTGCGCGGACCATGGACACTCAATAGACCGCAAATAGTTAGCCTACGCTTAAATAAACCCAATCCTGGAACAAACGCAGCTATATTGATGTGAAAGGGTATTCACTTGTTAACAGACCTTTCAACTTGGTCCATTGTCTTTAGTTCCATTAACAAAAGACGAGCTGGGACACTGCAGGAAAATGGAGCGAGGAAGATTGAGTAATCTTAAAGTTGAGCGATTTTACAGCTACGAATTTGGCGAGAGGAAGTTTGTCGTAGAAAGTATGGGGTATTTTGTTCAGCGAGTTAGTTCGGAACGCTTGAAAGCATCTTTGGAAGAAATAAATTCAATTTAATCGTTCAAACAGCAGATAATTAGAACTGTATAGTTTGTTTTATTACCATTATTTACGAATAATGACATCAATTATGCGTTTGTCCGATTAATTTCACGGTCTATTAATCTAAAACTGAAACATTTCAGCATATTTTTTCTCCCATATTATTAGAGACACGGATTGTCATTTTATTGATAATTGTAGAACTACTACCAAATTTAATCCTACACCGTAACAGAAAATAATAAGTATCACGAAAATGGTAAACAATGATCTCGGTGCCTCAATGGCGGAGAAACACGCGGTATAAAAAGTGCTAGAAGGAGCGAAGAAACAATACTGTGGATTTGGAAGTCAACTCTGTCAATCCGTACTTGTAAATACGCGACCATAATAAGAGTGCAATAATGTAGTAACGTATTGTAGTGTTACGAGAAGAATAAAGATATGTTTAACCCCTTGTCCTACGATTATTTTACTACCTACTTATACTAGCATTAACCGATCACTGATTTCATATCGCGTCACGTACGAATCATTTGAATATCATAGGCAATACGTGTATTAATAACCGCCAATTTTATAACACAAAGCCAAAATCAGGATTCCAGTTAAATCTCGCCCTGAATTCCATCCGTTTTTCTTGAATCTGTGTCATAATTCATAGCACGAGTGTGACTCGTTATCGTAGGCCAAGGGGTTAAAGAGGACGATTTCCGCGTTTTCACCCGTAGTAACGTACGTCCCATTGCGGGGTATTAAGAAATGAATACACCATCTAGTGACACGTTTATACTTATTGGTAATGGGTGAATAATGACAGACAAGTCTTGCATATTTTATACTATGCGCCTTTATTATTTTACTGAACGGAGGAACGTCTTGACCCTTTCAATACTGAATATGAAGTGAGGAGACGCTCAGACCCCAAAAAGGAAATTTTATATGCACTTAAGAAAAGAGAGACTATGACTGCACCGTGTTCATCACCCTGGCTTTCGCGGACAAACAGTTTCAGGCCCTTAGACCCAATGGCGCCAGTACGGTTTTCTTAGGAAGGCAATAGACAGTGTTTCTCATTGTCAGATTTAGTTTTGAAAAACAATTATTTACTAATAATCCGAGAATACTTATCAAGAATTCAATGTTAGAGGAAGATGCATTAAAGCAAACACCTATACAAAGAGAATTCGTACCCCTGCCTTCGTAATACGTGTACGAAACGCTAAAACGTCTAACAGGGCCATAAAACCAGCAATAGAGAAAGATCAGTGGTGGGGAGGAGCGTCCTTGAGAGTCTAAATCTTCGGCTCGGGCTATAAATGTCGCAAGAAACACGAAGAGCAGCAAGATTCCCTCACCACTTTCGATCCAATTGGTCGCAGGGGGGGTTCGCGTCATTGGTTCCACGTTACGCGGGCTCGTTCACGATTTTCCGACCTGCTTGCTCGTAGCGTTTAATATCGTTCCCGGGGATTCGTGGGACACGCGCACGGCTCGATTTCTCTCTCGGCGTGCAACGAATGCATTGTCCGTGGCCCCTGTACATTACCCGATTCGTTCCCGTTCGTCGGAAATAACGCTCCTTTACCGAACGACCGATCTCTGGCCCCTTTCGCGCGGCTTTTTATTATTACCCGGTTATTTATCGTGACCGTTTCCCCCGCGAGCGAAGACCCCATTGTGCTACAGTGACGTCGCTGTCGGCTAAGTTATTTATAATGATTGCCATATTGCGCGCGCGTTCATGGCGCACGGTACATACACGTTCACAGCCGATTTCAGTGAAGATCGTCGACCACTATGAGCACCTGCTGGTCTTACCAGCCGGTGAAATATAAATTTGATGACGACGACAACGACGACGACGACGACGACGATGCACGCCCTTTCGATACGTATACCGAGAAGCTGTAGTAGGTCTCAATGGGGATATTAAATTCCTGTGGCCGCAGCTTCCGCTAGAACGTGTCTATCATTTTTCAATTCGCGTTTCCACGGGGTAGTATTCGACGTAACTTGAAGCGTGCCCTTGTAGTTTTGTGGGATACACGTGGTACGTGGAAATCACGCAGGGACCACGATTTATGGGTCTTCGATGTGATCATTTAACGCTGCGTTGCATTAACGAGCTTTGCGAAGATATTTTCTTTTGGTAATGACGTTTGGTTAATGGGTGATTTTAAAATGGGGCACATTGATATTTTCACGCAATGTTCCTTTAAAAACATATACCAAAGTTTAACTACCAAAGTTCACTTGAGATAACACTGTGGAATCCGGTTATTATGATCACTTTGGGACATACAATTTTTGATAAGAATACCTGGCTGATAACATTACGCGGAGGATAAAAAATGTGCATTACTGAGCTGATTTTATTGCAAACAGTTATGACTAGACTGCAGATCTTTATGCGCTCATGGTAAATTTTAATTTGCAAAAGGGGATAGATTTCATACGTGGTATATAAGAATATATGAAATATTTACTGTAAAGTATAAATTACAATATTCAGAGAATCAAACGGACCTCTATGAAAGTCCAATCTTTCGGGTGAAATTGAACTTTATAGTAAACGCACTATATACATATGTTTTTTGAATTCGTATTGTATTCGCATCACGATTGCCACTTCCGATTATAGTGGGACGAATCAATGATTTATTTTCAAAAGAAAATGTACTTTAAACGATGTACTACATTTTCATAGACGAAGATAGTAATACCAAATGAAGGTAAAATATACAGTACAGAGAGTGCCATAAACCACAAAGAGTGCGACAGCGATATTACGGTTAAAATTCATTTACAAGCCTCCAGCGAGGGCTCAAAAATAATCAGACAAACCGCGCTATGAATACACAATCGCGCGTTAATACTTTTCTGGCTCTTTCTCTTCCCTCTAACCTTTTTACTCTTTTAGCATACTCGTTCACTCGCCTCCATTCATTACGCTGGACGTTTCACTAATCTAAATTTTAATGCTACTTTACAGACACGAAACATTCGCACCGTAACATTGCACGTATAATATTGACTTACAAATATGATTGAATTTTCAAATATTAAACTCACGTTCATTGCTATTCGTGATCATTCGTATTAAAGGAGATGTGGGATGTGCCACTAAAAGGAGCCCAAATCTTACATTACGTTAACTCTTAATTGGTATGGCGACGTGTGCATCATTTAAGTGGTATCGTTGAGTCGTGCGTGATCCATTAACGTTCGGAAGATATAGTTATTAACATCACATTAATACTATCATTTCACAGGTTTCCTGACAAATATTGGGTGTATCAATAAGTGATCCACTATTTTCAAATGATTTGACAAATTTATTCTATCGAAAATTTAAATAGGCACCTGGAATTTCCTCGAAAGATAATGTCCAGCATTACAGAATAGCAATTGCATATAAAATAGAACAGGTATCCGATTTTGTTCAAAATAAATGTTGATTTGAACAGAAAAAAAATGGGATTATTTATCGATACATCTAATAAGTATATTATACATATCTATGTATCGTAATAATTAGACTGCAGATTTTTACGCCGTCTCCTAACTTTAAATACACGATCAGAGCAATAGGGCTCAACCAGAAATTCATTTCACCTTTTAACTGTAATGATTTGTGCTTTACTTTGGGTATTTTATACATCTTTCAATATAATGTGCATCTCGCACTTTCGTGCACAGTGAAATTTCTCATAAGAGCATACAAATTCGCAGCCTAATAATAACAATGCCACGTTAGAAACAGCAAGAGTTTTCAACCAAGCTAATACATAAAGAAACTAACGATAAATTTTGTTAAGTGTATGGATATTATCGTTACTTATAAAGAAAATTATAAAACGAACAAAAACTGGGATGCGTTTTCTATAAGTCCATAATACTAATTGAAAAATTAAAATGCAAAATATATTGAAACTACTCTTATTCCTCGATTGAAAGAAATTAGAAAGAAGAGTCCAGACTTGTTGATAGAAATGGTGATGATTAACCCCTCAACGACGATGCACGTTTCCGTTTTTCTCGCGCAGACATGCCGATTATTATTAAACGTCGTTCGCAAAGGATTAAAAGGCAAACTTACAATGAATCCCACTAATCTGACGGATAATCAAGTTTTTCGTATCAGCATAGCTTTTGGAATTCTTGAAATTTGCTGGCTATTTATCAATTTTAAGGGAATTGTATCTTCTTTAAAAACAACGTATCGGAAATAATATATTTACTGGCTCGACGTCGAATTGCTTCTCTTCGTTTGATATATTTCGCGAAAGTATTTTCAGCTGTTTCGCAAAGACATGGTTTCGTAGGTAACCTGGTTTGATCATCGGGTCGAGCAGCTGCGACAAGATGGAAGAAACTTTGATAGAAGGATTGAGGAATCGCGTCCAGAATCTGGGAAAGAGATACAGCAGATGCTGCGAACATGATACCAACATAAAAACAAGCATCCGTGGAAGGACTACTACACGGAAACATCGTTGCACGCGGTAATAGCACAAAATCAAGATTCTTTCTCAGAAAAATTCCGTAAAACAATGAATGTCTTCAACAATTTGTTCGATAAAAATACGCGAACGCGGTTTGAAAATATATTCAACAAGATTTATATTATAGTAAAAAAGAAGATGAAAAAGGTGTAAAAGGAAGCTGTCTATAGTTTACGTTATGAATGAAAGTATTATGCGCTTAATACGATCAAGACGATTCTCCGAGTTAAAACGTTTGCATTTTTCCACGCGAAACTCTGGTAAAAAGTGTAATGTTTCAAAATTTCTAACCGAAAGAGAAAAGGGGAGAAATACTGCCGACATGATCGTAGTTTCTAAACCTGAGAGAGATGCAATAGGATGCATATATCAGAAGAAAGATTCGATCGAAAATGCAAACGGAAGGATGCGTTATGGAAACGGGGTGGTGTCGGTAGCAGAACTATTTTCTGTCGAATAAATAGGTCGGAAGGTCGGTGCATTTTGCCGGGGTCATTCGTAATCCAACACAGGCAATACTCTCGGCCGCAATTATTCTTCGATAAAGCGGATTTAATCGACGATCACAAAGCGTGGCTGGCGTCGAAGAGTGGCCACACATTCATCCCGTATTTCGATCCAGAAACCATCGTTTCGGTTTCCATATAAAAACAAACGTTCCAGCCAGCTGAACTATAATAGGGTGCGTCGCTGCAATCTTTCCACGCGATTATCCCTCAAATTATTAAACATTAAATAAAATATTTAATGGCGGACAAAATTTCCGTTGCTTGAAAGTAGAGACGTCGATGCGACGAGCGTAATTAAACAGGTCGGTTCAATAGCGGGATACATCGGTGGCCGCTTTGGTGTCCGCAGTTCGGGGCTATGAATTTCGACACTTACGTTTACCTGTACGAAACGTGTGGCAACTCAAAAATTAAAAAAGAAGTTTGAAACTTTGCGTAAAAGTTGTTCAAGTGAAAAGAGTTACATTTAAATTGATGTAGCATTGTATGATAGACGGAACTTGAAAAAACGTAGAGAAGAGGGGGGACAAATTTTGAAAAGAAAAAGATTCTTCGAAAATTCTTTGCAGCCATACTATGGAAAACCAAATGCCATAAAATTTTGAATTTAACCCTTTTTTCTTTAAGGTGGTGCTTTCACCCCTGAGATCGTTTCTTTGCCAAAACAAAAAATGGATCCATTAATGGGATGGCTCGAACAACGTTTGTGCAAAATTTCAAGTTGCCCAACGTTAAGTTTGTTAAATTTACACATTGCTCGTCTAGAATGATCGTTTAATATATGCTTACGTTTTCCGATGAAAAAGAAAAAAAAATATTAACGTTGTGTCAAATAAAGTTATATTACGTACAACGTTCCAATTACCGACAATAATATTCATTGTGCAGATGAGCTTGTCTTCGACTTTTTACTTTCACTCACTCAAAACGGTAATGACAGGCTTCTGCATACAATTTGTTAAATCAGAGTGTACGATGCTCGACTCGCGACACGATTGCAACGATTCACACCGCGAAGAGTATCGTGTGCGCTCACGACAAACTAATGCCGTAAGGGCGAAATTCTGATTGATGAATAAAGGTGAATAAATTTGCTCGTTGTGAGTTACGCGGTAGAGTATGTTGTATTTGAAAAAACTTGTCGGATTGTGTTACTTGTCGTTTTTCAAAGTGGTGGTTTCGATGGTGTTTTGCGTACTACCCTTGAATCGGTTTGTGAGCCAATATATAATGTGGGGGCGTTATGCGATTGGCCGAATATTGAGGGAGGGGGTAAGAAGGAGTCAGAAATATGGAAGTGTAGTGGGACATGAGACAAGTTGGTGGAAGGAGAAAATTAAGGAGAAGATTAAGGTGGAAGCGGCTTGAAACTGGAGGGGCGTGGGAAAAAAACAGAAAGTAGAGGAAGGTGGTGGAAATGACCAGGAAATGCGTCCTTAACCATTTTATGGTCGGAGCGGAATTAGTTTGAGGGCTTGATATTTAGGATGGAAAGGAACGAATTGGTTTATGACTGTACTGTACTGGTCGGTCGGCTGCAAGACCGAACACAGAGTTACTCGAAGCTTTCAAATTGACCTCCAGCTCCAAATATTGGTGGGCATAGCGGTGGACGCTAAAATGGTGCAGATATGCGGACGCTTATCTGAGCGTCGCTGCGTTCAACCGAAACATAACACGAAGAAACATTTCCCATAACAATTGTTCATATTATACAGTGTAATACTCGTAATCCATTAGCGTAGTTATAACTTTCTCTGGACAGCCCACTATTTTATTGCTTCGTATTCGTTTCAATTTAATTATATAATTTCTATTAGTTAAATGTGCAGTCAACTCCATGGCAAATTTATTAACCTATGCTACGTGAATTTCTTAAGGTCTTGAGAAATCTTTGGAAGTCAATCAAAAATATTTGGATTACAGTGGGACCTTCTCTTTAAAGGAATACAAAAAATAGTCGCGTGAGTTCTTATCTTAACAGTGTGTCCATCAGCCAATATTTTCAATCGATTTTTATCGTTGTTTGTCCATAATTTCTCACAGAGATCGAGAAGCCCGAGAGTAGTCGTTACATCCGAACGAGTAATTACGCATATTAAACGTTTCTGTCGCGACAGGCTGGCATTGTCGTTTCACCAGTCTCCTGGTTAAATACATGCGCGATTTTACCGCTCGAAATGGTCCGGATTACGCCGCGCTATTACGCTAATAGCCTCGTTATTAGCGTTTTAAACGATGGACATTGTACACGTGTAACAAGCATGATTACAACGCGAGAGAAAGTGAGAGACTCGGAGTGCCAGGTTTCTTTCCTTCATGATAATTGTAATCCTTTATGCGGATTTTGCTCTTGATGAGTAATTAATAGCTACAGGTAACATGGTATAATACCGCGTTTATACAACATAATCCCTGCTTTAGGGTTCTTGGTAAGTGCAAGAGTAATTACGAATGAATATTTATAATTGTAACTGTTTTATCCTACAATATGAATATTTATGGCACCCTACAGTATTATCTCGTACTACATAGATATCCCTGTAAATAATAACTTTGAGCATTGAAAATTTAAGGTTATCATAATGATAACCCCTTAATAAAGTGTTTGGCGTAATAAAATTTCCAACGCCGCAGGTGATTGCACGCGAGGACTGATTTTATATATCTATCTTTACGCTTTTAACACGCTCCGATAGTGCACATTAAACTTTCCATTTGGGCCGCGGGCACTAGTAGTGGTACCTGGTATATTCACTTAAATGCGTATAAAACTGAAATTTAAAACTGAAAAATATATTAGCGTCAAAAGAAAGTGGCAACGTGTCTAAAGATGGTATACATAATATGATAAAAGTTTGTTAATATGTATTATACCAGCTAAGTTCGTATGATGTATAAATACAGGCCCAGAACATGACTCGATCAGTCGTGGTGTCAACAAATCTAGAAGTTTATGTGCACCGATAAAACCATTGCAACGAAATTATGATTTCTATTTGATGGAATACCTAGCGTTATCTACTATGTATCGGGCTGTTCGGAAATGTTAAATTCTGTTGCACATTCTGGGAGTGAAGAAACATTATTATTGTTTATGAACTTTTGTGAAGTAGTGAAACCCTTAATTTGGATAAATGCAATGTCTGGTTGGACACTCTCATTGCAACAACTAAAGAGGAACACTTGGTGGTGCTCAAGGAAATACGCGACGTTTTATTTAACAAGGCAGCATTTGGCCAGACGTATCGACAAAGTGATGGGAAAAATGATTAAACCATAACTAAAATATGTATTTTAAACGTAGCAATATCATACTGTCATTTATTCTTGTAATTAGCAATGAAAATTTTATCAATTATGAGGAATTTAACACAATAGATAATGAGAGAAATTATTTAATAGAATGAATTTAATAAATTTAATTAATAGCTAGTGAATGTGATGTATAACATTATATAGTAATGTGAAACATTCATTATTCTATATGGATTCTGAATATTTCCTAAATATCGCTACGAACTTTTCGAACAACTTAATACAAGCTAATTGCTTATTGATTGATGGTATATTGAAATATTTTATGATAATATTGCAGCCTTCAGTCAAAGCGTCAAATGGCCTGAATGAAAAATCGAGCAAAAACGTTTCGGCACGGAACGTGTTAAAGATATTTATCACGACTACTAATTTTTAATATAATGACTTCGTATTATAAAAAAAAAAAAAGAAGGAATTACTGTTATTAGTTCCACATAACACGGTTTCGCGCTACTTAACATTTTCCAGGAATCTATCCGCCAGCGTGTCATACAAGGCTTACCCGTAATTACATTACAGAACGTCATACGCGTTCTCTTTTCCGCAGCTCTGAAACTTCCATCTATTAATGAAATAAAAATTGCGACGTATTCTAAAAAAAAATAGCTCACGAGGTAACGGTGCAACATTTCGAACGATACAATTTTCATATCTCTACCTTTTTCTTCGTGTCTAACGCAGCAAGCAAATCATCGGCTTTAAAATTTTTGCACGATTGTGTACCCTTCCCTTTTCAATAGAGAATCATAATACGAGAACTAACTGAAAGCTCAAAGTAAAAAGAACATCACCCATTTTTCATACATTAACGAGCAAAATTTTTATTTTCAAAAGACCAAATATCTGTTCATGTTTATATTTGACATGCAAAATCACAGAGACCCGGAAAATTGAAGAGTTGTGCCATCGCGGAAAAGTTGGCGAGACGTGAGAGACCCGGGCGATTTTCCGCGATTATTCTTGTTTATTTTTCATTTTTAATGAAACACTGTGCAAAGTACAGTGATGAAACACTAATGAAATTTCCGTTGCAAAATGAGAGTGCCTGCGTAACGGCGAGCCAGAGGAGATCGTTTGAAAAATCAACAAAGCCGCGCAAACGAACCCGATTCGAGAATCGCTGGCTCGGAACAACAACAACGTATTTCATTATCGGTAATGCAGCCTCCAACTCGATTAACTGTTTCGAGTGTCTTCTTCGATGCATACCGGTACGTACGGTAAGATTAGACTTTTCGTTCCTGCTTCGTGCATTCTTCGATATCGTCGTGTCTTAGTTAAGCTCGCTTCGAGGGGAAACCGATACTTCCACCCTGACAACAAGTAGCTTCTAGCTTTATCACGATGGCCCCGATAATACCGTACCCCGTTAGGACGCGAACAAACGGCTAGCTTGTTATGTTAATCGACTCCTCATCGACCGCCTAAACCCGTTCACCTATGAATGAGAAAATGCAGTTATGTAACTGGATAGCTGTCTCACGATGTTATTACGAGCACGTGGAAATGTATCTACTAGTGTAAGGGGTTTTGTAAGAGATTTGCGACTACGTCGCGACTAATGCCGCACAAGAATTGTTTATAGAAGGATATCGCGGAAATGTAACGTAGGCCATGAAAATATTACATTATTCTAATTCTGATCTAGATGCGCTTATGCTACAGCAAGAGCTACGAGATTGAATTGCATTATGATGATATTCGAGCGTTCGAATATGTCGTTCGAATGCAACAGAGAACCGAAGCATTACGGATATTTAATTATGGGAATTTGAAGCTTTGGAAATTTGTAATTGTGAGAATTCGAAGCATTCAGATCCTGACACTTGGATAATTTATAACGTTGAGAATTTGAAACATTGAATGTTTGTAACTTTGAGAACTCGAAGCTCTAAGAGTTTGTAACGTTGAGAATCTGAAATTTTAAAAATTTGTAATTGAAATTTCTCAAGCAACCTCAAAAATTCGCATTTAAATATTCTCAATATCAAAATAAATAGCCCCTTAATAATTAACAATGTTTAAGAATAATAGAAAAAAAAGCAATTCAAGAGAGTTCATTTCTGAACTCTGATACGAAATAAAAAATAGAAGGAAATAGTAGCGAGAACAAAAGCGCAGTTTTTTTTCTAATTTGTACGTCCGCTTTAAGTCGCAAATACTTTTCAAACTACCCCATCGATTTTCTACGGCGATACTGGCTGCAGAGTACTTTTGCATTCTGATCGGAGAAGCTGGAAACACTTCATTGGACTACCGTAGAAAGTTCAACACTTTCGAAACGTTTGCTTGGCAAAACAGCTTTTATTTCTGTTTATTTCGATGGCCAGGTGTTGGACGAAGTGCAGATATCGAATCGAACAGCCTACGTGCTTGCTTCGTCTTCAGAATATAGTCTTTTACATTTTCTTTATATTGTTTTGACTTTATCTTACCGAATTTTTATAAAATAAAAATATAAATACGTTGCGTTGTATGTAAAAGCACGATTAATAATTGTTCCATTTTTTTCGAAAAGGCGTTGAATAGATATCATGGGTGCTTACATTTTTTACCTATGAATAGTCAAAAAATCAAACTTTAAATATTCGATTTTCGGATTTCCGGTCCTCGTAAAAGTTTGGTACAATTTACGTGATTCGATGCTTGCTATTTTAACTCCTTTGTTTTGGCTAAACTTGTGAAATACTCAGAGATGCTTGCATTCTTTTTAAATTCTTAAGGTTTAGAATTGTCTCAGTATACTCGCAACAGTTTAGTACAATTTATATGATTTCATTCTTTTCTGCTATTTTAATTTCGTTGTTTTGACTACACAGGTAAGACCACTCAGAAATGTTTGCGTATTTCTTAAATTGCTAAAGTTTCGAACTGTCGGCCACTTAAAAGTTCAATACAATTTATATGATTTAATGTTTCTTTATTGTCTTAGCTCCATTGTTTTGACTAAACATGTAAAGTACTCAGAAATGCTTCTTAAATTGCGTGTAACGGGTAAAAACCGATCGTGTCAAATTTCACAGAAACCTTACGAGCTCCTTGTTGTGTAACTCCTGGAACCAGTTAAAAACCCATACTATGGGCCTCCAAGATTAAACTTTCCCCATAGCTATAAAATTACGTATCCGTTTCGTTACTGAAACTATTGAACATTCTACTCGTTCACTGTTCTTGTTGCCTTAACCCTTTCGGTTATTGAGTGACTACAACTATGATGCATCGTATAATTCATATCGTATAGTGCTTTTAGTCTAAACACATTAACCCCTTGCCATATCATTTCTCTGATTACTAATGCCACGTAAATTACTCATTAGGATTATCCAGTATTACATGCAAAGCGTTGAAATGTTAGATATACGTAATTTTTAATTAGCGATTCTCAGTCTTATAAACCGAAGCTACGAATCACGTTCAAATTTAACTTTGTTCCAAGTAGAATTCCTTTTCATTGAACTACCACCAGAGTTCGTATCACGAGTGTGACTCGTCATTATACGTCAACGGGTTAAATCTAATCCTCGAACAGTTTTTGGATCTTTTTCGACCCGTCGCGGTTCTATTTTGTCCTTGTGTCATTAATGAACACATGTATAATGACGTACACATTAACATGTTTGTTTTCCGTTCCTCAACAATATACAAAAAGGACATTCTGTGAATTAGCATCTTATAGTGTTGATGAAAATTGTTACACTTAAGGTCCTCGGGTCTTCTTTCACCCAACACTCAAGCGTATCACAGAATGATCAACAATTTGTGTGTTAAAGAGAACCTTACAATAATTCAGTACCTATGTCAGTTTAATTATTAGAGCTATATAGGAATGTGTATATCTATGTGTTTCGCAAAAACTGTCTAGCTAAAAACATAACCATTTGATCGAGTGCCTTGGAAAGGCGCAATTGAAGCCTCAATTGTGTAAAATTTGTTAAGAATTAATAATTCGTATATTGTTTCTCTGCTATTACATTTCATATAACATTTATTTTGTATTGCCATAGCTGGTGATATAACATTATCTAATAGTTCCCTCAATATGGTATTATATTTCATGTAACATTTATCCTACATTACTATAACTGCTAATATAATATTGTGTTATAGTTCCCCCATCGTGTTATAAAATTAAACATTCGACTTTCACACGTTCCGATCGTTTCTGATCCAAAGACCATTAACGCGTAGTGAAACGAACTACAGTTGAAGGTTAAGCTATTTCTCTGCTCTTTCTTTTATTGCTCGCTGTTGTATATTTTACTTGGCAAAATAAACGCACGTTACCAGAAAAACCACAGTCCTCCAATACTTTACCACGTCCACTAAATACAACCATGCTTCCGCTAAAACCTTGCAACAGAAATACTTCGAATAGAAGAATCCACAAATCCTCGAAATCTTCGCCTCTATCGAAACCGTCGATCCTATTAGCTTCTTCCAAACATCGTGCGCTTCTAATGGCGAACTAAGCCCGATGGAATTAAAGTACTCGAGTCGATTACCATAAACGCGTCCTGCTTGTCCAGCAGATGAGAGGATCTGGGCTAGACTTAACCGTATCAACGTCCATCCACCGTGCCCTTCGATCTATCCTCGTCCGCGTCAATGAACGTTCACTTGGCCACACGGTGGTTCGATCTCCGAATTCTCATCGGTTTAGCATAAATTTTGATAGGGCCGTGCTCGCGGACGTGACCGCAAAGAATTTTCATGCGGACGCGGGTGGAGTCGCGCGAGTACCCTCGCGTACATCCCAACGGACGAGTTGTTTTTGGGGGATACGCTAAGACGAACGGCATACGTGCGGCACACGAATGGCAGCCAGCTGCACGTGCCTTGAATATTTAACCCGTGCACAATGCACGAATCGCGTTGAATGGGGAGAAGCCGCTGCCAACGGTAGCCACGCACACCCCTACGACCACCGAATTGGGTTAAACGAGGTCCATATTTAATAGACGCTACCGGTTGCCCCCTTTTATATAGTTCTCCTTGGATGTTTTTCGTTTTTCGGTCACGTCTCGCGTGGGCTATGTTTCAATATGATAGGAGGTAGCATTGTTCGGACGGTGGTGCTTATTGATAAACAGACTGCGCGTTTTTATGTAAATTCATATCTTTTTTTCTTTCTTTTTTTTTTTTTCAAACACAGTGGGAATGTTAGGTTGGTGTATGTAAAATGTTGTTTTTCCCATGTTTAACATCAACGAATAGTCGAAATAAAAGAGAAACTCTTTATGGAAGTCTAAATTTGAGAGATATACCATTGAAGGTATTGAAACTAAGATTTGAGTGAAATTATGGAGGCAGTGAAATAGTTCAACATTGATTTGCAGAATTTCAGATTAATAATTCTCCACCGGACGGAAAGCATCCGTATGGATTTTTCGCTAAAGAAAATTGTAATTCCAAAAGGTGTACGAAGCAAAGATATTACTTTCAACGTAAATTAATATTCAGTGACGCTCGTCCAAGCAGTTCGATGTCTCGAACACGGGTACGGGTCGCAGCTTCGTTATGTAAATTCCAGTCGAAGAAGTCAGTTCTGATAAATCCTTCGGGCAAAAATCCCTGCGCCACTAGCTCTTGTCGAATCGTTCTTTCGAACCAAGTTCTCGATCCTGTTCCGATTACGAGATACAACTACACGAGACTTCAAGAGTATTCTTGATATTGTCTCGTCTTCGTTCGATTTTCAAGACAATTCAAAGACGAGATTGCTTTATACAATACTCAAGACAATTTAGAGATTAAAGCTGACGATAGTCTTGGTCTTGACAATGTTGCACACAACGATTTAATTTTTCTCCTCAAAGAAATTTAAATGTAAACATTTTTGTAAATTAATTATCAATGTTAAAAGTTCACGAGTTACTTAGAAATAATAGAATAACAATTAACGTTTATACATAGAAATAATTTTTATGAAATGTAATATTAATTTTCCAATATGTGTGTATAAATTAATACATCAGAAATAACTTAATACAAGAATAATAATTTGATTAAACAGAATTATTTGTATACTAATTAAGGTTCAATTGTTATACCTACGTTGTTTATTCGTACAAACTAATTATTTTAATGTTACGTAAGAATAATGTAGCAATAAACACTCTAGGTCCAATGTTCATTGTACGTAGAAATCAATGAAGAACATACACCGATAAATAGCATCTATGTATAACGATAAATTCAAGATAAATGTGAGAATAAATATCATAAAACACAACACAGCAAGTTAGTAAGATTTACTATTATGTTCCATTATTATATAATGTAATTTATTAAATATTATAACATTTACTATAAAATTATGTATTGCAATATTCATGTATATGTATGCGCTGAAATCGTAGCTAGCTGTCGCAAATATATGTTTTTGGTGAAATAACCCAATATTTAGTCCGAACAATACCAAGATAATGCAAGAGTTTGTCAATCAAGACCAAGATAAGATTTGAAATTTTCAAGATTTTTCTAGATCAATACGATATCATCACAGATATTGTCTTGTCTCGATGCTCGTGCAGCGCTAGTACGAGACCAGAGGAAAGTATTGCATCTTACGTAACTTTACCATGATGGAAACACCCGCGAGAATAAATGGAAATGAATCAGAAATGAATAAATAAGGAGCTGCTTGAGGGATAATATAAAATGTTATATAAGTTAACATAAAATAACGTAATAATAGTAATTCAAATTGCATGAAAATTGTACCATCTTTCTTTGTCGAGCAGTTATCGATCTTAGTGTAAAAATGACGTCCAATTAAAGATGAACGCGAAAGAATCGCAAATTTGTAGCTATATTTTGCTTGGTTATACGGCAATATTTTGCTAAAGCAACTTTCCGTTGAAAGAATGCAATTTAATACACCATGTGAAGTTATTTAGTCGAATGAATATATAACATAAATATAGACTACAATTATAATCATACTGCGAATTTTTATGCAAATTCATATTTCAGCAAACATAATTAAAGAAATAGAATTTATTACTATAAAGTAAAGGTTTATCGTACATTATAAATATTATAACATCTATTTTATTTGAGATATTTTACATATTTTTGCATATTATGTATATTCTGCACTTCTTTGCATATTTAAATTTCCTACAAATGTATAAAAATCCACAGTCTAGCCATAATTGTATGTTTCTCCTGTCTCTGCGTATTATATAATTTTTGTAAAATAATTTCTCTTTTATTGCTATTTCAAAATTTCGTCTCTTCGTTCTTATCGTTCGCGTCTCTTAATTTTGTATAAAAGTGGGTACTTTTATCCGTGTAATTATTAAATAAATAAATAAATAATTTATTATCTCTTTTGTTTAGGTTTCCCACCCTTTTTGCAAATCTTCGTGAATTTTCGCTCGGAAACCCGCAATCCGCAACATCTATACTTGTCAAATTTTCTATTTATCCCTATTAACATTTAAAGTATTTACCTACAACTATTGACGTTATCGATATCGCGCTATAAATGCAGGAATATTTGAAAAATTTTCTGCAACGTGTTACAAATTTCTGCTCTACAGGATTGACACTTAAATTTAATTGTAAACGGTAGTGTAGGTAAAGTCAAAACCGTGAATGGCAGATTGAATCTGGTGGGTGGAAGCGAGAGATTTCGGTGCAGTCGCGTGGAACGAACTGCTTCGTGAATTAATTACAATAGTCGGGTAATTACCGAACAGGCTTGGACTCGTTATCCTTTTGCATAGCGATGGAGCTCTTTTGTTCGCTGACTTTCAGTGAACGTTAGAAGGTGAGCACTCTACTCTGTTTAGAAGCAAGAAATCGTCCAGTCTATTGTTACCTTTTCCAACTCATGCAGATAATGAGATTAAATTTGTGACAGGCACCCTTTGTCTATGTTAAAAGAAACTAATGTCCATTTAATGGCGGAAAATTTGGTTGAAAATTTCTAGCTCATTGCAAATACAACTTCGGTACTATGAAATCTCGTATTACTAGATGGAAAATTCAATTTTAAGCGGATGATCATTGTTACGAAGGTAGCAACCAAATTTGAATAGCTTTGCATAGGTGTCAATTTTAACCGTTCGTCTCGACAGTGTTTTTTTACTAACACAGTTCCCACAACGGGTCCTTCAATTTCGATTCTCATTTTGTATTGTTGTAGGTTTTAAAGAAATCTGGGAAAATTCTGAGATACTTATTAGAGTCTCTAATTTAACATGCAAGTTTTACTTCAGCGAAATTTTTGTGCCCGATAGCAAGAGAAGTTCACTTTCACAAGAAACGACTGATATTTCATTATCCAAAGGAAAGATTGCAATGAAGAAAATCAAAACTATTATTTCATTAATGTCAGTGCCTTCTACTAATACCGAAACGTAATTTTGCTATTTTGGAACGTTATTATAACTATGAGTGCCGAAATTCGCTCGTCGTGGTTAGAAAGTTTACATTTAGTTCGCTTTAGCGCAGTGGAGAACAAATAGCATCGCTTCTTGAATAGTTTATAGTTTTCGACCAAGCGTACAAACACCGGCAAAAATTCGTTTCGTAACAATGGAAACAATACAGTGTTTCAACTAGCAAGATTTATTTATCGACTGTCCACAATACTGCATCGGAGGAAAAAATATTCCGCTACACTCGAATCGGTAATTTCATAGTCGTAACACAAAAAAACTTTGATATCGAATTCCCGTAAAATGGCGAACTTTTTTCAATTGTTGATCGCTCGTGCGAAATATAGAAAATAAAATTCGAGAAAATATTTTTCCGGAACAATTACAACGTGATATCTCTGCAACATTTCATTCCATTTGATTATAGAATATTTTAAAAGTGTTAATAAATATGTAAACTCATATTGATAACACTAGAATATAGAATATATACAAATCAATATGAATGATATTATTCGAAAGAGTCGTAAATGTAATGTTATTCATAAGAAACGCGGGATCACATAATTAATATTAGATTGGCTAAAAAATCTTGTCGTTTTTCTATAATGTGGCGCGTGAATTGGAATACACGACTAAACATGCAAATGCCTACAAAAAATTCTTTTACTAGAAGGAAATTCGAAAAATGTTCAATTTTTCGGGATCGAATGATTAAACTGTTTAATTTAAAAGAAGTAGATAATACATTGTTTACTAAGGTTCTGTTTCTACACATCTTTCAGACACGACGAAACTATTTGACTAACCCAATAGAAAGATAGAAAAGATAAGCTATAAAACACGATTATCCTTATTTCAAAGACTAAATTAATTACACAAATTTTGTATGTTAAATAGATAAGCGAGAAACAAGAATAAATGATAATCGTATACAAGCTGATTAAGAGTTAATACAAGTCAACATCAGTTACAATTCGAACAACTCGCTGAAAGCTTTGCGGGTAAATTCGCTCGCTTTCCTTATGTAATCATTAAACGGTGGGTCCATTGAACAGGAAACGCTACGAAAACGTTTCCATTTGCTTTCCATGGAGAAAATTTGATTACCCGCGAATCATTTAGGTTTCAATACACCTGCATCCGTATTTATTCTATTTCTTCTGCCTTCTTATTTGCCGACTGTTAAATTAAAATGCAACGTTCCACATAAAATGGTCTCCGTTTCGCAATAATTGAAACCAATTCAACTATACGCTATCATTCAGAAACGAATTAAAGTTATCGTTTGAAGCTCGCAATGTGTAATTCTACAGGCTGCCTGATTAATAAATCCGCTCAGTAGAATGACATCCGCTTATCAGGGAAGTGTTTCGAGCTTTCTCCGTAGCCAAGCGTGCGCCCAACGAAAGTCGACTTCGGCTAAAAGCAAAGTTCCTCAACCGTACCATCAAGAGTTAGACTAATGTTGGTTCTCGAGGAGCTTCTCTGAAAGTCACCAAAAATCCTCAGAACGGTAATAACAAGTTCGCGAATTCGCTTAATCCAGTGAATCCATTAGAGTACCCCGAACGGCTTATCAACTGATCGGACGATCGATTTTCTCGGAGTTTGTCAATGAATTTAGTAGTTGTTCGATACAAACTGCGTCACTTGAAGAAAAACATCGGAAGTACAGAATTGATTCAATAAAGAGCAAAGGATTAATTTGCCTTAAAATTTATGCAAACGCGATATTAACCCCCTGACTTCGAAAGGTGTCCTGATCCATCAGATTTTATATAATATACCATAAATTCATTTCCTAATTTACCATTACATAAGAGTATTTGAAAGTTCATTTCAGCAGCAATGTAACGTTTCGTTATCTTACGCGTCACCTTAACTATTTTGTAGATATAAACTATTCGTACGTTTTTAATTATACCAATTCCTCATAGCAGCGACGATCACTCTAATATCGCGCCACAGTCAAAGGGTTAATTGAATGAAAAATGAAATTTTCAGTAAAGAGTTATAGTGAGATATGACAGAGCTACTGAAATGTGTATATTTCAAGTTTGAAAGGGTTTTCTGGTTTCTATGAAAAAGAACTCATCAATCGTTTTGCAGTTTAACTGCGAAAAAGCGAGCTTTGAGCCAGAAAGCTAAAACTTTATTAAATACTGTCTTCACTAAATCAGAAACGCTCTTCTTATACTAGTTAAAGTAAGTTAAAGACATAAACGACAGCAAATGAGCTTCTTTTAAGTTCTATACAAAATATTAATATTCTTTATAGTTCTATTAGATGTACCTATAAATAATCTACTTCTTCCTGATTTGCCATATTTGCTATTGCAATATTGATTGATTTTTCAGATTAAAATCGATCAGCTTACATTTTGGATGAAGTCTTAAATTGCCATTGACAAACACAAAACTGTAGCTTTTACCATTTTTCTATTAAAAAGGTTGTAGATTATTCATCGGTACACCTAACACATAAGTAAGCATCCTATATTAGAAAAATAATATATCTTTAATAGTTTTTACTTCAAAATGAACTCGGCGACCTTCCCTTTGTTTCTTTTAGGATTAATTGACGAGAGAGAGAGAGAGAGAGAGAGATGAGTTATTCAACGGAAAAAATGTCTGAGTTAGGATTCTCTGTTTAGTATAACGATATTAACGGCAGACTATACCTCGTCCAACGAGACGAAACACCAGGCGGATAACTGTCTTTATTCGCCGACTGTTAATATTAACGTTTGATGTATTTCATCACTTGAGCGTTTGCTTTTGTTTAGTGTCTCGTCTCGTTGGACAAAGTATAGACACAGTACATTCCTGGAATTACAAATGTACGAGCACTTAAAGTCCATCAGGGTGTTTATACCGAAGACAGAAACGATTAATCCAAATCTATCTATAAATACACTTGTTGGACAATCCTGTCTTTCAATTTTCCGTTAAACTAGAAAATTCTTTTTGGATACAATCGATCCTCCATTAAATTGTCGACTATTGTTTACTCAACATATGCACATCACGGCAGCGAAGACAAAACAGATACAAAAATGTCAAACAACAAAGATTTCGAACCATCACTTAACCCAAATAGCAGCGCGCCGGTCAACTATTAGGTATTACTATTAAGTATACTATTAAGTATCACAATTTTTTCAAATCTTGATTGTAATTTCATCCAGTGACGGACACTCCAGTTTCATTCACGATTTTTATTTATAGAACGCAGATGCGTTTGCAATTAATATCCAATTCGGGGGCAAACAGTGCGAATTGCGTTTACGCAAGTGGAATCAAGGATTCGGGTTAACCATCTTATCAGGTTTCACGCGTGCACGTAGCTCGATTTGCGTTATTACGTGCAAACCGGAGGCTGTAGTGGAACAAACATATCCGTTACCAGGAGTTGTGTACATGTAACCGCGATCGAAATCATCATATCGGAATCAAGAAGCTACTTCAGAGGAAAATCAGAGATTCGAGGCGAGTGACGTGCACAATCGAACTAGGAAACTACCTTTCAAGACCGGCGGCGTCACTCAATCCAATAGTTCCTTTGCCGAGACTTGGTGAGCAGAGTTTACTCGTAATTTGGTCAGCTTACCTGTAACAGACAAGAAAACGGCAGCTTAGTAGTGATTACCTTTGATCAAAGCGACTTATGTTTGGTGAATGAAGTTGGAATAAAATTTGTATCGAATTGAGTCACAAATAACTTTCGCTGCGTGTAAAGATGCCTTACTTTTTTGCAAAAATTTACACATAGAACTGATTTTACATAAAACTTTGTCCGGTTTTATTAAGCAATTGTAATATGAATGATTTACGAGTGGTGAGATGCCGATTCACAAAATTATTATATTTCACACGATTATATAAATGCACAGGATAGAAGAAAAACGTGTATTCGTTATCACTGCCAGCACGAGAGTGAGAAGAAACGTAAATACATTGGAAGACTGATAGGTAAGCTCAGACATAATAACAGATGTCACTAGAACAATACACCGTAGCTGTATATTAACATAACAGATGTCGCGATTAGTATCCTTAATTTCTGTGTTCGGTGTAATCGTTGCTTTCAAGCTAAGGATTGTAACATACGTGAGTTCGATTATGTTAGTACTTTTAAAATCATTTATTTGTAAATTTAGAAATAAATTTAGTTGATTAGATATATGCCATTTTGATCTATGATCTTCCATTTTTTTTCTGATACCTGAAGGATTGCGCACTCGTAGAATTTCTCAGATTTAAAAAACGTTGTAGAAAAGCGGGATGAATTTATGTTACAATCCAATACAATACGTGATACTTCCGAATAATAAAGGGGGAAAACGTGATTTATTTCACGTAGTTTGATGTAAGAAATCAGCAGTTTCGATAATTAAAAAAATTCGGCAACATTCCAATGCTTGAAAGTACAAAAGATATTCAGTTCTACAATTTCATTTTTTTTTATATCAAAAGCTTCAAGCAATGGAGCACGCCGATTTTTGTATCGTGCTTTTCTATTTAATACCGTATGCACAGTTTATTCATTTAATATTTGCAAAAGTAAATTACTTGAATGCGAACTAATTTATTAAATGAATATACAAATGTATTAAAGCTTACAGAGTTATGTTACAATATTCTATTCACTGTATAAATTTCAATACTGCATTAGCCGAAGAACAATTTCATATTGTATGGATAGTTTATTCGTTTAAAATTGTATAAATAAATGATTTCAATACGAACAATTTTTTTAAATGAATATATAAATTCATTGAGGTTTACAAAGCTGCAGCGGAATGCTTAAAAATTATACATAAAATAGCTGCATGTAATTCTTTTGCGCAAATGCATATATATATATATATATAAATTCCACATTCAAATTCCTGCCAAAAGAAACGTCTTTAGATAATGATTTCGTTTGTTGCAGATATTATATATAATAGTTTAATTTATCTTAATTGCATGCTTTAATTACGATACGACAATTATACGTAAACGAAGACAATCAGTGATCGAATTTTTAAATACAAATTTAAACCGAACCTAAATTTCTATTTAGACTGTTGTATTCATAGTGTGCTTCTCCATTATACTGAATTACAATTATTAAATTAATTAAGCAACTTTTCTTTTCCATCTGCACATTGCGGATGTATGCTAGAAGTTTCCAATTTTTCCACTCCAACATTTCAAAATTTTTCATGCCTTTTATTCCAAGAGTCCAAAATTTGTCAGTTGCAGAATCTCCCAAAGCATCCAAGTAGAGGTTCCCGTATATTATCCAAAACGCTTTGCATCATCCCTTATTTTAATAATCTCTCATGTAGAACGAGAATTACTGACAAACCATTTTCAAATGATCATTGCTATTTCAGCATCAAAACCCCAGAAACTCCAAGCAGTATTGGACATCATTCGGATAAAATTCTATTTGAATAAGAATAACGAATAAATTAATAGTTAGTCGATTATTTATTATTCATATTATTTTTTATCCCGATTGTTCATTATTCGTTTGGAGAACATTTATTCATTATCTAATATTCATCGTTTCTTTATTCGCGTTTATCGCTTGAGGTTCTAAATATTCACCAAATATCGAACGTAAACAGACGTTAATTTATTGGTTGTGTGCGAATAAAAAATGGCGAATAACTTCTATTTATTTATTATTCGTGAATAAGGAATAACTTATTTAATTTTATTCACGAATCACAATTGAAACAAATTTATTCGCCATTTTGAAAGTTGTTCAAAACTGACACCAAGTCTCCAACATTTTTAGACCTTTTCTTACGAAGATTTCAAAATGTTCCAGTTGCAATATTTTCCAAAGCGCCTTTTATACATCCCCACATACATATTATCTCAAATGCTTTGCATCATCCCCTATTTCAGCTATCTTCCCGCGTAGAACAAGAATTACTATCAAATTCGCGTTCTACGCAAGTGGGGTCGCGTAATCTAATGCGTTCGAGCCGGTGTAAACGCGGAAATCCATTTCCCAGCGTCGTCGGTGGCATTAAAACGCGAAAGCCCATGTCGCTTCACGTGAATCCTGAATAGACACACAGACGATCGCGCTACTCGCTCCGCCTGTTGTCGTCCGCAGCGGAACGAACGGCAGAAGTTATCTTAACGCGGAAAGCACGCGTATACGCGTGCCTCTGTGTAACCGGAATTGTTTATCGCGGCCCCTTTTGTTCACCGGTTCGCACAATACGCGATGCACGTCGGGTTCCTCTCTCTGTTTCCACGCCATCAATACACACCGCCCCTCCGCTGTGCTTCTTCTCTGGATGTCGGTCGTTTTATAGCGACGTCACGGGAACATTTCACAGAGACATTCAACGGGACAATCGGCCAGAGCAAAGGAAACGGGACGACGCGCGTTCGAATTAAATTATTTTCACTTTCGTACCCGGCGCACGGCTTTTTGTTCCTCCCGGCATTCATTCACTGCAGTTTAAGAAGGGTGCAGTTTCTGCATAGGAACGAAAAGGGTGGCGGTGGTGTGCGATTGCGAAGTCGGCAAGTATTCGAGTTGCAAAGATCGTTAGAGTGAGGCTGTTATTGGAAAAATTGAGCGAATCGCGGTAATAGGTAGCTATAGAAATTTGATAATCTTTCTTTCATGCTTTCTTTTTCTTTTTTTTTTTTATATCGGTACCTGTCAATGGATCTTTGGTTTAAATATTCTGAGACTCTTGCGAGGGTTCATTTTATGTTTGGTGGATATAATTTTACGAGATTATAATGCAACCATTGAATATTTTTATAATGGAAAGTATTTAAACATGTGTAATATATGAATATATTATATTATACTCTCATTAAACTCTCGAATATTTCTATAATAGACGGCGGATCTTTATGCATTTATTTATAATTTAAGCGTGTAAAAAGGTACCAGATTCGTGTGATATACGATAAAAATGAAACAAAATGGCCAAAGGTAATTGGATTTTATAATATTTCGAAGGTGAAACCAACCTGTATTTAGGTTCCACTTCTGTATCCAAATTTAGAAAAATATGAATTTGCATGAAGAATTACTCTTTCACTAAAATAGAACTAAATTATCCTAAATAGTCCTCCTATTAAGTGTTGCACAAGTATACACATAAATAATAACTAAGCTGTAGATTTTTATGCATTTACGGGAACTTTAAATATACAAAAAGCACATAGGTCACGCGATTAGTAAAAATACACAAATTACGTACAGTAAAGTACACGTTGGAATATTTATATGGCACATCAGATTTCTACTTATATTCTGATCCCTTAATTGTATTCGTAGAAGTATGATTTCGTATAAAGATCCGCATTCTAATAATAACATTTCTAATCAACCGCTCTTAAATTTTATACAGACCAATCCTCTTCTCCGTTTCCCCAACACGCGAGAAAACTCCTCAACTCTCATCCCAGTAATTGAAATCCAACTGCAACCCCAACTCAAATTAAGACTAAATTCGAAAATTCCCAACATTTCTCGCTTTTACATCGGCGAAAACCCAGCAATTGCAACGCCGCAGACTTCGAATAGCAACGTTTAAACGAGATTTCACCGCGACGACGCGACGCGACAATTCTGTTCCCCGTCCTCAGTGTCTGGCTCGCGTCCGTTCATTTATACAGCGGCGTGTAAAACAAAATCGCCGCGTTTCTACTCATGAATATATCTTTGTCCCAGGGTTGCTGCACACGGAGCATGGCATTTATTGTTCGCCGTTCAATTCATCGGGTATGAACGCTCATAATCCGCGGCAGGCTACCGAGACTGAGAAACGTAAGCCGTGTTTCACCGTCGCGCTTCGTCGACGCCGACGCGTTTTGTTCTGTGGTGACGTACGTGCATCGGGTCGTTGCATTACTCGCGTGTGCACACGTGAGTTGGGTCTCGAAATATTTTAGAATGGAATTCAGGTCCAAATTGTGTGGGTTAGAATACAGTTAATCAAATTGCACAAGTTAGAAAGGGGCATGAATATTTCGTTGGCTACTTAACATTTCTATGGTGTTTAACATTTTCCATTGTCGTCTGTATCACTCAAATTTTTCGTCATTTTAGACTGACGTAACTGTTTTGTTTGGAACTTTATTACAGGAATTTCTTGATTTTAATTTCGTCTATATTTTGGGGCAGTAAAGGAATGTTTTCTTACGTAATTAGCGAAAGTTTTTGCGAATATGGTAAAGGGATTAAAGTAGGGAAGATAAATAAGTGGCATGCGAGAGATCTTTTAGCGGCACATTAAATTTATGTTGCATAAATATTACTACAACTTGCCAATGATATTTCATTAAAAAGTTGCAATTACGAAAACCACAAATTTACCGAATATTCTATACTCGTCGCTATATCGTTCATGTTATCCTACTCGTCGACGAAGCCCGTGAAATCTCTAAACAGTGCAGCGACGCATTACAAATTTCCCGGAAGAAGGAGCGCGTCGACCTCGGTAAAACCAACTATTGCAGGAACCAACAGCAGCCGGAATTTATCCGGCCTGGAAGTTTCCTTCGAGTCGCGTTTAACACACGTGCCTCGTGTCTCGAAGAAAGCTCCAACAAAATATTGAAACGTAGCCAAGCATCGAAGGGAAATCCAAACCGGAAATAAATTCAACCTGTAAACTCGGTCGGACGTGGAATTTTACAAATCTGGAGAAAAACCGTTGCGTTTATATCGCGTGGGTGGCATTCCTGGTAACTTCTGTTTCCTGGAATTCTCTTTATGAAGCGTAGCAGGCGTTGCGACGCATTGGAACGCAGCAGTATTGAGCAATGGCAGAGGACGAAGCTCGATGGAATTGGACAATAAAATCAACCCGGCCTCTGCGGGAAATATATTTCAATTTTCGCGCGGTGGGGCAAGAGGGAACCGATGGGGGGGAGGGGGGAAGGGCGGTCGGAGCGCGCGATAAATCGAATCGTCGTGTAAATATTCCTGTGCCCGGTAGTGGCGTGCACATGCACTTCGCCACGAGCTTGCCACCGCATGCAGGCCGATATTTATCGTCCAGATAACTCGAATAATGCAGAACACCCAGGAGCACGGTTTTTCACGGAAGCAGAGTACTCGAATCAGCCCTTTAGAATTAGTTTCCGGGTTCGATTGATCGAGGTTGCGCGGTCATGCATTCCATTGCGTGGCTGTTTTGGCAGATCAGCTATGTATTTTGTTTACATTTCTCAGCGATTATGAAAATAATGAATATTACAACGGTTAAGAGAGTTATTTGCACCCTAGTGATTTTACGTATTTTGGCGCATTAAGTTCAACTATATTAAATACTGGACATCAGCATGAAAACCGAGAAATCCGTTTGAGAAACCATTTGTTAAAAATGGTAAGAAAAGGCGTGTAAATATTTTTTTGTAGTTACTATGTACCTACTATAGCAAATGCTTATTCACTAATTCAAGAGTTGGGAAATTATGGTAGGTATGCCAACACGAGTGGATGGCGAGATGATTTTAAGTAGGGTGCGCGTCAAATATTAAAATCTGAGAGTAATTAACATGTTTGCTAGATGACTTTTACCTATTAAAAATTGTTAAGTACGATCCACTGTTCCTTTAAAATATACGCGTTAGGTTATCGCATAAGTAACGTCGTTTCTTGAGTTATTTTTCAATGCAAATTGTTGGATAATACTAGGTGTACTAATTAATTCGATGTTTTTATGTTTGAAGTCTTCGAGATTTAATTCATTTAAAATCGTCATCTTTTCTGTTAAAATGGAATTTATACATTGAACATGATAAAAATTGAACCGTGGAAATTATTTCGAGCATTACCATTGTATTTGGTTTTCCGTAAATATGCATTGAACTTTGCGAAAAGGCCCAGAATTAATTTGTACACCTAATATTTACTTGCACTTGTTTTTAATCATCGATTTGTTTAACACTATTTTCTATCATTTTTTTTTTTTTATTTTCTACGAAATTTTTTGATTTCTTCTTTAAGCGATTTTAGATGGGTTAGTTCAAAGAAATCTAAGAAACGACATTACTTATAGGATTACCTAATTCATTAGAGCGCAGGCAAGTGGGTCTTAAAAGTTGCGGTTCTCAAAAATGGGTCGCGGGCCTAAAAAGTTTGGGAATCATTGCCTTTGATTATTTAATCTTGTTAACCTCTATATCTGTGCACATATTGTATTACAGTCGCGTCGCTTGTGATAAGCGCCATCCGATTTCCAATAAATCTATACGCGAAAGTGTTCAAGTGCTTCAACCTGTTTACTAAAGTGTGTTATGTTCGACGTGTCTGTTGTAAACGTGAGACCTATTTACGAAACCAATATCGAACTAATTTAGCGACTTTGTAGCTCCTAGATAAAACGGATTAGGTATCAAAAGAATCGAAACACGTGTAATCTAAACTGGGAATGACTTTAGTCGAACCGAACTTTGTTGCATTGCGAACATTTATGGGATCTGGTCACGTGAATAACACTTTCAGCGCGATGTTTGGTGTGCGTTGAAGTTGCACGTAATTCGAACGCTACCCTTTGATGTGGAGCATAATGTAAAATCCTATCACTGATGCAACTGCTAGGAATTTCGTTATGAACATTCCGATATTCACGAACTTGTAGACAATCTTTGGACAACTATTTATCCTTGCAACGAGCTGAATGTGTGTCAGTTGAAATTAATAGACGGCGGGTTTTTATGCACTTATACGAAATTTAGCTGCGTGAAAAGACAACAGGGTGCGCACAATATGCAAAAATATCCAAAATACTCAAACCAAAGCACGTGTTATTATATCCAGAGAGTGAAACTAATCTCTATTTACCTATCGTTCTCCGAACTGTGTTTTTAGAAATATAAGTTTGGATGAAAATTTGCAGTCTACAGATTACTTATACGACCTATTATTAGATCACCTTTTATTTTCCAAAGAAAAGACTATTTCTAATGCTATAATATTGTGGCTTGCAAAGAGCATAATCTACCATTCCCTTTTAAATCCTGATAAAACATTAACAACAACATCATCTTACTAAAACATGGAAACTACGCTCCAAAAATTGTTTCAAAAACGATCATCATTGATAGATATGGATCTACATTTCTACACAAGCACACTAAACTGTGCGCATAAAAAATTACTGTTCCAAATCTAGACTATCATTTGGTTAGATTTTTCCAACTATTTCTGAAGAAAAAAAATGGTCAGTATCCTAGAAGCGGAACAGTTAAATAACTTATGGAATTAAGCAACATAAATTTATATAAGCATTGGATATGTTGGTATTCCGTTGGAAAGAAACCATTAATGCAAGTGATGCATATTTTAATTAACTCTTAAGTGGTATATTTAAGGGATCACCGCTAATGACCCTAAAATTAAATTTCTAACCAATTTTACCATCAAAAATTGATTTTCGACGTTTCTGTTATTTTATACACCACCTAAAAACAAAATATTCCTAAAGGTTTATCCAGTGTCAGATTTACAAATTATTTTGCATTTTTTATTTCGGACCTACAGGGACACCAGTATACCATTTACGTATATGATAAGTATTATACCAGTTAAGGTTTGAACAACGATTACCCTTTGAACGATACATCTTTTTCATTTCGTGCCATATAAACGGCAATTTCATCTGGTACAGTTCAATACTTGATTCAACAGTGGCGGATACTGTTGCCTGCATTCGACAACGACAAGTCACATTCTTAAGACCGCAATGCATACAGCAATCGGAGCTGTTCATACGCAGTTACGTTCGCTGCGCCCGATTACTCGGATCAAAGCAAGGAAGCGGGCTCGCCTCCTCGTAAAATATGAATTACACCAGGATTATCGGTTATTTACAAGGCTCCCGGAGGCGGCTTCTAAGTCCTCCGGTAAATTTCTCCCAAGACCCCTTTCTTGCCGCTCGAACTTCCGGTAAGCGATTTTCCCGAGAGTTATTCCACCGCTCTCGCGGTTTGCGCTCGTTACGGAACGTTCCACGGTAAAAACGCGAAATTAGATCGTAATATAGGAGAGCAACAAGTACGCTGGATATATGAAACGTGGCCCGGTGGCGGTGCAATTACTCGAAACTTTCGAGGCGACTGGAAAAGCTGAGCGGCCTGAAATTGAAGTTCTCTTAGAGAAGCTCGGAGTAACTCTAGAATCCAGCCAGTTGCCCGGATATCTTCGAATCTCATTTCCAGACAGAAGAGAGAAAGCACGTCCCCGGCAGTCGCGAGTAGCGATCCTTTGTTCTACTTTGGCTGTATGCTCTAACGGGGAGATTCATCGAATCCATGGGATCTTCGGCTCGTAACCGGCTTAGTCGCAGTTGAAGCTTGGCAAAATTTCAGGCGACCCGGTGAATCGACCGTTGGAGAATCGGGAGAAAGCGAGCAGAAGAAGCATTGGACGAGAGTACAGAGAATCGAGGATTTAGAAGAAGCTTTAAAGGCGCTGGTTGCCGCACAGTGGATTCAGGCAGCTCGTTAGCATTTCTCGACCTTTCTGGGGAACACGTCAACCCGATGGCGGGCATCGATTTAGCATTCAACCCAATCCCCGTTACCTGGTAATCTCGTCGGATGCGAAATAGATTCCGTTTCATCTCGAGCAATCAATCTTGATTGAGACTTTTGATCAAAGCTCGAAAAAACTATGGCTAAGGACATACCGTAGAAACGGGGATGGGTTTTGCGCGCTGGCAGCCGGAAAGACGGAATTTTCCACGAGGCGGAATACCAAGAAACGTCGGCAACGCAGTAAGACGCGTCTCGCGGAACTGACGGATGGAATGGGAATTCCAGACCCACCGGTATTTCTTCAGTTCGCAAAAAAAAAACCATGTTCCGTCACGCCAGAAGCTTTTAATGTTGAATGGTTTTCGATTAGGGTTGGATTTTCGAATAAAATCCCTTCGTCAATCCTGCACGCTTCGATTACTTATCAAGTAAGTATCCTCAAAGAATTCTACACCTAACCAGTCGAATCCAGAATCGTTTCAATGATCAGGGCTGCAGTACACCATCGAAAATTCCATCCCAATCTTGCAGTGTCACGATTCCAATTTTCAAAGAGCAGAATTTCTACCGGTGTGCAGTCTACTTCGTTTCGGCACGAAATTCGTTTCACGTTATCCAAGGTTCAATAAAGGGGTTTAAATTTTGGATCAGCCCGTCACCGATCTTCCTTCGCCGGTAAAGACGGCAGGCATCGAAAGTCAAACCTTTGAACGGTTGAAAGGCCAACGGAATGGAAGACCGCGAGAAGTCTCGGTGCACAAATCAACGAACCTCGTAACGTTGGTCCGCAACCTTGGTCACGAGGTGAAAGTGCTCGTGGAGCAACATCTCCGGAGATCCGGGACGCGTAAACCGTTTTGATATACGATCTGGTTACTCTCAATGCACCTATTGACGCCACGGTTTGCCTGGCTATGGTTAACCACAGTCACGCGGATGGGCTACACCTGCGTCAGCATTGTCGATCATTGGAAATCGCGTGTCGAGGATTGAACGGCGGCGCGTCTTTCGGTCCAGATTGGTGAGTGAAAGACGGCGACAGGTAACGGTGATATATTTACGCGTTGTGATACTGGCGGTGGTTTGAGGCTCTTGATGGAGGGTATTGAAATTGGGTTAGTTGCGGTGGAATAAGAGAAGAGGAAGAGATCGGTTTCGACGCTACCTGGTTTAAATTTTTCTTCCGATTGTTGCATTTGATTTTCACATTAGTAATGATTAGACTACGGATCTTTAATCAATTATGGGAAGTATAAATATGTAAAATGGTGCGGAATGTTTAATAGTATGAAAAGATACAGAAAATACCGAAAGTAAAATACAAATTAGAGTATTCAGGAAAGTGAAACAGCCCCCTATTTAAATAAATAGCTTTATTTGTAAAAGTTGGAATTTGCGTAAAGATGCGCAGGCTAGTAATAATATTTGGAGGATTATCGTGCGATAACATTTGGTAGAATATATTTAATATGGGAAACTTCAAATTGATTTTCAATTTAAGCTGTGCAAAGCTTAAAATGTTTCGCGAGTATTAATATGCTTCTCGAGCGTAAGCAAATTAATCTCGACCTAACTTCAATTATAAACTTAATGATCAATCGACTATAATAACAGATTCTTGAAAAAGAGCAATTCGGGAACGATGGAGATACAGTATCCAAAATTGAATTGAAAAATGTGTAGCATAGTAATTTATGGCAACGAAGAAATAATTGTTCTGGTGTACAAATTTCCGAACATAGATAACGTACATTTTAAGTATTAAGTAAAATGAACAATAGTCTAGCAACTGTCCAATAATTGCAAGATAATAAACTCATATAAAAATTCGGTTTAAACTTTTCGTCTTTTCTCGTTAATTCAATTTCTTCTAATGACAACTGTTGCTCCCATATTTACGCCCAAAAAATCGCATTACCTTCAAATAATATAATCAAGAGCCACCCTAAATGAACTCAAAAAGCACCCAAGTGGATACACGAATACTACATAGATACTTCACCTCAAGTCTTTACTTCGAATCGTTCCAAGCGACTCACCATTTACTATTCTTCGATCCCACCGTCTGCCATTCGCTGTCAAGCGACAATTTCAACACACTGTTTCCCCTTTTTGCCATGTAGCGCCAGCCACGTTTCATTGCCAGCATAAATCATAGAGAGCTCGTTCTTCGACGAAGGCTAACGCTATTGGCCTTGCCTTTCAAACACTCGCCACGTTCCCCGATCGTGTTCAGCTTGACATGTGCAATTATCATAAAATCAATGTCTGCTATCTGCCAGTTAAAACACATCAACACCCTGATTTAATTTATCGTCGAATTTTCTGGATTCTCCAAAGAACGGAAGCCAAATTTATTATAAATCCAGGCGCTTGTATTAATCAATTTCTGGGACTGGGCTTATTGTTAGCCTCGATCGAAAATTACTAAGCTCTTGTCGGGATGCACGAGTTGCGCAACACGATTGGAAACATTCCGCGAGAAAAAAGGATTGTATCGAGTTGAATCGGCCGCGCGGTAAAATATTTTCGCACCCTTCCTTGGCGAGTCACGAGCCGTTGCGCAATCGATGAAATCAATACTCGACGCCTCTCAAGCGCTGAAATGTCAATTGATCTTTTCGCTGGCGGAGCAAATGCCACGTTAACTCTTGCCTGTTCTCTATACCGATCGAGGGACTTCTTCAAAGACGTTTGCAGCAGTTTAATGTATTGGGTATTTAGTAGACAGGTGAATCGGCTTGAAAGCAGAGTTTTGGTAAATTAGCAAAGCGATTAAATTTACGATACTATGTAGTTTCTGTGGTGTATCGATGGGATGAATTTATAGCATGCAAAAGTTCCCCCTTAGAATTAGAGTTCGCTTGAATGTACAAGCAGACGTCAAGAAAGGCAAGGAAAAGATTTCACTGAACTTTACACACCGGCACAGTTTCTGAACTACGATTATAAATAAAACCAGTTTTATAAATGGAATGACTACCGTAATTTAATCTGGTGATAATACCTTTTTTGGTTTCATCATTTTGCTAATTTTATTGTAAGGTCCAATATAGAGAAAACGGTATAAGCTGTACATAATAATGGTAAGATTAAAGCCATTTACAGGACTTCGTAACGATTAACATCTTGTAAATAGCTGCAAGGGTAACAAGATTCAAGAATATCAACCGTGTCAGTGTGGCGTAAAGATATAGATCAATGCTCCCGATTTACAAGACTCTTTCGCATTGTAATCATTACACGTTGATAAATGGACCTGAACTACTATATTAAGGTACTGCACTGTACATATCGCAGGGTGAAACTTGCTAACACCATTAGGTTTCTATCTATGTACTTTGTTAACCTTCCTTTGTACCAATTCATTTCGTTAATCGCGTATAAAATCATCTGTCAATTAAAAATGGTTTAACTCGACACCGTCAGAAATTAGTATCGAACTAGCAAAGTGTAAAACTCGATCAACCGAATGTTTTATTAACCTTTCTTTGAATATCCAACTTTAGTTCCACTGTTCAGCTGTCTTTTTAATTCTGCCAGCAAGCTAATAAGCGCAAACTGATTGCTTCGCAGCATAACAAATTTCATAAGATAATAAAAGATTGCATCAATTTTCGAGTAATTGCAATAATACCCTTTAAAGTATGCTTAGTTTGAATTTGCATGGGCCTTTGCGGCTTGCATAATCCGATCAAGGGTTAAACAACGTAAGTGAATGCCGTGTATTTTTAGTGATGCCACCCAGAACAGAAACGCAGCTACCTATCAACTGCAACACAATACAACAATAATCTGCATACCATGAGCAGAATATTTTGCTAAACTAATAAGGATGACAAGGCAAACGCAACTAAATCACTGTCTGCTGGAGCAAGCTGCTAAAACCACGTGGACAAACCAGTTCACTAAATTGCTCAACTAAGCTCAACCAACTCGACCAAACTACTGGATGCGTCTAAAGCGGCTTTAATATCATAGGATCGTATATTCGATGAATTATTGCGCGCCCCATTAGAGCAAACAATGGGCCCATTGCGTAGACATGGCACCGTTACTGGCAAGAAAAACGATTAAACTGCTATCGCGCAATGAACGAGTTGCAACGCTCTTTACGCTGCTCCGCGATATCATCTGCGCAGAGTTATAGCGTCCGATGAAATAATCCTTCATCTGGTCTCGAGCGAATGTCGGATATTAGTATACAGGTATGTCGTGTCTATTATTATGCGCTATAAAATGCAAGAAAGGCTACAATGGACGTCTAAACTATGGTATCATTTAGTATGAAGTTCGTAACAACTTTGGCTACAGTTGCGTACAATAATTTGCCGATGAAGTATTTCAAATTGGCATTGAGTGATTTTCAGGTGGATTAGTACTTTTTAATAATGTGCAAGTGTGATTAGTTCTAATTGAAGCTTAATTACATGTAATTACGATTGAGCAGAGTTAGATAAAGTTGATCATAGATAGCTTAAATGATAATTGAGTATTAATTAATCACCGACCATGCTTCTAATAATTAATTAGTAACCGACAGATTACTAATACTACATTAAAAAGTTTGTTGGATCTTCGCCAGCAATTAGTCAATCAATCACTATAATGATGTTGTTTTCTAATCGGAGAAAAGTGCATTTTTATCGATTCTTTAATTAAAAGGCTACCTTTTATTCGTCACATGCTTCCATATTAGATAATACAGATATCGTATGCAGTCATACCCCGGATTTAGGTACTAATTGATTCCAAAATTGCCAACGTAAAGTCAAAAAAGACTCGAAGCAGACTTCGTGTGCAGAGCGCATAAAAATTATATGTCACGACTACCATAACTTGATTCGACGCCCGTGAATCGGTCGCGATCTGTTAAAAAAAAACCATCCCGCAAGATTGATCTCAACCGATTCGTTCAAGGTCCAAGTCTTGCACGATTGCATCGTAGAACAGCAAGGTTGTAAAAGGAACCGTGGGTCGCAACTCAATCATTCCCTTCGAAACTAACGTTAAAGTTCCTATAATGTTTAAAGTCACTTTATTTACTCTGTTTGTATTTCACGGAGAAATATAAATTGAATAATCGTATAGACGACGCTGAAGGAACCTACTCTTTACGATCACGGAGTGTACGAGACTACAAGTGAGATGTGATGGAAGATTGCTACACCTGGGAGAACTTCCAACTCGGTTGGATCAGTTTGGCGATCAAGAATTAGTATTGCAACATGTTTCCATACATCGGCGTGTAGATCGATCACGCGTGCATCGGCGGAAAGAGAGAAAGGTTATCGCTCATGCTCGTGTTTACCAATTAATGAGCTTGCACAATATAGCTCGACGAGAAGGTATCTCTTACTCGACAGCGCAACAAATAATTCGGATAGAAGGTCTACGCCTTTATAGGATCCAACGCGAAGCACCGCAGCGAAAGGATCGTGTACCATTCGAAGAAATTTTTACCATTTCTTTGGCAATTGGTAAATTTGGTAATTCAATCCGTATATTGAATCTTACAAAACGTAAGCTGGCTATAGAATCTATCATCGCTTAAACTCAAATATACCTACTCATGCTCGGCAACTAAATGGAGCATCACGATGTTCCAACCTTCGAACGCTGATCGATTCCCAGAAGAGGCGTTCTTGCACGTTTCGAGGCAGGCGAAATTAAAATCTTTCGTAGAAAGCGGACAAGAAGAGGCAGAAGAACCCGTAGAGAGAACAAGATTGGGCGGCGCGAGGATTCAGCTTATCCGCGGTAATCGCAACCACGTTTTTGGGCTCCATAAATCTCATTATCGCGACAGTTTTTGCCCCGCGGCGCTACGTTACTGTTGCACTTCCCTTCCCGTTCACCTTTTTTTGCACCTCGTTCCCACCCTTTCTCCACTGAATGTTGCAAACGAACCAAGCTCTCCTTCTTTTCTGGCGCGCTAAGCACGCGGAGTCCACTGCGAACCGCTCAGAAATTCGTCTTCCTCCCCGTTGCACAGCTATTGTATTATCTTCCCTGTCCTTCGGGAACTTTTCGCGAATGTACCGCTGGCGGCACGGCACAAAGGCGCCTCGTTTCGCGGCTGGTAATTACCAGTCGGCCGAATCTCCTCCTTGGACGTGGCCGTAATCACGACTACCAGAAACACACGCGCGCAGCGAGCATGCGAACGTGTGGTAAAAAAAAAAGGTATCTGCGTTGTAATCGCGTGAGGTTTGTATTGTAACGGAAAGTAGAATCGCAATCTGTATGAAATTGGCTAAAATACCGAGGTTCCTCAAAAGAATTGTGGGGTAAAGAGATTTGGAACTTCTTATACGCCAAAACTGTTCCATTTATCTTAAACGTGATTCCAGATGTTTTGCGGTTAGAACTGATGGATAATTTGTGAAACTTTATTTGTGATTGACTATTGGTTCGCTATGCGTAACGTAGATGCACCAATGAATGAACACTTAAGAAAATCATTGACCCTTCATGTCGAATTTCGATGATTAATAGCATTAATAGTATAATTTGCATAATCCGTATAAAGATCCACAGTCTAACGATTAGAGAATATTTTTACTTTTCTGTGCCTCCTAATAGCACGTTTTGTATTTTACTCTTTCTATGTTCGTTCGATTTCGTACATTTGTCGTTACTCAGACCGGTAATAGTACGTAACACAGCACTCTATGGGAATTTCTGAGAAATATGCTGTCACTCAAAGGTGCACCATCACGTTTTACCATCTGAAATGTACGTAAATTTTTCAGCCGCGATGCGAATTCGAAATATCTAGACATACATTTTTGATGCACGCGTGCAGATACAGCTAAAGATAACGATAGTAGATTTGAATGAGTATTTGTTCAAATGTACGATTTCTTTCTCTTCCAACTATTTTTTCCCCTTCTGAAGAACTATTTTACCAAGCTTCGTTATTACTTGCAATCCTTGTCGTTATAAAATGCTTACACTTTTAAAAAGCCATTACAAACTTGCTGCTACTTTTAAAATATTTAAATCTAGAAGGCAACTTGACTCGTATCTACGATATCAATATCTGCAGTACCTTTTTATTCTCTTCGTATCTCTCAATTTGTGAGACACGAACGTCAAAGAATTTTTGCAGTTTCATGAAGTCGATAAGTTGCGAGATTTTTAATATAAAAATGTGCAAAGCAATGAACAAATCTCATACAAATGGTAGTCATCTCCAACTCATCGTGTTTCAACTTTGTAAAAAATGCCCTAAGATATAATTAGTATGTACCGTGAGAATTAAAAGATTGCGATTTAAATCCCAGGAGTTCAATAGCGCAATTTTCTTTCGTTTAATAGAAAGAACTTCTAATTAACGACTCGAATTTGCATCTAACAAAACAATGCCTGCACTAATTATTATTAGACAGCGTATTTTTATGACTTTATGGAAGATTTAAATGCGCAAAGGGCGCAGAATGCGTTTAATAAACAAAACATACACAATATTCAAAGTAAAGTAAGAATTATTGTATTGTGAGGGTGATAGAACTCTCCATTTAACCCCTTTTGTCCTACGATTATTTTTTTACCTACGTATGCTAGTTCGCTACTTCATATCGTGTCAAGTGCAAATTACTTGAATATTACAGGCAATACCTATTCGCATAATAACCTCCAATCTTATAACGCAAAGCCAAAATTAGGAATCAAGTTACATTTCATCCTCAATATTATGCGTTCCAGTTGAATCTGTGCCATAACTCGTAACACGAGTGTGACTCACTATTATAAGGCAAAGGGTTAAAAGTCCGATTCCTTCAACTTTGTTAACAAAAATATGAATTTGCATAAAGATTCGTTGTCTACTAATCGCGCTCTATCTTCGATAACCACGACGAACGAAAAGCTACAGAGAAAAAAACAAGCAATAGAACCGAGCCATCAAGTGCTTTTTTTTACTTGTACCTTTTTCAAATCTCCTTTCTCCGCATAAAGGCAAAAGTAACACACGTTGACTTTGTTCGACCGAGCATTACGGGATAGCACGCGAAGCTTCAACCAGAAAAAGCACCAGGGGACACGTTTGTATGGAGAAACGTGATGCTATTGTACGCAAAACTGTGAAAGATTATCCATCCGCGCACGCCGCATTGTTCTCCATTTGTTATGACGCGACTGCGATTCGCATATAACACTGTGCGTTCTCGCCGCAACGAAAATTCTACACGAATGACGGACGAATGAAGATCAAAAGGGCGGCTAGAGAATTGAAAAGGCGTTAAGCCACCGTGTGTCGATTGTTCGAACGCTTTTCCCAGCCACGTAATTTATTTCCCCGTTTACCTTCGTTCGTCAACCTTTTTTTTCCCCCTACCCTTACGCGTTATACTCGGGTCATGTTTCACTTTGAATGACGACACTGCGACTGAATGGCAGGCTGGTAATCGTGTCGCGAGATAACGAGACGTTGGAAAAATGGATAATTATTGTGTACGAGTAGACACACCGAAAAACGTGAAACGGGTCACGGCGAAAGTTAATGACTCCCGGTGCGATGGTAGTGGATGTTCGTGAAAGATTGGAGAGTCTGCCGATTGGGGAACGTTGATTGCTTTGTTTCGCGTTAATTATCCGCAATTGTCTGGCATGCCACGACTAGGTTGAACTAGACACGGCATTTAGTGCATTTAATAGAAATTAAGATGCAATATCATTTTAAGTTGACGAATTTTTATAAATTGCCAAATTACTTATAAGGAAATGGGACTCAAATTAATTGTTAAGTATACATGTTTTTTAGCGAAGTTTGTTTTAAATGCAATGGTTAATAACAAGGCATTAAGTAATGACAAATCGACTGTTACGTTACGTTTGATTACTCCTGTTCTAAATTGCTTTCTAGATTGTACCTGTATAAATCGGGGAAGATTCCTGAATTTTATTTTATTACACAGCTGATTTCATTTTGTTATACAAACGTATCAAAGGAAAGACTAGAGCAACAGCCGTTATTATAAAATTATTTGAAGTATAACTGTCTTAGAGCAATCGAGTTTCGAATGAGGGATACATAAAAATACAAACTGCACTTCAAATATGTCTACAAAGTTTTCTAGTCAGCGCTTGCACTTTGATTGAATAAGAAATATAATAAACGAAACCATTTGGTCAATTTCGTGAATCACTACGAGTAGGAAATCAACTGATATTCATATTGTTGCTAAAACATTGTTCAAATTATTAGTCCAATTTATATGCTGCACAAATATATAATGAATCAATTTCTTCGACGCTATAACGAAGCTTCTTGTACTTCACTTTATTACTCAACTGATATTAGTTTACTTCTTAAACCTACTATTCGTCACCTATTAATATGATTGAATTTGATACCCTAACGCCAAATAAAAACTTCCAAAAATGCAATTATGAAAGAGAAGAATATTTATTGAACATGATTTATTATTTTTCTGCGCTAAATAGAAATCGACATAGGAATTACAAGAAACAATGGAACTTAAAGAAGTGCTTTGGCAAATATATGTCCAATTTCTACGCTAATTACATTACCAATAATGAAAGAGAAGAATATTTATTGAACATGATCTATTATTTTTCTGCGTTAAATAGCGGCATAGGAATTAAAAGAAACGCTGGAACTTAAAGAAGTGCTTTGGCAAATATATGTCCAATTTCTACGCTAATTACATTACCAATCATGGAGATCATCCCTTAGCAAACAGACCCTTGTCCGATATAATAGGACGCGAGCCGATTAGATCGGTAACCTGTTGCTGGGCAAATCAAAGCGCATTCTGTATTTCGAGCCATCGAAATAAACAAACGCCGCAACAACGGGGATTACCTAATCACGGAAGTAAATTCATATTTCTCCCGTTCGTGTTGGCTGTATTATGCCAACCGACCGTTCGCGCAAATCACGTGTTTGCCGTGATTTCGACGATCCCCCGAAATCTCTCTCGTAGAGATACGCAAACATACCAATGACGCATTTGCATCAATCGATTCGGAGAAACCTCTCGTTATTCCAGTTAGATTCCCTTATTTGATTCACGGTGACGCGGCGGCGGCGGCGAATCGAGTCATCTTATCGATTAGGTATCCGAAAGAGAGTTCCGGATTGTTGGAATTTCAAGAGGAAAGAGACTCCTCCGTTGATTGCTGAACAAACGGAACTGACGAATGGGAATCGGGTTATGTTGGTGTCCTTTGATCCAACGGGAACATGTTTTCCTTGATCGACGTGAAGAGCAGACACTCCTTCAATGCTTCTGACGTGTAAACGGAACCCGTCAAGGACCCTACGAGAACCGTCATTCGCGATTGATGATCCGCTTGATCGACGACGCTACCAGGGCTTAACCAAGATCTCGAAACCCGTTCGAGGACCTGTCGTCGCGTGGAAACAGATGTCCGAGTGTAATTGAAGTTTCATCAATTAAGGACACGTAAAAGTTACGGGATAAAAGAGCAAAATTAATTGTATCTGTATGATAGAATATCTATCTATCTACTAGAATGGAATCCGATTATTATAGTCACGGGCAATGTTATCGATTGGTTATTATTATAATCAGTCGATCCAGAAACACTCTATATGATATTGATTAATAATAATCCGCCTATTATAATCAAATTTCGGTTATTGATATCACGTGTGATAATCACATTTGAAGGCTAACGATAAGAATTCTTAACAAATTCGTACTAAACGAACCTTTTCTTTGATCTTTACTTTTAACCAAAGCATGCCTTTTTTTCTTTTTAAATGGGTGTATTGAAAGAATCATTAGAAAATACGTAAATAGAATAAAGGAGAAGCTAGAAAGGCAAGCTTATGACAATGTGAATGTTTTTAACACAGATAGTATATCCATTAAACTATGTATAAATGTGATAACTACACCGCAAATTTGTATCTCCTTAAGTAAAATTGAAAAAGTCGACTTTAATAGATAATACAGATTTGTTGTGCTTCACTTGAAATATTTTGTACATTTTTACGTGTCATATGGAATCTAAAATTGAGCCACTCCATCAGGTTTCATTCACCCGTTAATACGTCAATAAATTAATAAATTGAAATGAATATTACATTTAAAACTTTCTCTTAACAATAACCGCATACTACTAATAAAACCTAACATTCTTTCTAGTCTGACACAAAGTAATTTCAATTAAATCAAATCGCTATCTTGCAAAAAATAAATAAGCTACTCGTGAAACTCGAATATTTCTACTTTCTAAAAACCCAAGCTTCCCTTTCACTTATATCTAATCAAATAGCACAGACTTGTCTATCTTAGGAATTATCTCAGGTAGATCATAGGTTCTACCCCCAAATCCTACACTGGAAACTATTCCCACGTTCGAGAAAATATACAGCGTAAACAACGCTATCTACAACGCTATCCCTTCGATCGCCAGCGTTAATTAACGTAAAAGCATTCCAGGGTACTTTCAATGAAAACCGAGCTCATCTCCAATGATCCTAATTTTCCTCTCGGGGACGTCTTCGATGGCGTCCGATCATCGACTTCCTCTTTCGTACGATCGACGCCTGGAAGACGAGCCCCTCTTGGTCGGTTGGTCGGTATCTGTATTTTCAACAAGTTCGCTCGTTCAACTGCTCACGTACTCGGACGAGGTTAATAGCTATTTGACCCAATTTTATCCACGACGCCTTAAACGCGACACGGGGAACAATGGAGACTTTAACGTCATATCTGCTCGCTTCCGTTCGAATAATTCTCCTTGCGGCCTCTTCCTAATGCTCCCTCGGCCGATTGCACAGATTTCAGGATAATGAGCGCGCGAATGACAATTACGGATTGTCCTTGAGTCTCCACCTTCTGCCTGTACACCCCCTCTCCGCGGCTTGGCTGCTCTTAATTGCAATTAGCCCACCCATCCGGGCCACGCTTCGCTCGAATCTCAAAGGCACGATAGAGTTTCGCGTCCCGAGGTGCCTTAGAAAGTAACGCGTGCTTGCAGAGATTGAGGGAATTATGTCGAGCATTCGAAGATCTTTGAAGGATATTTTAGTAGCAAAATTAGTAACCGTACGATGTAAAAGGGATTGGATGGAGAAATTATTTCATTTGGAAATGGTGTATTGTTGTTGTAGCCTCTAATGTTCTCGGATCTGTTTATTTAATTAAGCAATCAAGGTAAGTTTTGGATCATTAATATCGTACTACAAAAAGTAGAACAGAACATTCATTCAGGCCAAGAACCTTTAACCATTCGATTCAGTCCTACACGAATTGCGTTGCTTTTTAAAACACCATCTATGAAACGCGAAATTCTACCTTCTGCGATCGAATTATTGCTTTTTTGAAACGTTATTGTCAGAATATGCTACGATTCGACTGTTAAATCTTCAAGGTACGTTAAAATGAGACATACGGATGTTAACCCTCTGATCACGAAATAACCAAACACAATGTCTATATTATTGCTTTGCGACAAAAATCTCTGGAATTATTCGCACATATTTAAATTCCATCTTAATAAGGAAAACTGAGTGCAACATCATTCTGACGTGATTCCAAGATTTATTTAACCAATCTGATCCACGTCTTATCGCAAAGAAGAACGATCGAAGCGGCCAATTCAGCATCAAGATTAAAAGAATCGATTCCAACATAATTTCCACCCCACGAGCGCCTCCATATTCGCGCGTCTCTCATGCGTAGGCTTCAACAACGTTACCCCTAACCACTCTAATCATCCGTCCACGACTTACCAATTCTCAGAGCGGCCAACGACTAAGACTCGCCGATTCTCAAAGCATCCAACGATGCACCTTTCGGGAGGAGGTAGGCTTTTGGAGGCCAGGCCAATTAATTTCTGGGCTCGGCTTATCGAGATTCTTCGCCGATGGCCCGGAGCGAGCGGTCGCTCGCGTCGGTTTATTCCTGGAGGCGGCGGTGAAGCCCAAGAAAATAGAAGTAGAGGAGATCAAGAAGAAGGGGAAGCAACAGCAGCCACGAAGGAAGAGGCTCGGAGTAAGGCCTACTCTCAGGAACACAGCCATGGAGGCGAGGTCAACGTTCTCCAGAGGTGCATTGCCTCGAGGGCAAGAAGAGTGAGAGAGGTTCTCTTCTTCGAGGAGGAGGCAATGCAAGGGCAACGAGCGAAAGGGAGACACGAAACGAGAGAACGATAGGCAAAAACGAAGAACGAACCCCGGCGAGGAAGAAAGAGCCGCTTAAGAGGGAAAGAGAAACGGTACACAGGATGAGATAAACAAGAAGAAGAAGAAGAAGAAGAAGAAGAAGAATGGCGGAGTGGCTGGAGGAGAACCAGCCTGGTTGAAGCAGCAGGTGCAATGGGCAAACCACGAGGGGATGCAACGTTATGAGGATGCGGATTCCCATAATTGCGGCTGGATCATCGACTTACAGCTGGATTTCGATTCGCGTCGTCGGCCAGAAGAATGGATTTTCTACCTTCTTCTTCCCCGAAAATTGCCTCGCTCGATTGCATTTGATTTTGCCTTGGTAAGCTTCGACTGGCTGAAGCTTGAGAATCGTGGTATTTAAACTTTTGCCGGGCATTCTATTGGTACTCGTATCGTACAATCCTGATCTATTATACGAACCGCGTTCCTTAACGATAGAGACGATATTCCCGGTGCTTTTGTGACGATTCCCTGTTAAGGTTGAATTGTTAACTCGTCGGCGAAGCAGGGAAAATTTCAAATAGAATTGAAGGAGCTTTATAGGGGATGACTGGCAGGGCAACCCTCATAAACGTGTCGCTACTTCCATGCTGGTAGCCTAATCTTTGTAAGTCTCGTTCCCGAAGTTTCTTCGTTGAAACAATTTGTACGACTACATAATTGGACGTGATTAGCAAGATACAATCTATTCTACGCAGGATGTTCTAATATACCACACGCACAGGATGCCCGTTCATTTTAGAAATTACACTCGTTTAGGTTTCATCGCTAGGTACTCCTTCGGAAATTAACGCCAATATTTAGTTACCGCATGTTGCAATGAAACGCGATGAGACAGAAGCAAAAAGAATGTTACTTCTTCGGACGAATAACCGGAACTCTTACGGTAACAGCCCATATAAGATCTGAACTCACCTTATAACTGTAGCCTAAGCGAGTGACTAACCTACAGTGAAAGTAAATGGAGTATTCCGATTACGGTGATACCTCCCACACTCGTTACGAGGAAAAAGGATTTATTCGTCCGCTAATCGTTATCCGAGTAACTTTTTATTTAAACTTCGATTCCTTCGATCTTCGTTCAACGAATACCGGGACATTTTGACCAGGCTGTTGCAATAATCGCTTCGCTATAACAGATACAACTCTGTATAAAAAATGACTACTACTATACAATAACATTATATAAAGTTTATCAAAATTTTTCAAGGAAATAACAGCAACGAATTTCGCATTCAAACTTGCAAAAATATATGCGAATAGGAAATTTTTATGGCGTGTACCTAAAAGTGATTGCTACTCGAGAGTTAAATGATTTTAGCAATTAATATTTTCATTTAACCCTAAAGGATCGCGACATCTCTGAGATCTATGCTGATAATACTGTTTATCTCATTATATTAATTACGAAACGTGTCTAAAAATCGTATCGATGACGAATAACTAATTTCTGAAATAATCTTCCCCGTTTTCCCTTTTAAATTCGAGACAATTGACGTACGTAGTTCGCGAACACTTCAGTTTCAATATTCCATTGATTCAGGTTGCTATTAACACTTTTATCTTTTTTTTTTTCATGTCACCAAATAATATTATCATCGTACAATCTGTTTAGAATCACGAATTCATCAGCGTTAAAAGCATTTAGACGTAGCTGCAATTGAAGGATAAGCTGAGCGTAAACTGTACACGGTGGGGAAATGAGAAGCATGGTTGCGATGGCACGATGCATTGGCCGACAAATCTTCGATTTAAGTCGGGGGTTGCTGGTTGGGAACGGCGATGAACGTAATTCGAGCGCGACGATGGCCGGGCATAAAGGCTGCACGCGTCAACGGTCGGTCGATTAAAAAAGATCATCCTGGATGGGCATAAATCAGCATTACATAAATTAACGGCACACTACTTTCTCTTCTGCATAGCGGCGACACCCACACAGCTATGCGTAAACCGGCTCCTACCGACCACGTCGATGGATTTGCGAAGTCATCGGTACTTGAGTCAATCGCCGCGTATTTTAACTTATATCGGACGTACCTTGATTTGGGGCAATCTTTAAATTGCTCGATTTTTAAGTCGCCGTATTATTGAATTGCAAGATTGTTACGTTTTTAGATAGGGTACACGTACCACGTACTGTCACTTTAAGGTTCGCGCGTAACTTTATTTAACTACTTTAGAACGTCGTTAATATAAAGATCGTTCCAATTCGGAGCATAATATCTTTCAACCGCTCTTTTATTTATGAACATTTTTTTTTACATGTTCAATATGATAAATTCATTGCCACGTAATTGAAAATGTACAACAAAGTCCACGGTACTTCGTGCCGTCGCTTGAAAACTTTTCATTTAAACAGGAACACGTTTTACATATACTAGCACGTCAGTTTGTGTTACAGATATAAGATATATAGTAAACGCATCGTCTTACCGAATTATGACACGTTTCATACTTTATAATTATATTGGTCACGTTTCAATGTTCAACAGCACATTTGCCTGCTAATATCTTGTTTTAAATATTAAGTGTAAACGAATATACGATGTCTATGTGTTGTTACGTAAACCGAAGTCTAAATTTCGTATGAAAATTTGTTTACTCGCGAATCTTTATACATTACTTTCCTATTAAATAAACGAATTAAAGTGGCAGTTGTAGGAACAGTGACAATACGTGCGTCATTTACCCAAGTTGGAACATTTCGACCCTTTCGAAACCCAATGCCATTCGTCACGATTAAGAAGAAATAATATCGTTCTTGAAATTCAGCTACGTTGAAAATCCAATCGCTATTATAGAAATCGTTACGATTGGAATATCGCAGACAGATTGCCATCTGTAGATAAGCAGTTTGAGTAAATTAATTGAATGGTTCGTACTTATCGTTAGCGTCGAATCGATTTAATTGAATATTTAGGTCGTAACGATATGCCATGATGTAAATATATCCTTTAAGACAAGTGAATAAAGATAATGAAACGAATCTACCGCAATTAGCTACTGGCCATAACTGTATCGAAAGCACACAGCTAATAGTCATTTAATAACGACAGCTTATTATTTCATAGCTTGATATTTCTGACAACTGGGAAATAGTTATTACTATCTATAAATCCAATCTATTCTAGTTTCCAAGAAGCATGCTTTCTGATATTATCATTCCAAGCCATACACTGCCACAAACGAGTGCAACGACAAAAATAAAATTCCGGAAATTAAACGTAAAGTAAAATTCAAAACCTTAAATGTAAAACAAACATGAATCTTCGTACACATAATTCCACATTTCTTGCGTCTCAAAATCACTAATTTTGTAATTTCCCCTAGTTAAAGCAAATATCAGTCAACAATTTCAGCTAACTAATGAAAACATTTTAGTAAAAATGTTAACTCAAACCCTCAAAATCGTCGCACAAATAAGTTTCACGTTCCACTTCCACTGGTTCTAAAGTCACTCGCTTATCTCGCAGTTTCCTTTAGTGAAACCAAAATATTCCCAAACGTTCAAGTAACCAGTAGAAAAATTGGCAGAAAATAGTACCCGAATTCTCTGAAATTTGTACACAAATGATTTTCTATAATACACTTTCATTATTTTAGAACTTCCTGCTTTCGAACTCGGAGCAGCTTTGCCACTAATGAGTCACATCCTTCCAAGCAAAGACGTTCACCGATTCAAAGGAACGCGTGCAAAACAGGGAGGGTACGAGTCTAAACGGGCATTAGCTTTCTCAAAGCGTTCGTCACGACAATTCATCGCGGGGTATAATTGCATTTACGGGGCAACGCCGTAGGAAAATTTATCGCGACCGTTCCCGTTAGGGGAACGTGCTCGAACATAGCCAGCGACCCTCGCCCTGTTCAATTAAACGATCGTCGAGGAGTCCGCGAAACTTGGGTCGTTTCTCAATTACGCCCCCTACCAGTAATCCGAATGCGACGCGATAAATTTGCAACCCTTGACGGAAAGACTGTTTTCGTTGCAACGTCTTACTTAACCGGTGTGTTTGTCGTCGATTTTCCCTCTGCCAACCGAAGATTTCCTTTGCTTAAGGAAAAATTATCACCGATGTAAGTCTGGGGGGGGGGGGGGTGAGGAGTAATTGGATTGTAAAGGAAAATTCCACTTACCAGAGTCCGTATAAACGTGGACCACTATCTGTGTTAGGAAGTCTCTTTCCATGACCAATCATGAATTGCCAAAAGTCGGAAATTATTAAGACGTGTTAGGAAGAATTATACTTTCTGAATTTATTGGGTTTCTCTTATTGCGATTAGCGTAAGGTTATAGTTAGACTGCGAATATTTCTGAATTTTTCAGGGAATTTAAATGGGCAAATGGTAAAGAGTGTAACCAATATGAAAAAGAATACAAAATATAAAAAATTATATGTATTTTACAATATTTGAGCGATGAAAATGATACGCCTTTAGGTTTCAATTCTTTGTATGGATTTATATTAGGTGTATCAATAAATGATCCATTATCTTCCAAAGTGTTAATAGATTTGTTGAATTAAAAGAGAAAGGTTTCTTTCGATTAGGAATCCATAGCTTGCGCTTGAAATGATGGTAAACATTAGAGAATAAAAGAAATAATGTTCAAAAACAGGATAAGTACTTGATATTGTTAAAAATAAATGCAGAATTTAAAAAAAAAAGAAGTAGATTACTCATTCGTACACGCAATAGTAATATGCAGTTGCATAATTGTAATGTAGGTTCAGATAGAAGTTAGGAAGATGTGAATGGTATCAAAGAAATTGATTTTATACTATCACTCTTTCTTCCACTTCAATATTTTCTCTCATCTGGTAATGTTTATTTTGTACTTTATAGACGTACGTCATTTAGCTTTTATATTCTGTTTAAAAATATTAACAAGTATTAATAAATGATTTTATTCGTTAATTAAGAACGTGGGATAATGGAATACATTTTCAATTATTAATGAAGTTATCGGAATCTTTAATGTTCAACAAAGAATCCAAGGATTATCGGAAAACACAGTACGTACTTAGCCATCATTATGAGGTACACGGTCTCATTTTGTTAATTAAAATTAATCCATTTAATAAACGGATTATTATTCGTTTCAATACAGATGAAGCGCATGAAAATAATCATTAATAATGCTCCAACCGACGGCAAACTTATGCAGACGTATAAATATTTATTACGTACTATATAATTGATAATATTAAATACTAAAAACTTATATATAAACATATGTATGCTTTTATGCAATAGATAATAAAAATAACTAAAGTTATAAGCATGCAGCAAGTATCACTTCGCAAAATATTAACTCGCATTGCTTTCACCTCGAACGATTATCCAATCTCCTCCGCATTACCTCAAACCTTCAATCAATCTGAATACTCGATGCACAACTCCATTCAAACCAAACGTCCAATAATGAGAACTTCATTCACAAATTCTTTCTCACAAGGAATTTCCTCAATCTCACTTTCGAAATCGCTCTTGCTTTATAACAGCAGCATGTTCACGTTCGCGATCTTGAAAGGAAAAAGTCTAATCAAGCGTCTCGCGGTTCCTGGAAAACCAAGGAAACACGAAGCCTTGCAACGTGTTATTAACGATTAATTAATATTGCTACCTAACGCTTGGCGAGCTATCGAGCTTGCCTGGTCGGAGACTTGCTCGAGACTCGTAGAGAACGTTGCACAACCCGCGGCATTCCATGTGCCAAGCGCAATTATGATTAATTTTATCGGTCGATCGATTGGATTGCGGCGCGGGACAGTAAATCAATGGATCGGTGGGCGGTCGATAGAGACGAAGAATCAAATCGAAACCAGTTTACAGTCAGTTTTCCAAACGTACAGCTTAACCGAGCAAAAGCGGAGTTCCCAAGTGGAACTGGAGCCCAAAAATGGGAGGCACAGAAATTTGTAAATTGACATCTAGATGCCGTTCTATTAATTGAAAAGCTCGTATGAAAAACAACCATTGTCAAAATTAGCAATCATGGTCATGAGGTACACAACATCATGATTTAATTGAATCGGTACAATTGGTTTTGCAATGTAATTATGAATAGCATCTACAACCACAGTGCAATTTAATGAATGTTTTGTTAAGAGAATTAAAATTTATTAAAGAAGAATTCAAGATCTTAGAGCATTCTTTCTGATCTTTTGGATGAAGACAAAAATTGACACAGGTTATTTTCGTTCTGATTGCAGCCAATTAGCTCACTTTAATTCGACTGAGATCAGGATGAAACAATTATGAATGCAATGCAAATGTTTATGCATTTTTGGAATATTTAAATATACAGAAGGTATAGAATATACATAATTTGCAAAAGCATACAAAATATTCAAGATACTCGAACAAAGTTGAAGTCTCTGGCCCGTCATAACCAAGTAGATAAGCGACAAGATGGCGGATATACACATACTAGACTCCATTATTCTAAGGTCTCTTGTTTATACAAATGTTTATACAAATTCATATTTATATTAACAGAATTGAAAGAATGGAATCCGATTAGGAGGTTGCTTTTCCGCCTAAATAAAATAATATGAATCTTGCTTTGGATATCTTGTAGGTATTTCTTTACATAATATACGCTTTCTTTAATCTTTTGTGTATTTAAATTTCCCACAAAAGGGTAAAGATACGCAATCTATTTCCAAAATTTTTGCTTAGGACTCTCGCCTCTGATTTGCTTGAACAACCTAATCGCCTGCGCTGCAGAATTCTCACATTGCAATTGGTAGATCGGCAGCCGAACATATCTCTTAAATCCCTTCATCTTCCACTTTTTGATCCCCAACTTTACTCGAAATTTTAATTTCGTACCATCAAGCTACAGTTGGATTCTATTTCCATAGTTACGTTTACAAATACACGAATTTATATCAGCATCCACGCTATACTTAAGAAGCTTTCATTGCAAATAAGAATGCTATGCAGGACCCCAGAATAATGGTAGGCTATATTTGCGCTAATCTGTTCGGACACGCGCATTGGAGGCTTCACGTTTGCTCGGTCAAGCTATACTTGATCGAATCAAGCGTATACGTGCCCTGGAGTATTCCTTTATCGCGTCAAATACGTTTTCACCTGGTTGTTATCGCGTCGACAAACTTCTACGTTAAGAAGTTCCTCCTACGGAGGACCTGGGCTGAGTTTATCTCTAATTCAGTAAGATAAACCTTGGCCCGGGTATACGAAGCGAGTAAGTACAAGCTTATCCGACCTAATCAAACAGTGAAAAGGAAAGGCGAGAGAGCGAGAGCGATAGAGAAAGAGACAGAGAGAGAGAGAGAGAGAGAGAGAGAGCAGGGGAAAGGTGTGAATCACGCTTGGCTCGGGGAAATTGATACGCGACGGGCACGAACGACTCGCAATAGCCTTTGAGCTCAAGATTAGGCTACATGTAAGCCGTTCTCGGCGCCTCTTTGCGAAATTCTGTGTTGGGGACGCGTAAGCGTAATATGTGATCCGTAACCTTTTCAAATAGTAGTCAAAGAGACATTCGGCGATGTTATTAAATAGAAGACTGTGTAATGTCATACGTCCCGCGATTATTAACATTTTTATCCCTTAGGAAGCCAAGGTCTGAGCATCTGCGTAAAGATCCAAGCTGGATCGCCGTGGATTTTTCTAAAATATCTAAACATTTGAAACTATACTGAGGTTACTATTAAACAAATTTATGAAATATTTTGTAACATTAATTTGATTCGAACGATACGCGAATTCTAAAGAAAAGGAATAAAATGCACGATAACCTTTCGATACTAAAACTACCAAGGCGGTCAAAAAGACCAGATGACAATTTGTCGGAAAAATTATATAAACTTGCAGCGATGCATTTTTGAGAATGATTTATTCCATGATTTTCTGTATAAAATATAAATAAAGATTTACTTTGCTTGCTCCATATATTTATTTCAAATGCCCATTTTATTGATACCAATAAATATACTTCGGTTAGAATTGAACTTAAAGAACTCTGGCAATTTTGGTATGGGAAATCCCTATGATAATTGTGCGGGATCCAAGTTATCCGGTTTAGGCTTCTAATGGTTAATGCATGCATTAGGCAAAATTGTATCTTTTTGTACTCGTTAAATAAACTTTTCTACATTTTATTACCCTGTAAGGTACAAATAAAATAAATTCCATTATTAATTGGTCGAAAAACCTAAAGGAAATGTAGTGATACGAGCTTTGAAGGACATTAACCCTCTCGCTACGAAGCAGGTACATATACGCACTCATAAATTGGGCCATTATTTGCTGAAAGCATACGCATATCTTTTTCAGGACATAATATAATTTCTATTATCATTCGCATAATAGTAATCTATACACACTGGTACAGAGCCAAATATGTATACGTATAATCAATACATTAATAAGAATTACCCGCATCTATGCATTAACGGTTCCTTTAATTCTCAAGCGTCACAGCGAAGAGATTAAAGAAATACAAATTTTGGTTCCTAAAAAAAAAAAAAAAAAAAAAAATACGTCAAACGCTTCGTTAACTTTTAGTAGCGCGATTGCTTAACTGTAACTTCGACAATAATTCTTCTAGACCAGCAATTTTTCAACTTCGAAGGAAAGGTCCCAACCGACTCACTCCATGATCCTCTTTGCCAAAAGAATCCTTTATTCCGTCTACATTTTCAATTCCTTGCCCGCATTAAATGTTCGCGAACTCTTGCCACTTTTCAAAGAGAGGCAAAATCCACTTTAAACATGTCAGCAAGCTCTCCTAATTTGTTTCGAAAATACTACACACACACACACACACACACACGGCGAAATGGAATGGAATGGAATTTCCCCAACGTGGCTGGATAGTGGTTCCTGAGACACGAGAAGCAGACCACCTAACAGGGAAAACGAATGACAAGAGAAATCTAGACAGAGAGGCGGTATTGCGAAAGAAGCGTGCACCGGATACGCCGCGTGCCAGCAGCGAAAGTATAAAAATGAATTTCCGGAGTTTCGGAGCACTTCACAAGGAATGCGTCCTGCCGCTGCGAAACAACAGCTTCTTGGAGCAGAAACATGACAAACGACGCCGGGCAAAAAGCCCTCCCACGGAATCGTGACTCGCGAATGCCTCTTTAACGAGTCACTGGCGTGTATTTCGCACACGAGACGCATCCACAACCACCACGGCGATGATGACGTCGGGGGAGGCGTCGTTTGCGTAAAGTCGGCGAAAACAACCACAGTTAAAATGGTCTTGAAATAAAAATAGCACGGATGTATGCTGCGGATCGGATAAAAACGCTTCTATTCGCGTCCTAGCGCGGTCGTTTTAAAGGGCGCGTCGATGCAGACACGAAAAACGCGGCGACAGCTGCTGCTGCTGCTGCTGCTGCAGCCTCTTTCGTGCATTTCTCTGACGCTCGACACGCAAAACGCTCGAATTACACGCGAGACGATCGTGTTCGGGTAATTTGGCCGATCCGAAGACGCCTTGGAACGATGTTTTGATGCGCCGTGACTTTTTCTCCCTTTTGAAGAAGCGTTTTTGAGGATTAGGTATTTTTAAAGGAATAGTAAGAGCGATGAGGTGGATTTTAGGTGGCTGCGCAGAATTGATGCAGTAAAATAAATTTTACCCGAACATATTATCAGGGGACGATGTTTTCCGAATAAATAGATTGTCCAAAGAGTTGACGGTTCACTTTTATTAGGGAAAAGTTAACAGTAGTCGTGGGGTGAATTCAAATTGTTGGTGGAATATGGTAAATAAACAATTTTATGTAAAATTTTGAATACAGTGGTGTGCAAAAGTATCCGACCATAATAAATATAAGTATTCAACAATAATTCGAATCAAACATTACGTTTTTTTTGTTTATTTTCAGAAATTTGTTGTTCTTATACACCGATGCCTTATTGTGAATTATTTTTATCGAACAAAATAGTTTCTAGTATAACTTCATCCTTAAAATATATTACAAATAAGAATCGCGGTGTAATAATTTTCCACGCTACTGTATATGTTAAGGGATTTAGCAAATTAAATATGTTCATCGGTTTATCAAAAACATGGCTTATAGAAAATAATCTTAAGTCAATCCGTCTAATGAATTCATTTAATGGCTGCAGTGTACAACTTATTTATTTAAAGGAAATAAGGGGTTTCGAGTTCGCCCGTACTATATTGGGATAACCAATATTCGAATGCTGAATGAAACGTTTGCCTACTCCTTTGATTACTGATTTGATAAAGCAAAATTGTTATTACGTTTGTGGGAATAGATGTTTTCGCAGATGCAGCGGCATCAAGCATGAAATCACGCCACTATTTGTAGCAATGAGCGGAGACGTCATAATTCAGAATTTCGCAAGGTTGTAAATCTTACTTGCGCTAATTTACAACAATATCAGATTGAGTAGAATAAATGGAAGCGTGAAACGTGCGAATGAAAGAATGCAACGTCACTGCGGTGGGTGCATCAATAGAAATAGGAAATGTTAACGTTAATATAGTAAAGTACGACGTGCGGATAACGTAGTGAATTTCCCGGAAGTTCGCTGCGGAGTTCATAGTTTTATATTCATGAAAATGATACTGTAGCAGGATTTCGCAAACAGGATTTCAACAGTTCGCGATGGTTACTATTTCAGCGGGAAATCATGCCTAACTTAGTTGTCTTCATTAATTATATCAGTAACAGTTAGCTGCAAAATAATTTACTTACCGCATAGAATTAATGTTGTAGAACAAGGTACTTATGTATGCGAGCGTTATTGCGTTAACTATAACACAGCATAAATAAATCGCGAAAGGAAGGTGGAATTAGCGAATAAGTTACACAAAATTAATATTACACGGTGTAAATCTTAAACGACGTTGTACTAAAAAAAAAGTGAAACCGTTGCTCTTAAAAAATTTGCCTGCGTTGAGAAACTTCATATTCGTATCCTTTATATGATAAAGATTCAACTATACGTGATTGTGTTCATTTTTAGGTTTCCTTTGATATTTATTGCTGATGGTCTTGCAGTGTGTAATATTTTGATGTATTTAGTAATACAGATCGGAGAGTGAATCGCGTCAGTAAAAAGAATGGCATCCCATTTTATGCTAATGGTTACATACTGCTATATTTAATCCTTCGTCAGCAATCTAAGTCTTTCAAAGCATATGCTTTGTGGAATACGCATATCCTTTAATTCAAATTACATTTTATCTAAAAGAAAAACAGTATAATATTTAGGAATGAAAGCTATTGGACGATATTCTAGAGACTTCGAGAGATAACACGGAATTTTTGTAAATTTTCCAAATGCTTAGAATATCAGAAAAATCTTTGGTTACTTTTAATGGCCCAGATTGTTGACGACATCGGTAAAAAAAAAAGGATTATCTAAATTCGCCGCCCACAAATATCATTGCAAAATTGCAGCCAAATATAGGAAACGAGTCTGCAAAAATATTAACAATACCTAATTCGCAATCAAAGACAAACTACGGTTCAAAAATTGACCGTCAAACAATACTAAAAATTTAAACCGTCCAAATCTGATTCCCCGAGTAACACAATCTACCCCTGAATCGTCCCATTAAACAATTCCCAATCCAGAGCTCATTAACCGGGCCACCTGAATCGTTCCCCGGTAGCCAACACAAAAGAACCACCGCTTGAAACAATTCCTGTACCCACGTCCCTAACGTCGAAACATCCCCCAACCCTCCTGAATCGAAGCAACGTCAGGGTGGAGGAAGAGACTCGTGGTCTCCAGTCGACGTTGAATTAAAGCGGTTTTCCCGGCACGCAGGCACGCCAAGGCCAAGGAAAAAGGAGTAAAATAACGAAGGCACAAGCGGAATCCGAAACGAGAGCTTTCGAGGCGACTGAGGAGAAGGTAAACGCGTCGTCCCCGCGAGAGAAGGACGACCTATAAACCTACTTCCTGTTAAAATAATACCGGCTCTCTTTGGCGTAGCTGGAAAAGCAGCGGCGGGGACGAAACGTCGAAAGGAGGAACTGGAGCGTCTCTAGTGACAGTAATTTCAAGCGACAGGCTTCCAATTAAAGCTCTTTAGGGGTAGGTCGTGCAGCGGAGGAAACGACCGAGCTGTACCGCGAGACCGAACAATGTCAAATTCAACGCCGCGCCGCCTCGCGCTCACGGATTTACATATCGCTTTATTACGACCCGCCTCGATTTAATTTTCCCCTCCACCTCTACTGATGCGCTACCATGAATGTTATTATGCTTACCCACGAATGTCGCCCATCCTCCGGGGTGTAATCGAGTTCCGCCGCGTTTCCGCCTTAAATCATACCGCTTTTTGAACCAGGGCTCAGATCGCTGGCACAATATCGCTGCTCATCATTATTCGAACAACAAAGATTTTATTAGAAAAGATAAGTAAATGTTCTGTGTTACTTGTGGCAGGGAATACTTATTGTTAGAATAGTTGAAGGGCTGCGCGAAGAAGTGATCTAACAATAAGTGACAAAAGGTTCATTTTGAGAAAACAATGCGTAAAGTTACACTTCATTTTAAAACGTCTACATATTTCTGGGGAATAAAAGAAATTAGTAAATATACTGAGGAATAGTTTGAAAATATAACCATGAACTTTTTTGGTAATACTTTTCCTCGATTTATGCTTTTCACTTTCCCTTTTACCGATTGTTCTGTTTCCTTTAAATCTTATATTCAAATTCAATAAATGTCGCATCAGCAATGTAATATACTTACATTATTTGTTGTATATGTAAATACGCACCTTAGTTACCATCCCGTATATTTATCGCAAATTTTTCGAAAAATGCACTTAGAACACTCTTCCACTTAACCCCTCAGTTAACGATGCTTTTATTATTGTTAAATGATTGTAGGTTTATGTACCTTAAGCTTAAATTATTGGGCATTTCCAAGTTCTTGAATTTTGAAAGATTTGGATTCTGGTGCATTCGAGTTGCCAAGCTTTTGGGTTTGCAAGCCTTTGAATTTGGAGGATTTGAATTCTCGTGCATTTAAGTTGCCAAGCTTCCAGATATTCAAGCGTTTAAATTTTCAAGCCTTTAGAATACCAATCCTTCATATTTCCAAGCGTTCGAATTTTTAAGGTTTTAGATTTCCATACTTTCGAATTGTTAAGCTTTTAGATTGGCAATAGGAAACATATGCATATGCTTTTAACCAATAATTTTCTAAACTTTCAAGGTGCATCTATACGTCTTTCACATCTAAAGGGTTTAGAAAATTAATTTTACAATTTGACCAAAATAATTCTCTACATTCTTAATCCATTTCTATAGTAATACAATTGTATGAATTTCATTTTGATTTCTATTCACCAGGCCTAAATTCTCCAAACCATTCAGTGTCTTTGAATCCAGTTAAATCTCGTCCACTATAACCAACTACGAATTTGATATTTATATTTACCAACTAAAATCTTTAACTCTACATTACTGTAACGAGATTTATACATTTCCGTTAAAAAGTTCAGTATTCAGGTACACGTATCAACTGACAAGCTTTAACACACGGTTCAAATTTATCTGAACAGTTCAACGTAATTTTTGACCGATCGGGCTTATTGTATTCTTTAATTTATTAGACAAGCATCGTTTAGATGGCCGCCTTCCGAGCGCAGCATAGTAAAGCTCATCAATTTGTATCCTTGCTTAAAACTGATGAGATTTATCGTCCTTGTCCATGATGAAACATGAGCGTAACAAATGTCCAGTACTTCGTTGGATTAATGCAAGGTTCACGGACTAACGCCTGGCGTCAGCCACTCGACGCGACGTAACGAAGCAACGTGCTCTCGAATAGGAACATTCGTTTGTAGATAATAAACTAACCAAATATTAGCTGTTACGTAACCGTGCTCATGCTCTCGGCAACGGGGAACTTTGCCCTTAAAAATTCTCAAGTAAACGCGAATGATTACGTAAGTAACCTGCCGTCTGCTGTGTAACCATTGACAATCTTGCTTGATAACATCGTCGAAGCTATTCCCCGTGATCCCCTTCGTGAACGATTTTATATCGGGGCTAATTGAAAGGCTTACGTTACTATAATACAATACACTCTGTACAATTTAATATTCTTATTTACTTTCAACACTACGTTTCCAATTTATGAATAAAAACGTGGACTAATTGCAAGAAGATACAATTAAAAACTGTTCTGTAATTGAAATTAAGTCTAAAGTAAAAAAAACGATATTAGAAAATTTCTAAAAGCAGAAAAGAGAATTTAAAAAATTTTCGATCCAACCGCGAATTGTTTAGAATTCGTCGAATCGCACAAAGAAATCCACGTATATTTTAGCATATTTGGTCATTTTTGTTTCTAAATTTTTCTTCCAAACTATATACAGTCAGCCGCAAAAGTCTACAAACACCTTCAAATTTTAAATATTTTGAAAAATGCAAGTCTTTGGATTATTTTAAGAACATGAATTTAGTTACTGATTAGAATTATGCACATTGTCAAGAAATGGTGATGTCTTTTCCATTTTCTCATAATAAAACATGCGCGAAACGAAAACTCGATTGGATGAAAGTCTACGTACATATATTAAAGTATACAAAACTGATTGTTGCAACTACGTTTGTACTTTGTTACACCTTCCGGCGTATCTGTAACGTTCTGTAATTTGTTTGACATAAACATAATTACATTCTGGGACAGCTTCAGGAATAATTTTATTCGTGTATTCAAAATGATGCTCCTCTTATGAAATATCCTCTAGGAATCTTATTCGTTTGCAATTTTATATTATGTCAATTTTCACTCCGATTTGATTATTCTAAGATATGTCTAAAATATATTAATGTTAAAAATGTGAAATACATATATGTAGACTTCTATGACTAACTATATGTCATTTCTCGCGAAAGAAGGACTACTTCCACAACTGTAATTACAAATTCACCAGTCACTTATCGCAACGAAAAGATTCTTTCGCGGCCAGAAGCAACGTTTAAGTCGCCGATAAAAGTGCACAAACGGAAGATAATCGCACGAAAATTGGGAAAACACGCGATCGCGATTAATCATCGTAATTTCCCCGGGTACTGACCGTGGTAACGAACAAACGAACAAATTGCCGGGGAATAAACACGCGATATACGCCGACGAAATGATAATTGAAGCAGCAGGAACGCCTTATTAGCCAGGATTCCTACGAAATGTCTGGCAACGGCATGAAAGGCTCGTTAAGTTAAATTAGCGGCCGGGGAACGGGCGACTCTTAAACTAATAAGCAGTGACTGACAGTGTCAAAGTGTCGGCCGAGAAATTCATCGGGATCGCGGATGATTTATCTGCCGCGAGCCGCGTCAGTTGTACAGATCTATTTTTGCCCCTTGACTAGCTTACATTTGTAACTTCGCGCGAGCGGTAACGAGACGCAGTCGTAATTCTTGCGTCTAGCAAATTGGGAAAGTCGGATTGAGCAAGGGAGACTCGGGCAGTCTTTCGAGTATTGTGAGCGTAACGATGACTCGTTGCGCGGTGATTTAGTGACTACTCTTATTGAGATAATTTCAAGATTGGGTAACTGTGTCCATTAGAGATCCGAGAAGTTATAGAAGATAGTATTATGGTAATAGAGAGAATATTATTTTATAGAAGCCGATGGGTAGAACAGGTAGAAGAAGGTATTGTGTTGCGGGACAAATGATGCGATGCGTAATAGGGTAATTTGGTTACCATTGCTATTGAAATTATTTGAAAATTGTGAAACTCCGAGCGATTTAGAATTGAAGAAGATTAATGGTCGATTAATGGATTAAGTAACGATTCCAACAAATCTTCTAGCACTATTAACCCTCTATCATCCCGTGTAACTTAAAAGTTACACAACCATATGTCTAAATTAGTTGAGTTTTATCTTGGTTGCATACAATCACTACGCTACTGTATTTCGTTTCTTTACTACTGTAACGATGCCAAGCAGCCATATAATAATTACTAATTCTTGGTTTTCAAATTGATTTTAACTTAATTATAATATCTTTCATCGTAAAATGGAATAAAATCCGGATCATAGAGGGTTAATAAAAAATATTTCGTTCGGTTTAAAGTATCGTAAGTAACAGTAACTGCAAATTTACAAATGAATTCTGATGAATCTTGAATTTGGATTAATGTAAGTATCTAATGGATTATAAATACTTTAAATACTTAAAGTATTTAAAGGATTTAAACTTGTACGTGTTAAATCCTGGGGAAGAATCAAACAGCGAGCCGATACATTTAGATTCCCTGTTTACTTACGAAGTATATCGCAATCAGTATATTCGAGGAACCGTTTTTCTCAACGTAAATGATAACGTCACCCTAGCAGTTATTTTCCAAAAGTATGATTCAAAGTTCAAACTTGTGTAAAGTCTAGTCCACCCGTCTGGTAATTAGGTGCTAACATGATCTTGTACTTACTAATTACATACATCGCATACATAAATTCGACAAAAATTTAGCATCTATTAGCGTCCACAGTAGTGAGAAGTTCGATAATTGAATTTTGCTTTCGAGCACAGGAAGCAATTGTTAGAACTGTAATAAGTTGAGTTCATACCTATTTTCTTCGAATGCATAGCAATAGTGGCTGCCCTAAATAGGCGCGAATAAATGTCGGAATATACACGATCGCTTATGACAGAGATTCCTCGAATGATTGCTATGATCAGCATGTAAACGGCTATCGAGAGCAGTTTTATATCGCTTTGTTTTCTATCCGCGTTATGCATACCGATGACGCAAATTAGGCGTGTCACTTGCATGCGTTAAGCGAAAGAAGTGGAGAAAGAATGTTGACGAACTATAAAAACTACAGTTGCAAATGGTTTTTAAAAGTCAAGGTAAATAGACGTAAGAAGCATTCGTAGAAAATATTCTTACGGTTGCATAAACCTCGAAGCCAATTACAGTACCTGCTCTCTATATTTAATACCATGATTCTACAGATAAAATAAATAATAGATAATAACAAATAAGTAGAATAACTAACAAAATCAATAGTATATATAAAATACAGCAATTAGAGTGCGAATCTTTACGCGATCAAATCTTTGTATCGGAATTTTATTCAATTCAATCGCAGCCCTTTTACGTTACGAAAGTTTTATAATTCTGAAAAAAGATGCCTCGCCATAGAAATTAAAACTAAAATTTGCAAATGTTAGGAATGATTTCTGTATAGCTTTTTTCAAACCTAGGAAAATTTAAAAAAAAATGAGAACATAAAGTGGATCGAAAATGTCCTGAATCACGCAGCAGAATTAAACAGCCCCTTTATTAACGAGTAGCTACCTCACTTTGGAAACTGTCTACATTTTCGCATATTACGCGCATTGTGCGCATTTTGAAACATATAAATTTCTCATAAACGAATAAACATCCACAGCGTAGCGATGATAAATGAAATTTTAATATAATCATATATCTCATAAATAATCAGAGCGATTCAAATGACGTGGAAGCAGCTTTCGGGTCGATAAAATATTCTGAATTTTCTTACGCAATTTTAATTATGCAGTAACAGTTAATATCCCACTCAACCATCCCTTCTACCATTAATCTCGCTTAAAACAATACCTTACTTTCGCTGCAATAAAATCAAAAGAATAGAAAAAAGAACGGAGATAAAATTCTCGACGCACAATGCAGCCATGGATAAAAGAAGTTATTACAGGCGTATGATCGCGCGAAAGCTGCAAGTGCGATTCGAGCAGATTAATAGCTGTATAGATAGCCGTGTACGCGGTCAGCTGTAACGACCGCAAGCTCTCCTTTGATAACACGTTTGGCCCATGATCACAGATTAACGACCAGTAAAGTTCGGTCGTCAAATGATTTCAGAAGGAAAAAAGGCAACGTAACGAGTGTTTGTAAAGCGAAGGGAGTAGAACGGAATAGGTGGAAAGCGGAAAGGGTAGAATTCATTTGCCAGGAAAAAGATTCGCACACGATATCGCTAGTCGTGTATAGTCGACGCTAAAACAAATCGCAAGTTGCATTGAACTGGATTATCCAACTGGAATATTATTGTCCCGGATTTCTCAGTACTCGTTGCATTGGGATTTTACATTTTTATTGGGAACGGAACGTTTGCAATTTTGAAACCACGAAACACCTTTTATGAACTCGAAATTTTGTGATACTTTTGTGATTCGAAACTCTTGAAACCTAGCTAAATAACAGTCTGTTTAAATCGCCGGAATATTGCCACGACACGAATTACTAGTAATCTAATTCGGTTTGTGTTTAAACTTTACACCCGTTTTAACTGATACAATTTTACCATTGGTTTACTAGACGACGAATGTTTATGCGTTTATTGGAAATTTTTAATTTCCAGAACAGTACGGAATCTAAGTAATATAGAAAAATGTACAAGTATATCCAAACGGCGGCACATGATATAATATTTAAAAGGTGAAATGAATCTCCATCACTTTTTTAATTGCGTTTGCGAAAATATCAATTTGCATGAAGATCCGCAGTCTACGCATTACAGTCATTTGTACCGAGAAAAGATAAAACATATGAAACTTAATAATTATCTCACGAAGTTTGTCTGCTTATTCATTTATTTATATTATAACTGAATTGAAGGTTCATTTAATTAGATCCGATAGGTAATTCGATTATCTAAAGTGGCTTTATTAAGATTTGAATTTCTGATAAAATGAATATTCCTCAAGGAAATAAGGATTCAGGGCTTCGTGAGCTTCGATAGGCCGCATAAAATTTCGAATTCGAATTTCGCGAATATAGAAATTAGGCTTCGATCCACCTCTAATATTTATTCATTGCTTTCCCCTCCTCTATCTCCGTCCTACTTCCGGCTCCTATCTATCTTCCTGACTTTCACTGTGCTTTACCGCCTTTCTTCGATATTTCGTTTCTCTATCTTTACATTCTTGCTCTATCTAATCTTTCTATCACCCCTTTCACTCTTTCTCACTTCTTATCTCACCTTATACAGTTCTGCCCAATCTACACATCTAATAGAGGACACGAAGTTTTCCCCGTTTCCATTACTTACGCCATCTTCGACTAGTCAATGCTATTAACCGCGTGTTTATCGCTGAGAAAGCGAATCACAAAGGGAAAAAAAGCTGAAAGAATGGTGAAAAATCGTTCAGCTATCGAACTTTCAATAAATTCGCCAACGGACAACTTTAATAGCTTGCGAGAGATAACACGAGATCGAGATTAGCAATTTACGGGACTAGAATTCAAGTCTTGGCTCTTTTCTTCTTCCTGTTTGTTACAAGTTTTAATGTGCACGGTTGATTCGAGGCCTACAATAGAAGTTTTTCAACGTGTAAGCGCGAAGTAGACCAAGTTCCTGGCAAGTTTAGATTTTAATTAGGAAGTTAAATCGTTGGCCGGGTCAAAGAAGCGAGGCTCGGCGAAGTTCTCCTCCCTGCTCCGGACGGCACCAGGCATTTTAGCCCTCGTACGCTATTTACAAGCTTCCACGGCGTTCGGGTAAATTTATTACGCGGCTGTTTGATCAGCGAGCAGGGAAATTGCCGTGGATAACCATAAATTGCCACACAAAACTGCGTCCAAACGCCACTTTGACCGGGAAGAGAAGAATTTTACCGACAACTTTTATGTTTAGGTGGAATCTTTGCTGACGAACCAAATTCGGGACCATTTAGGCTGAACAAATGCGCAAACAGTAGAAACATAGTGGCAAATAGAGCGCGGAATAATAAAACATATGGTTATTATGTTACATTGCTCGGAATGATACGCTTATCAAAATATTGGGCGGTTCGGAAAGTTCGTAGCAATATTTGAACAACACTTAAAAGCAATATTTGTACGGTATATCGTTTTGTTGAATAATTTTGTATATACTGTTCGTTTTTTGGCAATTCTGTGACAACCAGACAGTTTTATAATCGTTACACCAATCACACAGCAGAACTTAATGCTACAAAGTATGATGAAATGCTATAAATTTTCCGAACAAACCAATAATACGTTTGTGAGGATGTTGATCTATTGATTATCAATGCGTTAATGGAAGTGTCCGTTAAAAGTGGTTTGTGCTTGTTTATGAATTACAGTTGAACCTCGATAACTCGACAAACTCTATAACATAAAAGTATTGATCATCCCCTTCCGTTCCGCTGCAAAAACCTCTATAAACCAAAACAAAACTTACTTTAAATCGAATTATTTGTTACATATTTAAATGCATCTTTTTACCTTTGTAGCTCGAATTAAAAGTAGACCGATTTCTGCAAGTCGAAGGTTACCTCTATATGTCAAAATTTTATCATCGCTGTCTCTATAACTCGGAATTATAGCTATTCATAATTTATTAAACAAGTAAATCCTGGAACGCATAAGACGACACTTCACGTGTCTCTATGTCCGATGATTCGAGTTTTCGCACGTTAAACATCTCTTAGTCGAAAACATCTCTTCCTTTGAGATTCGAGCTGTCAAGGTTCGACTGTATTAATTTAATCGATACTATTGACTTTCTACTAATTTATCTAAGTTACATTGAATTTTTTTATTTACCTTTTCTTTGTGTCCAACAGATTTGGTCGTAACGCAATCGGCATCGATTTATTAGAATCAATTTATTGGAAAGAGAATAAATTACCATTCAGTCGTGTCCGAATAATTGTCTTTCTACTGTCGCGCTACTTTCTCGACTATTTACAGAAACGGTGCGCACCGGATGTGTCACCTTCATCGATTAGAAAACTCGAACGATACGTCAAGTTGAAATTCTGCTGACCATACGTTGACCGTTGTCGCATCGGCCACTTCCCGCACATAAATCTTTGCCACTTGCATTCCTAGCTCACCGTCAACAAAAAGCGCATTCAGTGAAACGTCAATCCAGAGGATCGATCGACACGTTCTCTCCTTTCATCGATCAAATTCTTGCAACCGAGCAGCAGTGGGAATTCAAATGTCCACTGGAAGCGAAACACGGAATAATATAAAGCAACCTCTTTACGTCGCGAACAAACGTCAATTAAAAGGCAAACAACCGTTCGATTAAAGCTGCTACGCGTCTCGACGATATTGTAGCCGCCTGTTTAAATAGCGCAGTATGGTTTACAGTTCACCGTCAATATCCTGTACATTCCTGGTACAAATGTATTACAAGCTTAACACACAACGGGGTGTACGTATTCGACTGTATCCATGGGAATCATAATGCGAGATAGGCAAACAGCGAGTACATATCTCTCTGTTTCGCTAATTGGGAACAGGGCGAAGTCAACGCGCGACAATCGCGTCGATTGTTACGCCAACGGAGCATCAACGAAATGTCCATTCGCATCGGCTTTATTTGCGATTACTTGCATGCGCGGAATTTATAATCGTCCTTCTTTGTTCCGTGAAAAATATCGATTAACCTGATTCTCCTTTCTTTACTATTTTCTCGTTTTCTTTTAACGAAGCATAACACGATAAAAGATTGTATTCGTACATGGATATTTGCATATTTGTACTTTTAGAAAATAGCACGTGTTATCACAAGTGCCTTCGTGTGAATACATTCACCCTATCAATAATAAGGGTGGCTGTAATCACTCGCAACTAACGATAAGCGTTCCTTGTATACCTATCTACGATTATAGTTATCCGACCAAATTTCGCCCTAATTATGAAATCTGACTAAACGTAATAATACGGTTTGATATTTTTAGGCTACCTCTTATTGCTTCGTATTTGTTGTACATTAATTGACGAAAGAATCAGAAACTTGTAATATAGCAGACATTGCACCGTTTGCAACGGCAATGGATGAACTCGCTGCACTGCCAACTTCACCGCAATGAGAGGGTTAATTATCTAATATACAAAATGAATCTGATCAATCGGCCGATATTTAAAGAAAAACAATTTAGCTTATTCAATTTGGCGTTCTATTTCTTTGTCCGTAGAAATTTGTCTCTTTTTATGGTTTCATTTCACTCCTTTACTTATTTAACTTTGTGTTTTAAATAGTGGTTCCATGTACCATCAACTATTGAGCATGTTTAGGTGGTCCACCTTGAATAATTGTTACATATTTAAAATATATTGTCAGAATCTAATTACGCTTAAGAGGACAACTATTATTGAAAATATTACGGAACTATTAGTGAAACTAGAGACCAAATTGTTACAAATCATCGAATCACATCTCATTTGTCTAAATCACATTAACACTGAAACTATGAAAACGATCAACCCATTTTTAATTTTCCATAAAAATTGTATAAATTTACATGGATACATTTTTGAAAATCTGCCACGATTTTCCATTAACGGAACGAATACAGATTTATTTTCATTGCATTATATATTTCCACATGTATTTATAATTTCAATTCCTTTAACCCATTAAAGACCAACGTCGCATTAATGCAACATTTTATTCGTAGCTTCTTCGAACTTTATAAAATTGTACAACCTATACGAAAAAATTATTTACAGATTCCTGAAATGCTTTTTCGTAAACACATTGATAAAAAAAAACACGGAATTCAGTGATATAAATTGGCTGGGAAATACTGTAAATCAAATGATCCTTAATCGGTTAATACAAATACCTAAGTACACTCTAATCGTTGATAGTTCTAGTGTTAAGTACACCTAAGGTACATGTAAACCAACTGTGATCGATCCACGCAAAATTACCAAACCTGAACCGCCAAACATTTTCCAAACTGTTCAATCAAATCCACGACTCCTTCTTCCTCAAGACATTCTTTAGAAGCCGAGCATTTCGCTTCGCCCCGTTCCATTCCACATCATAAATCCAGAAGCCCAAGAAGAAACTCTCCGACACGGCCATACTTCCTGCAGCAGCGAACCGCAATCATCCGCGATCGAGCAATTCCTTGGCAACGATCGTCGCCTTTATTGCTCGATCGCTTTATTGTCTTCGACGACCCCTAAAAATGTTCCACATTTTTGACCTTGTAAGCCTTGCACTCGAATGGAGTCGCGAGAAACCGGTCTGAGGGACTGTTTGCTCTTTTACTCACCAACAATGAGTCATCGCGCAGACATCCGGAGATGTTCGCCAACTTCTTGAGCAATTGTGCATTCCGTGGATCGGAGATAGAGAATAAGGCACGCGTGTGTCGCGACCAGGGGCTCGTTTCATATCCCGCTTGCGTCGGGAACAGGTTCAGAGTAATATCGCGAACCATAGAACTCGGAACGGTATACTCGGAACGAGTCGAGTCGAGTCGAGTCGAGTCGAGCGAATTCATGGCAAAGAGCAGACGGCGTATAAAAGTTGCGAAATCAACGTATGACGAGAAGTTTCGCGTTCTCTTTCAGGAACAATTCGTCGGAATGCCCTCGAAACGCGTAAAGGAAGACGTTACAATAAGTTGAAAATGGCACGACGTCACTGTGCTGTGCAAATTGACGCGGTGATTTAGGAGCGAAATGAAACTCGCAGAAGATGTTTCAGAAATGTTTCAAGTTCTGAGTGTTTCAGTACAGTTACGGTTGAAGATGGGTAAGAGTGATCGATGGATAGGGATTGTGAATAATTTGACGATCGTCAAAATTAATGGACAGATTTGGAAGAATGGTGAGAGAAGAAGAGAGAGAGATAGATAAGAAGCGTTTTATTCTTAGGTCTGCAAGTGAAGACATCTGTGAAGTGTTCCAATGGAGCGCCCTAGACACGACGTTACGTTAGAATGGGGTTCTATATGACAAAATGGAAGGTTAAGTTGAAGGTCTTAGCTTCTGGAAGGGGATTTGATGTAGAGTTTTGTGGTGGCGGGTATGACAGGTGCCGTTATTTAGATTTGAAAAAAATTGGTACATTTGCGCCCAGAATTCAACGGAAAATACACTTCGAACTCTTTGTAGATATAATATTTACTATGACAGAAGCATGAATTACGCTATCGGGAAAATGTATCTGATACATTCCGACTGGAGAATATTAATCGAAACTTGTATCAATAATACCATCGCAAATATAAATTTGTAAATATAGCACAAACAACGCTTCGTTGAGAAAGATTTAAACTCTAATAAAATATCCTACACCTAACATTCAACTACTTCGATTTACATAAAAAAAAAAAAAAAACTGTCAAACGGAGATAACATCGAATCTCATGAAAGACTTTTTATCTTCAACTTTCGATACTTCAACATTTATTCCTCTTACCAAAAACATGAAAAGATACAACATGATCCCCTGAATTCGACTCACATCCTTCCAATATTTAAATACAGTTTTTAACTCTTAACGCCGTGTTTAGTATTTTATACTGAACATGCACTTACGCACAATGACTTAAGTTACTTGCCTAATTAATCTCGTACTTTATCAATCTAAGATTGAAATGTTAGGTGTTATATCATTTATATTTACCGTTAAAGAAACAACGTGCCATTGGTTTGTTAATCATAGAATAGGTAACACAAAATTTAATTCTATGTTAAGTTTTTGCCCGTCGTCGGGGGGGGGGGGGGGGGGGGGGATTAAACTGGCTAAAATTTGTTCATTCTTAAGTCTCAACTCCTCTATCAAGTAAGCAAGAACAATCTCCCATTCACGCGAAGAAGCAATTAAAAGTACGTAAGACCAAGTTTAAGACGCACACGGTTCACTTACGGTTAAAGGCGAGTATCGATTATTGCAGCGGTCCATCTAGTCTACTGATTCAATCAGCTTCGCGTAACAGTGCGTGCCAAATAATCATTCATAACTGAGCGGGTACTCGTACCAACACGCACCTACTTCAATTGGCGCGTGCACGTGTAATAGTTGCGCATAAATACAGCCACGTAGCGCGACGCGTAAGCGTGAACGTATATCACGTTTCGACACAGTAGCTCATAATTGATAATCCTCGTGGCGCTCGAATCCACCGCGAGAAACGCTTATTCGACACTCCGAGTTCCCGCTCTATCTATCCGGTTAACGCAATTTCTATTTACGCTGCGACCCGATTGTTAATTAGTCGCTCTACGCGCTACCGAAAGCCCAGTCGGACTGGATTAATTCTAAACGGAAAATCACAGATGGATACAGATACGTTCTTGGCCTTTGATTGAAGTTGACCTCGATCGCGGAGACGGATTTATAGCCGTTGGGCGTATCTCAGAGGTATAAAGGTCTTTGCTATGCAGTTGGGAAAACGGAACGGAGAATGCTATAAGAAACCGAGCGAGCACCTGTTCCCTAAGCGCGTTTGCTCCGAAGTAGCCATTGGGAATCGAAATATCGCCGAGTAGCACGACTATCGCATGTTAACCCTCCAGTCTACAAGTTTGGTCTTGGGGACTGAACGAGGATATAGTTCTTGCCCAATAAATTGTTGCACGTGTAATAGTTCTATACGATAAAGCAATAATCTTGTTACCAGCAAACGAAACTGTATTTAAGTATTGGGATGTATCTTCTCCTATGACCAAATCCAATTTGATAACAGTAGTTCCACCTCCAATTGATATAAATTATTGTAAGTGACGCGCGCACTCGCATTTAAAAATAAAGAAACGATACATTTCATTGCTAAATCCGACACAATGTTAGAAAATTGAACGAATATGTCACAGATATCCGTATAGAGATCTTAAGTTCCAGAAGCTGTGCCAAGCGTATGTGACTCGCGATTCGAGACACGGGATGGGTCGTTGGGCGCAGCCAGCCTTTGTCGCCGTTTTCTACGAGCACCGACACGATCGTTCCGACTTCCACCGAATGAATTTCAATGGACCCTGACGTGCACCAGTCGCGCGTGGACCACGAAATTTCTACCTTCGACATTCGACACACAATGTCCAGGGATTTTTCAACGATCCCCTAAAACGCGTTTCCACGTAGAGCGAAGAGTGTCTTCGTGAAAAGGGGACGAACAACGGTGTGGTGCGCCATGGGCAAAGACTTTCTTAGAATGGGATCCACGAGTTGGGCGGCGTACGGTAATTTTTCCTCACAAAAGAAACCATCGCGTTCATTGTAGCCGACGAAACGAGTGCTGCAAGGTGGGTGCCATGGCTTCGAGCTGAATATCGTTCTACCTGCTCATCCCGAAGGAAGTAGCCGATAAAACTGGTTTGACTGGCTAGCGGCCTCCTCTCGTCCAGTTACTCGGTAGGACGTCTCGCGTTTACCGAGTCTCTCCGGCCCTTCTCCGTCTTCGTGCCTCGGTCTTGGTCTTGGTGCCTTGGTCTTGGTCCTCGTCTCGATGGCTTGCACAGTGTACCGCTGAAACCGCTATTACCACAGCAAACGCGAGGATTCTCTGTCTGTCCAGGCAGAGAGCAACGGCCCTCATCGACGCGGGCTCAGCCATCATTGTTACGAATACAATCTTGATCCGTAATAAGCAACTGTTTGCTGGCTCGAAACAAGCAACCCGCTATCCCTCCTTCTTTATTTGAAGTCAGCCGCAGAGTGGTCGATCCCGAGCGAGTTGCTTATTTCGTGGCAAAATTGTATTACCATCGCCATTCACGGACACCGGTGTCGTCGAGCATGCGGCGAGATATAGCTGTCGCGAACAGGTTTTTTTAAAAGTCCGACTCACGCCGTCGTGTTCGCTTTCGGCCGTGCTTACTCAACGATATCGAACCCCTGCCACCGTGTGTTAACAACCACCGCGAATGTAACTTCTTGTCAGCGAACGAATCGCTTTTACTCTGTTCTTAGGGCAAAACATTAGGAACGTTGATTGCGAGTTGATTTTTGTAACCGATACGCCGGAAACGAGGTTTTCGAGAGCATGCTTAAGTTTTTGTTGGCAATTAACTTTGCAGGTCTCGTAATCTTGAATAGAATGTATTTGGAAAATATTCGACGTTTCGGAATAATTATTATCTTGTGGATGAACGCGTAGGGAGTATTTATGGAGTAGATTTAATGGGATGCTTGCACTTAATAAGAAGTCTAACCAATTTACGAAGCTTCCAGTCATATCTCGATTGGAATTTTCAATCTACGTTATTAATCGACCCGCTTGTATGCTGCAGCAAGAAATAGAATGCTTATCGGCTTGAAAATTCTTTCCATATCGCAAAATTAGAAGCTGCGATGTTTATTCAATATTAGCTACCACGAAGATTGATGAGTGTTGTCACGTAGATTTACAACACTGGTTAAATGTCACTTCGCCTAACAGCTCTAACATCCGCGTGAATGACAAGTAGTGATATTTAGCTTGATATGAGCCAGTTTTTGTATACGTATGGCGAACTTTGTAAGCAGTTTTGTTACAAGTCTACAAGTGTATCGCGGTCTGGTTAGCTTCCGAGCAAAGTAAACTAGAAATAAACTAGTCGCTCAACATCATTTCCTCTATGACGAGTATCGTCATAAACACTTGTGCGTCTTTTTGTGCTACTGCTATGTGTCCTTGATTCTCGACAGATTTGCAACGGATAGGGTAGATATACCACGTACTGCCACTATAAGATTATCCCATAACTTTGTTTAATTATTTTAGTACGAACTTAACGTACGAGTCATTCCGTTTTGAAGCACAACATTAATTAACATCTCTTTTATTTACGATGATTCTTTTCTGCGTTAAATACGATGTATTGCGTACTACTTTAGTGAAAATATTGTTGGATTCCGAGAGAATTGACAACACGTTGAAGATAACTCTTAGAGAGTTTATTAATACGGCTACTGCACTCGACTAGTGAATACGAAAATCTGACGGTTCTATGATTTTGCAGGCTTTTAAGTACTCTGGTTGGGGATGACTAATAGTAAGGACAGTGGTCGAGGAAGAAGGTGACTAAAGAAAGGTACGGAGTACAGGATGACTAGGAACTGAGATCAGGGTGTTTGTCAGATGAATTTGGTTTAGGACGAGTCTATGGTGTTTACAGTGTGAGTGGTCGAGTTGGTCATCCAACAATGTTTGGATGTCCAATGTCCCTGTTACTGTAACTTGAAAACTTCTCATTTAAATAGAAACACGTATTACATATATTAGCACGTCAGACTGTGTAACAGATATAAGACGTATAGTAAACGTATCGCCTTTACTGGATTATGAGACGTGCTACACTTTATAATTACATTTGTCACGTTTTAATGTTCAACAGCACATTTACTTGCTAATATTTCATTTGAAATATTAAACGTAAGCGAGTGTACAATGTCTGTGTGTTGTTACGTAAACCGAAGACGAAATTTAGTATGCAAATTTCTTTACTTACGATGCTTCGTACATCAGTTTGTTATTAAATGAACGAAGTAAAGTGTCAGTTATAAGGACACCGACAGTAATTGGTACATCTACCGTATGTATCCGCAGTTAACATTCTCCGCCCCTAAAACAACTAGAAAGGGCGAAGCAAACTGGGAGAATAGAAGTAAGTACAATGAATAGAGAATGGCACATGGAATAAGCAAAGGTTGCGTTTCAGTGGCGTTGAACGGTCAATTTGCTTTAAACATAGAACAAAAGCGATTACACTTAGTTGCTTTCGTTGTAATTTGGTGCGAATAAAAATTGATAAAAGTCCCACAATTACCCATTCTCGCGAGTATGGAAAAATGTTGATTACTCTAATAATAATAATAATAATAATAATAATAATAATAATAATACAAAGATGTTTAGTTTACATGAGCATTTTGATTTGCGTAACAGCAGCCCGAACAAACTACAAATTAAGGAAATTACAGTTCAAAGGAAATTTACTGCGCGGAGCAACAAAACCCATGGAAACAAATACGAGGAAACGAAGCTGACAGCTATCTTCTAGGAGATAAATGTTTCAGTTACAAGTGGTTACTTTATCCCTAGCGACACACTCGGTTACGTAAACATAAACCACTTCATAGCTATTGTACAGGTATCAATACACAATGATCAGCCAATTCAGCATGCGCGAAACTCAATTACACCGGCAATGAAGTGTTTACAAACCCACAGGAAGAAAATCCTCCATTTCTGTCACGTTTACGAGAAAACCATCGAATCATCAACATATACCTCAATCAATAGGCAACTTCCCCGACAGGCTAGCAGCTAGAAGCCAGGAAACGTTGCAAAATACACCATCCCGTAAATGACCAGCAGGATGACTATTCGTTTTCTCCAGTTTGATATATTCCGCGCGTTCGTAGCCGTGTCTCTATCCGTGAAAAATGCGATGCAATGAACGAAGAACGTTTTCCCAGCGAGGAACCGATAATTACGAACACATCTGTCTTTCATTAGCCCCCATCCTCTCTACCATGATAGTCGTCCTCCTCCTCTGGTTCTTGTCTAGCCACCTTTCACACGCGTCTCTAAGGTAACACACGAGCCTCAACCCGCTCGATGCTGATTATCGTGCCGCGGCGAAAGTTAATGACGCCTATTAGTCGCGCGTTAATCACGCTTTAAAGAATCGAGCGAGACCGTTCACGATATCAATTGAAGCCACGTCGATTCCCCCATGGGAGATACGTGGCCACTAGTTGGACAACGCGACGTCTCGGTGATTTACTGCTCGCGCGAAATCGAACTCGCAATTATGGAAACGGCGGGAATCGATGCGTTTTCTTAGGCCGCGGTTCGTTCAACCTTACGTCGTTTTTGCAACATCAAGCACCCAAGTTCTTGCTTATATTCTCACATTATTTATGCTTTTAACGCTAGAAAGATCATTTAACTCGGAGTAGAATGTATTTCGAATACTAGTGCAAACGAATAAATTTAAAGTAGATCGACCTAATGTATCAATATACAATACATCAACGATAGCATAAAAAAATAGAGCGGAAGAAGTGTTTGTTCCGATCCACTCGTTCATTCAGTTCGGCGAATCAAGCGTGATCGATTTTCTGATGTTTTTTACAACTCGGCCCCTCCTTTCGTGGCTTGTAGTATCACAGGTAATTTAATACAATCACCTCTCAAAAATGATTCAATGTTTATCTAGCATATCGTAGTTAGCTCTATGAAATTATTATTATTGGATAAACTTTGACACTGTGTGTTTACTTTGATTTAAAAGAGGATAATATTACAATTGCAGAGACTAAATCTTCAAAGCGTGACGAGTTTACCACGATCGAAATCGAAGATTTTAATCGCTCCAGGCTATACTCTCCACTATAACTCAGATCGAGTATAAGTCTCGCATTTATAGTCACATCACGTGCTTTGAGTCGTGTATTACATACGCGGAGCGCAAATATAGGCGGGTACATTCAAACGTACAATAATGCTGCTAGATACACGAAGTTTCGTTCCCTTTCTTGTAACTCTCTATCCCCATAGATCTTTTTCTTTCGCTGCTATATATAGTCTACTAGATTTTCATCTTGTTAACATGTTGTCCCTCGCTGTCTTACATTCTTATAAGGCGTAGCAGGGAAAGGAAAGGTGGAACGGGAAGAATAGAAAAGGTGGGGATAATTGCTGCAGCTTCTAAAAAATCTTTGGTGCCTTCCTTTGTTCGCTTAAGAACCTCCTTTCTGTCCTCATTTTTTCCACCAAGTTTTTTCTTATTACGGATGGAGATTTACGAGACAGTTCTATACATAAATTATTAAACTTCTAGTCGACACCTCGCTATTAACTCTTTGAATTATCCCCCGATACATTGAAGGGTGGCTTTCTTCTAATCGACATCGTAAACAACGCGAACATTCACTTGAGGAGAATCATAGGGTGACGCTCAGTGATCTTTCGCGTTTAATGGATTTCCAAATACACGAGGAAGGCTCGTTAAAGGTTAACAACGACGCTTAGGGTTCGGATCGTGCCGCGAGCAGTCGCCCGATACAGGATATTAGAAAATCTAGAACTCGCCGCGCGTATATCAGCGTGACGCACGCGCTCGAATGTCAGAAACACCTTGGAGCGTGTAATTCGTGCGCATCGGAGAAAGTTCGCTGCTCGAGACCACCTCGACGAAGCGTCGACGGGATCAACGGACCGGAGACACAAAAGGTCAAAGATCGCTGACGTTCCTCGATGCTGGTTTCAGCTGAATCCCCTGTTGAACGATTTGCACCGCTCACACAAGGGATACGCGCGAACGTTTAATCATTGAGCAACCTAATTGAATTTTTCTTTGTTATTCGTGCACGGTACAGAGTTGAGATTGACACGTAATGCGGTTTAATTATTGTTGAAACTGATGAATACCTGTTACAAGCTTCATTTAAAATGAAATTGCAATTCGAACGTAAGAATACGAGTCTTACTTTTTCCAGGGTAAACTATGGCTCGATTCTGTAAACATGTATTTAATAAATTGAGATTTTTCATGAAAATTGCGCGTCTTAATAAATCATATGCAATAATAGGCAGAACAGCTAAGCGGTACCAAAGTTCTGTATTTTCCTTATTCATTGGTAAAGCCTGGCTCTTGATAAATATTCTACGCTTCTATTTTACGTTTATATCGTGTAAATAGGGTATATTTACATGTTTTATAGAATATCCAACTAATTCGAATAATCTTAAAGTTTGACTGAAATCTGCTTTACATGAAACAATTGTTACCGCTTCTTGTAACAGAATTCTCGTAAAAAGTCCTTATGTAAAGACGCGGTAGTTATCTCCCCTACTAAAAACGATTCGAGGTATCACCACTGAAATTCTAAATATAACATCGATTTATCTTCTTCGTGATAGAAAATAAAAACAGGGGAAAAAAGAAAATTTGTTCGTAGATGTCATCGCGTAGATAATCCCAATAAACCAAAACGAATTTTCTCAATCCATTGTGAATGACAAAAACTTGAATGTTTTATACTCACACTAGAAACCATTCCACCCCAATGTGATTTACTCTACTCCAAAGAATGATTCCAAGATCCCTGTTTTATGCATCGGACAAGCTACTAATGCTCTTAATTTGAAATTTAATTTAATGGAATAATATTATACGAAATAATTCTTAATTCATTTAATTTTACGTAAGATTATTCTTGAAAAATTAATAGTTATTCTTATTGTTCGGATTATGCTTCCGAATATAGTTTGTATTGAAACGAAATAAAATAAACGTTTAATAAGAGTAAAACTAAATACAAAGCTATGTTGATGTTTCCTTGGTGAGGGAACGCAGTGAAGTGACGAAAAACGCCTGCATGAACGTGCGGCTCGTGTACAACAATGGCCCATGCCATAAAACGACGGTCAGGGAGGGAAAGCAAGAACCAAAAATGCACGTGTACTAATGTAGAAATTCAGTCTTCGCACCAAATGTGCAAAGGTCAGAAAGCATGCTGTCCCTCGGACACCCAGCTCCAGGTATGCCTATGCCTGCTAGTCTAAGAACGATCAAAATACCCAAACACAATTCAAAGTAAAATCAACACTTATGACAGCAATCCATGATAGATACCAATAATTTCCAACCAAAGTCGAACGACTTCTACATAATTACTGTCAGTGTCCCCAAAACTGACACTTTACTTCGTTCATTTAATAGCAGCGTAATCTATGAAGAATCGTAAGTAAAGAAATTTTCATACTAAATTTCGTCTTCGGTTTACGTAACAACACACAGACATTGTATGTTCGTTTACACTTAATATTTCAAACGAAATATTAGCAAGTAAATGTGTTGTTGAACATTAAAACGTGACAAATGTAATTATAAAGTGTAGCGCGTCTCATAATCCAGTAAAGGCGATACGTTTACTATACGTCTCACATCTGTTACACAAACTGACGTGCTAATATATGTAACACGTGTTTCTGTTTAAATAAGAACTTTCCAAGAGACAGTAACAAGGGCATTGGACTCTATTAAATATTTTCAATGTATTAATACGTAATACATCGTATTTAACATACAAGAAAGTCATCGTAAATAAAAGAAGTGTTAATTAATGTTGCGCTTCGAACCGGAACGATTCGTAGGTTAAATTCGTTCTAAAATAGTTAAACAAAGTTATGAGATAACTGTAAAGTGGCAGTATTTGGTACATCTACTCTAGATCCTCTAAACGGGAATATTCACTGGCTTACAGTAATTTTACCGCATTCAGCGCACAGATGCATCCGTGGAACAATAATATTTCGTGTCTCGAAATGAATTGCGACTTTCCACTTACACACGAGCACAAATAACACTCGAAGGCACTAGAGTTGAGTGCACAAGGAGCTTGTTCCCTTTCCTCGTAGCGTGGAACGTGCATTAGGTGCCTCGCGTGCACCGCGCCGCGAATTTGCAACGTGTTCGCGCATCTTGGCCGAAGGCGCTATCATTTCTCAGCCACCGTCGTGGCATCGAGGGTCCAACAGTGCTCTGACAGCAAATTGTGACCGGTTGCTCGACGGCCGTTATCGTTCCCCTCGTATCTAATCAACCGGCCAAGATGCATTGTTGCGTGCATACCAACGCGCTACAACGCGTTTCAGTCTCTCTTGTCTCGTAGAAGACCGTGACTAGGCAACCTTTTGTTTCGAGCAGTACTACGGGATCTTATAATTGCTTCTTGCCATAGTTCGGAGGATAAATGGTCAGCAATTTGTTGCTGCAAGTTGATTCCAAGATTAGAAATGATCGGTAAAGGGATTTGGATATTATTGTTGTTGGATTTGAATAGAACTGCTGTTGAGCTCGGATTAGCTTGTCGCAGGGATCGGTGTTAGGTTTGGATCGGAGCTGTTGCTTTGTGAATTACCTGATAACTGGGTAACCATGCGATATCCAAATCGATGGGACGGTCGAGAATCTCCACTATCGACTGTTTTCGAGTGACATTGGCAATGAACAAATTAACCCTTTCGCTGTGGCAAAGTTGGACATTCATGTGCTAAGACTGTACAAGAAGATTCAGTCGCGTAAGTATAACATTTACCATTCTGCAGATTACTATGTTGTGTATTTGAAAATTATTAACAAATAGATGTACTTGTAGCTCGAAGAAGAATTGTTTGCACGTGAATGCGCCGTTAAAATACCGCTTTCGCATCTAGATACGTTATGTCCTGTTTATTTGTGTTACTTTGCAGATACCGAATCATGACTTAGCCGTGCTTTGTGAAAAATATATTTTCCAGACGAGAAACATATTGATCCATCGCAAGGCAAATGCAGAATACATTTGAGCATAGAATACATCATGAAACGAGAGAAACCTGGCCGGCATCGTCGTGACACCTGGAAGCTTGAAGGCTGTCGCGAATAATGCAGCACGGTCTCTAAAAAATTGAAGCCTCCTTTTGTCGGGCTTCGCTTCAGAAACATACTCTTCCACTTACTCTGAATACATATTTAACCCCTTGCTTTGTGATATGGAGTCACACTCTTAACAAAGATCATGGTCAAAACATGGAAAAACGCAAGCTTTGTTCGTAAAAACATTCTCAGTATTGTAGGTCGCTCCATTTCGAGAAAAATCCATTTCTGAAATAACTTAAATAGTAATCGCGAGTAATGGAAATTGTTGCACGTATCTCGGGGGTTAATCATCGAAGTAATCACAAAAATCGTGATATGTAAACTGTAACCGCGATGTATTATAACTAGACTGCGGTTGTTCATGCATTTATGGTAAATTGTAGAACGCAGAAAAGTGCGCAAAGCATACGGGTATGCAGAAATATACAAAATACCAATAGATAAAATGCATTTCCTAACATTTAGAGGGTGAAACCAATCGCTGTTTGGTAAAAATATCAATTTGCCTAAAGATTCGCTATCTAATCATGATACACTATGTATAATAGATATATAAATCTACCACGCGTATTCGATTATCGAAAATACTACGCGTATTATTTGCGTAGAATATTTCTAGTTATCATCATCGCCCTATTAATTCAACCTAAGATGCAAAATTACCAGGAACAACGCACAAAGTTGTTTTCAACCTTTTTTCAACCGAGAATTCTACCCAATTACCAACCGCGACAACAATCAACGCGTGCGATTGTAAACGCAATTAAACGAACAAAAGGATCGTCCGGTGTTTGCCGAAGTTATTTTTCGCCGTGGCTCGTCGCGAAGTTTCTTCCTAAACACAGTCGAGAGAACAGTTTTGTCTAGCTTCAACGAAGCCTAACCCCCTAGGCGACTGTTGCTATTCTCTATGATAAACAGGTAAACTCGCGTTGCAGAGCACACATGTTTCTAACCTCGCTCGAACGCGTCGTTATTGTGCGTGTCGTTCAATTAGAATGAAATTTTTAACAGTCAACGCGCAACTGTTACCTCGTTACTCTCACGTCAAACACACTATCATATACATACGCTTAAATACATCGATGGTTGCGTACAGAAAATCGTATTTAAATGGTTCCCCTTGAATACTTTCAAAGCAGCCGGTGATACGAAAAAAATGTTATCAGATAAAAGTTGGATGGCCTGGAAAGGTTCTGAATTCTTTCGAGAGGTGTTCAATTGAACAGTTTGTACCTAAGTGCATAGAGGACTCGTGAACTTCAAATTTATCGTTTTATTATTGTAATCATACTTCATTCGTAGCACATTCATTAATGGAAAATAGTAACAATAATATACTGCATTTATAAGTGTCTAGACTTAGTGTTTCCCAACGTTTTTTTGAGTCACGTTCACCTTTTATAATAACTAAAGCATCTATAACCACCCTTCCCCAAAATCCGCCCTACATAGGGTAACATAGATTTAATAAGATAAAGAAAACTCATTGACAATAAGTATGAGATGTAGCAATAAGTAATCCACTATTTTTAAGTGGATTGGCCAATTTATTTTATTAAATGGTCAAGTTTCTTTTTAAACAAGAATCTACAGTTTGTCTAAAAATGCAATGATGCATTAAAGACCAACAATAATTACATTTAAGACAGAATAGATATTTGATTTTGTTAAGAATAAATATTGAACTAAATGGAAAAGGTTGATTATTCATTGGTACACCTAATATTACTATGTCTCGATTATAAAAAGTCAATGTTATATCAGTAATAGAATTTGCGACCCCCAAAAAGCACTTCGCGGAGATAATTAGCACAAAATATTCACCAAACACGAATTCAGAGATATTGCAGCATTTAATAGAGATTCCAATATCGATATTAAAAATCACGTATGCGTGTTATTCAGAAACTGGCGACGATCTCCCAAAATGACGCAGTACACAAACGGTTAAAATAACGAGGAATAAAATGATAGCAGGTATTTTTATTCGCAATTCTATAATTAAAGTACTTCCTGCTCGAAGGAAGCAAGTGTCCAGTTACTCTTTTGAAGATAGTGTAACATAGAGACGATGCTCATTCAGTCCCTATTCACATCACGGTAACTGTTCCTCCAGAACATGAAAGACGTTCTCATTGGTTTATCTCTGAAAGGAATCTTTCGGCCTCTTAGGAGATTCTAAGGAAACATTTTTGACCCAGCGAGGGTGGAGATGCGAATACACGCGGTTTGGCCCCGAAAACACGGAGACAAAGTCGTGTATGTCCACATTGCCGACGAATAGAGTCCAGCCGGAAAGAAACTGACGAATCACTGTGCACCCATATCTAGGTTAGTAGACTATTGTTACGCGGAGGATATTAAAGCTAGTCCACGCAAACGGTGGCCAGATCTACGGGAAAGTTCGCGCACAGCCGCTTTAATTCGGTCGTGGTGCAGAGAAAGAGTTCCAGCTTCTCGAGGCCTTTACATCGGCGATCCTTAAAACCGAGCGGCAGAAACATCATCTCGGACACAGAGGGAAAGAACTCTGGAAGCGGGCCGAGAACGGGAAAAAAAAAAGAGGAAAAAAAGGAGAATCGCCGCTGCTGCGGTTGCGAATTTTTGTAGTGCTGTGCAGTTTCCAAAGAAGAGGCAGTGAGAAGAATATTCACCTCGAAATTGTATGGCGGATTTTATCGTAGAATATAGCGATCTTTTTTCGAATATCGTTGCATTTTATTGCAAGGTAATTGAAGTCGTGAATTCTAGAAATATTTGCAGAGACACAGTTTTCCATTCGCTTATCTTTTTTAATAATTCACTGATTCTTTATTTTAGTCTTGTGAGCATTGCTTGAGGCTTCCTTCAAATTGAAATTTTGTGTTATTTTAAATGATATTGGATAAGTTTGAGTTCGTAAAAAGCATACGTATCGATGATTTATATAATGTCTAAAAGTGAACTTGTGTTGTTTTAAAATTTTTGGCTTCAATTGTTAATAAATTACGGTAAGAATGGATGCGAGTTGATAAACAAATGCGAATAGATTGTAACAATTATTATGATTGCAATTTACCTAAAGTTGAGTGAAATTGAAATGACATTGGGATTATAAGTGATCCGCGTGAAATAGGATGATTTCTATAAAATACTAAGAGATTCGAAATTTTTTTCCCAGCAAGTACATAAGTATTAAACTGCGGATTTTTATGCATTTACTGGAATTTTAAAGATGCAGAAAAGTGCAAAAGACATATGATCCACAAAATTATGCAAAATATACAATATATAGGTAGCGGAAATTATATTTAGAGAGTGAAGCAAACCTCCATTTAGGTCCTATATCTTCAAACTTACTTACAAACATACGAATTTGCATAAAAATTCGCTGTCTAATAAATACTGTTGATTAATTTTTTACTTTTATTTTCCTTAAAAATGCAGGAGCTTTTTGTAGCCGTGACAAGAGGCACTTTATGACTAGCTGGTGAAAATAAAAATTGAAAAAGGTGCGAGAAGTTCTGTTACAAATCACCGCTTGACAGGTGAAATTTATTTCCTCGTCGATCATTTCTTGATTTATATGTGCTTAATTGACAATTGGCGCTGGGAAAATGGTGAAAATTCTGCAACACTGTGACAAAACGGTCTTGGGAATGTTTATGGTCGCTCATAAACTCGCAATTTTATTGTCTCCAAAGTCATAAAAGCTACTTGACAATAGTACCCTAGAAACTTAAGGAGGAAGTGCTCTTCCCACACTCTCAGGAAATGGACTATTACTTTAAACAGCGGCTTATATATTCTGCATAATACTTTCCCATACGTATCATACATATAATTTCGTATACAAAAAGTCTAAACACCTACCACTGCTATTTTTCAGTAGTAATTTTAATCTATAATAATTAGATCCATTTAATTCGCATTAAATCATAGTTATACTAATAAATATATCCACATTTTTATGAAAAAGAAAGCAAACCAATATTTAATAAAAATTCTGCATATGATATATCTAAATACTGCGTTAAAGAATATAATTTAAAAAATCTCTGAGGGTGTATTAACTACAAGATACAAGAGGTGGGTGCAAACGTTTCTCTTCTGGTAATTAATGCTGCGCTGATTAATCGCGTATCGCGTTAAAAATTGAGCACGCGAGCTCTAGCTTTAATGGAGCTACGTAGTTTTAAGCGAGCAACATCTAGGGTTAAAAGGTGAAAGGCTACGCCACCTCCACTAGCCGGTATATAGGGAACGAAAAACAAGATCTTTAGAAGGTTACATCGAGTCCGACTTGAGAACGGAAGTTAAAAGTAGGTGACAGTTGCGTCGTCGAGCCGACACCGAAATTACATTCGACGTAAGAGCCATTCAGCTTAATATTTATAACATTATACGAAAAACATCATCTATCGAAATTTTCGTTTTAATAAAGGAAGATACTCAAGAAGCACGACTAATTGTAAGTTAAAGCGTTAATATACTACATAGAAGTAATTCACAGTGAAGCACCGTAATCTAGGGTTAAAGGAAAGAAGAAAGGAAAAAAACGAAAAATCATCTGATCACTTTTCGTAACGCGTCTACGTTTTTATTAAGATTCCTTTTTCCCCACAAACTGCAATTAAAAAAGTCTTACGTCCTTCCATTTGGTAAAGTCCACACTCGCGCTACTAGCAGAACAAATTGGCGATCGTTAAGTATATTTTAGCATATTTTCTTGATCGTCCGAACAGGTAACGTGACGAGCGCAGCCGGTCGAGAAGGTTACAGCCGATTAAATTCACTTACGGCGCGCGTTCGAGCATAATTTGCGGAAGGTTCAAGCGGGCAGTACGCGAGCGTATCAAAGTTATTTCCGCTGCGCGTCCAGCCGAAGACGTATAGCAGGGATACTGCACGCTGTTTGCACAATATTATCCAGCGATTTATCAGGATTTCGCAAGCCAGCTTCGTTTTAATTCGCGTTACCCGCGTAGCTTTCTCGCCAGCCAGCAGAACATCGTTTCTCTACGATTTATCGCGGAAAAACGCGAACCCAGAGTCGCATCCCCCCATCACGAGAGGGGGGAAGAGATACTGAAAGTTGTTACACACTAGTCGCGGACAGGAAATTCCAAGCGAAGCGAACCAACCAGCATTGATACGAGCTCGAGAAACCGTTAGATGCCCTTACAGCACTCCATCGATTCTAATTTCAGATACACATATATGTATACTGTTGCACGCGAATCGATGAGACGGAAAAAAGAGGAAACGAATAAAAAGAAAAAAAAAAAAAAAAGAGATCGAAGAATGTGTTCTGCTTGGTGACCCGCGAATACGCGACATATCAACAGATATTCCTAGCGCGGGAGCAAAGAAATTGTCTTGATGACAGGAACACGCGGATTCGAGCTCGATTCTATCGTTCCATCCGACCGTATATCGAGACAAACGGAATTTAATCTCAAACCGTTAGACATGCTCTGATACATTGATGATATCGCGATATTATATTTCATTTCCCCATCCGAATTAGACACTGACGATCCGTATACGCGTAAATTATCCATGTAACAAGCGTACGCGTAACGGTAGCTGGATGATTTGAGAATTCTGTTACACGTGTGCAAAAGCATGAATGTGGAATGGTAAAAGTGTGGTAGAGGTTCGAGGAAAAATGTAATTACCGGGTGAAATTTATACGGGGAGATAGAGCGAATGGACTTGGTTCTGAACGATAATTGATACACCGAATGTTATAAGAAGCGTATCAAGAGATGTTATATTGTAGCACTCAATGAAATAAACTTTGCTCGTGATAATACTAGATTTACGGACCTGAAGTGTATAATTTGATGGGTTTCACGGAAAATAGGTATTACAGGGACGGGGGAGGGAGGATATTCAATTAGGATAACTATCCATCCTATTAGATTAATCAGACAGTACATCCTGTAAATCAACAGTACAACAACAGTAAATATTGTAGGTATACAAAATACCTGCAATAATGAATCACACTCGTTCCAATAATTATTCCACAGATTCAACAAAACCGCCTATCATTATGGACGAAATGTAATTTAAACTCCAATTTTAGCTTTGTATTATAAGACTAGATGATATTAAATAAGAATTTCCAAATAATTTGTCCGCGACACGATATAAAAATAGTGATCAACTAACGCCAGCATAAGTGGGTAATAAAATAATCGCAGGTCAAGGGGTTAACATAAATTGTCCAAAAGTAATATTTAATTTAAAGCATGAAATCTGGAATCCGTCAAATTGTCGAGTTTCATAAACCTATAAGTAATCAGTGATTACAATATCATTCGGCCAATTTTAAATACCCTACACGTTATGTCCGACTTACAATTGCATAATATCGTGCAGAAATTACAAAAATACTACAGAACCTCGCATCCAAGTACGCAGTTTCACAACCGGAAGGGGGAATATCTATGCATAATCGTCGAAGATAATGCATCTCCTATCGCGTAGCACAATTTCAAGGGAACTCCTCTGTAAATCACCGTTCGCAGTTAAAGCTGAACACAATCAACGGCAACAGCAATGCAGAACATCGATTCCGGTCGAAGATCCCATCCAGAGCTCTTGTTTTCGCGCATTATTTTGCAACGCGGCTTCCGCCGTTGACCTGAATTCATTTTTAAGCGCTCAACAGAGTAGAACGAGTGCACGCGCTTTTCACCCCTCGCTCTCGAAGGGGTGGCTTCCCCCTCTCGCCTAAAGGCCAGAACTCTATCCACCAACCGAGTAATCGGTGAACCATGAGGCCGGCTACCCTCTCGCGCGTCAGCGATTCACCTCAAAGATGAATGAGTAAAAAAGAGCGGAAAAACGAGACAGGGGGGGGGGGGGGCGAAGAAAGAGAAAAAGTGTTAAGGAAGGAGACTAGTTCGTTAGTGGTGGTATTTACGTTTATTTATTTATTTATCTTTTGACTGAAATCAAGCTTGAAGCTTGTTGGTCGACCGGCACCAACATTTTGATACAGTCTCAGCGCCATTTATTATGAAACCACTTTTTACACTGGCTTTCCTCTGGAATTAGAGTTAAGCGACACTATTTTTTTTTTCTTTTTAATTCTGTTAAAAGGAGCAGGTGTTTCCTACTCTCTTTTATCGTTGTCTTTGCGAAGGAATATTTTTTATTTGCAATTGGAATTTTCTTTATTTTTCTTGGATTGCATCACTTTAATAAATGAGAGGCAAACGTATAAAAATTGAATGTAGTATGCTAAATTTTCAGGTAAAATTCGGTGTTTCTTTTTTCTTCTTGACAATGGTGTCAGTAATTACAGTTGATTAAGGATTAAAATTCCGGAGGCTCAAATTGAAGCCACTGGGAGGAAATATCTTTTCCACGCTTTTTCTATCCTTTTGAATTTCATACCGCTGAATATATTATATATACTACGTGAATCTAGATTTTGCGATTCTCGATTTACACCGTTCCAACGCGAACAAAAATTGGATTTAAAAATTCCACATCGAAATTCGAATCCCGTACATACATTTTTATTACGCTTTTCACAATGACCGTCAAAAAAGCTTCCTTTCAGTGTACCACAAAATACTCCAAATATTGCGTGCAATCAGATATAAAACAAGCAGTCATGAAGAAATTCTTCTTTTCATCTATCATTTCAACATTGTTGGTACCATTGTAAGCTTTTCACACGTATCATCACTAATCAGATATTTTTCTACACGAATACGCGATGTTCTAAGCGTGGGATTTATTTTGATGCAAACAAATGTCAATGATTGAGTTGTCGCATACGAAATCCAATTATTATTCTTTTGCGCAATGTGTTAACTCCTGGTAATATAGAGAATTTGGCTGTGCGAGAAACTTACAGGACGCACGTAATTATTTTTCGGGAAGTTCAACCCTATTTATGTACCTGACCACTAAAATTATCCGAGTGAAATTAATCATCCATCCGAAACCATCCGGTGAAATATTTAGAAAAGGATGAGATTAATTAATTTGGCTTCTGAACGGCGCAATTATAAAGCAAAAGATTAATAGCACAGTAGTTTGAATCCGCGCGGAACATGATCGCAGAGTTATATCTGGCTCTCATTCAACACTTATCGAACATTACTCCCGCGTTACGTTCAAATGCAACCGATTTAGAAATCTCCGCGTTCTAAAAATAACGCACACTTGTTTCTTATTTCTCTGTTACGGCGCATTCAGCGTATCTCGCTACTTCAAGCTCCGTAATCCTCGAGAATACTGTATTTTATTCGAAGCGGATCGGTATAACTTTCTGCAAAATGGTCGATTATGAAAGAGCCAAAGCGTTACCGTAGAAAGATCATAATTACGATCCAAGTATGACTCAATTTAATCTGGAATCACGGTTATTCATCTCGAAATATCGACCCTGTTCCCTCGTATCTCCGATCTCTTGCTAAACCTTACAGTGCTTCCTTTCAAAACGCTGTTTTATGGACCTACGTTTAACGCGTGTAATTTTATATTAAATTGTAAGCCGATGCTATCGCGACGCCCCTAATAAAATGGAGAATTTTAACAGGTAAATAACGTAACGAAATTGATACCTTTTCTTTATTACGGAAAGTTAGAACTTTTCATATACAAGGTGTATGAAAAAGATTGGTTCAAAGACTGATGTCAATTCCATACTCGAAGTATATGTACAAAATTTGTATTAATACGCGTTCGGAAGTATTCGTTGCCTATCGTCAATGGAACGAGATCCAATCTATAAATATATTTAAGCTTTCTATTTTATAAATTAATCCACGTTTAAGCTTCCTCTCTCATACATTGAAATTAATGAAATTGTAAATCTTGCCACAGATCTTCATAATATGATGGCAAAAGTTTTGTAGAAATTCTTGAAAATTCTCGTAAGTAGAAATTCAAAAGTTTAACCGTAGTAGAATCAATATAAATAACCCAATCAACGATCCAAACAATGTTTAAAATATTTAAATGCTGCCTGGTCGAAAATATTATCTGAACTCAAATAATCTCGAACTCACATTAAGCCGTACCCACCATCTGGAATTATTGCCGAAAAATGCATATTTGAAAGATGAAAGAAATTTAATTTCATATCATTTTGGCTGAAAACGTGAAACCATAACTATTCCATTAACGTAGACAATGCAGTTGTCTCACTTCCATAACAAACGGTCCTTATATTAATTGAATTTTTCTTTCTTCTCGTTTCTTTCATAATTAACCGTACGTAATTACGAGTAAAAGATCCAACGAACTTCGAGTTGTAAAATTCACATCTAAATTTGCAACCAACCTTTCTAATACACCCTGTATAGCCGCAGAAATTCCAGACGTCGAATAGTTTCCACCATCGAGGCGAGTTTATCGCCGGTTCGAATCGCATCTCCGCTGTTTCGCGAATCCCAACGCATCGTCGCGCGAATAAATCGCGATCGGTGGCTCGCGATCGCTCATCACGATCAGGTTCGATCGGTTAACGAGTCCGTCGCGATAGAATTCTATCCGGAATCTGAATTCCGGAGCGTGGAAAACGGGAGTGGCGGGAAAAAGGGGAGAAGGACGTCGCGTGATCAGCCACTTCGCGAGCCGTAACGCGATATCTCCACGCCGCGGCCCGCCGCGCCGTGCGTTCAGGTCGGATTAATGTCGACGAATACTACGCGGCGGCGATAACGCGGAATCACGCACCCGTGACTTTGCCCCAATGATTTCCGTGTATCGCGGAGAACGCTTCCATTGACAGGAAATGGCTACGACGCGGAAACTGTGAGAGAGTTCTAATTTTAGAGTTCGCAAATTTTCCGTAGCCGGAAGATACTTGGAGAACGTAGACATTAACGAAAAATTGCTACCACTTATTATAAATATTGTAAAAATATTTATTTTCCGTATTGTTTTTTCATGTGACTGAAATACTCGTGTCGATACATCTGTGATAAATTATTTCTTCGGCTTTTTTATTCCACTTGTACTGATCTATTTTTACTTTTGACATTCTTGTGACAAATTTAAAAAAATAGTAACGGAGAAATCAGAATATGAAAATTCTATAAACATACAAGGAAATGTTCATAATTCTAATGTCAGATGGTGAAACGATGGTAAATCTGATCTCAGAATTTATAGGTCGCTACTTTGTTACATACTCTGCTAGAAATTAGTCAAAGATCCTTTTAGTGATTCGTTTCTTAATGTTTCTGTATTAACTATGAAGACCAATTCTACTGAAATAAATAAGCAATTTATTAACTGTCTTGGAGAATCGAATCCTCTAGAAGATATGAAATAACCTAATATTTCCGGTTCCAATTATGCGCCTATTTAGGATCAATATTTACCTAATTACTTCCCAACATGTAACTGTAATGGCGAGCAAATTGCCAGAGAAACACGTATGAATAAAATTCAATTGGTTCCAGCATTCTATTAAGTGTACAAATTAATTCGGTGCATCTACACATAATTCATTGTGTATTCAACGGAAAATCAAATACAATTTTGATGGTTAAAATAGTTTGCGTTATGCAATTTTCAAGTTCCATTTGAACAAAAAAGATGACGCTTGTAGGTCAATAAAACTTTTAAAACTTAAAACACACAAGGTATCGAATTTAATTTGTACGCTTAATAGATTAGTTTTCCATTTCTCTCTGTAATATTTCATATGAAAGCACATTTTTCATATATTAAAAAGCTATAAAGATCCAATTTTTTCACATTACTATTCTTTCTATTGAATTGCCCTTATCTATATGCTTACCACTGAATATCCTATTTTAAAATAAAGGGCTAATCGTAAGTTTAGACATACGCGAACTACCGACACAGGTTTCGCAGTCTAAAAACGATAATAGCGTTCTTGGATGTTCTACGATGCCAGTAGAGCGGAACGAATCGAAACGAGGGCCATGAAGCTCGGGAACCTTACCGATAGGGTTCGTCCATGATACAGCGAGTTCGTCGCGAATGGGCTGCAATTAAGCGCGTGCTTAAAGAACGTCACGCGCCATAATCGGCGAACCGACCATCGAACGCGATAGGGTGCAATTAAACGCGTACTTAAACAACGCCACACGCGCCATAATGTGTATAGACTTCCGTCCAGTGCCGCAAAATCGACGTTTTAGAACGTTTCACGATATAATTCGGTACATTGTGCAATGATTTCTCCCGCCGCCGCGATTTATGAAGCGGAATTCACAAAGATTAAGTGGGACACGAGGGAGACATATCGCGCAATGCATCCATTATGATGCACTGCCAGTGGTGAACGCGTGCATGCGTGGCTACCACGTGTACGAGAACGACAGACTTGTGGCATATGCACGTCCAGAGTCATACACATTTGAATAACGTTGTACGCATCGATACGGCCGAATCCAGCTCTGTACTCGACGTACAGTCAATCTGTGTGATTTACGTTTATCCTTACTTATCGTTCATCGCTGGTCTCGGCCCTTCCGCTCGAAACGCGCGCGTGTCTCTCGGTTGTTTCGGAGTTCCGCCGTTCAATTTTCGTTAATTCCTACCTGTAACCAGAATAAACGTAGAATTAGATGAGATTCCAGAGAATAGAGATTGCATAGATTAATAAATTGCAGGTTTACAAGGAGAAGTGTGTCACGATAGATAAATCTAATGTAATTTAGTAGCGTAAAATATAAACATGTGTAATCTGTACTCTGATAACAAAGATTTAGTTTCGTTACTTGCGCAACAAGAAGTTAAAATAGAAGTGCAAGAAGCGGTGTAATTTTGTATTTTCGGTATTGTAGGTTCAGAAGCATAGAGCTTCGAAATTTGGAAATCTAGCATTCAGGTTGCGATATTCAGGATATACAGGGTTCAGTATTAAAACACATGAAATCTACGACCTGAGATATTATTTAGAAGGAATCCAAGACGCGTTTTATAGGTTCAAGTTTATGTTTCTCGAACTTTCAGCTTCGAGATGGATCAAGTTCCAGGACCTCGAACTATTGAATATCGAAGTTCTGCGATCTCCAGATAATCCGTAATAAAATCTACCACCATAATAATTCATAAACTTCATCCGTCACGAATATCCTATATTTTGCAGTACAGCAGGAAGAGAGATCTGGATTTAAGAATTAACCATCGCTTGAATCGTATCCATGCAACATTTGTAACGTTTTCACATTAATATACAGTCAGTCGCAAAAGTTCACATACACATTTTAAATTATAAATATTTACATATTTTAGAATATATTTTGGAATAATAGAAGTGGCGAGAAAATTCACGAAATATAAAATTACAAGTGAAGAACGTTCATAGAAAACGTGAAGGGAATTTCATAAAGGGAGCGTCGTTGATTACGTCAATAAAATTGCTCCTAAAATTATGTAAAATGTAACTTTATTTACGCTAAACAAATTATAGGATTTAAAAAATGCATCACAGAAGCTAACTAAGTATAAGTACAATTATAACAATGAACTGTGTACAGTTTAATACACGTCATAAATCATATTTTCGAATACGTATATTTCGTTGACGTGTTCACAATCCGTCTAATTTGAATGAACGAATTACTATTGTTGAAACGATCGAAATTACTTTATTTTTCAAATATTAAATGTTTACACACGTATGTAGACTTTTACGACCGACCGTATGTATCCGTAGCTATTCTCTATTTTCCGATATTTCGTATTCCAGAAAATATTTACTCTTTAAGACCACAAATAAGTCTCGCTATAAAATGAAATTACCTTGCACACCTCGAAGGTATGCTTACATATATCTCTTAATTTTCCTCAATATATACCAACTACGGCGTAACATATCCACAAACAGCGTATTTGCATTCTGGTTGCAGCCAGTCCTCGCGATGGTAGCCGTAGCCAGGACCAGGAACCATGGCCCGCGAAATATCAGCCCGCCAGGCGAATTAAAGTCAACCGCTCCACTCGGGAATTACACGTATGACTAGCCTTATGATTACGCGACTTTCGATCGGCGCAATCACGCGTGCACGGGCGGAGCATGATCGATGGCAGCCAGGAGATCGATTACGGGTCATAATCGCAATTATCTAGCGGCGCGCGTGCGAAAGTCTCGCGCCTGTTCCGAATTAATTCCCACTGCATGGGCCGCGTTTCCATCGGCGCGAACTCACGCAAGAATTCACACGAACACGCTAAATTAATTTCAGATAGTGCTTCGATTATGATCGATGACAACGGAAGGAAGAGTATCCAAAAGCGATGATGTTTCTCTCGGGGGGTGTTGCGCGCAAAGATAATCTTCAACATTGAGATACATCTTCATGTTGGGATCTGATCAGGTTCGGGTTCGGGTTCGATGCTCGATCGATCTCTGGATCTTCGTTCCACTTGTTTCTCGATTTTCGATAAAAATTGCGAGCTACTAGACGTATAGATTAATTCAGCCTTTTAGACAAAACTTAAAATATCAATGGATTGGCTAATGTGAGTTTAACAGTATCAATTATTTTCCGTAACTTTCATTCACGTTTTGACTAGCTACCGGATTCTATCGCACAATGAAAAGAATACTTATTAAAAGTGGGTAATTCTATGTATACCGAATCAATTTAGGTACTTAATAGTAAATCGGTCAAGATTTTTCGTTGCACGTGTCACTTGCACGAGGATTCATCCCAAGAGGCTTGTTGCCAAGAAATCGGGTACAAATTTGTACTAATTCTCGAGGGACGGTGTATTCTCGAACACAGACCGCATTTACGTTGACATACGAGAAATTGCGTAGCCAGCATAGTTAATATTACGCGCCGAACAATTTGTCATTACATTGCAGCGAATATTGTAGATGGAAATCAGCCATGCATCGAACAAATCGTCGCAACGTCGAGTACAAGAGATGTCTGATTATTCCTCGACATCCCTGGTATCCTATTTCGACGCTTTATCACTGCTTGTTTAAATAGAAGTGATAATAGTTACGATAGGTAGCTACAGAGTTGATTACAGGAGAATTATCTAAGAAACCCGAACGCAAAGACGACGACGTTAAAGGGTTAGAGATTCTCTAGTAGACTTCCTATTTGTTTAATCAACTACGCACAGGTTGTTGTATGTCATTTTTGATATCCGTCCGCAATCTCCGTGCTCGCTGTGTGTCGGCCTCCGCCGTAATTGCGATTACTTCCTCGATAGTCGGTCGAAATTAATTTTCACGCGGCGCTTGGTTTATCAAACGTGTGTTTCAATCGACACGCGAGGATCCGTGTACAACGTAATTAATCTTAATGCTAGGAGTGCCGAGCGTTGGTTATCGCTCGATACGAATTGCAACGGCATTACACACTGATCGAAATCGATTTACGAACAACCGAGTTGAGAATTTGCACGTGCGTCATATGTATATACACTTGTGGATCGCCCAAGCTAATCTCTGCTATGGCGAATTGATACGAATCACGCCAGACTGATGCTTGTTAACGCGGATGGCCCTTGCAGCTATCGCCGCGAGGAACTTTTTTATATTTCTATAAATTCCTAAAATGGTGTGCAACAGTATCAGTACAGTGGGGCAAGTGATGAGATTTCTGAAAAGATGGGTAGCTTCAGCTGATAGCAATTGAATGGCGTACCAAAAGGTTGAAGCGTCTTCGAATTGTACGCGCCGTTTATTTTGAAAGTGGCTTAAGTCCATTTATAGCCACCGAAAACGTCTTACTTTTTAAGCAATGATGATTAATGAATAAGGTAATTGAATTAGTGAATTACAAATTGATGACTTATCGGTTATCAATATTTTTAAATTAATTCAGACGTGAGCCGTTAAATATTTTAATTTAAAAATAAATGGACTTAAGACTGTTTCAAACTAAACGGATCATATATGAAATGCATCGTATTTTGTTGGTGCGTAGTTGGATATACCGGAGTTACTATGCTCTTTCAAGTAAGAAAATGGACTGTTTTGTTTATTAAGGTTGGTTCAGAAGTTTAGATGAATGTAATTTAACCCAGCTGCCACTTTTCGGTGCGTGTTTTACTCACACCTGCTTTTATTTTTCTGAAACATTTTCAAGTTTTGAGGTAAATATAAGAAACGTGTTACTAATATTCGAAAATTTTTGTCTCCATTCCTATTTTGAAAGTGTTTCTTCTTACAATTATACATTTTTTTTTTAAAGAAAAAGGATTGCAATAGAATTGAATAGAATCTTGAAGATCGCAGCGGGCTTAAACTTATATGATTTCAAAATTAAATTATGATATATTACATCAAGATTCTATACCTCACAGAATTTTTAACAACTTTTTCAATATAAGATTTAATCAACACCGCTAACGATACCCACATCATTAATAAAGTGTCTTGAAAAAGCCTCCTGTTAGAGGCGATTCCAATTCTGCAGATCCAGTGACAATTTTAAATAATATATGTACTCAAAAAAAAAAAAAGAAAAAAAGACCACTGTATAATATAATAATTTATGCCAGTACTGAAAGTAGAATTCCTACATTTCTGCTTTTAGTAGAAGTGGGAACTACTATTTCCCCTTTGCATACTACGAAAGGCAAAGGCAAGTATTTTCAAGAAAACCGATAAGATCTGTTCCATTTGCAAATGCCGGTTCTATCCGTGTCAAGAAAAGGAACTGCGCCGATAACAGTTAGATAAAGAGAAACATTGTAGCCAAATATTACTTTAAATAAATACTACATAACTGTCTACCAGCTGACACTCTGCATGCCGCAATCTAATAATTATAATTTACCGATATCGCGTAACTGCAAGATAAACTGACAGCGAGTATCGCAAAGTGTCTCTACTCCGCTAAAAAGATTTTCCACGTTGAGCCAAAGTTGATAACGCGGAGGAAGTGAAATCGGAGCAAGACAATTGCGTCACTGTAGATGAAAAGCGAAAAATAATCTGATTATACGCGGATAAGAGTCATTGGAGAATTCTATGGTTTATTTTAAGAGTCTCGAAAATTGTTATCTTCGAGCGCTCTTCCTTCTGAAGTCCTTTTCGAAGAACGCCATAAACTCTTAATGATTACACGACGAAACAGCACGCTAGTCGTTTGCCATCTCGAAAACTTTTGCATACGCTCGACGATACGGCAGAATTGCAGAAGTAGCACACGCTATTGATCTACTCTCCAAGATTTAGGCTGGAAAACGTGGCAATGCGGAAATGAAACTGTCCATTATCCTCCGGCAGTTCACGTTGATTCCTAAAATTGTATCTCGAAAGTTCGAAGACCTCGGAGTTATCGTACTTCGCTGTTGAACGGCTCGGGTTCCGGTTAATAACTCCGTTTCTCGTGCTCCTTTGCAATTTGCTTTCGAATCTCTCGCTTTTGCATTTGTATTGTCGATTATGCGAATCGATACTGATACGGCGTGTTATTTGAAATATATTCCGCTATTCGCACGGAGGCATTTTGAAAATTGGCGTTTCAGTTGCGGACAGTTATTGGAAAGTTCCAGTATACGTTTACTGGTTAACTGGGCAAGACAAATTAAGTTGTCACCTAGATGATCAATGCTTTGAACGTAATAATCTATTGATCTTTGGATTTACATTTTCCGATTGCATCGCAACATTTAAATATATGTATTCAAAATATGTAATAGATATTTACATTTGCCGAGAATAGAAGGAAATACCGATTGGAATTTTGATAGGATTTCTGACTGATAAACGACCCACCTAACAAGCTAAAATTCTTTCTCTTTAATTATGCAAACTCTGTTCTTTCAACTACACATGTATATCCGTCACACACAATTACCACGATTTCATAAGCACAAATGCTTGAATGTGACGTTTCATAATCGTGCGATTCTTTTGCATTTACAAAAACCCTTCCTTCTTTTCAAAGTATACTTAATAGGAATGCTTTGCAATTGAATTGTACGTAAAACGTGAAGTAGTAACTAAAATTAAACCTTAAATCTCTAGTTATCTAAAATACATAAGACAGGAGTGGACGCGTAAGTGTGTCGATTTTATTTTGATATGTGCCCGAATCGTAAGTGTAACTCACGAGTGGAACAGGCATTAGTAAACAATAATATGAAGTTGTTACAATAGCAAAGTATCTACAGCCATAAATTCCAAAACGGCATAAGTCCACTAACCAATATTTTAAGAGCTCTAGATTTTCCATTCCAAGTATCGTTCAAGATTTTCTTAAAGATGAAATTTTGTGTTATTTTAATACGTTGACTGCCACACGAGTTTCGTATGCTTTTGCCTTACGTGTCACCGTAGAATTTAACATGTTCCAACGCAGTACCTCGTAATATCTAATTTTGCGTAAAATATTATGATTTAATAACGATGTTTAACTGTTGAACGGTACACTTTTTATTTCATAGTATTGTTTAGTTATCTATGTTGTTCAAAATTCTTTAATCGATTATATTTAGTTCGTTTTAATTATTTTAAACAATCGTGGCACTCCGATCATACATGACCAACGTGGCAGTGAATGTATTATATGTTATTAGATAGATATGAATGAGCTCGAAGCAATAGTATCAACGATTAATATCAAGAAGAGGACTTGCGCTATTTCCGAATTCCTGGCTTCATTTGTCCGAGTGGAAGTTGTGGATCACGAGTATTTATGAAAGGCGGTATATAGCTCTTATCGTGACAAGGTTTGGCCATAATATCACCGCTGCCATAGAACTTTAAACAAAATGACATCGTTAAGCTAAAAAAGAAAAAAAAAATGTCGCGATAAGTCAACGCTCTAACTCTTCCGTATTTCTTTCCATTCCACCGATTTCGTTTTCCCCATATTCCACGCGTAGCCGCGTATCTTTCTTCACGATTAGTCTCAGAATGATGTGGCGACAAACTATTCGTCTTCGCGACCCGTTTGCATTAATTCATTCGAAGTCGATGTCCCTAATTTTTGGATATTCGAAGCTGGTGTCCGATGCGGTGGCCATAAACTGGGACACGGATCCGGAGCCGTGCAACTTGGACAGATTCAAGATAAAGTCTCATAGAACCTAGAACCGGCTAACCCCAGGGTTATCAACGCCCTAACCCGCGAGCTGGCTAACGGCCGGACGTTCAATTATTTATTTAGTCTATCTTATCGGGCGGTACTATGCTCGCACGAACCCCACTACACTGTCCTAACTTCGCCTCTCTTCGTTCTCATTGTCTCTGTGTACTTTACTTGAATCGCGGGAATGTAGTTAAAGTAGTCGCGTAAAATGTAATAGAAATTCTGATATAATATCGTGCTTCCTTGTTCATTAATAGAATGCGTATTGGAACTCGTAGTACAGCTGATATTTAAACTGTCAATGAATCGTTTTGCGCTAGCATAAATGCGCGATAACGAAAGTTCTGTGGTTCATAAAGTGCTACGAAGTATAAAGTTTAAGGCATATGGAAAGATTCACGTGGAATCTGGATGTAGAATCTTTACATTGCGTAGACTTTCCTGTACGCAAAACCAACGGATGTAAACAATACACACCTTCACGCGTGTAGAATGTTCGCGTAAATGCTTCGCCGTTATGCGTTTGCGTTATTGTAAAAACGACTCAATGATACTCGATATACAGCTTGAGAGATGTTCGTCATTCGTGGAGAAATAAATTGAAAATGTAGAAGAAAATTTTCTCAATAATACGACAATTTCTCACACATCTTTGTACCTATACCGATCTGGCAAAGGATTTCACATGCGCCAAAATAATTACGAAAAGTTTCCATCCGTTTCTATTTTTTCCACCACAGATTTCGCGTCACTTCTATTTCACCCATTGCAGAAACGTATCGATTACCTCGAATGGTTGCCGCTCGATGAGATAAATGACCGGTGACAAGGATAGGCTTCCTCTTAATAAGTACAGATTAGAGAAACGTATTTACGTTAACCTCTGCCTCCCTTCATTATGCAAAAGCAATAGCGCGTTATCGATTCGAACGGGAAACGATAAACTCGTATATTGTGTTTACCGATATCTGCCGCGCTGTTGGATAAATACCGCGCGCCAGAACCGAATATATTCTCGCGGATACGACCGCCATTGCGCTTGTATTTATTCTGCTCGACAAGAGAGTACCTTTCGAATGCGGCCAATGAGAAAAGTTTGTCCGTAAATGCACGTCTGGAGCATTCGAAGGGGTTACGACGAAGTGCGAGCTTGACAGGCGTGCATAATGTTTCCTTCTGTCACAACGGCCGCATTGATTGTGCTCGCAACGCTCTTGCTCTCCCGCTCGTCGCTCTTCACCAATAACCTTTTGTTACGGCTAATGTATTCCGTTTCTAACGGCTCTCTGCTGTTATGCTCGCAAGGCGTTATCTTTTAAAAATGTGAAGACGGCTGCGAGAGGAATGCCAAAACAGTTCACGTGGCGGTGAATTGTTCTTCGTAAAGCTGCATTTATATTCGACCGCCTTTTGGTCGTTCAACTAAAAATAGGCACCTGGGCAACCTTTAGGTGAATGGTTAAACGTCGTTTCAACTCGACCGAAATCGCGTCTACATTGATAATTTTGATCGACTTTTAGTCGGTCAACTCGACTGTTCGGTCAAAAGTTGTCTAATGCGAACGCAGCACAAAAGGCCGATGCCATTAGGTGTTGTTAACGAGGTCCAAATAAATTTCCACCTGGGATTCCTTTTATACGGTGAAAGCGTGCCGTGTCAAAAAAGTTAATCGAGTATCGATTAGCGACAAAGCGTAAAACTTGTGTTAAGAAATGCAAATTATATAGAAGGTAACTTAAAACAGAGAAATAATGCATTCACCGAAGCGTTTAATTTACTAAAGTAAATAGTATATACATGTATATGTACATTACTGAATAAACGTAATGTGTATAAAAAGTGTAATATAATGAAGTAAAAGTGATAGTAAAGTGGTAAAGTGATGTGTAAAAAAAATTAATAAAATAAGGCCAAGTGAAAGAAGAACAATCGTGTAACTAAATAAATCGTAGGTATCAATGGAGACCGTGTAACTTTAAAATCGTGTGAAAGGAGTCTCTGGTGTATTTATGCACAAATTTTACTTAAGAATACGTTGCTCATTGTTGTGTAAAAATTGTAACATTGACTGTAGCAATTTCTATTTAACTATATTAAGTTTATTTGACATTAACGTGATGTACGGATAGGCGAAGGTTTAACAAATATGTGATCGAGTGCGTTGGAAAATCGAAACGAGTGTTTAACAGGAAATACACAAAAGAAGAAACGTGTGAATCGACCCTCTCTGTTTTTTTCATTCCGATTCATATATTATTTGATATTAGCATAGCGTGTAAGTAAGCCCAAACTTGTAACACGTGATTGGTTGCGTGAAAAGATCGAAGCGTATAGTTAACACGAGATAAACACAAGAAGAAGAGACAGAATCAACCTTTTCTATTTCTCCATACTACGTAATACATTAACCCTTTGCTTTACGAGTTGCTTGCCTAATCCAAAAGAAATCACCTGCTAAGGTTTCTAAAATGAACGTGACACTAGATTCGTCCCATAAAAGTCGACGCTAACAAGGCACGAGTTTCTCTTACGTAAAAACGAAATGCTTTCTTTCCCGAAAGCGAAAGCGGTCAACTTGGAAAGGATCAACGATGAACTCGCGAGAAGCCTCGATATCTCGACGGTATATAGCCGGTGCGGTGGATCGCTAACGACGTCGCCCGACCTGCACGTCCGGTAGTTCTCCAGGCTCGTTCTCTTTCTCCGTGGCTAACGTTCGCTCGCCGGGGGGTCAGGCTTAACGATCTCGAGAACGAACGAGCCGACGTGATGCCAGTTTTACACCCGTTGCTCTGCCCTTATGCGCGAGAAGCGTGGGTGATCCGCTCGCGCCATCCAACGAGCTTGCGTTGTCACACGGGTGAACGAGTCCGTCGAATTCCTTCACGAACTGGTCTATCGAGATGCGCTCCAGGCTATAATTTAGATCAAATCAATCGATCCATCAAGGTCAGTGACGAGAAGACTTTAGAGTTATTGGTTTGCTTCTTAGATTTTTTACCATCTCATAGATTTTTCTTGCAATTTTCAGCAATCATCTCGCACGAATAATTAAAGTACCGTGAAAAATTGAAGGACTGATAACACGGACAACCATTCTAAAAATTATCGACGTTCGCAGCTGAGATGCACAGTTTTACGATTGAAATCAATACAATTCTTCTATGATATAATTAGGGACAACAACGACAGCAATTGCGTTATGCGCAGCGAATATGTTAAAAAATTTGGAAAGGTAATAAAAAATACCAACAACACCCTCGCTTGTTATCGTTCTAAAGTGACGCTGAGCGTCCACTTGTTTTCGGCCCAACAATAATCGTACAGATCTAAAGTCACGGAAGTGTAGGAGATAATCTGGGTGGAACGAAGCTGTTTGCAAGTAGCCCGCGGGCTGAGAATGAGAGCGCAGAAGAGTCGGGGGTTTGTGTCACGCTCCGGGATGAAATTTCAATAAAGCCTCGTTCGCTCAACTTCACCCTGAACTTCGTGGCTGGAAAGTAGCGCGGACATTCGCCGCGTATTCGCATCTACCGGCTATGAATCGAGCAGTTACCCCGGGAACTTCGTCCCAACGCCACTTTTGTCGCCGTTCGGATAATGGATTATAAATCCGTTTCCTTTAAATACACCGCGGGCAGGAACTTTACGCGCAAACGACGAAACTTTCGCAACCAATTGAATTCCGCCCGCGTACCTCGTTATTCCAATGCGTTACATTTACGATGGACTTCCGGCGTCTCAGAATGGAAACTAGTTGATCGTATTTTACTGCTAACCGAAGACCTTTACTCGGTTGTAATTCAGCGCGAAATACCGAGGAGACAATTTAATAATTTCAATTCTAAACATATTTCTTAAATAAACCAAGGCTAATGAAACGATTTGTAAAAATTCAAAAACTAAAGCAACTTTTGAGATCACGAAAGTAGTATTAGACTACCTCTTAAATTTTTCCACATTGAAAGTACAAGATACGAAAAAAAGTGACGGTAATAATAATAATAATAAAGAGATCAAGCAATGAATTGCAATGCAACATATTATTCTTTAGTTACTAAACAATTGGAATAAATGTACTACGAAGATAAATCACACTGACCCTTAAATTTTACAATTATGACGAAAATTCACTGAAGCTTACAAACACGTTTAAATTTTTTATACAACTTTGCATTATAGATACACAATAAAGCTTCGTTTACTATCGTATTGTTACTTTAGTTAGAAAAAGGAACTTTGTCGGCACTTTTAGAGAACGTGAAAAGGGTAGACATGAAAATGATCATCGCAAAAAGTTTCTTGTCTCGTTGCGAGGCACGACTGCAAGATTTATTCGCTAAATTTGCGCGTGTTCGAAATCGGCGCTTTTATGAATACCTACACGAGGAAAACGAAGGGAGAATGGCAATACGAAACTTCGACGGCAGTGCGGAACGTCTTCGAGTCAAGTGGTCCGATGCGAAGCAAGAAAGATGGCATAGGAAAATGTCTGGATAAAGTAGGGAGGTAATAAAGCGACTTTCGTAGCCTTTCAAGCAGAAAACTTTTCGAACGCGGCGCGGGAACTCAATTTAAAAAGCACAAATAGACTCAGACCTAAGCCTTCCAATCCGAAATGCTTACGATCAGCCAAAAACAAAAGTGAATCGAACGGGATGAGTGGGTGCAGCCAAAGAAGTTCAAAACTGTTTCACAATGTAATATATAATACATTAACATTCCCAACGGAAATTAATGTTCTTAAGGTTCGAAGACTAGTCGAAGACTAGTCGAACAAAATAAATCTATTAGTGCTTTTTTTAATCACGATTCTTGGATAAAATAACAAACGAATCATAGCGTATTCTGATCTTCTTCTACATTTGGATAATACGCATACAAACTTTACCTATTATATCCTCTTACCAAATAATTAAGATAAGTAACGTCAATGAAAAAGGGACTATTCAAACTATGTATCAAGGTGGAACAAAGAGGAGATTAAAATATGAACATTTAGCTGTAGAAAAAGAACATTTAAATCAGTAATTCGTAAATTATGGGTTTCGTCAAATATCAACACATGAGAGTAATTAATTAACATGTTAATTGGAAAACTTTTATCGATTAAAAATTATCGGGTGCAATTCATCTCCCTTTTAACATATACATCACAGTATAATGTAAAATTACCATCTTCAAAAATAGGTTACGGGCCTAAAAAAAATTCGAGAACCACTGCTTTAAATCACGCAATAAAAATATGAAGTATTACAATCATTATCATAAATTCCTAAAGCGTTTAAACAAAACGTTCTCGAAAAGACACCCTTAAAAATGGAACAAAAATCCCCCTGAGTCTAACATATTCATCTAATAGCCGAACGTTCGGAGCAACTTTACCTACATCCCCAACCATCCCACCTTTTTTATCTCCGGCATCCGATCTTTAAAAGTCGTACTCTCGGTAGCCCCGGAAATAGCCTCTTGCCTGGATTCCGACATAAGAATAGGACTATTCCATTCATATAGTCGTTGGAAAAGGCGCGTAAAAGACCCGTAACACGGGACAGAGCATCGTTCACATGTGGTCCATCGAGAACGGAGCTGCACGTCGCGCAGCCTGTGGACCAAGAAGCGTGTCGGTGGCCAGGAAAGCATACGTCGATCGTTCGCGGAGTTTACGACCGGTAGCGTCCGTTCGAGGCGCTAAATAAAGCGCGCTGTTTGTGGTTGTCGTTGGAATCCGCGCGTGTAGCCCGCAGCGACGTTGAAGTAAAAATTTTACGAACAAGCATGGGGATTACCTTTCGGACTTTACGCTGAACGCGAAACGACCGTGAAAGCGAACGGTTCTTGCGTTCCTACGGAGGGTTGTAACACAGAGAAGCGTATGCATTCCTCCAGGGCGAAACGGGAGTGGTATGAAAAATTGAAACACCGTCAACAGAAAGATTTCCCGCGTTTCGGTGTAATTTATTTACGGGATCGAGCCGTTTCGGTATCTCTCGGATCGTTTACCACCGTTCTGAATGAAGCTGAAAAACGGAAATGTATGAAAAGCGGACAGAAGCAGACAGTCACGGCTGCTCTCGGAAATGTTTCCACTCTTTTTACCCTCCCTCCTTCTCTCCGAATCTCGTCTTTCCCTCCCCGTCGGCGGTCTTTTTCTTTAAGCACCGATCTAAAACGTTGCTCGTGAATGGAATATGTGAAACTTTCCCTCTGACGTATTCGGTCTCGGGCTGGCGAGGTGCGCGTACCCAGGAAGTTCCAAGGCTAGATCTCCGGGCACCGCGGCATCTTCAGAGATATTGTCCAAGTTAGGGAGCCTGGCTTGGCCTCTTTCATCCTACTCTCAGTTTTCTCCGCCCGTCTCACTGTCTTTCTTTTCTTTAACTTTTCCCTCCGCGTTTCTCCTTATTTGCTTGCTTTCTTTTTCGCCTGCATGGCCCGCGGTTATACGGCCTTTTTCTCCCTCTGTTTCTCTCTTCAACCTGCGCTCTCGCTACACCCTCTATTCCCTAAGGCGCTCCCTTTTTGTATGTTTCATCCCCTTTAAAGAGTCGACGAACACGCCGCGCGGATCGCAAAGCTGCGTTTTATTAAAACGATCGTCGTCACGAGCACAGTTCCTCGATTCTACACGGCTATAACTCAAACGAGGTATCCCCTCCTTTCGATATTACTTTTCGCGGTGCTTTCCAATACGTTATCTTTTCCGTGGATTCCCTGTTGGAATTTATGCGCCCCAGGCGATCCACGAACCCGGACAAAGAATTCGTAAACGGAGCACTCGCGTACTCTGATCGCTCTTCAATCGTTCCCCTTTCTAATGCTACGTACAATAGCATTCGATGTTTGCAGTCGTTGCTTACAGTTCTTCAATTCGTTTTCTTTAAACGACAGCATCACAGGAAAGAAAATTTTATTTCGCATTTTGCGAAACTTTAAAAGTTTATAAACACATGCATTCGGAGATAAGGAATAACGTTTTTACATGGTAGATTTAATTAAAAGTTTAAAGAGACGTATGATTCCAGATTGTTTTGGAAGATAGTACAAGGTATTCCAACTTAAGCCATTCGTGAGTTTTAAGTGCTAATGAATTAGGATAATCCAGGAAAACTCTTTGCTATGCTTTTGAGCCATGTTAGGATTTATTTTCAAATTGAGGAATGCTCCTTTATGCCATAAGTTTTCTTTTAAGGATTATGCGACGCCATGCAGAAAGTAATGGAAAACACTTTAAACTGACGAAAGTAGAACTCGATCTTCCCTTAATTAGTGGATAGATTACAGAAAATAACTTTTACAGGCCACAATTTATGAATTGCGTGGTACTGATAAATTTCAGATAACTACTGCTTCCTGCCCATTTCTACAAGAAAACAAATTCAATTAAAAAGCTTAAATACGCAATGAGGAGTTTCCCCGCGCTGCGAACATTTCAAAACCCATCAAACACGATTCGTTGGCGAATAAGGGCGCTTGTAAAGCGAATAATGTTCCTCACAGCGACAAATCGTAGCATAAATCCTGTGAACCGCGTTCCTAAAAAGAGGGAGACAGGAAAATTTCCATATTTCGTGTCTCCAGTCGTGCACCAGCTCCAGGGCGTATTGTGTGCAACGAACAGTTAAAACCGGGACGTTTCACTGGAGTTTCGAGGTTTATTGTCCCTGGCGAGACCGTGCTCGATGTCTCTGCGTTTCTTTGATTTCAAACCATAAGCAAAACGCGCTGCCCCAATGGGTAATACACTACCGTGTATTCTACTGAAATTTCATTACAGGAGGAGACGTAGAGTGAGAAAAAGAGATGACGACGAAAATTATTTTTCCCATTTCTTTCTTTCATTTTAGGATTGTCAATTGAACTCACGCACTTAGATACGCGTGGACCCCAAGTATGGCGGCGCCCAAGTTTCATCGACGTTTTGGATTCGCGGTATTTAGATCTCACGGCGCTTCGATTTCGCAGCACCCAAATTTTCACAACGCTCGAGTCTCATATCGCCTTCGTTCTTGGGACGAAATTTATAAATCACGACTCGTATCGTTTACGTTTCTATCGGAGGGAAGACGTGCAGGTACTTTTTATAATAAGCTGATGTATCATTTTATTTTTGCGCAACTGCCACGGCACATATGTTAAGCGCAGTTATGTGTAAACAGTTAAATTGCTACTCATGTTTATTGGCTATTGCCAGCAATAAATTTCCATCCGGCAATAAACTTGAGATTCTTCCTTATTGCCTGCAAGATCACTATAACCTGTTCGCGGAACAGCACATCTACTATTTTAACCACTTTTATTACCACTTTTAGGCTGCTTAAACATTTTTCAATCGAACGCTATATTAAGTCGTCACTTCCGGAAGTTTTTATATGGAAAGAATTTCCGTAAAAAATAGAAAAACATTTAGCTATAATTGATAGAATATTAATATCGCTAAATCCTATACAGAAAGTACATCGACCGTATAATATTAGCACACAACTACGCCACGATCTCAGCGTAAGGAGTTACGAGTTATATCTTCCCTCCATGGTTTGCAAAATTAATATGTTACCGAAAGTTTTGCAGATAAAAGAAAAAAACTGTAATACCGTTTCAAAGATTCTAGATTATACTCGGAATCTTTAAAAAGTATCAACTATAAATATTTTGAAATCCCTATTTCTCGTATGTTATAAAACTTCAAAGATGATCCTGTGCGCCAATTCATAAGATTTCAAAGAACCTACTCGTATTTCTTTTCTTACGGATGCACACCATTTAATGTAATATTGGTATGCTATTACATTTTTTCATATAGTTAGACACAACCGCATTAATGCATCAAAAGAAACCATGCTTGAATCCACGATTTTCATAAAACAGTTTTAACCGCGAGAATTAGGGCCACGAGACGAACGAAATTTGAAATTCAAAAAATCTTTGACGCAACTATATATTATATAATATAGGGTTATCCAAAAGTACCTTTAGGATGTTGAATGAGAATATTTGTCAGACGCCATGTTTGTTAGTAAAATAGAGGTGAAAACAATAAAAATTGAAACGAGAACGAACGAAGATACTAGAAATAAAAAATAGATTAGAAAAGAGTAAAGCAGAAAGGGAAAGAAAAAAAGTGAAGGTAGGTGTTCCTATAATCTACTTTGGATAACCCTTTACTTTCAAAATTTCTATTCCTTAACCCCTTCTACTGAAATGACAAATCCTGTTCGTCATAAGCTTTCTATGCTTAAATCTTCAATGAAGAGCTGCACTCGTCAGAAACGCGAAGTGCACTGCATATACATATGTTTCGCAACATATTTTCCTTCATATACATATATGTGTATATATATAAAAATCTATTGTAAAGAGCATTCAATGTAAATTCATAAAATAAATGGTGGATTCAGAAACCAATCGGTCTAAATCAGTTTATCATTAAAATTGAATTAGTCTGAGTAAATACCTTTTCAGCACCAAAACTTTCATGTGACGTAACAATTTGAACATTGTGTTAAATTTTCATTGAAAGACAATGGTTTTTATATTAATCACGGAATTATTCGCAAAATTCTTCAATGGAAAACAATCTAAGTTACGCGCATAGACGTAGAGCTATAAATCGTCACGTTCGTGTTACACGGGTATATATTTTTCAAATAAAAATCATATACTGAATGATAATAAAACTTCATTTTTATTTTTACAACTCCGTTTCTAAATAATCGAATACCGACCGTTTGCACGTTTCGTGTCTTAGACCGATCAGCTGCTGCGCCCTCTAAAGATTGCTGTGACCTAATAACCAATTGTTTCAGTAACAAAAGTGTATGAGACCATGTTATCCACTGTACCATGAAGCTAAGAAAAATGAAATTGTCCGCATAAGCGGTATTAGCGGTACCCATAATACCATACCCATAAGCGGTACCGCTTGCGAATAAATTGCAGCAGAAAGTATTACCCATACGTATGTGCATATTTTGAAATTCAGAATATGTTCATTACTCCAACAGTTACCTTAGGATAGTGAGGAGCAATCTTTGTTCGTTGCTCGCACAGCGCCTTTGAATGATTCTCGAATATCGCAACAAATTTTCCGAACAACCTAATGCATCCGAAGACGCGCCGAGAGACGTTCAACGTGCAACTATCCATCTTTGGGAATCCGAGTGCATTGTTTAGCGGTGCTTTGACCGTGCCGGTGCAATTTCGTCGAGGCACTGTCGCGTCTTACGCTTGGTAGCGCGTCAACAAATGCAAGTATAGCGGAGAACGGCTAATTTACGGCTTCCTTCAAGTTCACGATTCGTCGAGGTTCGCGTCGTTCCTTCGCCGGAGACGTTTCCTCGTTAGCTACCACGCGAGCTTTTCAGACTTCGCCGAAGACACAGTCAGAACGGGAACACAGACATGCTCAACCTTATTACCGGCCTGTTTTAGCAAACTCAGAAACACTGGAATTCACGAATTTCACGTGGCTGATATTAAATTGCAACTCATGACGAGAGAATACGATCTTGAATTACGTTATAAGGCGTGAATCGTTACTTACACCAAGTCGTAATAACGCTTCACTATGGTTTAAAGGTAGATATGTTTGTAGTAGAATGACTTTCGAACGTAATCGTATAAGATCCTGGGAATTTTGTTCGTGGAAGTCTACCTATGTTCTATAATGTTATTTGCGAATTGAATAGAGTTAGATCTGAAAGACTTACAATCAGTTTAGGAGTTCGGCTAGTTGCGATAATAATGGAAGAAAGTTAGATATGCATTCCACTCGACTGTTAGATAGTTTTTACTAGTTTACAGATAATTATGTTTGATAATTTATAAAGGATTGTCTACCATTACATTCATTTCTGTAGTAATTCACTAACCGAAGCCAAGGGATATGAATTCCAAAATAGCACAATTTCACCGAGCGGCATTTCAGTAATCTTTTTAATACGGTTGAATACGGTTAGAGCAAAGGTGGAGTTAGGTATAAGCTAAGTGGACCATTGCCTAGGGCGATAGCTTTTACGGGTCAGCTATGTTTGGGGAAAATTTCGTTTTAGATCTTTTTGTACACTGTACAAAATCAGATAAGTTTTCTTAATTTTACAACTAACCGTCATGAATTGAATAAATTTCATTGATTCATTATTAGATAGATATTCATTATTGCTTACACACTACACTGCTCGAAATAATTATGGCGTAGAAACATTTTGAGGGAAACGTGGTCAAACTTGATGAACGATAATTCCGTTAGAAATCATCGTATGATAATGATTTTTCTTAAATTAAGGCAAGAAATCTCTGTTTTAAGACACTATATATGTTGATTTCATATTTAGTGCACCCTTACTACCGTAGCAGTTTCAATATGAGAATATTGCTTCCTTTCTTTTATCTCCAATCTACTACAACCATCTCTTGCATATTATTCTTGCCGACTATTGTCCCCTCCTCTTTTAACGAACAATGTATATTATTTCAATAAAATAAGTATTTTTGAGCCTAGGATGATAAAAATTTAAATCCACCTCTGAGTTAGAAATATCTTTAGAGATGAAATTTTCTACTGTTTCCGATACTATTAGACGAGTATCTGAGTAAAGAGAAAATAATTCTATCGATAGTTCACGTAACCTTAAAAGTTGGACTTGCGCTGTTTTGGAATAGGTAACTTCAACTATGTAAGTCCAAACATATTGGATCTTGTATCATTTAATAACACTTTTCGGCAGTTATAAGAATTATAAGAATTACCTGTTATAGAAATGAAACTGCGGAATTTAGTTAAAAACGAAAAATGTGTATCTGTACGCGTAAATATCTTTGAATCGTATTCTAAAACACGTTCTACTGATACCAAGGAGTTCTAAATATGTACTTTGCACGCATTATTTATTTCGCCCATATATTCGTCCAATACATAACTCTACTGCAAGCATGGTTACTATCCCAAAGCTATCCAACGGTACCGTGTTAATATAATAAATGGCAATACTTAATCCCGAGTATTCAACCTTCCTTGCGTTAAAGCCAAGAGTTAAAAGTACATTAAGTTATCTGCATTGGACACCAGCGTCCTCGGGAGCGCAATTCAGTCGCTAGACAATAGCATGCAGCTGATATACAATATTAAGGCTCCCTACAACCATTGCCAAAACTCTTCAACCGCATATAAACTGTGATAACCACCGCTGCAAATGACTTAACAATCTACCGTATTATCCACTTTTATCTGAACATAATTTCTACACCTCCAATGAAAACAATTAAACGGGTCACCGTAACAGTAGGTCATTTCATTTGTTTGCAAAAAGTTGCAAAAAGTACGTATCGTTTATTTGCTGCAATAACGACGTGTAGTAGTGACCGAGATACAGGGAGGTCGTAAAATTAGTCAGATATGAGAATGAATTTACATGTTTGTGCAACGAGGCGAACGAAATGTTTGAAGCGTTTTGCGTTGAAGATAAAATGCAAGACTAACCGACAATGAGTGACACACAAGTATCAATCGATACCGCTGTTTAATGCTTTAATTTACGACCGCGGTACATTTTGGTCGTTACCATATTTAAAAAATCGCGATCTTCCAGAGAAAGTGTTTAAATCTTTTGAATCGTTACAATTTTGTAAAAATAATATATTGAAATACCAAATTATTGCAAAAAGATATTAACCTACAACAAGGTATTGTATTGGGTTGAGGAATATTATTGATGTTGAGAATATTAAAAGTTGGGAAAATTTCCAGAATCTCAGAGAGTTCACAGAATTCCGCAATAATAAACTTTTACACCCAAAGTATACTAAATGATACGTCTTAAGAATGATAAGGTTGTGTAAGAAGAATTTGCTTTCCTAATTCTGCTTTTCTAACATTTATTTTTATAGCAAAAAATTGTGAGAAATAAAGGAAAGTTTAATTTCAAATCTTCGAAAATTGAAGAAATGGAACCTGAATGGAGGGTTATTTTACCCTCGAAATATAATAATTTGTAGTTTACTTTGAATATTTTGTGTACTTTTGCATATTTGAAACTTTCCATAAGTGTACAGATATTCGTAGTTCAGTAATAATACTTGATACTATTTGAATGAAATGCAAACGAATTTATTACTCAACTTAATGATATGAATTCGCATCTATCGTTTTCTCGACGCCAGGAAGTAAAAAATGGCAAATTAGGAATTGCGTCACTGTTGCAGCAAATGAATGATATATGCACCAATATATTGTCAGGTTTTCTGATCTACTTTGAGATATGTACAAATTTTTTCTTCAATTTCTGACCATTTCAATACAATTTTCCATATTTTATGTCTTAAAGCATCATTCAAAGATTAAGAAAATTTTCTATCGAACAGTCCATAATTGCATTGGTCCCTCTTCCATTCCCAAGTATTCGAATATATTATTAAATTTTTCCAAAGCTCAAAGTTCCAAAGTCTCGTTTTACGAGTGATTCTGAAAATTCTTATGGTTTTATTATTAACTGTATTTGGTACAGACAGAAAATCTTCGCTTTTAGTTGAGGAGACTAAGAAGAACGTGACATTGTGTAGCGATACAGAATCTGACGCAGCAACTGAGCAGTGTTATTACACGTCAAAGGGCAGCAACAATGCAACACTGCGTTCGCGGTCGTATATCAAACGGAGTACTCGCTTGCGTCTATCTGGCGTGCTCGCGGCCACTTTGATACCCTCTGAGTGTCGAGCACGCATCGACAAGATGGATAGGTTACGGCAACCGCTAAGAGATAGACGCGACGTTTAACCGATTGTATTTATGACAATTCTAGACAAACGTATCCTAACAGTCGTTGTTCAGGCACTCTAAGTAATTAATTTCTTCTGTCTGCTTGAAATCTCGAAAATTATATCGCGGAAGCTTGCAGTGATGAACATTTGTGCAATGGAAAAAAAAATGACAAACCTTTTAGTAAAACTGAATTTTTAGATATTCGAATAACAAATAAAGTACAGCGGGCTATGGTGTAACAAATTAATTTGGCGCTGGAATTCGGAAGCGGATTTAAGCCCCATAGCTAAATGATCATTTCAGTTGGAATAATACAATATTTCAAACTAACACTACGTTGAGTATACCACGTGTATACGCACTACAAAATAATTCCAAATAACAGTATTGAAGCTGTATGCGGGTTATAGAGTAGAAATTTTAATGCATTTATGCTTTAAATGCACTCATGAAAACTTGAAATGTGCGGAACAGCGCAGAGCACACGTAACGTGCAAAAATATACAAAATATTCCAACGGAAATACAAATTATTGTATTTTAATGATGAAACAACCATCCGTTTATATTTCAATTTTTTTAATTTTATCGCCAAAAATATGAATTTACACAAATGTCTGCGGTCTAATTGTAAACGTTACAAACATGTTACGAACATATTGCATCCGTTATGAATGCGATTTCACCGCATTGTCAAACTGCCACAGAAACTAACCTTCCACAGTATATACTTCAGGTGGAAGTAATCGATGCACTGAACTTTTACACGCCATTTGCGCATAAAAATATAGAGAGAAATTCCTTCTCGACCCGAGTTTACTGTACTTAAAACGAGCCATAAACTCGCGATCAAATAAAAATAACAAATAAACGTTATCATAAAAAATCCAGACCGTTTAAATATTCCCACAAAATAATAAAAAGCGAAAAAAAAAAAAAACAAACTTACGATCAGCACTAAATAAAATAATTCTACGAAGACCAGTTCTATTCGTCGTATGCTTTTTCCAAGATTCGAAGGCAAACAGGGCAAACGATTGCTCGTTCGTGTACGTTTAAATAGGTGTGGACTCAAATCGCGAACGTTATTATCCCTGGTGCACATCGCGCGAGAACGTTACGTTGGAGTTGATGCGACTGTAAAGGTGCATCGAGCGTATAACGAGCCCATCCCCACAATCGGTACACAATCTTGCGACCACGGAAAGAGTAATGTCTCGCTAAAACGGACGGTTCGGTTTTAGCCAGGCGGGAAACGAGACGCTTGATGTTCCCGCGGTTACGTTCCCCGTTTACACGATCCCCGTGATGGTGAAATCCTGCTGCTTCCACCAGAGAAGCTTCTTGGAACGCGTCCGTGTCTGTGCTTCGAACACATTCCTCGAGAAAGCATGGGCCGTGTTTACTCGACGCTCTAGAAGTACTATCCTCGGGAGACGCAGCAGGATTAAGATGGATATGGTGTATAATTAATTTATACGGTGCTTGGGGTCCTTAGAATAGTTTTGGGAAAGATGCACAATTTTTTCACGTTAACACAGTTAGACGTTTTAACGCTAGATTTACGGATATTGTATTTATAATGTTAAGCGGATATAATATATTTTAAACAGATTTCCGGAAACATAGGTATTACAAGGTCGAGAGAGGGAGATGATGTTGAATTAGGATAATTATTTATATCATTACACCAACTAAGGTCACTATAAATCGCTTAAAAGTAATATTTATAATTTCTGTAACTTTAAGCATGAAATTCAAAATCCATCAAATTGATGGATTCCGTAAATCTAGTGTTAAGGGAGAATTGTTAAGTATAAATGGGAAACAGTGTAGCCGCCAAAAATAGTAAATATTACTCCTTCAGTTGAAAAACGCGTAAATTAAATGGTGAATATGATGATAATATTGCGTAGATTCTAGACTAATTTAAGCGAACTAAATTACTAAATTACTGTTTAATAATTAAACCTTTTACGAATATTTGTCTAATTAATTTCATCATTTCAAGGACTGTTTAATTTATGCTACTAGGAGAACACTTTTTGACTTTTGTGATAATCATCGAATAGCTATTATCAAATTTAATTTTACGCGAAACGTTTGTCTCCAAATGATCAGCGTTAAAGGGTTAATCGCCTTTTTTTAGATTCTCTCGTGTTGTTTTGCTTACATTGAGAATTTCCATACCGTTTCAATTCCTCAATTATGTTACACAGTAGAACCATCCACAATAATCACAGAGACTTTGAACTGAAACAAAACTTTTCTGAGCAATTAACCATCGTCGCTAAAGCAAAGGAGAGATGTATCGTTCGCGGCCACAAGTGCTTGGTTAATTGTTGTAATTTAGCATACCGAGGCAACAAAGAACGATTGACATAAACGGTGTAGTATTGCCACTAATATTTCAAACAACCGCAAGACTGCTAAACTCTCAGGACTCTCTCGTAACTTCTAACTTTACCCTCTATCCGTCCCTCTTTCACCCCGTCGGGACATCGATGCGGAGCAAACCTGACGAAAACACGCTGCCAGAATATTACAATTCAAGTCCCATCTCTATATATATATATACAGATATAGACAGATGTATATATATATACATGTAAGTACATACGCGTACTAGGTATCGTTGCTTTGTGATTTTAACCTCGAGTGCGTGCAAATATTTACGAATCAACGTCAGTTAATTACATGTTCCAAGCTATTGCCCTCTGTGCCCTTAATGCGAGCTTTGTAAACCCTCTTGATGGCATGTTACAGATATCCATACTAATTAGTAGCACAAATTTAATAAAGTTGACTCTGGCCGTAAGTGTACGTCACTCGACGTGAATTTGAACGCACTGGGCTTGTATTTCCTGATCAAAGTCTGCGCGTCCGATGCTCTTAAAAACGTGGTCACATACAATTATGTATTTACTTATAGTTAAATATATTACCGAATGAAATTCTACGATTCTCATCGCAACTAATTATTGTCGTTAAAAATTGAAGAGCCGTCGAATACGATATGAAATTTGGTGAATCGTGAACACAGACTTTGACTTCCTTAAAAATTTATCTTTTCCATGAAGTTTCAAAAACCGTGGCAGATTAGTTCACCCTCTAATACTTCTTCTAATTACCCTCTGCATTTTCATTTACAAAAGATTATCTAATATTTCTCCATCTCTTTTTCGCTACTATCCTTCTTCAATATTTTCATAATTATTTCACAATTTGTATATTCGAAATCTTCTATTCTATCTTAAATTTGTTCGACCTGAAACCCTTCACAGGAGTAACTCTACCGTAAATTTAGCTGATGGGAAAACGGCGAAATCTTTTACTCAGTTTTTCGATCATTTTCGTACTTGATTTTACTTTAGGATTACATAGACTAACAGAACGGTAAGTGGCATTTAATAAGCGCACGAGTACATCGGGGAGATTCGTTTCAGCCGCGTATCAGATTTCTAAATCAGTAACAAGCAAGTATTACGCGAAGCTTCAACGATAAGCACAAACATGCCGTGAGAAAAGACGAACACGCGATTCCATCGATCGGATAGTCCAACGTGAAAGAAGAAAAAATCGTACAAATACAGGGAAACGAACTCTTCATGCACAATTTAATCGGCAACGAGGATCGGTGGAATACACAACGCAACAGCGGATAGCAGTTGAATGCCTTTTAAACTCGTTTGCCCGCGATAACATTCTGATACTCATAATAGGATCACTGATGCGTATTCCGCGATAACGCAGCGGTATCGCAACATACAACCGTAACAAGCCTTATTAATTGCGGCAGACTGATTACCAATTAACACATTGGGGGGGAATAAAACAGAACCATGATTTCACTTGTTCCAAATAGATTCGAATATGCAGGTATACGCGCACGAGAGTAGATAAACCTAACAGCGTATCTGAGATCGTATCGCGTTGAAACTGAAATTATAACGCCAAATACTATGAAGAAATACACATATCGGTAGATCTATAGATCCTTTCAGAATGATTCTCCGTTTACCGATCTCAATCGTTTCGATATAAAGTAGCCAATTTCTTTCATTTCCAACAATTTCTGTACGAATAGGATAGATAATTTGTTAGGTTGACAATGGGAAGTAAAAAGTAATTAACCCTTTCGGTGTTGATTAAAATGTGCTGCGATTGTAAGTGATTCTAAATAGCACAATACTGTGCTTTTTTTATTATAAATTACAACAGCATGAACAATTTTTAAACCCATCACTTAAGATCCGAACAGTTTTCGGTGCCTATGCATCGTTGCTAGTTTAAATGTTTATACTTTTCGCTGTGTCCGTACAGCATACGGACTTAACAGTGAAAGAGTTAATCCCTTGACGACGGCTATCGAGAGACAAAAGTTTTGCGTAGAATTAAATTGAATAGTAGCTATTCTACGATTCACACAGAAATCAAAAATTGTTTCTTCGATAGCACAAATAAATAAAACATCCCTGAAATACTCTAGTATCTCAATTTTAGATGAATAAATTATGAAATTAATTAGACAAATAGGTAGTATTGCAACGTTTAAACTTATGAATGCTCGGGACAAAATGCCGAGCTTAGCGCCAAAGGATCAATCAATGAATCCAGGCTTGTATCGCATAGCATTTTTTTCTTTTCCATTTACTAAAAAGTGGTATCACTTTCATCCTCGATAAATTAATTCTACCGATAGTAGTGGAAACTTGCGAAATATTTTCTTAGCGCAATCACCAACAGAACGTACAAAATTAACCGCACAGTAGAGGCTGTATTTAATCTCGTGCTCCAATGTTAGATAGAAAATGTAGAGTATTAAATCATATTCGTGTCTCGCAGCGACGGTGAATCGCGATAAAAGCTCGCGCGAGCAAACACAAGACTACCTATTAATTATCGCGATACAAACCGTGAATCATCTTCGAGAGATGGAAGGACAGCTTGAATTCCACGTTGCCAAGAAGTGATACGCTGATTCGAAGTCGCAAAACGTATCGCGTGTCTTGCGCGCAGTATTATCATTGGTGAAATCCGTACGATCGGAGATGATAACTGACGTAAGAATAAATACAAAAGAAGGTTGTACGGTTTCATTGTCAGAAGGTTTGATCTTCAATTGAGGCGTACGAATTGATTTTTGTAATGTATGTAATTCACAACTATCTCAATTGGATATCTTTGTATTAGTTATTTCCACTTCGTTTCAAGCTTGCAAATATTTGTAACTTCAACAGCTCCGTTCTTAGAAAACACGATAAATGTTTACACTTGCTCGAGTGTTATTGAAAATGATTGTCACAGTACTGTTCGAAGCAATGCTGTGACTAGAATATTAATCGATGGAGAGATACACACAGTCGAAGGTTCCCGTCACGTATTCTGAGAATCGATCTTCTTCGGAATCGAACCTTGTGGAAAAATAACTTTTTATTATTAGAACACTTAGACTTTACGTAATCTACTTTGGTTCACGTAAAAAGAAAAGATACTTCCGTCCGTAACACTGTTGCCACTTTTTCTCCTGAGTGAAACAATCTTCGCCAAGAATCTATCACTATTGGGACTTCAGAATTTAATTAAAATAATTTCCAAATTTGCGACTGTATATTGAGTCCTCCGAGAAAGATCAGCGTCTTATATTTTATTTTTCAAAAAAGGGATGACCGGAAAGTATTTTAACGAAGTCATTCCTATTCCTATCCTTACTTTTCCTAACCCATTTACACAAAGTCATAATTACTGCAGCATTCCTTCACAATAGCGCGCGCATTGTTACGTTTAAATTCACAATTCAATATGATCGTGGTACTCTGCAGTACTGCTTTAATAAATAACAGCGACCATTACTAAACACAAATTTATCAACCATTTGGCTACGGAAGATACGTGCACTCCCGTCCATAAGTGACTGGACATTTAACAATTTTCAACCAAATGTCTATTGAATTTAATTTTTAATAACGTTTTAACAAACAGTAGGTACGATTAAATATATTCCCTAATTGTAAATAATTTGCAAAGAGTACCTTCATTCTACAACTATAACTAGACTGCAGATTTTTATCAATTTATGGGAAATTTGGATATGACAAAGATTGGAAAGAATGCATAATACGTAAGAATATATAAAATGTTTAAAGTAAAATACATATTACATTATTTTGGAGGGGGGAGGGGGTAAAACACTCCTCTACTTCGATTTCATTTCTTTAAACTTATTAAAAATTCAAATTTGCGTAAAAGTCCGCAATCTAACTACAACATAAATTATTCTCTAATTTATATAAATGGACGAGGGTCTAAGATGTACGCCGTCAAAAATGGGGCAATTATTCGTTTAAAGCATAAGTATCGTTTCTCTATAGTAGAGTACTATCTTCGTTTTCGTTTATAGAATAATATCGAGTCATAATCAATCGTATAGGGTTATCCAAAAGTACCTTTAGGATGTTGAATGAGAATACCTGTCAAACGCCATGTTTGTTAATAAAATAGAGGTGAAAAGAATAAAAATTGAAAACGAGAACGAACGAAGGTAATAAAAATAAAAAACAGATTAGAAAAGGGTGAAACAGAAACGGAAAGAAAAAAAGTGATGGTAGGTGTTCCTATAGTCTATTTTGGATAACCCTATATAAAGCATTTACATGTTTAACTACATTTATTTTATCTTCGTATCAAGAAAAATTCAACTTATTTATCTCCAAGCAGCCGCAGTGAAAGGGTTAATCGACTATCCAGCCACGACCAACCCCCGTACTCCAACATACGAAGGAGATTCCGTGAAATTCCCAAAAATCCACTCGCTCTTGCCATTTTTCCAGCTCTGCAAATTATGTTTGCCTACCACATTAGAGAGTCATGCGAATAGAGTCCGACGCGGCGCAGGAACGCGTCACGTTTTCATCGACGCTGTGAGATTAAAACGATGGTGGTCTTGGTTCACGTTTGCACATACGTGGTGTGGTTACTTTAAGCTGGCCTCGCGGGTTAACGGAGCGTCGAGCAACGGCGACGACGGCATCGACGCTGATGTGAAACCACGTTATGCGGTTACACGGAGGTGTGGCTAGTGTTGGTTGTTCTTTTTTCTTTCTCTTTTTTTTTTGTTTATTCATTCATCAGCCAGGTTTATCGATTCTGGAGGAGAGCCAGGAGGTCGGCTGACTGCTAACAACATCCTCGTGTTACCTGCCTGTGCGCCCTGTGCGCAAGCACGGTCGTACACGCGTGACTGTAACTACTGCTCATAAATGTACAGACATTTGATCAATTTCTAGTAGCAATATACGAATGTTATTCACAGCGGCACGGTTATATTCTTTATTAACCGTATGCCTTATAATGACCAGTGTGATTCGTGGCGCAAATTACGGTCTAAATACGATAAACACACGCTGAATTTGTAATAAATTGTAGCGTTAACTCTGACTATATTATCAAACTACTAGATTGACGATTATCACGTACAAATTACGTGTTATATTTCAACGTATTGTATCTGACACGATGCTAAAGCAGAAGATGGTTAATTCAAACTTTCCAGCAATTGAAAAATGAATGAGACAAGTGGTTGTCGCTAAAGCTACCAAGGTGGTCAAAATGATTAGTCACTAATTCACTATAAAAATTACGTAAACTTGCAGCGGTGAATTAACGAATACATTCCACGATTTTCTGTACAAAATGTAAACAAAGATTTATCTCCCTTGTCCGCGACTAAGAAACTATGGAATTTATGATAAAAAAAATTTGGCAAAAGATGCAATCCTATAAGATTTAGCTGTACATGTAAACTTCGATTCTTTTACTACATAATGCTTCGGTAATTCATATATAAAATATCCTATTATATTAGGTTGCCAGGAAAAGTTCTTTTCCGTGTGTTTAGCTGTTTTCGGCAAAATTACGTCTCGCAACTTATAGAAAACGGTATTAGGGAGTTCTGCAAAAATCGAGGAGGGTCTTAAGACCAGAATAACACTACATCTTTTAATAAATTGCACCGCTTACTCAATTTTATGCACCTACCATCCGATGAAAGAAAGAAAAAGACTTTCGGGACAACCTAATACACAGATGTATAATAAAACCACTGCAGATTGTTTCATTCCTAATTTAATCTACATTCGGTGAAAAATAAATGAGCAATATGGTATCGGTGCATACTGCATAGAGCGAAGAGGGTGAGAGTTGCTGGCCACGCGAAAGTTGCAGGCCCTGTAAGTATTGGACCGTGGGTATAAGTATAGGAACTATGTGCGAGGCAAGCAGTCATACTACCTCAGAAATGAAAACGATTTATTTCAGCACGAAGATTGCTTTAGGTAATGTTGCCCGCGAATTGCTCCCTTTTCCGTTCCGCCACAGAAACCCACTGCTTCTCCTTTTGTTTCGTCAACGGTTACGAACGGGCAAAACAGGAAACTGACGGGGATGCGAAAATATACTCCAGTGGATCGCGAAACTACTGCAATTTTTATACCAGCGGCGTTGACTTTTGTTACGAGGTGAAATGTGCTGCGCGTTAAAGCGAAATAATCAGAGTAAAATATTTGTGATCATCGTTTGCATGTAATATAACAGAATTATTATATTGCTCATACTTGAAGAAAAGAAACGGATGCTACGCTATTTCGAGTTAAATTCGTTTCCATCGCGAATTTTTTGAAATCAACGTTGAGTCGTGTGTTCGCTAATTGTCTTTTGGTTAAAAGTATGGTTGACGTTTCGAGCGGTTTCTATTGCTTTGTGACCTAATTTAAGCTCGTACAATAAAATCGCTCGAGTTTATTCTCTTTCGATGATTAATTTAGACGCTTAAATTCGACAATGTTAAACGATAGAAACAAAAATATAAGCAACAATCAGTAATGCTAATTTCACCCTTGGCAATGGTGTAGCCAATAGATAAAAGATAACTAGAAAAATCGTTGCCAAATCTACACGTAAAATAGTATAAACCGCAACTATTTTTGCACCAACCTACTAAAATGGTTTCCCCTTTAACATTAAACATTTTTCCATTGAAACTTACTTTTACAAATTTTAGTTGTCAGTTTCAGTCGTTTATCCTTGACGCTACGTTTCGTTCTACGTATTACGGATTAAAAGTCATCAATTTTCCTGAAAATAGTAGCACTGGCAATACATTCCTGATACATGTAACACCATGTCAAGCACAATATCTATGGCATGGTAATAGGGAGATCGAGGGGGAGAAGTAATTTGCTTCTCGAGCTAACCGAGAACCGAGCTGTATAGCTTCTATGTCCTAATGTCGACTATCTCTGTGTCCAGGACAATTGCATTGGATAGCCTTACTGACGAGTCTATTAACAGGCATCGGATGAAACGCATACCGCTTTTGCCCTCACCCCATTTCGCCTATATTAGCTTCTCGAGTCGAACTTTAATGACAATTACATTCCTGGGTTAATCAATGGACATACAAACAAAAAAAAGCAACTGATTCCCACGACTTAAGGATTTTATTCGGAATTGTTCATTTAGATCATTCTAACATTTATACTAAATTTCTCCTATAGATTAAAGCATTAAGGTACAAGAAGATTCAAAACGTTTTGTTTGATCTTCGGCATGTAAATCGTAGATTGAAATCTTAAAAGCACAATATCTTTTACTAAACATGCTTGACCTACATGATATCATAAAAATTGCTCAACAGAACGGAAAAAGATAACGGAAACGAACCAGACACGGAGCCATTTATTAAGTTATCCGATATATTCGTGCCGCAATATATTTAGACCGTATTTGACAATATTTTTTGTAAATATTGAACGATTAGAGCACAATATTTTTTTAATTTAGCTGTTTAAATCGAAGAAACTTCAACTATAAATATAATGTTAACTATAAAAATGCGAATATATTCACTTGACGTTTTACTAAAAGTACCGGCACGTTAGAATTTTGTAAAATTCAGCAAAAACTGCAGCAACCAAAAAATTTGGTAAAATTGTCTGACTCATATATCACTGCCTATAGTATCATCAATTTTTTTCTCAATCGTCTATGCTACAGAACCAAAGATATTGATTTTAAATTGTAAATTGCGTTTTAGAGTATAAATTAGTAGCAGCGTATTCCGATAGTAGAAGTGTGGGGTTGAAACTTGTCAAAGAAGGTTTTGTTTGTTTTATATATCACCATATATATAAAATGCCTCGTCGGGTCTCCTACTTGAAACTACTCCATATATAATAACTGCACTGCAAATGTTTATGCATTTATACGAAATTTAAATGTGTAAAAAAAATATAGAACGCATATAAGACGCAAAAATATGTAAAACATTCAAAGTCCGATACGTTCAGATATTTAAACGATAAACACGCTTTTATTTAAATTCTTACAACAATTAGGTGATTGTAAATATCTGAATTTGCGTAAACATTCGCAGTCTAATAACAGCGTACCATTAAACAATGAAATTTACCGACAAAAAGTGATTGTAACGATGAACGAAAAGTTTTATGAAACCACACAAATTTGCTGGTCTTTGATTTCACAGAGAAAATAACGTGCCTTTTGCTTTCCAATGCAAAATGAAAAAACAAAGAAGACATCAACAATAGTAACGGAAGATACGATACAATTTTATGGAATTGCGTATAGATACTCGATACCGAGAGATATAAATTCGGCAGGTCAAATGGCAGTGGGATCACTGTTCACAGGGGAGCATAAATGCGCGATATTCGCGCGAATTTGGTCCCATACAAAATTACTGCCTGGATTTTTGCGGATGTGTATTCAATATTCGTGGACTATGTATCTCATTCTAATAAACTGATTGACGGAAGCTGCACGCATGAATACGAAGTGCATATACAATCGCATGTCTGACCTGTTTGCCCGGCCAATGGGTGATCGTGCCGGTGATGTTTTTGCGGTAAAAGGCGAAAAAAGTGCAAATTTGAAAGGCAACAATACGCTGCATGTGTGCGTATGGTACACGCTGCGTGCCTGTCTCCGTTTGTTCAAAATCCAAACACACGAGTAGTGTAAATCCAATTTGGAAAAGTGCAAATTAATCGCAATTGCTTTCATGCGAATACTACGTATATTTCTGGGAAGGGAATACGTCATATTGAATGCAAATTAAAAACATCGATGGCGAATATTGAACATAGGTGGCCTGTGTTGTAATTTTAAGTATCGTTGCGTTTAGAGTGGAATATATTTGCAAATTTTTCACTTTCTGCCCACTGCATATCGTTCGTGAAATATTCGCGTGCAAAATAAAATATTGGAATTCAGAATCTAATAATTTATGGGATGCAATGTCGAATAAAAAGAAGCGTGTCGCGAATAAGAAGAAAATTGTAATACGTGAATATTTACAAGCAATATTTGTTTAATCCATTTTTTACAATAAACCTAATTGCTGGATTTAATTACTCAGTAGAATGAAACACTTCGCTGATGGAAAAATTACAGGGATCATATTAGTAGTTCCAAAGGGAAAGTCTGTAACAAGTTTCCTTAATAATAATTATTTTAAAATTTGAGTTCTAGTTCAATAAATGAATCAATCAGCATATAGCTAACATATTTCAAAATGAAATTCAATAAAATTTTGATGCCCAATAAGGTGTAATATTAATGACTTATATATTCGTCATTCAAAGACAAATAAAGTTGTACATAAACACCAAATTACCCATGAAAGATTTACATACCCTAGGAGAGCAAACTTTCCCAATAATAACTTTCTAATTCAAACCATTCCATCCACCCGGAGAATTGCATTTGCTATCGGTCTCGAAGCAAGTCTTTTCACTAGAAACCTTGCCGATCAATACCCATTTACATAGAGATTCTTACAATACAATGTAACAAAGATTAACTTTATTATGTAGCTTCTCGCCTCGCAATGAACTCACCTATTCCGAACAATACAATAAAGCGGTGCCAACCGGTGATCTATAAAATTGAAAGCACGAGGAGCAACAAAGTGTTAGAAAGGCAGTTTCTCGGCGCAGAAATGCCGCTAAATGAATTGTATTGGTCGCGTTCGAATAAATGTCTATAGGATAACGGTGGAACTAGGAAATGCCGCAAGGTGCGATTGCAAAAGTCGAGAGAGTTGCCGGCCACAGCTATTCAGCTCGTGCAGATGCACGAATGGATTTGAAACGAACGATGCTAGAACGGGCGGGACTTCGTGCTTTCTGAACCTAGTCAACCTCCTGACTGCCTCCATTTACAACCTCTGATAACTCGGTGAATTCGCAATACGCCGGATGGCTACATAGGCAACGGCTGTGATCGCCGCAGAATTAAACTGGTCACTGACTCGCACTTCATGCGTTATAATTGTCCGGCTCTCTACCGCGTTTCGCATCCGCGTTGAAAATCGAGAGGCGTGGAAAAAATCATATGTCGCGCGTATTACACGCTTCGTGAACTGCTCTATCAACAGCGTGCAATCCAAACTCGTACGTTTTTACGGGAGCAGTTGTTGTTTTGGCTACGTTAATAACGTAAAAATGATATACCGCGGTATAAATATTGCGAGGTCAGTTATTATCTTGATGAACTAACTGCGAAAGCATTTTACCAATGTTTTTTTGTCAAATATATTTGTATATTCTGCACAATTTCTGTGCCATACGGAATACAATTTTAAACGTGGATTGGGCTACTATAATAAAATAAAATTGAATTTATTTTGTTAATTCACGATCGCTTAATGTTTTGCAGAATTTGGTATTACTTTTATATTAACCCTCTCGCGACCAATAAGACACGTACATTATGTAAGCTCCACTCAGGTATTTAAAATTGAGTTCCAATTTTACTATCCGCCACAGACCAACTAATTGCAGCAACGAATTCTTAAGAAATGGTTAAGTAAATCTTACGTGAATTTTGAATATGCTAGAATTGCTGAAAAAAGATACAGTACTTGCTATGGTTACATCATCCACGGCTACTTCACACTGTACAAGGTTTTAAAAAATACGAAAATATTTGAAACAATTCCGGTTGCTTTTCCCTTTTTATATTTTAGGATACATATTCCTATCAAGATCTTGACTCCTTCGTTATTAAGGATATTATATTATATATAAATTCGACAAAAGTTCGTCAAAATGTATACACGTATCCTACTTTTCCTAAAACTCTTTATAATTTCTGGTAGATATCATTCGCACAGTAATATTGCAGTACAATCAATTACGTATGTCTAAATATTGATGCTTATATTATTTTCATATTAACAAATACTACCTTTGTTGACACTTTTAATTCTTAGTTCCAAGCTGACGACGCAGCGAAAGAGTTAAAAGTGTTAACGGATCAAAATAAAATGTATAAAAAGATGATAGATATCTTATATGTCCCTTTGTTGGAAAGTCGACTATTCCAGCACGACTCAAGCTTTAATTCTCCCATATCAAATACGATCAGCGTAAAACGTACTCCGACATTATTGCTAATACGATCACAGGAAAGAGAGAGAGAGAGAGAGATGAAGGAAAACAATTTCATTTCGCAGACAACAATATAGTATCCCTTGAGAGCGCGAGTTCATACATCTCTTTTTCACTTTACTCAATTTTGTGACCCCAAGGCATCCGATGCCCCATATCTCGCACCTATTCTAGATAGTAACGTAATATCCTACAAACAGTTTCTGATCGAGCGGTCAAAGTTACACGGATTTCACTACCCGTGTACGAAACTTTTACGAATTTACTTTCTACGCTGTTTTTGTTCCACCATGCATGTTCCTTAATTCCAGTTCCTTAACAAATATTAACGAACAGCACTGCAAGCGTATTGAGACGTGACTGTGAATTTTACTGGTAAAAAAAAAATTGCACGTAACGAAGAAACGGGATAAAATCTAAAATGTAACATTATTGCATCGCGATTGTAACTAATACTACAGGATACGCGATAGTGATACGATGGTAGGTAAGAAAAAGTGGCGATAAGAAGATAACTACGAATCTTTGGATTTTAGAGAGGAGGAAAGAGAAATTACCAGGTGATTTAGAAAGGTAAGACCGCAGACATTTGAGAGTGTAACAACCGACTGTTTTATGGTTACAACGTAAGGATTGTTCACATTCCTAGTAGAACCATCCACGCTAATAGATGTTCCGAAGCTACGCGTATCATGATAATCCTGAGTTGCTGGCCTTATTCTGTCTAAATGCATCCTCTGCAGCCATTAGAAATCAATCTATCGTACAGCTGGCATACCGTATTACTCTTCATGGCGTAAATAATAACGTCAGTAGATCATTCAAAGCCGTCAATAATTATCGCAAATCGTTAGATATCTTTTTCACTTTTTATACTTTCAAACGTCAAGTACTTCGATCGCTATCGTCCTTTGATTAATTCTATATTTTACGTATTTTCTTTTCTACTTCGGTTTTTCTCCGTACAGTATACCCTGAGATTATATCATTCTTTTTTCCACATTAAAGGATTTACCCCGTCTATATTGAAGAAATTAAAACCCATTTTGTAATAATTTCTGCATCAAATTCAATCTAAACTTGAACTTTCCTAACAGACTCGACATCTTCGATAAGAATAACATCTATGTTTAGATATGTACACCGTAAAAGGTGAAACTCGCGAACTTCAGGAGGGAGAACGGAAACGTTCATGATTTTCGTTTGCAACAATCCAGAAACTTATCGAGCACCAAATGGTGAACTAGAAATACTCATTCGTACGCAAATTGCCACACCCTTGCGGTTTAAGGGGCACAAAGATGCACCTGCGTGTCACGAAGAAGGATCCCAAGGATGACGTAACACATAGCGTCTTCAAAAGATGGAATATCGGCGGAATGACGTGGAAGGGTGAAGAGAGTCATTAAGCGGCTAGATTACCACTATCGCGATGCTGCACGCTTTAACATAAGCAAACAGTGTATTTCATTGCTGTAGCCCGCGTATAAAGCGAGCACACGCCGTAGCTATGACATCATCGTTCGTGTTATTTCAGTTCCAACGAGTCGAGATACATACATAGGTACATTAGCATCGGAGCATGACGTTTCAGACCAGATAAGCTATTTCAATCCAGGTATGGAAAACACCTACACCCATAGCTCACCCAACCGTGCGCCACGTTTAGCCCTGTCGGACTTATCGACGCGACACCGAAAACACCATCGAAACAAGCCGATTCTCGTGTTCTGGGCAAAACACGCTCAGATAAAGGGTTAATAGATTATTCGAATGCGAAAGGAACGACGAATAACATACATTTTGACGGAAGAGTTACATATATAACCGGGTTGTTCGAGATGAGGCGATAATCGCTTATTTTGCTAATCAACACGTTACAGACGGATTGTTGCTTGGTGTTTTGTTCCATTCGCATCATCGTTAAATTGGCGAACTTCGGATACATAAGGTAGATGTACCGATTACTGCCACTTTAAGGTTCGCGCGTAACTTTATTTAACTATTTTAGAAACTATTTAACCTAAAAATTCACTTCCAGTTTGGAGTATAACATTGCTCAACATCGAGTTTATTTACGAACATTTTTTTATATGTTTGTGGAGGTTCTCCTGCACCCACCACTAGAGGGACGTACGAAATAGGACTTTCTCGAAAGCACTCGCTCCAACCACCTCGTCCATATATATATATATATATATATATATATATATATATATATATATACCGCCTTTAACCTTCCTTTCAATATCTACACCAAGAAGCACAAATAGAAACCATCGAAGAATACATGAACCAAGTACTAAACAAAACATATAACCACAACCATACAAACCCCCTCATAAGAGCAACAGGCAACTATAATCCACAAGAGATACCACTTAAAATTAGGAAGAAAACACCAAGGATGATAACATCAACACAATAGCAAAGCCAGTAATAAAGAAAACGGGTTTTTGAAAGTTTTTACCGTGAATAAATACGAAGTCATTAACTAATCAAATACATCACTAGCACATAACCAATAAGACAGTGGGTCATAAGGGAAAAATCCCTAGGTACCACGGAAACATTACCCAAAGTAACCAACGGAAAAAAAAAAAAAGAAAAACCTTTCGATGTTCCAGTGTCTAAGGCAGGGCCTGCTAGGTAGCCTCACTGATGAGTCCCCTAGCAGATCCAGGACGAAACGCAACACTCCTCCTTTTTTCCTATCCTATCCCCTCTCCACAGCTCCACAATATTGAATATAACGAATTCATTGCTACGTAATTGAAAATGTACCACAAAGTCCAATGTCTCTATTACTGTCATTTGAAAAGTTGTCATTTAAATAGAAACACGTTTTTACATATATGAACACGTGAGTTTGTGTAACAGATATAATATGTATAGTATACGTGTCGCCTTTACTTAATTATCACACGTCCCATACTTTATAATTACATTGGTCACGTTTTAATATTCACCACAGCACATTTACCTTCTAATATTTCGTTTTAAATATTAAGTGTAAACGAATATACAATGTCTTCTATATGTTGTCACGTGAACCGAAGTTTAGTTTCAAAATTTGTTTACTTACGATTCTTCATACATTACTTTGCTATTAAATAAAATAACTCAAGTGTTGGTTATAGCAGCACTGACAGTAATTGGGATATCTACCCTACTTATTTTTAAAAATGATCGTAGCAGATTATACTCGGAATTTTTGTTAACCTTCAACTACTAATACCAAGTTTTTAGAATGCGGACACAAAGTCTGACAGACTTCGATTGAAATCTGTTGCTATTAAATATCTATGAAATTAAGATGACATGATTGTTATATAGAAAGGTGAAGTTACATGTGTTCGAAATTTATATTAAAAAATATTTCATGATTACATAACGAGAATTTTAAAAACTACAAATAAAGCAACACAATTTGTTCCTAAAATGTATGGAAACGTATCGCGCGTAGTCTATTAGACTCAATATCAGCAGTTAAGGGTTAATATTTAAAAGAAGAATTTAGGAAATGTGAAGTGTTTAGGCTGCGATATCGCTTAGCTTCGCCTAAGACGTATCTTCAAGGAAAAATATTGCTTTTCCAAAATTTATTTGCAAAAAGATTCCTTCAGGACTAAAAATCGTAAAAAACGAGTTTTTTTTTTATAAAAGTTAATCTAATCATAGTTATATCATTACTAAAATATGCGAAGAAAAATTTCTATTTTAATATATTAATTATCCCTTATAAAGTTCACGCTAAGCCATTTCACATTTAATGCGAAAATTCTAGACACGGAAACCATTGGTATTTCATACTGTCAAGTTTAAAATACCACAATATAATATGTAACGCAAACGTGAGTTAGCAGTTACATTGTGGGTTAATTAAAATTTGCAGTTTCCGATAGGGGCAGAGCATTTAATTATAGGGGAAACTAGAAATTACGTTGAATTATTCATAACTTCGTTTTATCTCTATTTTACTTCATCGAAATCCAGAATACGTCCGCTCGTACAATGAAAGTTCCGCTGCTGGTAAATAACATTGGTTACTGGTTAGCCACCTGACATTCAATGTACTAGCTCCATGCAGCAATTAACAACTAAATTTCAACGAAATACAATCCTATGCAACAATCCCGCATAATTTAAATCGTGTCAAAATTACACCCTCCGCATCCTCAATTTTGGTAGGTGTCTGCATAACGTGGTTTCGTAATTCCTATGGTTCTTGTATGAGGCATGTAATAAATTTTAAAGTGTAATCAAAAATGAAAATTCTCATTTACACATGGATTTTAATGCTTTTAAACTTTTGTTTTACTAGGAAGTATATGTCTCAGATACATCTTATATTTCCTAGCATGGTAATATTGTGCAATTGCATACGGAAAGTTTAAATTTTACGCGGACATGCTTTTTTGCCGAGAAATATACTTTCTTAAAGATACAATCATACTTGGGATTTATCAGAATTGCCGACATAAGTCGAAAAAGACGTAATTTACGGTATATTTCACGCACCTACTTTTCTGATGCGGTTTTTATACAATTTACTATTCTAGTAATTTTAAAACTGATTCTGGTACTTGATGATCGTATGAATGTACAGTTTTAAATCGATTACACTATACATTTTTTATTTAACCCTGCTGTTCTCCTTAGGTCTATATGACCTAATACGATTATGTTTTATTCGTTATTAGATTTCTAAATATTTCTTCTTGATATTCAATGCGATTGAAATTTTTATAAGTCTCATACAATCAATAGGATTCCTGAAGTGTCGTATATTCATTAAACGTTTCAGCGTAAATCAAAGAAGTATAAATGTAGAAAGTAAGGAGAACAGCGGGGTTAAATATATACCAACTACGTGGCATTTATACATATCTAATATCTCGACGAAATGTATGCATATATGAAAACGAAACTATGTTATTGAATCAAGACAAGACGTCGCTAATAGAAATGACGTAAACGCGGAACGACACAAGTTGCGAGGACGTGAGTCGAGGTCTTACTTATTACTTACTATATTTATTATCTTTTAACCGATAAATCCCAAGCAATTTATATTTTTTTACTTGCAAAAGAACCTATTTCTTATTTATAGTAACGTTTATAATTTCCGTGGCTCTCGTAAAACACAAAAACTACCCCTCCTATAATCCCCATATTATAGGGATGCCTACAGTGCAATTATCCAGACGCAGAAAAACCAACAAGTATCCTCGGACAGAGATTGTAAAAAGTGAAAAATAAGCACTCCAACCAAGCAATCAAGGCTCTAAAGAGAAACGAAGAACCTAATCATGCTAGACACCTTATCGTCTGTTGGTCCGCAAGTTTCGTAGAAGCGATTCGACGTCTTCCACGGAAAGCAATAACCGTGATCCCGACTATCGTGTGGACGAACGGGGAGGCGTCGTAATTGGCCGTGCAATTACGTGGCGCGAAATGATTGTCCCGGACTCCGCTGTTTTTTGCCAATTCGAAGAGGACGATCGTTCCTGAACGTGCTTGATTTCTCGAGAAAATCGAGCGGCTTGAACTGGTGGACGTGGTGTATCGGAGCAGGCTGATTGACCAATTGGCCACGTTACGCCACACGGTCGGTCGACGAGTAACAGAAACTGGTTATGCTCAATCCCATGCTTCTCCGCTCCCAGCTTCCTCGTACTTGCTACTACGTATTTCTATGTGCGTGTACACCAACTACACGTGTGTTTCATCGTATAAATGTATCTGTGCATGGTATTACACAGAGGAGGGCATACCGCAGTGCCAGACTGCGGTACGTGGTGGAGACTACCGTTCGTGTGTCACGGTACGCACACGATGCCCGTACAATTCCACGCTAGGCGACATGCTCTCTGGACACCCGTCTAATCGACTGGCTACATACAGTCCGCACACCTGTTCCTCGGACGCTTGGACGGCCACATTTTGCATCCGCAATCGACCTGGTCTCTCTCTCCTCCGGTGGATCTACCGGTTACACTATTCAGGAAATCGAGACAAAACACGCGGCCCTGTCTTCAAGGGGTATCTCGCTGAACTCGCCAACTTCGTTTCCCTTTATGCCCGTTGACAATCGATGCGAATCCTATTGAACGGTCAAATGCATGCAACCAGATTCGTCAAAGACTTCATTACAGCTACTACTCTCGAGTATGCACCGGAGAATCTATTCCACAGGAGCATTGGGAATTTAATTCATCGCTGTGGTTTGTGTAATCGAATGCGTGACCATCGTATGCTTTTAGTTGCAGCGAGATTATCGATCATATATGTGCTGGCAGGTTCGTTAGAAATAAATAATAGCCGTGAAAAATGGTCAGCAAAGTGACGAGGAAACTAAATAATCGAACTATTTATTCAAGAACGTGTAAGGACATCATTTTCAAAAGTATTGGCATGTTTCTGTGACGTTCATCGTGCTTTGGTAATTATCTTATCGCGATGAATCGTATAAATCGTTATCATTAGGAATTGAACGGAATATATCGGATTAGTATCTACCATTATCGTTTTTATTTCTGTAAATTTTGTTTCGTATCCCCAGATTGATACAGTTACGTGGCTTCTTTTCGGAAAAGAGTGAAGTACAACACGTCCACGGTTACCACTACATGCGTAACATTAGTGAAAGAATATACCTACTTGAAACTGGCAACATCTTTGGAGTAGTACGCACTCGTAGCAGTAATTAAAACTTCACGCCTGTGAGCAAGATTCGCGTTACCTAAATTGCAGATAGGCAATCGACTCGCGTACAAAAATAAACAAGCCACCACGCGAAGTTGAAAAATATTTCAAAAGAAATCGCAAACATCGTGGAGTTGTAAGCGACCTGATTTCTATCGCGCGCACGCACACACACAATGTAAATTTTTTCCCGATTTTCCAAGGTAAATTCGAGAGAATATTCACCGTGGATATCGAAAAATACTGTCACCTAGCTTCTATGTAACGTCATCTGAACGCTTCATCCAGTTTTTGCAATTTTTTTAACAGATCCACCGTGCAAACCTTTTAACGTTCGTATCGAGCTGTTTATACAGGATTAACACTTTTCTGCGCTGCACACACAACATCGATCACCACTCCATCAAAGGCCCAGATCCGGTAAAAAACAATACGTTTATACTGCATTTCGTGGGTGTTTCGATACATAGTCGAACAATATCGACATTCTGCACCGATGACGTGATCTCGAAGCTTGCGGTGCGTTTGGGAGAGTATGAATTTCGTAACGCCGCTCGAGGCACCTTTAATTATCCTCGGTCTAACTCCGTGTCACGCGTGTTTGCAATCTAACAAGCGGAATGAATGATTACTATTACGAATGAGAAGATTTAACATGCACGATATATAGGAAATATTGTAGCACATCGAATTATGCGAGGATACAAGTGTATCATGATTAGGCTGCAGATGATTATGCAAATTTACATGTTTACAACATACGTGCATTGAGCCAAGGGGAATAGTTGTTTCATCCTCTAATTATCACCGTGTACGGTACAGTTTGGATAATTATAGTAACACGTGCATTTTGTATTTTTTGCATATTCATTTTACATTGCCCTATGCACAAAATGTGAATTTCTCACAGATTAAAAATGTACCTATCAGTTGATTTAGGGAACGATGTTAAATGTGTTTCAATGGTATACAGCAGCGGTTCTCAAACTTATTCCTCACGTATCACCCAACTAATATGCAATCAATTCACGTACAATCTTATAGGTGGTGTCTTTTTGTACGCATAAAAATATTCTTGACTGGAAAGTACTCCATGTAAAATACAGAAAAATTATTTACTCTTTGCCATTTACTCTCCACGAACGATCCCGAATCTTTTTCCCTATTGTAGATACATAAATTGAAAATTTGGAAAAATTTGGTTCAGCCTGCGTACCACCTGGAAATATTCAACGTATCACTGGCGATACGCATATTATAGATCGAGAATCGCTGGCATACGGAATCAGTTTCCTCATCTCGTATCATTTAACGCTATTTTCGCGAATCACTTGAATTTACAATCCTGTAGAAGCCGAAGAAAAATGAAGAACTGAAACGTAGACGGAATCCCCCCAGCCCTCTAAGATTCGTAAATCTAATCCTTAGTAAGGCATCCTCGGTGCTTCCTCGTTGCTTTGCTCCTTATTCATTATATAGGACCTGATCCCACTTTATCTTCCCTAGAACCACCGCCCAAACCGACTATTAATTCCTATTTACACGTCACGAAGCACCCGGTACCTACACTGATTCACAAGGATCGAGGCAAACAGTACAGCGCGCGCATAAGTCAAAGTGCATGTACCGTTGCGAAACATCGAAGTAGGGCCAGAGTCGGCATCGAGGATCGATCGTATGCTAATTAAAAGTACGCCGAGCTCCGTTGGCCAGTACAGTAGCGTATCAAAGCGGCGCTACGCGATTTTTGTCCGCGGTTTCACAAGCGGCGGCTCCGAAACGGCTGCTACGTGCGCCGCATAAATTCACGATCTCGCGTCCCAATGCCGGCTGCGATCCTCTCCAGACCACGGATACGACCGGCACGAGCACTAACTCGGCTAATCCGATGCTAATTCGATGCAGCGGACGTCTATTCCGTTTACAAAGGATTTATGCGACGGACCAACGACGACGACGACTCTCTACGTCCACACGGCATACACACATACCACGATACAACACCTAATCGCAAACCGGCCAGGGTAGATTTTCTCGGGTGTCGAGGACTACCGGCTGTGTAAGGCTCGCAAAGTTACGGCACGGGCCCATAGAACCGATATATCTGCGAGAGAGTTGCCTGGTTGCTGTTTTGCATTGCTAGTTGCGCCTAGCCGTTCGTGCATGCGAGTGCCGCCGCTAATAGCGCCGCACCAACTCTCGATAATGGCTTTATTGCTAGCAAGACCCATCCACGCCGTGTGTTTCTCTGTCAAAATCAAGATCATCGATACCACGTTTGGTCCGTCGGTTTATCACCGCGCGGACAAATTTGTCTGTTTATTTGCTGCCGTTTGCATGCCTCGCTTCCGACTCAGTCTATGCATAAACAGACTATGAGACTAGTAACGTACGAAGATTGTAGTTCATCCAACGAGACCGGGCAGTAAATATAAACGAAAAACTCACGCGATGGATTGCTGTGGCCGCAGCTATTGGCTGCTAGTCAAATGCGAACAATGTCACCTCTTCAAGGGTCAATTGGTATTTGTTAGAATTATAGAAGCATATACAAAGTCACAGAAAATTAGTAACATAATTGATTATGAAACGGTTGAGAGTTTTGGGGGTTGAAGAACACGATTAACTCCAATTCTCGAAATTATTATCACACAACTATGATTCTCAGTTCCCGATATAACAGTAATCGATCAATTGCTGTACTACATTTAGAACCATCTTGCGCATTACACGTAATCGTCAATTTCGAAACACGTCTACCACCCCTAATTCACTTTACGATAAAACAAAGCGTCGATCCCACGTTTTAATACGTTTAATTTTCCCAATTGATTAAAGCGCATAATACACATTCCGTATTACATTCTATTATCAAGATTAAACCAATCCTTTAAATATTAATGCATATCAAATGTTTGACACTGCAAGGGATTGAATAAACCCTCCAGTAATTTTCCATTCGCTTTTCTGCACGTAGAAGGCCGCAATTGAACTTTTCCATGGCACAAGATCCAAGATTAGCTGCTCTGCTGTCTTCGTTACAGGCAGCGATATTGAAGTTAACCTTAATAGGTGGTTAACCTCGCTTAAGAGACGATAATAAGGTTAAAAGTGCAACGGGGATAGCGGTGACGATATACAAATGACATTGTACGCTACGTGTGTCCACGTTCAAGTAGCATCTCGTAAAACTTCGTCAACTCGGATAAACTCGTCTGCCCGGCAGACACTTTATACGTTATTACGACGAAGGCTCTCTTATAAAATAAGCATAACCGTAACTTGTGCTTTTTACGACCTACTCCATTTCTCTGGGCTTTCAATGCGTACGGAGGGAAAGTTCACCTATTTGATTAAATTAGACCCCTTGCCACGTTTCTTCGTACCGTATGCTTGAATTATGTAGCGAGCCACGGTGCAATAGCGAATTTTGCAAATTTTAAGACGTTACTTCCGTGACGTGAAATTATTATTGAAACTATGATACATTTGGAGCATGGCGATAATTGACACGTTTTAATGGTGGTGTAGGATCAATGAGAGCACACGTGTAATCCTGCACGAAGAACGGGAGAAAGCAGCTCGCTAATAAGCTGCTCTGGTCACGTTGACACTCGCTGCAATTTACAACGAAAGGCCTAGGTACGATCGAACTAATTGAAGCGGTAAACGCGATCGAGAGAAAGAACATACGTGAACCGATTTTCTTTCTTTTTTTTTTGCCGCTACTTAAGAACCGGAGCGATCGTAAATTATTAACTATTATTTGAAATTGCAATTATCTTACTCTTTAGTAACTGCACAATCTTAGGAGTGGCTGCCGTTTCTCGTTTTTTTCAACGAAAACTACTAAAAACCGTAAATAAGACTCGCGAGATTGTCGGAATTTGAAGTATCAACTCATAAAAGAATGTCTCGCTCTATACCTAGTCGAGTAAACGTGTAAAAGCGTGTAAAATGTATAAAAAACAATGTTTATATTCTGTTGGCAATTTGAAAATTCTTAAAATAGAAATGAATAGTTGAGCATAAGCGTCAATATTATATATTGCATGAAAAGAATAAAGCTTAAGTAGACACTCGATATGTTAATTAACCCTTTTAGTTCCGACCGAAAAAGTTGAACCTGAACAGAAAGTGTCGAACCAAACTGATGTTGTTTCGTAAGATTTGGGGGAAAAAAAAGGAATTATAAAGATTAAGATGTGTAAAAATATACTAAATATCCATAGTTAACGGTATCTTATAATTAGACTGCGGATTTTTATGCAAATTCGTATTTTTATGAATAAGATTAAAGAAGTGAAACTGATACGTAGGGTTGCGCTTCCCTGTTTAAATATTCGAATTTCTATTATATGTTTAGTATTTTGTATATTTTTGCATATTTCATACATTCTGTCATCATCTTTTTGCATATTTAATATTGTCATAAATGCATACAAATCCGCAGTCTACTTATAATATATTGTTGTTCGATTCTAAAAGGGTTAACGAGACAAACGATATATAGGTAATCAAATATTTCACAAATTTTAATATTTCTAAGTGGTTATGAATTTAATTTCCAACTCTCCCAATGAAGAGACCAATACATCGTCAAAATAAAAAAGAAATTCTACCTAATTAGTACCTCAACCAACATACCACGTATTTGTCCAACAAGCATAACAATATTTGTCCAATTCACAGCTATTTTTCCTGCAGCTGGTGTCATAGCGGGCAGGAGAACACAGACAAGAGAAGAGTTAAGCTCTTTAAACGACGTTTCTTGGACGCTGAGCCGATACGTCGACAAATATTTGTAGGCGAAGGAAAATTGGCGTGTGGGAGCAGCGAAAATACACAGAAATTACGTTGCCCAGTTGACAAGTCCCGTTGCAATTTTTTAGCCGATCTTTGTCCACTTCGATATTTGCATCCGACCATGCGTGTACCTGTTTATACGCGCACGTTCCCGCGCGGAACACTCGTTCAACGCGTTTCCATTCCCTCGAAATACGTTTTCTCCGTGCGTTGGACAAAACTAGTAATGGATTTCTGGCTTTGTTATTGTTCAATTAACTGAGAAAACGAGTTTTGCGCGCGCGCTCATTCATCGCTTTTGTCCCGTCCACGGCTGTGACCAAGAAAAATGCAATATATATGAACCGTTCGCGTGTTTTCGTTGTGAGTATCCTAAAGAGGAGTGTGTATTTTAATTTCTAATTTCGGCGAGTAATTTCTGTAATCTTCAAATGGATATGATTCATCTCGCTATATATTACTATGTGTCTTCAAATGAATCCAGCCTTCTACGATATGACCTTAATGATCACGCATAGCTTTCAAGCAACTCTCGAGTGCAAATGATACTACCTGAATGACCGCTCGTGATCTTTAACCGACCCCCGACTTCGATTTCTTTCTGGTGACCTTCAAATGATGTTGGACACCACTGACACGACCTCGATGACCTCCGAATGTCTTTAAACCTTAATGATACAACCTCAATGATCCTCCGCTACTTTATAATTACCTTCGCATTCAATAACACAACCTCAATGGCCTCGGGTAACTTTCAGCCCTAATGACACGATCCATCTCTGTAAATTTAACCCTCGGGAGCTCGCGGTGCATACACAAGATACATGCAAAGCGTTCTTACAAATATCTTTAAATAGACGTATCGTTGAGATCGCTGACAAAGAGTGTCTGTTGTACGATACATTGAAATCCTGATTGTGCATCGTTTTCAATCAGGTAGAGAATTGGTTTATATTACACGGCAATGACTGATTTCAAATAGAGTAAATGACCCACGTACTGTAACTGTACCTATAACTGCTGCCACTTGAATTATTTTTATGTAATAGCAAAGTAATCGTACAAGGAATCGTAAATAAACAAATTTTCATACTAAATTTCGACTTCGACTTACGTAACAACACATTGACATTGTATATTCGTTTATACTTAATATTTCTAAATAAATATTAGGAGGTAAATGTGCTGTTGAACATTAAAACGTGACCAATATAATTGTGGCGGCTCTCCTGCACCCACCACTAGAGGGACATACGAAATAGGCTTTCTCGAAAGTATTCGCTCTAACTACCTCGTCCATATATATACCGCCTTTAACTTTCCTTCCAATATCCCAACGTCTAAGGCAGGGCCTGCTAGGTAGCCGCACTGATGAGTCCACTAGCAGGCCCAGGACGAAACGCCAACACCCTTCCTTTTTCCTATCCTATCCCCTACAGCTGCCTATCTCTACAGCTGCACATAATTATAAAGTATGGAACGTGTCATAATTCAATGAAGCGCGACGTTTGCTATATATCTTATATCTGTTACACAAACTGACCTGCTGATATATGTAAAAACGTGTTTCTATTTAAATGAAATGTTTTCAAGTGACAGTACGAAGGACACTGGACTTTGTTGTACATTTTCAATTACGTAGCAATGAATTTATTATACTGAACATATAAAAAAAATGTTCATAAATAAAAGAGCGGTTGAACAATATTATTCTCCAAACTGAAACGATCTTTATGTTAACGACGTTCTAAAATAGTTAAATAAAGTTACGCGCGAACCCTAAGGTGGCAGTGCGTGGTACATTTATCCTAGGACCGAACGCTTTCGGGGGTTAAAAGGATTTCAATTCTCTCTCTTCCCCAGCGGCACGATTCAAATGATTTCTAACAATTGTTTATAAAACTATCATGTGGTATCCTCGATGTGTTACTGTACGACAAATGATTCCAATATTCCTACCAAAGTAATTAAACCAAGGCTCCTGCACAGGATCAATATTATTGATAATAATATTAACCACATAGATTGACAATATTATTGTCAATCCACTTCAATACTTTGGAGTCCACACACGACCAATGTTATTGATAATACTATTGACAATACTCATATACCCCATAACTGAAAATTATATTAGTTTCCTATAAAACGCTGCTTCGTACATACCGCTCTGTACTGCATTTGGAATATATTTTATAGCAAAAAACAATTGAATGCATACCGTGAATACTGATGCCAGATATTGAAACTTGATCGCACAAGATCAATATTACTGTTAATATTCCCACCACAATTCTTACTGAGGCTCGTATAGCAAAATATGAAAATTTTCATGAATATTCAACTTCAATACTTGAATATCGACCGCGTGTGGTCACTAATATTGTCGATACCTTTTGATATTATCAGTTATATTGATCGTGTGCCGGTGCCTATACAAAAGTAGCTTTCAAAAAGTTAATATTGTAAAGAAGTCTCTGTGAAGTGGATTTCGCATCGCGCTGCGATACTACGTTGAAAAGCGGCTTTTCTTCGTTTACCGACTACTAGATCGACGCGAAAGGATCGTGAATTAGCCGGTAAGATTTGACGGCGAGAGCTTGGCGAAGTTTCATTAAAAGTTTCGTGACAAGCCCAATCTTCGAGCTCGTGTCTCGGAAAGTCAGTCCCGAGGAATGAGGCGTGAGAAAAGAGAGAGATAACTAAAAAGTTTCGCCTCCAGGATCTTCCGCATGCAACTTTCCTTCTTTTCTTCCCGGTCCGTGGCAATTTCAGTTTCTGTCATAATTACCAGCTACTCTAATATTCTATTTCCTCTAACCGGATTCACCCGATATCTTAGAATGAACGATACCAATTTTTCTCGAATTGATCGATTACGCATTAACGAGCAACGCTCTGCTCCAGAAAACCGCCATCATAGAACATCAAAAGAAAACGTAATTCCTTCTGATCCCAAAATCCTGTTTTATGGAATTTCAGAGGCCTCTTTTGAAATCGTGAACGCTATCGTATCGTACAGTAAAAGCAGGTCACTATTAAACAACGAAAATCGCATAACAAATGTTTTGTTCGAGGATCATCGCTAATGATATTTCTTTAATGATAACGAATCCAAGCCACGCGTTCTGTAACAGTTATCCGTTTTTACTCGTTTCCGTTTCAATTACCAAGCGCCAGGTAAATTTCGCAAATCGTAGTTACGTGTTGATGTTCAACACATATGCGATTATCGGTTTGCAACAAAATAGAAGTTGGTCGCTTGTTAATGTTTTCTAATGTTGGGTTTTCCGGTTTCCGTAAAACTGTCTGGTGTTTCTAATTAGTTGTTCAATTGGATGGTTAGAAAATTCGATGTGTATATATTGTTCGCAACAAAGCTTGCAATTTTATAATCGTCTGTAGTAACTTTAATACTGGATCTGATTTACGTGTAAATTGCATTAAGACGGATTGGTTTAAGCCTTAAGTTCAATTTTCAATTGTTCACATTCTCTCGTTTCTAAACAATATGCTCCTTCATTTTTGAGCAGCTGATTAGTGTCATTTGTTGGGAAAGTAACGCCGATTTTGTAAATACGCAAACAGATTCACTTAATATACTTTTGCCAATACATTATTTAACCGATGTTCAGCGTTTACTATAATCTCAGTTCAAAAGATCGTTACGTAACCCTATAACGGTCTTTATGTCATTTTCGACTCAATCATATTTTTACTTTTGCAAAATATTTCCTAGCTTTCAGACAAGCATAAAGAAATTCTGATTAATATATGTAATTTTAAATTTCAATCCTTTTACTAACGACTTTTTTCCTCGAAATTACGAAGTATATCTAAAGCAAACAGAATACGACAGAATTTATTAAAATTTCGAAAACCGTTGCAGAGTTAATGTCATTATTATAAAACTTTAAATGTTTTCACCATTGTCAAGAAACGACGTTATTTTCCCGCTAACCTAACATTTTGACGAATTTTCTCACGCATCTGAATAAATTCTTGCCTCCAAATCTATTAATCATTTCGCTGTAATACTTTTATACGCAACCTGCCAATAAAACACCCTACTTGTTACCGCGTCTTGACACTGGCTCTCTCAATAAAAGCCTCGCTCCATTGTTAGTCCAGCTATACTAAAGAGCAACCGTGCACCTGCGAGCACGCATATTTTTCCCGGGATACGCCCACGCGAACAGCCAAATCTTGGTCCCTACGCACGGTCACAGGAGAGGCTGCTTCGTTCCAACGTACGCCAAACATCTTTACGGTCCCTGTTGTAACGAGCTTAACGACACGCGCGATAATTCTTCATCCTGATCGCGATAATGATCGCGTCGTGTTCGTGGGCACGCTCTCTGTCTCGTGCTAATTTTAATTACATCCGTGAATAAATGCATTAATATCGCTCGCTTCACGCCTACACGGTCGCGTCACGGCGGTAGATTTCACGCCGGAGCAACGGAGAAAGAAAAAGAAAGCTGATCGCTGGCGAAACAAAGATGGAGGACACGGAAAATCATGTAAACCGCATCGTGACACCTGCAACCAGCGCCGCGTCTACAGACTTAACCAGGATGCGTTACCGGCATTGTCGCCGACAAGACAAATGATCCACGCTGCGGATCTTCTTCCTGCAACCCACCAGTGGCAGCTAAGGGTGGCGAGGTAGCAGAAAGGGCGGCGAACATGGCAAAGAAAGGGGCGGATGGTGCGACAAAAGAAATTTGCGCTGTAGTTCACGCGCAACCGCCACAGTCCGTAATGAGGGTCGACTAAAGGCAAATATTACAAGTAAACACAGAGGAACGCCGAAGAAGGAAACGAGATAAATCTGGTAACCGGTGCTTGCAAATAACGTCCGTGAGCGCGGACGAGTTTGCACACAAAGGTTGAATCCTGAATCCGTGCTCGGAAAGAAATACAGCCCATTGTAATCGGCGCGTTAAATGTACCGATCACGAAAAGAAGTTTGAGCTTGGGGCGAGGAGAAGCAGAGAAGACTCGGACAGAAGGTGTAAATAGCTGGAGTATTCATTAGAAGGGAAAGAGAGATCGTTTGCATTCTATCAGCGTGGCGGGATCGTCAACGTTCACCGCGCATGGGAAGAAGGCAAGAAGAATAACGAGAATAGTCATAATTGATGCGACTTCTTAACGGTCACCCGGTTGGTCTTACCGAATGGTAACTCGCGAAGGAAACGGTAATTAAGGCCAGACTTGTGCACTTTTTGCGTACTTTTTCTGGCTGCTTGAAGGTTTTAACGTTGACTGAAAATCGAGTATATAAATAAAAATTGGCGGTAGAAGAAATTTCTTGCATATCGTGTTGGAGTTATGAAGCGTTTAATTTTGTCGTAATATCATTTTCTGGCGACTGTACGGGTGTTTTGTGAGTATGACATCTTCAGATACAGTTGCTTTTTGGCAAAATAATCTTTGAACTTTTGTAATGACAATTTCTAGTTACAGCTTAGTTCAAAACTACGAGGACGCTTGGCTACATCGAATTAACTAGCTTTACGATATTATCATACTCAAAACCAATATATTATACCATACATTCGCTGTACATATAATCAGTTTGCACTGAATTCATTGCATTCGATTTATTAGAAATGTATGTGGCGCTTGTCTGGAGCGATTCAGGTTGTTTTCTCAGCAAAATATAATAGTTGAAGCCACTTAGAGTTCTAAAGCCGATAATAGTTTCCAAATATTCTTTTCAAAATGCTTCGTTAACTATCCCAATACTTTTGGACGGAAATGTAAATCGTCTACAATTAGTCATCAATTTATCCACGTAAAACACTTGCTAATTTTCGTCCTTAATAAATTTTATCTTTAACACTGGCGAAAAGTCTACTTTACTAAGAGTATGAATCGTTACTTTTAAAAGAGTATACAACATAAACGAACAATACATGGCTAAAGATTCTCTATTGCGTAAGGCCAAGATACTCTTATAATCAACTATATATAATAGATAATAATTGTCACAAAGGACGTTAAACTATTTTTTTTCTTTTTTCAAATAAACATAAAATCCGTATCAAAAAGACAATTAACTTTACTATTTCAATCTTTTTACATTTCAATTGACGTCGATTAGTTTTGTAATTTTAGTCTCTGTAACCTTAATCATTTCTGTCGAGCATCGCAATATTGTCAAAGTCTAATTTCCAGAAGACAAGTTGCACAGAGTAACTATTTAAACTCTCTTAAGGAAAACGTGTAGATATTTACAGTTACGTTAATGTCTACGAAATAATAAAGAGACAAAAAATAATAAAAACGTTCAGAGGACAAATCGAGGATCTTGCTGTATTTGATTCTTCGCCGTTATTAATTTGTCAATGATGTCACGATAAATTTGCAACGACGCATGAATTACGTAGCAGATAGCTATTCCAGCAAATTGAACTATCCAAGAAGACGTCGACGAATATTTTCCGTGTTTCTTCAAACGTCGTACGCAAGCCTGCTATCGCCTATGATAATTTAGACGACGTTCTTAGATAGCATCGATAGTATTTTCATAACGTGAATACCTCGGTGACATTATGCGTGGTTCACCGCTATCACGGTTCATGTTATGCACGCAGCATTCTCGAAATACCGGTCGACTGTAACGTTACATTTTGCGCGATATGAAAAGGAGAATCTATTAGAGAATACGAATATTAGACAGCTTCGCGAAATTTCAACGATCTTCTGTTAATTGAAGATTGCTGTTGTGGCATAATCGATTATTATATTCTTCGAGGATATTCTTATGGCATCTTTCGAAAGATATTAACGGTGTTCAAAGAATAATTAAGATAGAGAGAAATAAAATGAATGATACAAGTTTGGAAGAAACAACGCAAGGAATATTCACACTTTGTCACTTTGTCACGCGGGCCATCGAATGCTTCGCGATTTTAATTCTACAATCTATTGATAAATCACAAACGATTGCCATCCGTGTATCATAAATAGACGAAATAAGAAAAAATGGGAAACAAAATTTTAATTAATGGAGTAAATAAAGATATCCTCTGCTACGTGTTTTGATTGAAATAAGTGTAAAAGAAGGTAGATATAATGGTAAGAATTCAGCACAAGTATGTGGCTCCGTAACTAACAATCTGATCTAATTTTTTTTTCACGCGGATTTGAAACTGCAACGAAGTGGAATTGCTATCAATTGCTCTTCTTTTGATGCGAAACGTATTAATAGAAATTCCTGTTCTATCCAACGATCAAGGCCACGCTAAAAGAATGCAATTATTTTTCATTTATCTATAATTGCAAATACGATAGATATTTTACATTTTATAGACAGTGTCGCATCCTCGTGTCGCAATCTTTTCAGATTTTACGTAAATTATACGTGTATGTTGTGTATATGTATGTTGTAAAATTCTGAATGCAACAGTGCCCCTGAATAGTTTAATGAGCGCCTTTATATGGTATACATTAAACCGAAACATATTTTACAACTCAAGAAAAGGAAATACGTTTTCCTTTAAAGCAGGAAAAAGTAGCGTAAAGTGCTTGGGAATGTTGGGAATGTGAAAGTTCCAGGAATAGACTCTCCGACGCTTACAAGTTAAAGGAATGAACACCATCCAGCAAAAGCGTCATTAAAATTCATGAAATACGGTTTGTATAAAAAAAAAAATACGCGAAAAAGGATGAAAGTCACCAGAGTCAATATAGTTATTCATCTTCATTCATCCGTTTCTAAATTCCTCGCTATCATTAAGAAACATTAATATCAGACGTCTCTGAGGAAACTTAATCTCAATATTTATAGCTACATCTGGTATCTCGGTGTAATAATTCAAGATATTAATCCGTTTACGGTAACTAAATATGACACGATTTTTAATCGACACCAGATACCTATCTAAATGTGTTGACATGCTAACCCATGAATTAAGATTTGCAGAGCGTTTTCTTTCCCAACAATTTTCCTATAATTCTACATTATGAGAGTTTAAGAATAGAATCAATTTTCTATCGTTATACAAGGGTATAACGGAACAGAAATTCACGGAATAAAATATAGTTTATGACGAATGGTTCAAATTTACACGTCGACGCGCAAATCTACGAGAGAAACTGTTTTTAAGAATAAATTCAATTTGCTGTCATTATGTGGAAACGTAACAGAGTAGAATAGCACGAAATAAAACATATCATTTAGTCATGAGTAGATTGAGAATTTTTATGCATTTATGGGAAATTTTAATATGCTAAGAAGAATGAAATTCCGATAGTACGAATATACACATATATATACAAAATATGTATACAGTGTGAAGTGCATTTTAATATACTTAAGGGGTAAAACAAATCTCTGCTTATGTTCTATTCTCTTAGTTGCGTTTAGAAAATTATGAGTTTGCATAAATATTCGCAGTCTAGTCATAAACATTGCAAATTTACACGTCGACACGCAAATCTATGAAATCAAATTTCGAGACGTTTTTGCAGATGTAAAAGAATCACAATTCTCCTGGAGAAACAAAATGTTTATCCTACGAAACATTCGCACGACTAAACTAATGGCAAAAAAAAATTCAATAAAAAAAATGTTAAACGTATTCTCCTCCTTGAAAAACTTTACAACTCAACTCTATAATAGAATTGAATTCCCCACGATATACATCTTCTAATATCATCGTTCCTATTAACCCCTTATGTTAACTGAAATCTGTAAATTGTAACTGAATCCAAAAATTGTAACCCTCCTTCGCGAAATAGAAATCATACTCCATTAATCCTTTGCACTCCGACCATTTTTCGATACTACCTATCATAGTAATTCCAGTATACTTTGTGCAACGAAGCCTAAATTATCCTTGCATAATTCAAAATCAAATTCTCCTTCGCTTTCGCTCACTTCTAAATTTTTCTAACATCTTTCTCCTCTTCTTATCTTTATTAAATGAAAGCCAACAGAGTTATGAAATAAACTCCGAATGTGTCCATAGAGGAGACAGGGGAGTGCAAAGGGTTAAATAAGTATCCGATTAAACTGCGTAACTCTAAAAGAAACCAAAACAAACCTGCCTAACTCTTACGTCACCCAAATAGACTTGCAACGTTCATCCCATGAAGCCGGCAAATCGCGATTTCACGGTTTCATGTTCATCGAGCTGAACGATTCGCAAATAGGTTGTTCGATTGGAAAAGGATTCGGTCGCGGTATTCCGTGCACGTCCGTGTCTCGGGGTGCAAGAAGTAGTCGCGTCGCTCGTCACGGAGGATGCGCTTTTTCGAGCGTTAATCGATTCCGGAATGTCGAATACCCGGTAAATCCAATGTTTTCCGCGAACACACGGCTTAGTCACCTTTTCGTCTCCGTCTCGCAAGCCCTCCGTCGCGGCTGGAATCGCAAATCAGAGAACCGCATTATTCTCGATTCGTGCGCGATCGACGGGCCCGAGTCGACGAGAAGAGGGCAGAAGCCGGGAAGAACGAAGAAATTGTAAGGTTGCACCGAAGGCTATACATCTTCGGGATTATAATCGCAAATTCGACCAGCTCGCATAAAATGTAGATTAGAATACGCGTTCGCATTAACATAGATCGGTTTGACAGACGTCCACCGTTCTATCGCACGCAGTGGATATGTTGATTTTCATTTTTAAGATGCGCTGTTTTCCCTTTGGTTTCCCCCTTGGTGAAATCTTTGACAGAGAGTCACGGAGAACAGATGGTCTCGTGCTCGAAGCTGGTACGGCACCGTAAACGTTCACGGAAATCGTCGATATTCGTGGCATTGTATGCTGATGCCATGTGGGCAAGTTGTTGTTACAAAGGGAAACAAAACGGATGATTTTCCTACGACCGAGTCTAAGCAGGAAACGTAATTACGCGGTGACAGTGTTCTCTTGTCTGATTGGCTATCCGGATTAGAGCAGTGGGAAGAGTGAGTTGGTATTGGTGAATAGACGATCATGAGAGATTCAGTTAGGTGAAACTTTCTATAAAGTTTCTGTAAGCTTACGTAAATGAGTCATCTTTAAGGATGTACATTTTAACGGAAGAAATTTGAAGAAATGATTGGATAATCCTGTGACAAGCGATAAGTCAAGAAACGCGAATGTTTCCAGAAAAAATTCTTACTTCGTTGTTTGGATAGGAAGAATTGAAACAATAAATGAAATGTTTGCACCTAGCAAATATTGAATTGAACGAAAAGGTTGAGCGTTTTCTGGGAGATAATTCTGTATCGTTATTGCTACAAAATTTGTTACCAGTCATTTTTCTACTTTTACATCTCTGTTTAGTACTCGGAAAATAGCAGATATTAATGGAAATTGATTTCTACGAACAGTTTCTACGAAAACAATAGAGAAGGTAGGAATACGAGATACTACGATTTTGAGCAATACAGAGTATGTAATTAGCATTTTTAATAATGATTGGAAATTAAAAATTACGAAGATTATAACCACCTTCCACAACAATCATTGTTTTTTGTTGTTCTTCTTTTATTTAAAGGACATACTTGGTTTGGGCTACAACCAACATTTTTATTTCTATGAAAGCTTATTTTATGATTCTCAACGAAACAAAGCCATAAAATACATTTCACGTGAAATTCCCCAAAATTATTCGTCAAATTTTCTTGTTTATAGCTATTCCGAAACTTCCTACATCAAAAAGTAAAATAGATATTTCACGTTCCTATCCTCTCTCCCATAGCAAAATGTAATGAAACAAAAATGCACAAACTTCTCGTTCAACCGAGTATAATCACCAAATAGAGAATAAACCGAAGCGTCAAACTTTTGAACTATTATTCCTATGATTAAACTTTGCCAATAATCTATTCCACAACCACCAATATCATTTTCATCGCGACTCGAATATTCAAACGTGCTCCATCAGCTACCAGACAGGCGCCATCTTGCATACGCGCGCGAGGCCAGAATCTTCTCGGCGCGTGCAAATTTGGAATCTTCCAAACACGTGCTAATCCGGGGTATTCGTACGGAATGCGAGCTCGAAATTTCCTTAGGTGAGCGATCCAGCATCGGGTTATATACCTACAGCTACAAACCCGAACTTATATACGCTTCGAATTCTCTACGGCCGATATAAGCTACGAATTCGATTCTCTCCCCTTCTCCGATCGCCGCATATCATCGCGACGATAATTATACCTTGGCGATCCTCCGCCGACGCTTCGATTAACCCGCACGTCCGAGAAATTTCGCGTCATTCTTCAAGCGTGCGAGAGCTGATGCGTTTGGTACAATACCGTTGTCACGGGAGGAACGTTTAAAAAGCACAAAAGAGACGCGAGAGAAAACGGACAAGATCGTCTACCTGTAGTGGGGCCCTTTTATACCCGAGCACAATAACCACCGGACGTTTCGTTAATTTCAATAAGCCCTTTGTCAGTCTCACCTGCAACAGAGAAAAGGGAAGCCATTGATTATTACACGCGTCTCGTCAAAATGAACGCGTGATTATGGACAACGCGAACTGGCATGTACGTATGTATATATGTATGTACGTGGGCACGCACATTGCGAGTATTATAACCGGGGATGGCTCATTACACTTTGCGCTTCGTTGGCCCTGCGACCGGGGTCAAAGTAGAATTTCATTCGTCGTTCGTTTCCGGATAACCGAGCAAAGTATGTCCGCCGTCCCCGGTTCCAGGGCGAAATCTCGTCGGTGCAACGGTATCCTTCTTATGAAATTCAATATTCCAACTTTCCAGGAATATTGGATTACATATTCATTGAAATTTGGGCCACTGTCGCTAATTGGCTTCGGTTATTTCATACAACTTCTGCAATTGCGTGTAATATTATCAATTCACAGAGTGCTCACGAATACAAATCTTACTATTTTTCTCATTGGATATTTAAAATTCGTTACCTCGAATATTAAAATGTTAATGATCAAAAGTCATACTGTAGATCATGAGCGATTAATTGATTTCTGGTATTTAAAATACATATTGGCTTGCAGGTAATTAATTACTAATGTTTGATTATAGCGTATCTCCGAAAATTTCTTCAACAATAGCTATATTTTTAATGAACTCAAATTATCTTATTACAAATTCATATAGAGGAAAGTTGGACAAAACGGTAGCTTCTGCACGTGTTATCATTTCGTTTATGGCAGTATAAATATCTTCTATACGTAACACAAATCTATTAGAAATAGTTCAAAATGGCAAAAGATTTCTTCCAAAAAGCAAAAAAGCAGAAAACACGATGAAAGGTCATGACACTCAGCAATCCACTTTGTCGGACTACCTCGTTTTGTCCAACTTTCAACTTTTCCCTAAGCAAACTGTTATTGCCCACTTTTTACTTGATAATCACTGCTACAGTTTTAATTGAGTCAATAGCTTTCTAATAGCAGGCCACAATAGTTGAACGGCTACGTTAAAATTCAAACACCCGAAAAGCTTTTCTTGGAATCAAAGCACGATAGCGCTATTAGCCATCAGTGACGCCGCAGGGAACAAAGACCGCGGTTGAAATTTTCAACTGCAATTTCGAAACTTTCCCGGCCGAGTATCCTGCCGCTATCCCGTCTATATTACACACGCTCCGGGAATCTGGCCTAAAGTTTCGCGTTCGTATATACGCGAGAAGTGGCAGATATCAGCTGCGATTAACCGGAATGGTTTATCGCCTACCACGCGAAGCGTAATACACACTATTCGACGCGGCTATGTATATCGAGGGAAAAAGGGAAACGAATAATAACGAAGTTGAACGAGAAAACGGCACGTGAGAGAAGTTTCCCAGGGTGTGCCGCATTATCGTAAGGCGAAACTCGTGAAATAGAAATTTTGGTAACGCTACGTTCCAAGTTTTATCAGGTTACCCAATTACTCGAAACTCGTTCCGGCTCTCCTGTTCGTGGTACCGTTTCACCCCGCTTATTCGCTCGTGTTCTACCTTCTTTGCCTAATAGAACACGAAGAGATTCAATAACAAGCTGGTCTTGTAGAAAGAATAGATAATCTCTTCGGTGTAACGGTCACCGAGCCTTATCGACCCAGGGTAATTACCGAAATTACGATTCGATCGTTTGTACCCGCGATATCTTTCCCTTGGTACGCTTGTTCCTCTCGAAGAGACCGTGTCCTCTCATTCTCCATTCAAATCGCTGATCCAATCTTGAGTACCGCGGGGACCACGGCTCAACATTGCTCCGCAGTTGGCGACCTCTCTTCTTTTGCGTTCTCCTTAGGAAGCTCCGCCACTGGGGGACCATTCCACCGTGCGTTCGGTTGCACGTGTTCCAAGGATAACGATGCAGAGGACACGAAGAAAAGAAGAAGACACGTGCAGACGGAAGCAGTGCAAATTGCAGCGGCGATGTAAGAGCTACTTACATTGATCGAACCATTAGAGAAACGCATATGACGATCGCTGCTCCCGTGTCAGCTTGATTCTAACTTTAAATTCAATTCTTTTCATCGTGTTGGATGAACGTTCATCCGTCAAGTCTATATTATTTCTCTTCCTTTCTTTGCGTTCGATGCTGGGATCCCGAACGCGTTTCGCGCAGTACTTTTTTAATTCGCTATTAAACTCTTCCCGATTGCACCGTCACCTTTCAAATTCAAGTCACCCAAGACACTAACCGAAGACCAGAGTCCAAAGGATCAATGTCGAGTAGTAGGCGCTGCAACACGACGCAAGAGGAACGACGTAGCCGATGTTGGCCAGATTAATGACCTCGTCGCGATTACGGACGGCCCACTACTCACGACCGTATTAAAGTCGGTCTCCTCTCGAGAAATCGAGATTGAGGCCCCGGTACTCGCGTGGAATTGATTTTCTGAGGCGAGTCCGATGAACGCAACGCTCGATAAATCTACGATCGACGCCAATGATAAGGTGTCGTACGCACCGAGAAACGCAGAGGCGGTATTTATCATATCCTGACAATTCCCTCTGGCTGGTTCGCGAGAAAATTGAACTGACATCTCCTCCGTTGTACACGATACGCAATTAAACGAGGAGAAAGGGACGTGCACGGCACTGGCAATGGGTTTTGGTATAAAACAAAACACCGAGATAGAACGATACGCAGGAGCAGCGCGGTTTTACCGTTTCAGAGATTGAACAGATTCGAGAAATTCTATCGAAGAAGCGGGCGCAACACCATATTTTACGATTAATACGATTATTATCGACTGTGACGTGAATGCACGCTCGGAGAAAGGATAATACTCGGTGTACAGTGTTTTCAATCTTTTCACAGTTAACCAATTATGGTTCTTACCGAAACGATCATCATTCGAGTACACAATGGGCACATATCTTATTGATTCTAGTACAGTTTCCTTATACTGCATTTATCGCCCAGTTATTCTAATCTCGATCGACCAAACGCTGCAATCATCGTAACATTCTACAAGCTTTTATCGATTCCGAATGTAATCCATGAATTTCAAATATAATCCATAAATTGCAAATATACTCCTTGATTTCTTATGTACTATTGCGCGAAGAATAGGCTACGAATTTAATAGCGCAGATTCTTGCCAAGTGGTCGTGCGAGGAGCTAGTTTTGGCTCGTTTTCATCAGTTCAGGCCGCAAGATGATATCGACAGTAGCGGTGTTTTTCATAGTAACCAAAACCTCGAAGCTTTTGCCTGGCGGGTGGCGTGCCAAGCTGTTCTGCGTTTGACATTTTTCTGCTGAAAATTGTGGCAACGTGTTATCTTTAAACAGCGAATTATTTGAGCGAAAATAAAAACGTTTGTTGCGAAACGGAACATGTTGCGTTTGAAAGATAGAAAATCATTTCCTTCCCTTCTCTTTTCCTTACTTTTCAAGAAAATATACGATATTGTATAACACATTGTATTCTGTTATGTTCGTGTTTCTTTTTTTCTTAAAGCTGGACTTGAATTCGTTGCAGGGAAGAAAGGAGAAAGCATCTTCGATTACGATTGTAACGCAGAACGATCCATTTATTCAACGTTTTATTCCTTCTGTTCTGCTTATCTAGAATGTTTTCGTTTGAAAAAGAAGCTCGATTTCGATTCGCTGCGGGACTTTTTTCAAACAAGAATATTCGAATAAAAGGGGACAGAGATGGAGCAAAGGGTTTAATAAATGGACGGCCCTGCGTTACAATCGCGATCGAAAATGTCTTCCTTCTCCTTCGTCAACCAACTGCATAGCTCTTTTGCAGTTCCAGCTCTGAGGCAATCTTCGAGTCCCGACAAACTTCTGCTCGCGCGAGGAAAGGGAAATGGGCTCCAGGAACAATGTCCAAACTCTATTTCATCTCGGGTAAGTGACGCCGTTTGACACAATGATATGTAAACATTTTTGTCGCCAATTTTTCTCGCCAACTCAATTTGAAACTTCTATTACTTTGTCTTCAAACGTATCTTCTACCTTTTGATTCTTGTTGGTAACATGGAAGAATAGCGAATAATTTATTTCAGATTTTTCAAATCATGCGTTCGTCGTCTTGTGATGAAAAATCGATGGCACTATCTTGAATTTTGTAAAGGAACAACCTAGATTTACTACTATTAAACCAAACTTAAATTCTTCTATCATATTAGTGAATCTTAATTAGTAAAAAGGGGACGCTAATAAAGGATCACGAAGAATGATAAATAAAAAGTATTCGAAACATACTTAATTTGGAACGCGGATCGTAATAAATTAAACGAAGCTTTCCGAGTTTGCCGAAAATTTCCTAATTGGTGTCACGAATATACGCTCACTATTAATTATATCTCGCCGAGTAATCCATCTTTCCTCAGTTACTCCAATTATGGAAGCAGCAGCGCAGAACGCGTCAACGTATACTAAAATTGTACTCTGAAATACGCATTACAAGCAAAGGACATGTGTACATTCGCAATCTTGCGTGATCCATCCTGCGCGTCCTGCGTGACGGATCGGAAATAGATCACGAATACTCTGTTCACCGTAACATAGATATCCCGAGTGCACGCTTTAATGACGTCAGGCTGGCGAACTACGTATGTACGAAACGAGCACTCCGATGCGTTACAAAACGCAATGACAATGTCAAGGTGGCCAGACATAAACGACACGGGGTGCAGATATCTCGTTTGACCCGTTGACTCATCCTTGCCTGAATTGGATCATGCAAAATTTACTTTCACGGCTGTCTTTCGTGGAAATGTTGGGAATTTCGACGTACTTACGCCGCGATACACCTTCGCGTGACCAATCTAACCGGGTACCCGAATGTTTGTGCATATTTGTACCTTTATAAACGGAACTAAGAAAATGCAGCCTAAACAGAAGTTGGTTTTATTCCAGATGTTACCACGCGTTCTTTCCTTTACATATTTTGCATACTGTTGTATATTATATGCATTTTGCTCTTTTTTGCAAGTTTCATTTCGCATAATTGCATAAAATTCGCAGTTTATTCGTGAGCCAAACCGATTGACTCCATGTAGCGAGCTGAATTGATGTTTGAGAAGTTAAACAGTAATCGTATAACTATTAGGTAATGGTAAAAGTTCATGGGAATTTATAGTACAAACGGTTGAATCTTTTTAATAATATCACTATTGCTGCTTTATTTTTGTGAAATACTATAAGGATATTGATTGGAATTATATATTTAATGGAAAGACCGGAGCCATTTTTCCAGTATCAATTAGGTAATTCAATTGGAAAATAGATCATAAATAAAATTAACTAAAATTTTTATAAAATAAAATTAATAATATTAGTTTGACTTCTACGAGGATCGTATATAAAATATGTTAGTAGAATGTAGAATTTTAGTTAATGCAGAATTAATCTAGAGGTTAATCATTGAACTTATCAAGAAGTATAAGTATTTGTAAATAGAATTACTATGGCCTTGCTGCCATGAATGGCGTGAGAGGTTATTACTCTCTTATCATCTTCTCTGTATAATCATCTCAGTAATAATCTCCATGTTTACGTTTACTTTTCTTTTATTCCGAATATTGATAAGTAATATCTTTGTAAGTTCACTTTCCGAAACGTATTCATTCGGAAGTTATGCATTCGATATAATTTTAGTAGCGATGCGTATTGGAAACGCTTCACAGGAATTCTCCCACTGCAATTCCACTGAATATTCTCGTTACAGGTACTGCGTTCGATTTGCACAGCGATTTACACCACCAAAGACATTCTTCGCTAATTACACTTTCTAATACGACAGCCGTAGCAACGTTTCTTAAAATACCTTCGGTATGAATTTTAATTTTAACTATTTTAAACCTTCCAATCTATGCATATCCTTATCATTCTATTCCACAAGTTACGCAAGCAAACGGAAAACTTTTATAATTTGCCAGCAATAAATAGTCCGCCCTATTAGCAATAATTACATATTGCCATTCACCCACCAAATTCCTAAACATTACTAATCAAAAATTTCAATCGCACGGTATTATAAAATCTCAAACTTCTAACGACTCTATCCACCATACACCCATTAAGATATCGTAAATTTCAATCATTACAAACTCTGTCCGCAACTGCTTGTAACAATAATAGAACCTAACGTTTTACAATAGAAACTCCATTTGCAAGACCAATAAAATGTACACATAAAATAATCGCAAAATCAAGAGGAAAGGTCAATGCATTCCAAACTACACTCGAGCTACATTTTTTTTTTTCCATTTACGCTGCTATCACGTGTTCAATGCGCGTGCGCTTTGCCGTTTTATTCAGGCAATTAAAATGCTCGGAATAAGAGGCTCGTGCTGAAGCCGGGCTCATGCGTTCGACAATAAATAAATCAATGGGGCGCGTGCATTTCTTCGCTCGGTCGAGCGTGACGGCCTGGTCCAAACCGGCCACTGAGCACCGACGCTAATCACGAACGAGCCTCTGATCCACTACAAAAGGACGCAAACATTTCAAATCTCCCCTCTCCACCTCCAATTACCTTCTTCAGATACCCACCCTTTTTATCGCTGTCTCGTTAGCTTTTTTCCCCCCGCTCCAATTAGCGGAATAGTTGAGTTCTACGTATGGAAAATGTTCTGGATCAACTCTTCAAAATAAATATAGAGAAAAACGGAATTATGCAGATTCGAACTGCTGGTACAAACCGGAGGAGGGTTAATCTACATAAAAAAATAAGTCGAAATGTGTAGAGTAACAATTTTGCATACGAAGCTTCAGTTCTGAATAAATGGATGTTGAATATTCACGAGTATGCGAGCACTTGAGCATCTCGATTTCAGCAATTTACTAGATATTTTACTAGATATTTACAACCGTGCCAAATCTCTGAATGTAAATTCTAGTTCAATCTAAAGGGCGTTTATTAACACAGCTCCATATTTCCTCTCCCGCGATAATCGATGGGTTGAAATGGTAAACAATGCAAGTGGCAACGAAATTAAGAATTGCTTTTTCAGCAAAAAAAAAAAAGAAAAAAAAATGTAAATTTCATGTTCGATATACATGTTCTATAAGTGCTAGATTAATTGAAAAAATCTATTACTAAATCACTATAGCTTTGCTTAGTTTCTCTAGTGTCTTTAATTTATATTTAAAAGCTTTACTTCCGGTACTTACATCGTTTACCGCTGCAGCTGCGCAATTTCCAAAAATAAGCACCGTAAAAGATATTTAAATACCATCTTCCCACGAACCTCTATACGCTTCCTAACGATCAAATACAATTGCACAATCGTACCGAAGCACAATCGTAACATTTGGTCACGCATTATCGAAACGCCCATCGAAAATCACGGCAGCGTCCTCAGTTAACCAGGATAACGAGCTAACAGCAAGAAGCCATTGAAAGCAACGATCCTCGAGCAGGAAGCGTACTTACACGCGTCCCCAAGCGTAAACGTTCTCACGCGTAACGCGAATTATTTATGAAATATCTGGCATCGGTGCAGAGATTCGGATTTCTATAGTGTGTTTCTGGGAGCGCAATATCTTCGCGGCCGTCCGTATTAGTCCCTCCGCTCATAATGCCAAACAACGAACCACCGTGCACAAGATACGGTACGCTATCGTCCGGATTACCTGCAATGGTAATGCCGTATAAGTACGGAGCGAGTACGGTTTATGTGTGCACGCATATATTGTCCCAGACATAGCACGTAACAAGCAACGGAACCCGGCGATCTATCTATCTACCCTTTTGCCACTGTGTGCGGCTGCATGTCCAAACCACCTTTGTTCTCTAACGCTTACAACAGCCAAGCCTGGGTTAAAAAGCAACCGGAGTCCCCTTTTCGTAGGAAACGGCTGCTGATGCATACCTGCTGAGAAAAACCGTCCACCCGGTTTGATCTGGCATTCCTTCCATGAAGTTTGTTAGATCTCATCCACGGAATTGCATTTTCCAAGATGAATTTTCAGATCTTGCGGTATTTCGTTTGGGACAAGGGGAATCTAATGTTTGAGAAATAAGAGAAGTTTGGGTGGGGTGAGATGTTTCACAGGTTTGCGGGCGTAAACTGTTCCTTTGAAAAGATATTTCGATGGTTGTCAGTTATTATGATTGACTTTAGGGTGGAGCTAATGATATACTGGTAGAATAACAATGCCACGTATTGTATTAGTTTCGTTGTGTTGATGTAATATTTAATGATGTTAATTTGTGTAATATGTACCAATTAGTAGACCGGGTTTTCTACCGTGGAACCTTCTCGGCAGTAATTGTTCCTCTTACAACTAGATTGCGGATCTTTATGCGAATTCACATTTTTATTAACAAAATTAAGGAAACGGAACATAGATAAAAAGTTATTTCACCCTCGAGATACAATAGTTTGTACGCCGCTTTAAATATTTTGTACATTTTTGCATATCACGTGCAATTTGTGCCTTTTTGAATAATTAAATTTCCCATAAATGCATAAAAATCCGCAGTCTACTTATAACTGTTCAATACTAAATGCTTGGTCAGTAAAGTACCTCCCTTTATTTAAACAAAATTCAAGTAGCATTATTGAGGTATTGTGAAGTATGCCTCTTTATATTTTTCAATTACTTCGATTAATTTTGGGACAATAAGAGAAATACTTAAGTGAATTTTCAATAAAGTTGCAATTCACGACGAGTTTCAATTGAAAATATATCTGGCAAGAACAACCTTCAACTATAATTATTATGGCTGACAATTTATCGCGAAGTAATCGGTTGAATGGTAGTATTTTACAAAAAAAAAAAAAATCGAAGGAATTATTAGAAAGCATTGGGATAACACGCAAATTAAGTAGTCTTGTGATGGAATAGAACTGCTTCGCTTTTCAACTCCAAAAACCATATGCCTACAGCTAAAACGGTATCGCACGTGAGTGTCAAGAGCGCCGTGCGTTACACGCCATTAAATTAAACCCGGGCGCCTCTATTGAAGAGTCCCTGTCACGTAGAAATCACGTGTCACGGTTCACGACTTAATCGTGTGGGTCGATTTAGGTTTGCGAAGCGATGTGTACGTAACTTCTTGTCTCTTCCGGAAACAAACGATGCAATTTATGCAATACTATCTGCACGCAAATCTACCGATTCCAACAAACTTTAATTCGTTTTTTAACTGCTTTGCTACTGCACACAGCGGTACAACGATTTTACGTAAACATAAAACTTCACGGCTGCAATTTCACAGCTAACAAGTTTACTTAACTTTCGCTAGTACAAATGAAATAAATCCCAACTTCTTCATTAGCAAAAGCAAAAGCAATATTTAAAATCTTCGAGTGTGCCGAACTTAATCAAACGAAGTAGATTTACATTTCGTGATATTTTACACGTATAACCCGCTGTGAAATACAAAGCCGGACGTCAACGGGTTAAATGTAGAACCAAGAACAATTTCCCAAAGAACAGCTATAAATCGATTAAAGGTAGTTTGCGAGCACCCGCCCACATGAACTGTACACAACTTCCGTCTAGTGCTCCCTTTGCCTAGCCAGGCCCTTCTTCAGTCTCCCCCAACTGTTGCCTGGTCAAAGAATCTGTCCAAAGTGGATCGAAACAAGGCGAAACAAATGGACGGCGGCCAAGCCAGGTCCACAGGCGGGTCGAGACTAATTCAAGCCGGCGAATGCGAGAAGAATATAGGAACCCAAGGCGGTCTAGGCGGATCAGGGGGTTTCGAATTACCGGCTGATGGGGTCCGGATAAATCAAAGCCCCTGTCCAGTTCAAATATTTAACGTAAAGTCTAAACACCCATGAAGTTTGAACTAAATCCTTAAGACAAGGGATATCGGAGAACTGTAGTAACCCATGAGAAGAGTATACGTGGAAAAAAAAAGGGATGGGAAGAACGTGTGCACGCTCTGATAGTCCCTACAACGGGGTCACCGGAGAATCGCATAGCAGTGCAGGGCATAAAGCATCAAGAACACAGTGAGCTAGCCGCGTCATGCGACCCTACGAAGGGGAAGGTCAGAGAACCCCTGGAGATCCGTTCCCGTCAGCCTCTGTTATATCGGTGACCCGACGGAGCGTGTACACGTTGCACACGGGGTTGCCCACGAAGAAGAATATCAGAATACTGCAGAAGCCTGGCACTAGGCTTATATACGTAATACACGTGGGTCACGGCGTGTTCGGATATTCAATATCTGCCTACTTAGACACAGAACCAGTTAGATATTTGCTCCTAAGTACGTCTAGCGAACATTCCACCTGCTCGCATGAACTGCTGGAACACTCGCTGCGTGCGGACATATGTAAGTTGGCGTAACAGACGCGCAACCGTAACCTCAGACCTGCGGCTTTCGCAAACCCCGGCTTACTCGCGCTAAATAGTGCTCGTTTCGAGCCGTTGAGTGACTGGGGATACTAATGTTCTCGTAAATACGAGTGAAGCATGACTGAAGTTGTTGATGGGAATCGTGGATAATAATTACCTACGGACGATAATTACTTGGATATTATATCGTAGTTTGTAAGTCGCTGAGTATTTCGACTAAGAGGAGATTTATATATTATAATCATAGCGTCTAGTATGTTACGATTGGTGTCGTTAAATTTGCATAAACGCTGCTTAATTTGGCATTTGAAAACAAAATGCTGGTTGCAACGTCATAAAGGTATCATATTTAAGGATATATAACAGAATGCCATAGAATGCGCCATGCTGCTTAAAGGTGTGGGAATTATTAAGTTTGGAGTATAGTATGTTGTAGTCATTTATTAAAATGACAAACAAGAATATTAAACGCGTTGAATGAATAGTGGATTTATAAGACAATGTGTAGGACAATGCTTGAGTAATGCAAGCAGCTTACCGGTCTTTGTTCTTCGAATGTTATAGGAAGAGAAAGGAAATTACTAGGAGTCGCGTCAGCAAATCAAGTTTGCTAAACAATCTTCGTGACGGGTCTATTAACAAACCTGTCGCGAAAGAAATACGTATCAATCCTCACCCTGCTTCCTACATTATCTCCATTAACATAAACATATAAATTGTATAAACTCTATTGTATTTTTACTTGTATAATATGTAAGTTTCGTAAGTATTCAAAGTTTCAAAAATTAAACCGAATGCCAAACGTTAAACATCTCAGAATAAGTATATTTCCATTAAACGACTTCAATCTACTAAACTTTTATTAAACATCGAACAACGACCCAAACTTCTCGGGAAATCGATCTGTAACGCTGCAACTATCGACGACTGCAGCAAACGAATAAAGATAGATGGCAGACATTCGCAAAGTACATGTAATTGAAGCACAATAAATCTTCATTTATATTTTGTATAGAAGAGCAGTGAATATCCTAAAAAATGTACCGTTGCAAATTTATATCATTTTTATGATAAATATGCCTTGGTAGTTCTAGAGTTAGTCGAAGTAACGATTTGCAAAAACCTTTTCTTAACCTCCAGCTATTTTCCTTAGTTCGTTTAGGGTTATCCCCGACAAGAGGGCCCCGTATCCTGTGTATTCTACGGGACTGCAGTCAGATTCTGTCAACAAACAGCGATCATCGATTGTTAACCGGTCTATTACTCGTCCAGCAGCGGTAACTCTAGGGTAAGTATCCACACGCGCATCGTCTGTTGCGGGGCATTTGTACATAGGGGTTGGTTGAGATCGTTGTTAGTGCTAACCGATCGACACCGCTGGCACCGTTTCCATGGGAATTCACGGCAAATTCGCAGCCAAATTCGCGCGGCCTTCAGCCTCTCGTTTAATTAACGCTACTATCGGACTGCGCCGATTCTGTATCTTTCATGAAGGCGAACGCTGCAACATGGAATCTGGTCGGGTAATTGGTTCGATAATTGGGCATCATTTTAAGCATACGGATTATCCGGGTTTCCCCGCGACAATGCAGCACCTGGCAGTATGTCGCGCACACGAAAACGAGACTTAATCAACCGCGTCGACGTTGCTGTAATTTCGTGCTCCCGTTTTGTAAAGGAACTACAAAGATGTTGATGAAAATCGTTGCACCACTCTTCTCTACGTGATTAGATTAGAGAAAGGGAAAGCAAAATTTGGGTAGCAAATTAGATTCAAGTTAGATTCAAACTAAATTAGTTAATATTTTAAATTTAAAAAATGCAGCTTGAGTAATGGTTGAACGATTTTTTAATTACACGTGGTAAAAGGAGGTAAAAAAAATTGTTCTGTGGAACACGTGTGAACGTACCTTGTTTCGACTATCTCAAATAAGAATTATGTAAACAACGGTAGAAAAAAAGAAAGATGGACCAACTTCCGGCTGTAAAAGTCTAACGCAGTTCGTTACATACCTTGATGAACGTTTAATCCCCAATGTTAGCTCGTCACGAGCGAAGAGCGACGACAAACGAGAGAAAAAAAAAAGGGGTGAAAAGCCGGCGACGTAAAATTAATTTCACGGGAGTGGCTTACCGAGCGTTGCGCCATTTCGAAAATACAGTTTCGAAAAAGCGCGCCAACAACGGCGGAAAAAACAAAAGGCCGCCGCTGTAAATTTCCGTTCGTGGTGCAACGAGCAACATACTTTGCCCGCTTTAATATGTAATATAACTAACCCCGAACCGAGGTAGTCTCCCTACAACCCGAGGGACATCGCCACAGCGCAAACAGCCCTCTCACACTTAATTTAAACGCACGCTACGTAACTCACGAGAAATAAAGGGGCAGGAGAGAAAAAGTATGTCGTGCAATTTCTTTCTCGCGAAAATAACCTGGTCTGCCCGTTACCCCCCGCGATTTTTAATTCTCCGCAAAGATCTCTGGTACATCCCGGCCGTTTTAATGGCGGACGAATTGCGAAGGGTGCGTCACGGTACAAGTGGATCGTTGAGACGAAATTGTTCTGCTATCGGTGAGACGTTTAATTAGGTCAGATATCGCGTAATTAATCAACGTAAATCGGAATGTTTGCACTTGCGGTGTCTCTATAATTCCTTGGATCAATACACAGAGCATTGCTCGCAACCGCTACGCCGATATTGATACGTTTCGATAACGAAGATTACGCTGAAAAGCGATTCAATCCGTTAATTGCAACGTGCTACGGGAGAGAAACGATGCGTGCAACGATAGTGGCAAATCGGTTATAGATATTCTTTAGAATTGTTGAACTTACTTTTTTCGATAGTATTTTTATTTCGTTTGCAATCAACGCAGTTTTTTTTAATCGATTTCGCATTAAATACGTAGGATGTTTCTCTCCTACGCAGCTATGCAAAATTCAACTTTAATATAGTTTTTTTGTTACTATTACAATACGATGCAGACGAACGATTTTTATCTCGCACGATCGTACAATCCAGTCTCCAAATCATCGGACACTTTTTATTTTGTAATAAAATGTTTGTTGAATTGGACTTGCTTTATCTTAAAAATACAGCATTATTTAATGTTCATCCTGCACTAAATAATTCGCAGCTTCGATTTCTAACCGTAACATCAGTCTTTCTTTATTTTAAAATTTATTAAGTGTCCGAAAAAATTGTTCGTCTGCATCAGGCCTAAAAATTGCGATAATTTAGTACCAAGGGCATTAAGCTACTACAAAGTTACTACACATATGTAGTGTGGCGGCTCTCCTGCACCCACCACTAGAGGGACATACGAAATAGGACTTTCTCGAAAGCACTCTCTCCAACTACCTCGTCCATATATATACCGCCTTTAACCTTCCTTCCAATATCCCAACGTCTAAGGCAGGGCCTGCTAGGTAGCCTTACTGATGAGTCCACTAGCAGGCCCAGGACGAAACGCAACACCCTTCCTTTTTCCTATCCTATCCCCCTCTCTACAGCTCCACATGTAGAATACACCTTTCGTAATTAAAGGATCGACGAATCAAAGCAAGTTAACTTTTTACGGTCTTCGATTATACCACTCTCTTTGCTTCTAAGAAATATAGATACGTTAAGAGTAACTACGCGTTGATTATTATCAATCGAATGCAATTCGTTTACCATTTTTCTGTCTGTGTTCTTCCTCATATTCCGCGAATAAAATTCTCGGAATTAAAAGCAGAAACGGTACAAATTTTGCGCAATTATTTATCAACCAAGTACGTATACCGCGTGTGCCACTTCACAGGAACCGTTTGCCAATTGCGCCCCGTACACGTACAGCCTTTGCAATGCAAATCTTCCTCCATACACGTAATACCTAACATTCGTCATTGTTACCGTGAACGTCTGCCACTCTGACGGTACTAATCGCGACTTAAACGTAGCTGCATAAGATCAAACGATAAGTCTTTGCGACGTATTTACGAGGAAAACGCTACAGAGAAAAATGTCCGTAAGAAAGGAATCTCGCGAATTTATACTAATTTATGCGACTTTCGAGGAACATCTTAAACGAGTAAAACGAACGGGAAGCATCGCTTGATTTAAACGACTGCGCAAGAAATATTCCACTATTGAGTTATCCCATAAGTTCGTGCCGAATTTGATATCGAAAAGGTTCAGCCGGATCAAAATGGTAAATGTACTTTTAAATAAAATTGAATTTACGATCTATTAATCGATAGATCCTTAAAAAATAAACCCTTTCTGCCAAACTTCAACCGCGTTTATAATTTGAGTTCGATATCTTTTATTCTATAGCATGAAAAGTTATGGGAAAAAATTGAGCACACTTTAATCAATGGAATACATCGAGAATTTTTTTTCAAAATTTTTTGGCAGCTTAAGCAATTTTTAAAGAATTCAGAATTTTATTGAAGCTTTCAAGTGACTGTTTACATTTCTATAGTCAGCTTCACAGTTATAGTTGGAGCGTCCTGCTATCACAAACATTTTTCTTAAACTGAACTTGGACAGCTATATTGAGAGTTATTCACCCTTAATCTTTAAATATTTCAAAAATATTGCGAGACGTAGTAATAACATATTGCGGCACAAGCTTATGGGACGCACCTAATATTTTTAGATACATTTAATTATAAACAAATGGAGCAGAACTACAGGAAGAGATCTTGTTCCATTGCAAATTCTTATCTACTTAAGCGATAGTAATTTTTTTACACGAATTACACGCGGGTTCCTCTTTAAAGAGGGATGAAATTTTTATTTACCCTTAGAAACGAAGCCTATTATTAAAGACAACGAGGGGAACACCTCGGGATGAATCTCCTGAAACATCGAGCTGTGTTTTACGTCGTTAAGGGAGGAGAGATCAGGGAAAACAACGAGGACGATTACTGCCTCCGTTTCCTGTACTCCAAGAACAAAAGTACGCAGTTGCAAGAAACGTTTTCCCGTCTCCTTTTCCTGCTCTCTTATCTCGGAGACGGAGAATACGTACGAGACGAGGCTTAATGAGACCGTAGTAGTTCAACTAGACATTAAATCGGTGTCTGGCCAGCTAACAATTCTCCTCGCCGTTCCTGAAACTTCTTTCGTGCCTTCGTTCCACTAATTTCCTCGATAAGTAGACGCTTTCGAACGATCGAGCGAACGTCTCATTATATCTCTGATGTAAATGGAATATATTTACTCTGATTGCATATATTACTCCGCAAAAGGAATCTCCGATAAATGTTGTACTTTAAATCTCGCCAAGGGTTTATAATTTTAATTTGCATAGCGAATATGTTTAATAATACGTATGTTTAACTTCGTGCGCATAAATTGCTACCAATAAAATCGTAATGCATGACAGAAAGTTTCAGGACATCTAACTTTCTTATTTGTTTATTGCAATTAATTTTCAGTGGATGCACTTTTAATGTAGAAGAAAATAACAGTATAGGGGTATAATGATATAGGAAGAATAGAATCTAACAACATATGGAGTTTTGTTTTCTCATTTCTAAAATAGTCACAAAATTCAATGACCACAACGATAACGAATATGTTGCATTTAAATTCAACTAATTATACCACCGCATATTACGTTCCTGTTTATTTCTACAACATATCATTCAGAAAGTGCATACTTTGCGTATATCACTAAAGTATTCTTACGATCCTTAAATGTTCAAATACTTAAAATAAAAAGACGTCGTGAGTTCGAATTTTTGATTCTGGTATATCTTCTTACAAGCAAAAGTAAATTCAAGCTGTGTCTCAGTTTAACTAATAAACAAAATCAATGCCCATAAAATGATTGTAACTCGTGCACTTTCTTTAAATATTTGAACTTGTAAATACGTGTACCAAGACTTTCGTGAGTAACTTTAATTGTAAACTGAGACTTATGAAGAAGAGAAATGATTGAAAAATAAAGGGTAACTTATAGCTTATTAAACATCATCTTATCAAATTGTTTCCGTAAGAAGTAATTTAAATTGAGCTAGAATAACGCAAACTAAATTTCCCGATTTGCATTCTCGCCATCGTACACGTTAAAAGTGGAAAATCTGCACGTTTATCTTCGTTTTATAAAAAAGGATTCCCAAGAACACCCAGCCTTTCGCCAAAAGTATACAATATTATCACACTTTCCTTCAAAACTAGTTACACCGAGGCACACAATTCCTAAGATTACCTCGCGCACTCTGGTCTCGAACGAGTTCCCCTCGCGGAAGCGTGTTTCCTAGAGTACACTTTGTTCTGTTAATGTTTGCTCCGTTTCAACCCGCCTAAGCTCCGGTTACGAGAGCGCGACTGTTCTCGGTACTGCCCACGCAGAATTTCTTAATGAAGTGCTCGTTCATTCGACTTTGGTCTGCGAAATCATATTTGGACAGAGTTGGTCCAAGTAACCTCGACCACGTACCCGACTCGTCGTGGTTAGTCTTTGTCAATGAACACCGGAAGCGAATCCCCTTCGTTATTACATAAGTTGCGAGAGTTGAACTAAAGTAGCAACCGGAGGCCGCGTTCTAGAAGTAAATTCTAATATTCCTTTCTTAATGATTGCTTCGAAGCTGACATATTACGTAGGCAAATTACAGTGGTCTTTATTACGATAGTTTCGCGAAGGAAACAGATGTAATTTGACGACTTTTGCCCACTGTATTTGCTACCGAAGTCGAAACCTTTTGACGCCGCAATTTTTTTCATTTTTTTATTCGACTTTATGGGGAATGGTGTCTTCTTTCCGTTTGTGGAAAAGAATGTATCTTAAGATGAATAATGATAGGTACGCGACGTCAGTGCCTCACACAAAAATAAAACTTCCATCTTTCAAAACTTCTATCGTTTAGATCTCCATTTTTTAAAATCTCTATTTCCTTACATCGCCATTTTTCATAAAACTGACACGGCAAAGGACACAGTATATGGCTAGATTTGCGTTAAATATTCTAAAATTTATCAAAGCTGCTTAAAATTCCTGACAAGAAAAATTGAATTTGCAGAGAACATTAAAGCTATTTTTGGTATACTTTAAGGAGAATAATTATCATTATATCATTCGGGTTATCAGCGCGAATAATGTACCTATCGATACCTTTGGAGGTGAACGCGTTTATTAGAATTGCATATTTTATGGAAATAATAAATAAAACAGTGGCGCGTATTATGCAAAAGTGTACGCGCGATAATTTCTTAGACAAATATTTGTTAATTATACACGTATGTGGCAGCGCGTGCCGATTGGTCTAATTTAAAACCAAAATTGCGTAAATTCGCAAATAGCGAATCAGCGAACCGTAGTGTGTGCACGGTTTTTAGAGCAACAGAGCGGGGAAACAGGTGTGAGAGAAAGAGAGAGAGAGAGAGAGAGAGAGAGAGAGAGAGTGAGAGAGAGAGAGGGTGGGAAACAGGGTCCCGATAGCAAAGTGCTGCTTTGCCGAACTCACAGGTCACGTTGTGGTTGGACGTTAATATTAATCGCCATTCAACCCAGCACGCATTTCCTTCTGTAAATACGCTGGTACGTCCGCCGCAAATAGCTGAATTTTCCATAAAACACCGGCCCACCGAAAGGACCGTTAATGCAGAACAGCCGTTTGATCTCACGTTTAAGTAAAATTATCGCCGCGAATGCTCATACTTAATTAATTCGATCAAAGATATTTAACGGGCTGATCCAGTTTGCAAGAATTTATGATAAACCCGATAGGAATAATTGCGAGGTGCGTGACGTTAGAACATTTTACCTTTTAGTATATTTTACTCGAGATTATATTTATTTCCATGACGCTAACTCATTAAGATCTAATTTTTTATTCAACTGCATTGATGGTTGCAGTTATAATACATGCACTATTTGAATCAATTTAATCGCGAAGCAAAAAGAACTTCTTATCGAAACATTTAATATAGGTACGTAGTTACAAGCAAGCCCTGTATAACACGGTAATTACGTTCCTAAAAAAAACGTTGTGTTATTGTGTTAGAACAAGAAGCAAAAGTCGATTGCAACAACTAGTAAAGAGACTGCGGATTTTTATGCAAATTCGTATTTTTAGAAGCATAATTGAAGAACTGGAGCTTCGGTAGAGATTCGGTTCACCTTCCTAACATAACACCGCGTGCTATACTTTGAATAATTTATGTGCCCTTTTGTTCATCTAAATTTCTCATAAATGCATAAAAATCCGTAGTCTACTAATAAAACTACTATTTTATTCCTAAATTATGTAATCGTGTTAGAGCGAAATCGTGTTGCAAAGGTACCGTGTTATACGGAGGTTGACTGTATACGAAACGAATGCACAATGGTATAACTACAATTTCGTATTCGTATTTTCTATTATTTATCTTCGCGGCCAAAAATATTTGCTATTTTAATCCACAGGTGTTGACAAAATTTTTCTAGCAATTCCCAACTGCGAACCTTGAGTTTCGTTCTTTCCCACTCGCAGTATATCACAAAATATTACGTGCCCTTAAAATTTCACCCGAGACTCGTATTAAGAAATGAATTACTAATATTGCTATCAGCCCCATAATTTAACAAAATAATTCTAATTCCATATTGCAGATTATTTGATTACTACATTATATCGATTTCTCGCTTCCCCGTGCATTTCTTTCATGCCAAATTAACGTCACTCGCACTTCCAGTTGTTCTTATGCTCGATCATTCCGTCGGAAAACGCAGTTAAAACGTGTATCTGAGTTATTACAATAGAAGGGTTATGCGACAATAACGGGTGTTTGACTACTACACACGGTGTAACCATCGAAAACGAGGGTTTTCCAATATCCGAAGCATCGCTCGCAATCGGGTGAACCGCGCGTTATTCTCTCCGGAGACTATACTCGGATTCACGAAGAAGCCTGCCTCTCCTCGAAACATGATAACGCTAATGCTGAGCTCGGCGCGTCTTATCAAAAGTTCAGTGGAGCCTCTGGCGCGACAAAATCTGAGAAATTCAGAATACGAGCGATGGAGAATACGAGCTCGGGTTTCGTATTTCGTCGACGTACACACGAAATAACTTCCTAAGTGCTACGGTAAATCTCCTGCAACGATTATTTCGTACTTTTTGCACGTCGCTTTCGCGGTGTTGCAACTTTGCAGGGTAGCTTTATCAAATCGTCAAAAGTTTTCGGATTACTACTCACACGAAAGCAATGGCAACATCTACCGGTGGGATCTGCGAGAAAAAGTTTCAAGTCACTCGCGAATAGGCGTGTTTCGCGGACGATAATAAACGTGAAATGGAATGGAACAATCGATGGACGTGAACTGTTTAAAAATCAAAGTCATGCCACTCTTGCGTTTCGCTTGAAATTGCACGTTCACCCTTGGGAAAGCTAGTTAAAATGTACACGAGATTTGCACACGTACTTCGCTTTTAATTATGTTTCAATTTTCCTTCGCGGATCGGACGTATCGTCGACAGGTTCTGTAAATTTAATTGTGTACCATGAAATCGTTGAGCATCGCCAACGGTGGGGCGCAACTGTGTTCAATACTTGCAAACTAACGTGAGTATAACACTCGGATAATTAACTTCAAGCGACGAACAATTTGGGAAGATATTATAGCTCGCTTCTAAATACTCTTTTAAAATGAATGTCGTCATCCTTATTTGTACGATGAAATATCGATTGCAAGCGTCTGTAAGTTAGATTGGTTGGCTATCAGTTTTGAAAGGCAGGAAAGCGTTATGTAAGGGAAATGTAACTAATTAATCTTCCTAAAGATTGTTCCGCTAATCCATTAATTATATTTTGAAAGCGATTTTCAGAAACACTGTGCCGAGATTACTATCAAGATTTGTACAGTGATTGATTCGATGTAACTATTAAATTATTAAATCACATAGCAGGAGTAAACCGTTAGGTTAAGTACATTAAATTTGAAAGATAGGGGTAGCACGTTAACAGACTGCTACAAATTACTCGGGTGATTAAGTAGTAGAAGGGTTGATTTATAATATACATGATCAACTCGTCGCCAGCCAAACTATTGGAATGCAGTCTTGAAAGGCTACAGTCCTACAAGCTATTTAATTGCAGCGTGGACGCAACGAGATATCGTAAACGAAGAGTGACAAAACACCGTGCATCATCGCGATCGCTGACTAACACTGCTCTGCATTTTTATTGCTTGGCGTCATAATAAATCCGCGGGCAACAGTACTCCGAGAGATAAGAGCGCCTTGATACCAGTATAATATCGCTTCGCAGAAACGCTGCTTGCGTTTGGTTAATGAACCATGCCGGTAATATATACAATACCTAATAAAAGACAGAGAAAACACGAGTAATGATAAGAATCACGTAAGTCATATTTATCGCGTACCGTTTCAGCTTTGAATGCGCCTCAATGCGCTGATCGCGGATCGACAGATTGTAGATATAAATTGCGATAGTATCACGATAGAAAGATTTCGATTGGAATGAATACAGATGTACTACAATCGGATCTTTAACGACTAGAATCGTTTGATCTATTCTTTCCACTGCTAATAGGGGCTATTCGAGGATAGATGCTGCGATAGCAGCTATACTGTTACGCGGAGTTGTACTTTAGTGTGCGGAAGTTACAGTAACAAAGAAATATGGACTACGGTTGTTTGGTGGCAAACAAGCTATCCTCATGCAAAAGAGTGGAATAGGGTGCTCGATGAAATCGGAAGCAATGGTGCTATGCTCGCCAAATTCTGGCACGTCGATATCAATTAATTTGGCCACGTTTCCGGGATCCTGCCTGGCATGCAGCCAATTCTCTCACAGATACCGTCTCGGATATTCCTGACCTTCCTTTGGGATACTTTTGGTACGAGCCGAAGGAAAGAATGATACTGAGTTTGGCTACGTTAAATTACTGTAATGAAATAACATATTTTACCTTTACGAATATACGTGCCACGATAACAGTATGTCTTTTAATAGTTTTCTAAACAGTTTTATAAATCTACTATTTTACAGGGTGCCAACGACTGAAACGATATTTAGAATGACATTCGATTTCCATCACGATCTTTGATTTTTTTCTATTTTGCAATGAATTCGTCGCTATTTATTTTACGTTGAATTTAAAATTCATTAAAAATTAATTCGATACTATTAAGAATCGTTTATTAGAACTTATCATTTATTACGCGTATAAATAAAGGCATAAATGTTATATGACCCTTTGAAGATGCACATCTTTCCTTCAACGCTTCTTCCTCAAATACCCAAAAGAACAATAATTCTATCCGTAACAATGTGTCAAGGAATCGCGTGCGAACTTAGACACTCGAATTAACCCTCGTTCAAAGCTCCGCCTCCTCAATTCCCCATCGTTTCCTCCATCATTTCCCTCGGGATGTCGAAAGTAGCGATCCCTAGTTTCACAGACATAAATCTTCGCCGCATATCACGATTCGACGGTTTTATTTCTCTCGGATGTATCTGTCGTTTCCCGAAAGTGGCCAAAAGCAAAGCAAGGAATGCGTGCGGCAGATTATAATAAAGTTGACGGTACGGGGTTACACGAGAATCGAACAAAACGCTTTTGTCGCGACGGCGAACAAAGCCGGACAACGGGGTATAGTGTAACGCAATGTAATGCGTATAAAATAAGAAAGAAAGCGACAGAAATGGAGGGAAAGAGAGGGTGCATGTCGGTTCAGCAACCGCGAAGTATATAAAGCGGAAACCATACACCATTCACCAGAGTCACATTGCTGCAACCTCTACCTAAGCTCCAACGTATGCTCGTGTTATTATCGCAACCATGAATTTACTCGGAAAGCAGCGCTTGTTTTTAAATTTTCGCGGAACGAGTTACTCGTTGACTTAGCATGGAAAATTTAATTTACAGGTCGAACAAGGTAGCAATACCTACGATTCAGATATTTCATTGCTAGCTCCTTGGAAAACGAGATACTCGATTTATTATGTTACGTTGAATATTTATTTTTGAGTAGAAGGAAGGAGAACAATGTTCGTTACGTTGATTCAAAAAACTGTAGGCGGTAGCTATTTTCAAATGTCAAGCTTACCACGGAAGAATCTGCCGCGAATGGTGACCTAGATCGCTTAATTGGTGGGATAGTCGCGTGATGAACGAACCTCGGTTTGAATACCGATTTAGCAATCCGATCCACGAAACTTGTTACCCTTTTACGATTTTCCGCATTGAAATGTATCGCATACCTGTAGCAATACTTTCACCAGTTTAAAATTCCTGCGAATTTTAGAAGCGTCCACTCTGAAACCCAATTTTCAAAATATAACTTACAGTCACGAGAATAATCTAAACAAAGTTTTGACGGTATTTGCGCCGATTATATTGGATTATTTGTAACAATATTCTTAACAATATTTGTGCTGATCATATGAGATGTACAAATTAATTCAGAGCCCTTATCTTTAAACTCTTGACATCATTATCAATTCGCAATCGCTCCTTTCTTATTTTTCAAGCGACGAATTGCTGGATAAATGTGAAAACGTTGAATATTATGAATATTAAAAGAGTATTTGACTTCTATGTAAATAAATATCTTATGAAATTCCAAAGGTTCAGAATTGATTTGCACACCCAATATTACTACTTTTCCCAACACTTTTGGCAACATCTGCAGATACTACTGTTATGTTTTATCAATCCAACTTCACAAATGCCCCGAATTCAAATGTATCCGAACGATTCGACCACCCAAGTTTCCCTTCCCACACGACGCGATATCTGTTCGATTCTCGGCGAGAGAAGGGAGCAGAAACGAAACAAAAAAGCGTAGGGTCAAGAGAAGATCAACGACGGAAAAAGGAGGGTACCAAGGGGAAGTTTCGCGGGAATAGCAATTTCCTTTCGTTCTGCATGCGTATCGAAGGGTGAGCTAGCATGTTGCACACTGCCAAACCTGGCCTTCACCACCCGCCCCCTAAGGCTGGCGATGCATCGAGTGAATCATCATCCCAAGGGTCGAGGCTCCCTTAACAAGATACGTCGTTTTGAGAAGGGTGCACAGAGTGATAAACACTGGCCCTGCAAGGTCCAACACGATTCGGGGACAATAAAGGAACGCCGAAGCCACCCCTTGTTTCAAGGGTAGCGGGTTGCTTCTACATATAACTTGCAGAGGCTACGAGAGGATCTCCCTTGCTCGAGTGTTGACGAACTATGCCGTCGTAACGTGAAATCTTAGCGATACAAACGAGATCCACTATGTTCTGCTTAATTGTATGGTGGGAGCAGAAGCGCATGCGCTGGATTCCAAGCGACGATTAAATTGCTTACACGGTGGCAGCATGAAATCATGTGGTAACGAGAGTACAGGGAGAATCAACTCGCGTTTATCTTGGTGTTTGCCGTGAAATGTGCTTCCCTGCTTGCTATAGTTCCGCTAACGCTTACACGGATGGTGGTCTTGTAGTACATAAAGATTAATTGCATACAGATTGATAGTGTTTATGTACTTTGGAGCTAGCTTTCTTTCACTCAAGCCCTTCCTTTATTTTTCTATCGTATTCAGGGTTTCTACCCCCTTTACGTATTTTATTAGAATTTATAGTATTTCGGTAGTTTTTAATGATATGATTTTGTAAGAGAAAATTTGGAGCTGATGCACACAATGGGTGGTGAAAGTTTGTCGGTGGCTAACTTTTGATTTCTAGTTTTGAGGAAACGCAGTGAAATTAATTTTCTGCTGCATGAAATCGGAAAGAGCTTTCGGCGTTGGCGTTCCGGGTTTTCTCTTCCAAAATGGACATCGAAGGTTAATTGCCACCATATTTCTGTACCACTGTGTACCGCGAGATGACCGGCCTCGTATATTTTCTTATTATACTAAATTTTAAACGCGTATTTTGCATATAAAAAAATTCAAAAGTTGTTAAAATGTAAAATTCAATATAGTTCTCTCTACATAATATATTTGCTCGAGTAAACTTACCTACACTGTGATCGAGTTCCCATAACACTTCTATCATCGCTAAGGGATTAAAATAGCGACTAATTGCTATTAGTTAGTAGATATTAGAAATCCGCGCAAACAGGAAACTTTAGCGAAGCGAATAATTCGGGGAAAACGAACCGAAAATTTCGTGAGTTTACTACTAATTCTATCCTGTTTGTAAATTGCCTCGTCGAAGTGTTCGCCAAAATCGGTGTCCAAGCATGTTCTACCAATTACAGTTGCATCGGGCCCTTGGGAAATCCGAGTGACAGGAACGAAGCGCACGATAGCGACTGGTCTGTCATGCGTGAATGAATGTGAAATAATCAAAACGTATGATGCTTCTCTGAAGCCACTTTACTCTGACTAATCTTGTGATTCGCGTATCACAACTTCTGTACGAAAATACTTATAGCGGTATACAGCAAAAAGTGTGGAAGGAAGAGAAAGGAAATAAAAAAAGGGACAAGTAATTTGGTCCTGCGTCTCGTATTAAACTTATCGATAAAATTATCAAACCACTCTTGCAAAACTTTTTATGATACAACAGATAACCCAAGTTAAAATAGATACGAAGAAGGGTTACTATAAGAACACACGAGAAATGCGTCAATTCGCTAAGATATCGTAAAGAACTCTTTCAAGAAGAATCTTATTGGTATATTAATTCTTCGTCGTTTTAATCCCTTTTCATCGTATACTATAATCTAGCTACGAGCTTAAGCGAGTTGCCGCGTATTAATATCAACGCGTTACAGCTGAATTTTAAAGACACTTAACGTTAGCATTTGCAAGAGATCACGCAAAGAGACACTAAGCCCCTAAAATGGAAAGATTAGCAATGATGAGAAAGCAATTTCATCTAGAGAGCGTAATAATGGAAGTATTGACGCTCGTCACGGAATCACAAAAGGACTCTCCATCGTACCTGCCGGTTGCTCACCTCTGAAATCGAATTTCAAGGTAGGAGATGTGGCATTCAGTGGAATAAAGCGGTCCTCGTACAATTAAGACGTTTCAGGGAAACAATCTGAACGAAGCAAAGCAGGATGGCAACGACAACGGGCAAGGGAACGAGGTTGTTTCGCTAAGAGGAGCATTACCACCCGGGTAGAAAGTTTATACGGAACGTGAAGAACATACGGAAGGCCGGAACCGGGGAGCACTTTGTCAGCTGCTCTCTAGAGCAACAAGAAGAGCAGGGAGAGAGTCAGTCGGCGCAACAACGATAGCGCAGGACAGTCCAGGCCAACTTCCTCGTCTCCTTAGCAACATAAGTTGTACTCGAGCAACGTGAATATAAATGAGACTAACGAGCTCTCTGTGATGTCGGTAATGACGCTAGATTGCAGTCGGAACAGGCGAACGGTCAGCTCGTCGGATTCCACGTTGCCGTTGTCACGACTAGCGGACCTATCCGAGGCTATAGACCATAGAGCATCGTGCTATATCGATGAATGGGTATATCAGCGAAACCATGGCAATGAGATGTGCTTCCTTTATAGATTACTCCGAAGGAAGAAAATTGCGGGGCACTGTTATAGGTACCGTTTCGCAAATTTTTGCCTTTACAGCATATTTTGCTTCCTCGTTTAATCTTTAACCTTTAAAGGAGGATGCAAGTTTTATTATTCTTTTTTTTTACTTCTTTTGATATACTTGACTAGGTGTGGCGTAGCATGCGTTATTATAATGTTAATGTAATCGAATTTCATGCGATAAGTTATACGGTGTACAGATCTCATCCTTGGCGGCGTAACAATGAAATATTTTGTATAGAATTTCTCAAAAAAGATACTGAAACCTACAGGAAAGTAATAAGTTTGTTTAAAGAAAGAAACTCTGCACAGGATGTTCCATTTAAGACAGAAGAGTCAATTATTTTTTATAGCTGTATGGATATAAAAAATATTGCACGTGCAATTGGAAAAGTACCAAAAGATGAATACGCTGCAAGGGATACTATTCTTCTCGACTCAAATATTACTTCAAATCAAAAGTTTATATCCAAATCACTCGAAGAGAAATACATGATGTAAAAGACATACAGAGTATCCAATTTTAATCTATAAATGAAAATTACTCGTAAGCTACCCATTATGTATATGAAAATATGATTTTGAGAGGGATTATATGGTTTCGAGAGGGCATAACCTAACATACCTAATTAGTTTTTTCCGTTGATGGATACGTACGCGTTTCCTTAAATGAAATCATATAACTTTTAATGCATAAAATGTCCTTATTTTCTGTAAATAAGTTTATGTCGAAAAGCCACTAGTTTAAGAGAATTTCGCAATTTTCTCAACAAAGATACTCGTAAAACGATATAGTTAATTAAATTTGAACACTCTGTATAATCGAGCAATCTATATTAAATGGAACACCTGGTAGTTTGTATTAAAAAAAAGATAATACAGAACGTTATGTGACCCTTTTGAAAGAGACCACGTTTTTTTAGATATGGAGTTCGAAGAAGAAAAAGTGTTTGATAAATATCTGGTTACGGTTCAATTGATTAAATTAACAGTAAGGAATACGTATATGTATATCTACAAGTTTTGAATATTATCGTGTATTGTGATCGAGGCAGGAGTAGGATTTCGAAAGTATTAAGTGACACTGACATATGATTGCTATCACTAATAACTGTAAGCTACCCGAAACTCTATTTGGTACAGTTCACATTTATATTATTATTGTCAGGTATCCCACAGATCACCGTTCATAGATTGTGTAATCTTTCAAATAAAAAAAATGTACCTCACGATTTCAGATACATTTTTATAAATGACCTATTTGCATTCGAATACTGCTCAGCCTGTCCCCCCCCCCCCCCTATACATTTCACAAACATTTTGTCAAAAGTATATTGTGTTTGATTTATTACGCATTTGCGAAACCTTATCCTAGTATATATTTTAGAGCACACTTTCACTTTGACAATCCACAGCGATACTTATCATAGTCCATCCTAGAATATGCATTTTGACCATGAGAAACATGCTTTGTAATCCCAAAACCTGTACCCTTAACAACAACAAAAATCGATATCGTTTCACATGGAATACCGAGAACTGCTTTGATATCATCGCGAGGACACAAGACAAGTACAAAATGAAGGGTTAGCAAGAACGCATACACGTTATCATTAATCATGTTAAGGCCATCGTACAGCACAGCAAACATGAATAATTGGCACAGTAAGCCGATCGTAAATAACCGTTTCCTCTTGAACCAATTACCAATGCCACCGAAGCATCTCTTCTAGACGAAGGTCGAGGGATCCGTGTAGAGATTATCAAAGAAATTGTTTCAGGGGCAGAAGCGGTAATGGGACAAGGAGAACGCGGGGTAGGCTGCAACATCTTAAGTCGATATTGATGGACTTTCGAGTGGAGACATCGCGATAAGGAAACCTCGAAGATCAAACGGGTAACATTGCGATGGAAAACGAAGGAGGGAGGGGAAGAGAACAAAAGATGTTGCAGAAGATACAGACTTGAGGGGCGTGGAAACTGGGACTCATTATCTTCGATAAATCCAAAGAAAATTAACAAAAAGAGAGAGAGGGATGAGAAAAAACGATCTAAGCGATTTTAAAATTATCAGCTCCTGACGAAGCCTTCGTGATATCCAGAATGAAGGTGTATATGAAATATCGGGTATAATTTCACAGAATCCTTATTGATTATGCAATGTGTATGTGTATGCGTAAATGTATATGCGTGCAATAAAATGTGACTAAAGAATTCCGGAGAGTTATGCGGAGTTATACAACTAATTGTATAGAATACATCCTTAATATTGTAAAGATATAAAATGCAATATTTGAACACAAATGTGCAACGATGTATTTAGTGGAGGTGTATATTGAATGAGAAAAGGGAAAACTGTTATGCGCATGGAAATTATTCAGGCTGCGATTTCCAAGGTGTGACGAATTACAAAATACACCCGGACTGCTTATACCGTACGACCCTCGGTATCTTGATGTAAGCACATTTTCTTCCGCGTACATTTGAAACCTGCTCTGAGTATTACATAGATTAATGACGCCCATTACTCGTAAGGAACGATACCTAATGAATTTAAAATCGCACTAAATGATGACTGGTACTTTCCAACCATTCCGATGCTCACCTTTCACAGACGCTTCTAACGCTTCCCGTAATTCATTTTTCGTTGGAAATTAATTCTTAGGCAGGTTTAATTATTAATTCGATATTGATATTCAATCTTCTGAATCAAGTGTAAACATCCAATTATTAACGCGAATGTAAGATATTATTCTTCGTACTTGTATGTACTTTTCACACAAAACCATATAGGATGATTTAAAACACGCGCGAATGGATACTATACACAAATGCACAAACTTGCGGAAGAATATAAAATACTCGTACAAATGTGTATCTTAATTGACCTTACTTTTAAATCATTAGTATTATTGCATTTTAGTAATTTTGATAAAATTCTCAATGGTTTGTAACACAAGTTCTTAAACATCGCCCCACACCATCTCTAACCCCTTGAATATCTTGAAAATTACTGTAAATTCTGAAATATTTCAAACGTGTACCCAATGGAAGAAACGAAAAACTGTTCAAATATCTCAGTTGAAGAATTAACAAAAATCTGAATTGACCTGCGAAAATAAGGACCTCTATCTTCAGTCAGGGTTGCACGAAGTATACTCTAGCTTTAATTCAACTTCTATTCGAGAACGTAAAACATCGCACGCAGCCAATACTGCATGGAGCAGTGGGTATCGCCAACAATGAGCGTAACCGTAATTATAATTTTTAAATGAATTCATATAACCAAAGTTATTATATAATTTTTTCTTTCCGATATTTCTACATTTATCGGGTCTCATCGTTTATGCAAAATTTCCTAAAATTTCCCATCACCCCAACGATTCTTCGAACCCCAACCTGAGAATCACCAAAGGTGTAATCGCTAATTTTGTATTACTTTTATAGTATTCTACAACAGAAGTCCATTACTTTCTCGATTACGTAACTAACCATAGATCAATGCAAAGTTTTAGTACACACAAGATTCAATCCAAAGTAGACGGAGTGCAATCGGCTTCATGCGTACAAGTTACCTATCTAAAGAACACGCAAGGTGGTATCGCGGAGCCGTGTTTCCGTACACGGGATAGCGTATCGCGTGTATTCCAGAAATAACGCGAAACTTCTTCGCAAAACACGTAACTCGACCAGTAGGGAACAATGCTGGCGAATCTGACGGCGCCGAGGTCCTCCTATCCGGCGACAGCCTCGCGTGTACGCGCGCGAAACACACGTATGCGTGTACGGGAAGCGTGGTAGCCACAGCCTTTCGTTCTCCTATGTCGTTACACTCGTATCCTTCGCTTTTATCCCGGCGCTTTATGACCAGCGATAAAATTTGCGAACCGCCTCAACAAACAAAGCGGACATGACGAGGTGAATGTTTGAAAGAAACCGATAAAGTGGATTTCCCCTGTGGTCCCTTTCTTTCGATTTCTTAAGAAACTTTAGAACTCGTATACAGATCACGTGCTCGCAAAGATTTGCAATTTTTGTTTTGCGTTGATAATTGGTAATTAGGTTCAAGAAACTCACTCATGAAGTTTTGTTGCTACGTAAATATAGGGAAACTGATTAATTAAGAAGGAAGAGAATTTCTAGCAAAAGCTTCGTAGGAAGTTCCTTTGAGGAGATACAGAGACTTTAAATATATCAACATACAGAAGATGGATCTATCATTAGAAGTAAAATATGTATGAGGACACTGAATTTGATTTATTATCAAGTAGAATTTGTTCAAGCACTAAAAATTTGTAAGATACAGTGGCGTGCAAAAATATCCGGCTACAACACATAAATATTCAATAATAATTCTAATCAAACATTACAGTTTTTTCAAAAATCTGTTCTTCTTATACAATCCTGCATTAATATTAAACATTCTTATCGGGCTAAACAATTCCTTTAAGAACCATGGCCTAAAACTTTTTCAGGTATCCATAAAAAGAAACATAAACCTTTTAACACAAAAATTTGTATTTCGTTTCTCTTTTAGCCTACCCCTACATCGATATCTTCTATAAAAGAAACAAATCCCACGAAATCACGTACAGTAATTTCATAGGAAACCCTGTGTAAATCTCCCTCAGGCTATGATCACCATAAGATTAACAAGAATTCACCGCAATTCTCATAAGAATCCATTTCACCTTCGAATAGTCTTCCCAACCATCGCTCAGTGCTTTGACCTACGATAATAAAGACAAACCGAGGAAAGATCCCTAAACCTCTTGCTATCCCTAAGCTTAGCCCTACTACCCCCGAATTGAGCCGTCCAACCTGCGGACAAATTTTTTCCCCATAAAAGAAGCACCACCTACGTACAATATAACAACGGAGTACCCTACCTAGCAACTGCCAGCTTACTAAGTACATCATCGTTCCGTGATTTACTCGAAGAACGTTGGTCGTAAAACGAATCGTAAACGATTGTGAGCTGTTGCAGAGCTTGGAGATACCGGCTGTGCATCTTGGAAGCATGGCAAGAAATGGCGGCAACAAAACGGGTCGACCAAGTCGCTCGGCTGGCACTCGTTTAGACGGAAAACACCGACAACGATGCCGACGACGAAGGTTTACCCCGCGATGCGCTCCGTTTACGTAAGACGACCTAGTGCATAAAAACGGCCAAAGGTAGCGGCGAGGATTAGCGACATCCCCGTCGCGCATACGCTAGTGTACCGAATTAGAAGAGGGGCTTATTACCACGACTGCAGCTGTGTACTCTATAATCCAACCGCGTTTTCCATGACTATATAGCACATAGACTATATAACAAAGCGATGGAATGGGCACGTAACTTGTTCCAACTTGAGACACGATTACTAGAAAAATAATAATAATAATCATTATTGGGTCGTTTGTAAAATTTTTGCGAATAGAAAAGTGTCGGGAACCCGTTGTGGTATTCAATCTAAAGAACCCCGATTTATATACACGAGTCGCTCACGTATTACGTTGACAAAAATACGTTGTATATAATGAAAATATTAGGTGTACCAATAAGTGATCCACTATTTTTAAATAAATTAACAAATTTATTTGATCAAAAATTCAGATAGGTATTTATGATTTCCTCGAAAAATGACCACATTTATCCTCGAAAAATGAAATAAATAAGTATCTGATTTTGTTCAAAATAAATGCTGATTTGAATAATTAAAAATTAATTATTCATTGGAACACCTAATAATTCCAATAATGTTGAATTTTTACAGAGTTATATTCTTTTAATCTTGCTAGTATCTTTGACATTTGCAGACTCTGTTATCCTCTCATTTTTCAAATAATTCTCCTAATTTTGGGAAAAGCGAACCTCAATATAAAATTGGAGCAAGCTTTCTTCAAAAAAGATAAAGCAGGATTGGGTTAAAAATGTCCCAGCGACTGTAACCGGATTAGAGCAAACGAGGAAACTTTTAGAATGACCCAATAGTTTAATTGACCCTTAAACAACACAGGTTTGAACTGCACGGTTCTTCTTATACACAGATTTGAAAAATTCATTGAATATAGCGAGAATTCAAAAAAATTCACAGACGAACCGCATAGGCTAGAATTGCTTCGTGTTCAACAATTCTTAGCTTCCTAACAATAACTTTTCTCGAGTAAGCTTTGCATGCTGCGAAGCGATGTATTGCACGATTACTGTTTCTAATTTAAAGCAAAAGTTTCCTGTCGCAACAAGTAGAAGCTAGACGCCACCGTGTTGAGTCGTTTGTAATACTATGGCTGACTGGCTGACTGAACTCGGTTCATTCATTCGTTTCCTCGTTCGTTGCTTGGAACGAGGTTACGTGGGTTACATAGGGTCAGCTATGCGTGCAGAATACGCGTGGGCTTCTTTAGCATGTCGGTCAACGACTCTGTAGTAGCTGGCTGCCTCAACTTCGGCAACGAGGCCTCGCGTGGATGGTAAATCCGTCGCAGACGGATCAAACGACGGGAATGAATCGTAAAGCACTTGCTCCACTCCTTTTATATAGCTAACGGCCGTTACGACGGCATTCGGTGTCACCGTGAACTCGGAGGTCGTGGTAGTATATGGGATTTGTGTCGATTTAAAGGCAAAAGTGAGCAAATTGTTGTGATATGTGGAAAGATCGCGAGATGTAAAATATTTACTTTCTGTAGTGAAAGGTAAAAGTGGATTCGAAACGACTGCGATTTAGAACGACATTCAAACATAGATATTTGATTAACGATAAAAGAAGACCATGTAGGGTGCTTATAATAGCTCAGTACTTAGAAATAACCATAATATATTCGGGGTCGTAAAATTAATTTCATGGTGTGTTGAAATATTACGCAAACGCAGAGACGAGTAAGGTTCTCAGTCTTATACTTTTCGCAAATGCTGCTATTTTGTTGATAGTGTCTCCTTACGTAACAAACATATGGGGACAATTGAAGGTATCGAGACATATCTACCAACAAGCAATGGCACGTGCTATAGCTACAGAATCGAGTACCTCGTATTATCAGACTACATACTTCGTTCTATCCAACTTTCTCCTACATTTAAGTGTGAAAATGTGATTTCATTCTTTCAGAGTGATCAATACGAAATAATGCTTTTACTAGAGCAACTACAAAAAATATCCTTGAGGAGACAAGTCACCTCCAATGGGTACTCCATCCTACATGTAAAAACCAACATGACAGACTCTACAACCACTATACAATTGCTAGTATATACAACACAAGACACCGTAAGAATAAAACATGACACGCAGATTATTTTCTACCTGTCTTTGAATATCCAATCACTTTATTTCAGCCAAATTCGCAATTCCGAGACGACGGCGTTACTTTTAACCAAAAGACTGTTCTCTACGTAGATCGACTACGAAAATTAACAGCGCAAAAAGAACGCAGATTCTACGGACTGGAACTCTGTCGCGTACCGCTTGAATGACAATGAAGAACATTTGAATAGCCGCGAAAGTTCTGGTATTTACGGAACGCCGGCTTTTAAATATTCCTCGCCGTGATCGTCATTCATTGAATGGGGAAAAGGCGTTTCTCTTCATTACGAGGTGAGTAAGGTCTCACGAGCACCTCATAATGGAACAGTCAACGCGGAATTGGTCGAGCTACTATTTTTCTGTTTTTATTTCATTTTTAAGACGTGATTACTTCGTCGCCTCTGCGCTTAGAGTTCAATTGCTGCGCGACCAAGAAACAGCAGTCGCACTTTTTACTTCGCCTTTATTGCAGGCAAATTTCCAGCGATTTGATTTTGATGCAAACGATACGAAACGTGAGATGTAGGTGTTAGGAGAGAAACCCTCACATTTATGCTGGTTTCTTCGCGCATCCCGCGAACTTTGCTTAATAATCGTAAAGCCGCGTCGAGCTCAGATTACTTCAAGTGCTTCAACATTTATCTAAACTTACTTTTACAAAATACTCGTCGCGAGTAGCTCTTCGCTGACGAAACCAGTAAAATTAGTTGATAAAGTAAACGATATACTGGCTTTTTAACTGCTGTGTTACGTTCAATTGTAAGAAAGCAGGTTACAAGGGCGAAGGGTGAAGCCAGGACATCTAGTGGATCAAATATTTACGCGAAGGATAAAGTTTACGGCTTTCATGGTGCAATAATACGCTTTCCATTTAATATTTCATGCCTTCCTTTCTCCCCTTTTAAGTTGAAAAAAAGTTAAGTGCACCAAAATCCTTAACGATCACAACTTTAACTCTCTTCGTATCAAGCAGAGCATAACTCTACTCCAAAAGAGAAAGAACGGATAAATGATGTGTGTGCATATTTCACTGTGCACTGAATTTTAAAAATATAAATTGATTCTATCAGAATAGAATCAACTTGTTCTATAAAATAAATATTAATTCAAATCTTTATAACGAGAAATGTAAAATTGGAGCACGAGTGTATCCCGTTCCAAACATCAGTATCCTCAATGTGTGAAAGGGCAGAGGTTAAAATAATTTTCGGAATTTATGCTGTTAATTAAAAGAAATAACAATAAATCATCATAACGGTCGGAAATGAAAACACATTCAATTTGTTTAATACATGTTTAAAACGAGAAACTATATAATAGGAATAACAAATCAATTAACAGAGACCGCATTTATTGAAATGTCATTAATTTTGTAAACATCATCACAAATTACATTTAATTATCGCGTGTATGTTCTTGCATGATGCGCTCTTCAAACATTACCGCGAATTACGCGGAAGTTAATTAGACTTCGTGAAACGACCATCGATTAAACGTTGGAAAATCTTTTGTCATAATTTGTGTAATATCGTATTTATCCGATTAAAATTAAATCTGACAATGTATTTTCCATTATGTAATATAATAATTATATAAAGATTACCATTAATATCTATCTAACAAAAAAAAAAAAGAAAAATATTTTTAAGAGATGAGAGGAAATATACTCTTATCGTTTACGACTGGACTACGTCAATATTCTAACCATGAAACGAAGAACACAAGAAACGATGGAAGTAATGCGAGTGCATCTTATAGAAGAATCTATCTTCCAGGTTACAATATACTTTAAGAGCTTACAGCATAGCGTGGCAGCACATAATACGTAAGAGCCAGCGAAATACACGTTTCATGCAAAATATTCCATCTCGTAGCTTCAATTTGTAGGAGTTTCTTATGAAAAAGACGCGGCAGCAAAACGATTTCATATTTCAGTCACGTCGATACACATTCTACGTCCGATTTTCCATCAATTTTCGGGGATAAAAGAATATTTCCTTTTTTTCTTTTTAGCATAGAAAGGCAAAATATAAATGCGTGCAGCTAGCAAGCGTATTGTCGACGGAAATTTCTGCACTTCCTATTCGGCACTTTGTACCGGTTCCAAAAGCGAGCACAAAGCTGCGACACCTATTCAACCAAAACGCTCTATTCTTCCCAGTGAATAATTTCCGATACAAAAAAGAAAAAACTGGCAGTTCACTTTGAGCTACATTAGGTGTAAATTGCACAATGTTTGCAAAACTATTCGAAGAAAAAGAGAATTATTGAAATGAGACTACTGCAGAAACATATAAATAAGATTATCATGCGCTTATTGGCATAAATACCGATACGGTAAGATCATAAATTCTTCCTTCGAGGAATTCATACGTTAAAGGATAGCGGAGACAGATATTACCGAAAAAGACTGCATTCATTAAAAAGAAGTTAATGAAAATAAATAAACCGGTGAAATTCCAAGTGGGAGTTTATTGCAATAAGAAAGATTTCTGCTAATGCGAAGTACTTTATGAATATTAACGAGAATGGCAAAGTGGCGACTTTCTCTCAGCGAAACCATGCACATAATCGCCATATTGCACACCATGAATTTCCACGTTTTCCACTGCACCATTAAAGCTGGTAATACGTCGAGCAATATTTCATTTCCGGCAGTTTCCTCGATTACGGTAGGCCGTACGATACTCAAGTATTTATTATTTCGTCCCGTGTAACGCGGACACATCGCGTATCACGTTCGAACATTACTCAGGAACCCTTCAGCTCTTCATCATCTTCGAGCAACGTCATGTAACACGCGGTTTAACTCGTTGCATAGCGATACATTGCTCCAAAGCTGCACTAAAGAGGAAGGTCGAGTTGATTTTAAATTGACCGAAGCCACTGGCATTTGCATCTCATATGCGTTATAACGAGATTTTTTCAAATTGTTTACGGTTTGCTACATCATATGCGTAACATATTAAATATTTAAAAATGCTCCACCGGTAAATTTTAATGTGACATACCTGTGTACGCTTTTTGCAGTAGTTTCTACTACACTGAAAGCATATAATGTATTGATGTATTCATATCATTAAGTTAAAGATTAAAAGAAGAATGAGTCACCACGACAAAATTACTAATGATCAATTCTGTTCTCTACGAATTTTTTGGTGTGGAATAAACCAGTCGATAAAAAACGAGAAATAACAAAATTCTGAAGGATAAAATCGCAATGGAAAATATCGAAATAATCAACTAGGTATACAAAAAAGACGGAAAATAAATTGGAAGAGAAAAACAAAGAGATGGAATGAATTAGAATCAATGATACAAACTCAACGCGATACTCAACCATTATATAATCTATAATTTTATAAAAACAATAAAATGCGTCCACATGCTTCCTTTTTAAAGACACTAGATAGCATAATTGAAGCTACAGTTTCACTATACCATTGAACACACCTGAATCCACGAATCACAGATAAAAAGAGTAAGTAAAGGAAAACCCACGTCCGATTGCAAAAAAAGTGAAGCTTCGTTAGAATATTAAACGGAAGGTTGCAGAGAGCAAAGTCATTGAACCATAAAAGCACGTAAAATATCGATCGTGGCGACGTGTTCTTAATCGAGCCGAAAACTTTGTTAGGAAGATATTCAATGAACGTGGAACAATTCATGGAACTCGGGGCTAGGTCAGGGCATCGTAGCCCGTGCGCCAGATATTTTTCCACATACGCTTCGTACATATTTCAAAAATTTTTTTCAACGCTGCACGTGTCACCATGCTTGGTCCTCGCCTTTTTCATGCTCTGGTTACGATACGAGTGGAGGCGAGTTCACTTCAGATTGCACCGGCCTCTTGCAAGCATTTAAAGTGCGAATGAGATAGTTTACGAAGTACAAACTACCTCGTGATTTAAGGTTTGCCAATGCAACAATTTTTTTAAGAATACGATCTAACTGGAGCATCTCAGATTAGGATAAGGGTTACACTGATTAAAATGTATTATAGTAAAGACACAAAAAGGGTGAATAAGTACGGAAACGAGGACAAGGGAAGAAATAAGATGACGATAACAATAGCAATCGATAGACAGTGTCGTGAAAGAATATATTACCCTCGATAAAAATCGGCATCTCGAAGCGATTAAGACGAGAAGAATGAAGTAGCTGCCTCGAAAGAACGAACTCGGAGCGTTTACCACTCGAGTTTCTGTCCTTCGTAAAATTAGCCTTTGTCACTTTCGGATCAGCACTTTCGAGAGGCCGAATTAAGAACGTGCCAGCTGCTCCCGTGTATTAGAACCGACACATCGTTGTCGCCTTTATATACCAGCCTACCTTTTACCGACGTCTTTATTATCCTGCTTGAGTTTATACGCTCTCACCCTGCTATTCGGCACCGGTCATTTTACGAGCCTTACACTTTTGCCTACTTTTCAATTCCCTGAAATTCGATACGCACTTTCTCTTTTCTTCGTGAAACTATGATGGACGAGGTTAATTCTCTGACAGAGAAAAAGTGGACTTGGAAAGTAGTTTGAAAATTGTCACGATAACATATAGCGGACCCTCGTATGATTTGAGGAATATATGTAAGGGGACTCAGCATTATTTGAATATGTACATGGATCCTGCATGCAAAGTGTGCATTTATGTATGAGAAATGCAAGTAGTTTGTAAGTTTTGTCATTATGGCGAGAAATACATGTTTCAATTCATCCCTATAATATTTATTTTCGCAATGGTAATTGTTTATATACTGGACTTTACGTTATTTGTCAAAGCTTTGAAAACGGAAGGATGACTACAAGCAAAATTTGTATACAATTAAGAAGAACTTTGAGTAACGGAACAGATCCGAACAAAGTTTAAATAATATCGTATTTGATTCAATAATTGAGGAGCTTTCCAGAAAAATATAAATAGACCTTTTTTTTGGTAAATTCTCTTTAATCCCTTAACGTTCAAATTCTTCTTCAATTTATTGACCACAGTTTATAGCATAAACTCAATTTGAGGATATTGCATCATATTTCCTTCGATTTTCATGGTGTACCATTCAAATAGAGACAAATGACAGCTAAATGCGACAGAAACCCAAATTTTTGTTTCGATTAAGTTTAGGATAGTATTTATTGTTAACTCACGAAACACATGAACTTACGACCTAATTTATTTAATTCGCTATTTTGTCTGATGGACCTTTTTACCGAAAAGCTTCTCTATTTCATTTACAATGTAAAACTATTCAATTTATCGATACCGCTTTAGGGAAAGCGAAGGAAGTATTACCCAAGGAGAGATTGAAAAATGATTGAATAAATAGAAAGCAACGCGAGGTTAGAACAAAATATATTGCGATTAATATCCTTTGACCTAATAGTGATAATAATACTCTTCCTTCTTATTCTACCTGCTCGTAACACAAAGTACGATTCGTAGAAGTGGGGAAGCCATACTCGTGTCCCCCTTGCGAGTAAATTTCGAACGATACTATAGTAACTTGTCTAGCTTCTTTCCTATTTGGTTCTATTGGTCGGGCAGATAAACGGCCCAGGATCAGGTCAATTGGACATCGATTCCGTCGTCACGAATGGAGTGTATTAATCAGCAGTTATCTCCGATGCTTGGTTGTATCCGCTCGAGCAACGTTTCTGGGACGGATAATGGATAATCGTCGGCCACCTGTCCCTGTCGTAATCTCACGAGGTGTAATTAACGAAGCCTCGTTAACATGCGGACCAAGACAAGAGGTCAAAGCACCCGTGGAAACTACATAACGTGGCCGCCTACTAATAGTTCGACGAAACGCTGAAGGAAATACTATAGGTTCTCGATCGGCACGCTTTTTTCACATTAAATCTTATCCGCGGACGATTTTGGGTGGTCACTGGTTGCACGCAATCAAATCGACCACTCAACGCGGAAGATGAATAAAGAAATTGAACTATATGAGGAGAAACGGGGACAAACATTGGTTACGGTTAAATTGGATAGCAAATTTTTTTTCGTTAGCATATTTCTTATGATTCGTTATGGTTTGCTTTGATATATGTTAACTAATTCAGTTTTGAAGAACATTGATACCTATATAAGTTTCAGGTCAGATACATAAATTTCTGTTCTAGCTCAATGCTACTGTTAAAATATACGAACTTGTCTAGCTTATCAGAAACACGTTGTACACGTGGAATTATATTCATTGCTGAGACTTGTTATTTAGAAATAATTAGACAATTGTGTAATCGGTTCGCAAGACATTCAATAATTTATTATATCAAATAAGTTAATGGAGTTTATACAAGTATATTATTATTTCAAGAGCATACTATTTCTTCGTTTTCGACATTCTATGAGTGCCTTTAAATTATTCGAAAATGTAATTTAATTGCTTTAAATGGCACAATTACTCGAATTCACAAGTAGATATATACCAACTATCACTTCATGATGCCGCGAAATCTATAAAAACTTTGTTATACGTGTAAAATGATTGACACCGATATTGTGAAGTGTGAAAAGAGACATTAAACAGAATGAAATACGACCAAATTAAGCAAGACAATATCGTCTACATTAAACACTCAAATTACGATATTTCCGTAATAAAAAATAAAAAAATGCCAACATAACTGGCTTTTAAATTTATCCAAATTCTATCTACCATCGTATTGTAAAACAAACAATAACAAAATTTCAACGAAAACTACTTTTGAAAATTTTCTGCCACGCCACACCCATTTTTCGCAATCGTCTAACATTTGCTAAAAACGTACAACACTTGTAACCACTGTTCATTTTAAATTTACAACTACACACTGCA